>OY751333.1:10671450-11410200 GCA_963564715.1 Catocala sponsa
GTATACCGCTGCTCCATGCGTGCGACTTCCATTCGCCTATGAAGCAACCTAAACTACCCGGTAAGGAGCAAAGTACTTAACACAGAATTATGAATGAAATATTCTTATGTTGATGACGACTTAGAATTATTTTAACTCTCAAGCTGATACCATCGCCTCATGTGATCACGAAATACTACATGCTACGGTAGGAAGGAAGTGTGTTTAGGCACCGTTATGTGTATGTTAATGTCTTAAAGCTATCGCATACCAGTGATTTTTAAAGACAAAGTCACTGGTGGCAAATAAAATAATATCTAACTATATAATATGAAAACAGCAATTGCGCTTAATCGATGATAGGTATGAAGTGACATAGTGATGCACATAACTACATTTGAATAATTTTTATTTATGCACTGCTGTGCATAAATAAAAATTAAATATTTTATATTAAATATTTTATCAATAGCTATTTTACATTGCGATAACGAAGCGCATGCACTTATATAGGTATGGTGTGGTCAATACATACTTTGATTAAATTCGAATAAAAGCTAGCTAGTGACAAACAGTCCCCCTGAACCATGACACAGCCATGACATTCTCACTTACATGACACTTCCACAAGGTGACGTAATAAAATGTTATGTAGCCAAGCTTTAATTGCGCTCAGCCTTATAAGCAAATTTGGCAAAAATAATACAAGCATGTATATTCCGTACAAAGACAAACTGTCTAAACAATAAAAGTAAATTTTCGGTCAATGATATATTTTGGATAAACATCTATACTTTTATAGATATAATAATACAACGAATTGCATTTTCAGATATTAAATATTATCATTACGCCATTGTCTTCACAAAAGAGATTTGTTGTACACATTGCTCATGGCAAAACAAAAGGCTCGTTAAAGTGATAGAACTGAGTATTTGTACTGATACACAAGCTCATAAACGATATAATACAAAGCCAATGAACTCGGAACGTAAAAGCGAACGTGGCACTTTGTTATAACATAGGAGAGAGTTGAATTGTGAATTAGACAAATACAGATGGGCGGCTGAAAACTTCGCGCGAAATCAGTCGCTCTCACACAAATCTGGATAATGCATAATCATGTTAATACATATGAGATTGATTAATAAATTCATATATGAATCTTTTAAGCTCTCATTGATTTGGATTTATTTACTTTACTACGTAGAAGTAGTCTTGGTGTGAAAAATGCAAGTTTCGATCTTAAATCGTTTTGCTATCTTGTCATCTCATTTTCTTGTCTAGTTAGCACGCATCCGTTCTCGATTCAATAAGATTAATTAAAAATAGAACGATGCTCGATTTCTTCAATAGTGTCTTTGTCCTCGATTCGTAAAGCGATTTTTGCAGAATATTTCGACATGCCCAATGATTTACTTAACGCTTATATAAGGGAAGGCCATGTATGTAGGTCGTGGCCACTTCACAATTGTCTGGTGTCCCACCCCAGGATATTAGGTTTCATTTAAACATTTTTGGATTGTACATTGAATACCGTTCAGAGACCAAATAAAAACTATGCACTATAACGAGATATTGTTCTGAGAGGCAGAACTTATCCTAATTATGATACACACGTGTATGTGTGAGTGCACCAATTTGCGCGTGAGCTTTCCATCTATATCTATCTGTTTGTGGTCGAAGCCACAGTACTACGATAGCATAGCTATAAACACATGTTGATGTTCTAGCGTTCTTGTTCAGTGACACAATCTTACTAGTATGATTTTACTAACGTATATTACAAAATGCTTCGGCGCACTCCGCACGGTATCTGGGTGTATGTGTTCCACAGTTACGTAACTTATCCGCTGTATTTTCGGTAATTGTATTAATATTTCGCCGTACGAACCACTGAAAATATGAACTAGTAAGTTTCACAACGATATTTGCATATAAGTTGGTTGGTATATGTAATATATTTTGATGCCAACTGCAGCAAAGAGCGTTGTTATTTACGCTGCTCTAATGTAATTGCACACAAGAATTATGTTTATGTATTCGGGCCAACAATGATAAACTCATGTCTTCGTTGGCTTTTGAGAGTCCTATTACAAAAGGCTTGTAGATTCATAGCATAGCAGACTCCGGCCTGTATAATACTGTATATTTCTGAAGAGATAGGTAGAGGAGTTTTACCTATCTCTTTTGCGCCTGCTACATTTTTTGTTGTACATAACAAGTCGCGAGCCTATTTGTTACTGGACATATTTCCAGGCCTAGGGTTGCTAATAAGAAATTCCTCACAAAAACCTAATAATCTTTGCGCCACCCGGGTTTCGAACCTGGGACCGATTTTGATTGCACCCAAACATGAGCACTAACTCAAGGCACGGGTCCAACGAGGTAGTTTTGGGCGATGGATCCATGTTTTGAAATGAAGGAGATACGAATGGATGCCATGGATCAGTATCATTAGTAGTAGCTATACTTTTCTGTAAACTCAAAAAGGCGGTTTGCTTTACAAACATTTCTGCCAAAGATATTGTATGAATGCCTTCAGTGTGTTCTGCCAAACTCATCCATGGCATGTACGTAATGTAAAAAAGACTTAACCGACGATCAGCAGCGTGCCAGCTTGCAACATTGAAGTTGCGATGCAGTTAATTCCATGTGCAGCTTAATATGCATGACTTAACGTGGTCACTGATCTGAGTAGGTCAAAGCTTATAAAGCAAATACAAGGAACAAGGCCTATGACCTGTAACAAACTGACCGGCCATTAAGGCGACGGTCATTACGATGTCGTATTCGTTCTCGGAATTACACCCGCAGACAACTAAATCTATAGACAATGCGTCGATAGCTAATTCTAATCTAAAACGACTCACATAAAAGGCCAGCAATCTGTCGGAGTAGGTGGTCGTAACGCGAGCACTATGTTGGCTGGCGGGGCGATGCGCCACAGAGGCACTAAACCCCACAGCGCGAGGCGACCGCCCCATTCCTTTGTGTCATCGCCCTTTGTGGCTACAGCACCTGCTATGTATCGCGATTCAATGTGAACTGAAACTGAAAGGTTGTTACGTGGAATTTTTGACCAAAGGTTTGGCAAACGCGATATTGGAAATAAGTTTTCATTTTGGTTGCAATCATTTTCGATGTTGTCTAGTCGCGAGTCAGCGCTAGAGTTGTTTTGATGTATTTAGAACGCGCACGAAATCATGACAATATGTCGGGTAAGCGACACTAAACATGCATTTTTATTGGCTTTTAGGCTGAGGACGGTCACTATTTTCCCTTTTATATTGCTTTATAAAATAAATACCATCAAATGTTGAACCAAACTAGAACGTCATATGTTTTTCCTTCTTACGTATGTTTTCTTATTTGATTACAATGACGCATATATTAGATGATGGTGGTATATCTACTGGTGTCAATATTCGTACTAAAATACAATTAAAAACGTTAAATATGCTACAGATCAATCAATACATTGGAATATATTTTTAATATAAGTATCGCGATTCAATGTGAACTGAAACTGAAAGGTTGTTACGTGGAATTTTTGACCAAAGGTTTGGCAAACGCGATATTGGAAATAAGTTTTCATTTTGTCTGCAATCATTTTCGATGTTGTCTAGTCGCGAGTCAGCGCTAGAGTTGTTTTGATGTATTTAGAACGCGCACGAAATCATGACAATATGTCGGGTAAGCGACACTAAACATGCATTTTTATTGGCTTTTAGGCTGAGGACGGTCACTATTTTCCCTTTTATATTGCTTTATAAAATAAATACCATCAAATGTTGAACCAAACTAGAACGTCATATGTTTTTCCTTCTTACGTATGTTTTCTTATTTGATTACAATGACGCATATATTAGATGATGGTGGTATATCTACTGGAGCCAATATTCGTACTAAAATTCAATTAAAAACGTTAAATATGCTACAGATCAATCAATACATTGGAATATATTTTTAATATAATTATTATATTAGATCGAATATATTGGCAACACTATAGGTACATAAGTCCGTACCATGCGACTCTGACAATGCAAAGTAAGATTAATTATGCTTATCTGTAGCAGTTTTAGTAACAATATTGAAAATGCATTCAAACTTCAAAGCTTAAAAGAAATATTAAGATTTAACTCAAATTCACTACTCCAATGTATGCAGATTGCTTTATTAAATTCGTCGAAATATATTAAAAGTTCTTGCAAACGTGTTATTAAGTTTGCATTTTAAGATATTTACCACGTCTCACGAACTGTTTGCGAATAAATTACCCGAGTACAAGCGTGCCTACATACGATAAGTACTGGTCCTGATTTGACAAAAAGTGAGCGGCAAAATGTTTATCCTTACTTCCTTACTAATATTATAAATGCGAAAATGAGTTTGTTTGTTCGTTTGTTTGTTATGCTTTCACGCCTTTACTACTCAACCGATCGACATGAGATTTTGCATACACGTTGTCAGGGGTACAGAATAGGACATAGGGTACCTTTCATCCAGAAAAAAGAACTGTTGCAAACCTAACCTAACCTACATTTACGCGCCGCGGGTGAAAACTAGTAGTCTATAATGGTTCATTGTTGAAATTCCTATTACTGAGGTACTAGTATTATGCATGCGCTTAATAAACGTAATGACCCCAGATATGTGTTTCGATATTTATGGCATCGGTAGCTAGAAACATCGTATTGTAAATATAAAATAGATAAAAAAGCGTCTTTGAAATATAACATTAATTATAACGTCGTTTTCATTAGTGTTTGTTCTATTTCTAACTACGTTCTAAGCACGATCAGTCAGCCATCGTAGCGTCTCGTTACCGCTAAACTGCTATCTATTAGCAACAAACAGTTTGCGAAGCGGGATTAAACCCATAATACGCACATGCTTTGATGTCAATACATTACCCGGTAAGTCATAAAGTAATTAAAGGCAGTAATTAAATGTGTTACCTGTCTTCGTTCGCGCTGACAACATTATAGTCCGGGAGCGCAGCGTGTTTCTGTAATCATGTGTAACATTTTAAGCGTGAACATCTTGTTCAAACATCTTTGCTAGGCAGGCTTATTTAAAACACTATTACTACAGTTTCTCTGAACCATATTTATACAGTCTACTAATGATCACCATAAATCTATTGTGCAAGGTAAGACGGGTGAAGGAAATACCAAGCTGGTACTTTTGGTTTGGCTGGTACTTTTTACCCGTCTTGGCCCGCTTATTAGTTGATACTCTCTGAATAGTTAGACTGATCAATCATATTACCTAAGCTTAAGAAATTATATCGTTATACTAATGATACAATTTCATAACTTACAACTGCGAGGTAAAATGTCGTTCGATGCTTTCACAGCGTTCATCGTAATTGATACCTATACAAACTCGCACTAAAGACAGGATATATAAATTAGCAAGTTGTATAGTGTCATCATTGTAGAATGCAGGCACGCGTATGTATATTATGTATAAGTTATTGATATCGTCAAACTTGAAGATAAAATTTAGTACAATTAATGTAAAATAAAAAGTAAAGATATAAAGGATCAACAGAATATGTAGGACAGCAAAAAGAAGCAAATGATTATACATTTCCCTGTTTCTTTAAGAAAGGTAACGTCGACGTTAAGGTCGTGGGTGTTTAAAAACATTGAAACAACGGTCACAAAAATCACCGAGACTTGGAACAACTAATTGTAGATCACACAAATTTTCCGTGTGGGGTTCAGGCCCACAACACTTGACACAGTGGCAATGACTAGTCTACCTCTTAAAATTCAGTGACATTATTACTATCAATCAATCATGATATGTGTATATACTAATATACTGCTGGGTTCAACATAATATAAGAAAGGCTTATGCCATATAAATGTCTTCTATATCGTTAGTTTACATAGCTTTGTTTAAATATGTTGTACCTAGAAAACTATATAAACTTGCAGTTACGACATTATAATCAGGTCAACTTAAAGCTTCAGTATCTAAATATCAAAAATACTTCGCTGTCCTCCTTCTGGAATTAAACACGATAAGTTTCAAAGTTTCCAAGACTGCACGGTAACATGAAATAAAAATATTACCTTAGAGTTTGTTCAGCTTTAGCGAGCTCTTCGGCTAAATATTTCAGTCTATGACAACACTCTACGCTGACTGAAGTAGGAGTGTCTGAGAAGGCTGTGGCAGAAATATAATCGTTACTATCATTTTCCGTGAAATAAGGCTTTGAAAATATCAAAATGTATACAGAGAGGCAACTCGACACGTTTGATCATTTTGAATAGTTCATCGTCGTTTCTGGGAAAGGCGTTGCTGCTGACAAGGTGACGTTGAAACGAGACGAGTTCCGAAGAGCTATGAAATGTCATGGTTGAACATTGACCTCTAATAAATATGAGCGGGACTGGCTGTGCGTACAAGAATAAAGCTATTTTTTAGTCCCAATTGAAGCGCGGCCATTGAGCGAACAATGAAATTGTGTTGCTATTTCTGAGATTATTTTGCAAATAAAATAAGTATTTTCGATCAAACCCTAATTTGACTGTTTTATTGTGTTCTCTCCATTGTTTTATTCAGACGAGAATCTAATATTCGCAGCGCCTTGAAGTCATGTTAATTACAAGTACACTCCCTACCGGTTCCAACGCCAAAATGGCGAGAAACACACGGAGTAACCATTTTGATGACGAGCCATGCAGATCATCAAGGTAAAAAAGGGTATTATAGAGATTAGTGTGGTAGACCCTAGTTCACATAGCCAGTTTAATGTTATGCGTCAAAACTGACGTACTTATACATAGGTGTTGTTCCATAATAGGTATCGGGCGTTTTATGTTAGACAAGGCTTCACATCAAGTCGGTCGAATTACTGCATTAGTTCGGCTTAACCCCTGGTCACCACTCAACCTTCGGGATCGAAACACAATGCTTTTTTTCATTGCCTTTAGATACTGACATTTGTCAAATAAATGACGAAATAAATAACGTGTATATACGTGAGTTTTGTCAGGCATTTAAATTCACAAGCAATGCGAATTGTCATAGAGAAATAGTTTTGTTTTCAAAGCGCGCAGCGAAATTTGAACTAATGCGGACGTTCTTAAACCGCAAACATATTTAGTATGTGTGCATTCCGTAACTTATATCTGTATTGAAAGTATGTCAACATAGAAATAAGCTTTCAGAAAAACAGCCATTGGGTAAATTCTAGATTTGTTCGAATACTGAAGTACTATAAATCATAGCTATTTATGATTGTAAATAGTCTCTCTAGAGACTAGCCTAGGTAGGCGCAACGTAAATCATAGCTATTTATGATTGTAAATAGTCTCTCTAGAGACTAGCCTAGGTAGGCGCAACGAAAGATAACTATGACTGTGCTACTGGGAATAGTTGCTGGTATATCGGTCCTTCGAGGATGAAATGTAGTAAAAGTCAATACTACTACTATACTAATTTCTAGGAGACAAAAATCAAAAAACTCGTTTTTACTTTTCTCTGTATTTTATTATATTTTTGTTTTGGTAAATCTATGTAGTATTTTTAGCTCTTTATGTTTTATAATTATAAAATTACTTATATTTTTACAGCATTCGTGGCGAGTTTAAGTTTTATTTAAGTTTAACATTATTTTTTAAAAAGTTTTTGTTGCAGTATTTTCTGGGAAGTGAAACCATTATTTTTGCGAATATCATCATTTTAAATATACAAGTTTATGCAGTTCGAAAAACTGAATAAGGTTGCATCAATAACAAATTTTCGCCAAAATGGCTTTTACAACATTTCATCCTCAAAGGGTCGATATCGTTAGGCCTTGACAAGCGATTTTCTTTTCATAATAAAACGAAAACATGTCCAGTTTTCCTTTCATTATGAAAAAACAAACCATTTACCGTCTCGTAGTGAATTTAGTCCAATAGATACTTAATTTGTACAGTAAGCGACGTAAGTAGCCGGACAATGAATTAATTGCCGGCACCATTTTACGAATTAAAATATAACAATAATTATTATCCCACATTCAAAATGCTTTTGTCTTATTAACTATTCTATATCTATAACTGCTTTAAATTGTTGACTAGTTATAACTACGAATGATAGCATAATTCTGTACATGAACACCGATATTGACCTACATTATAATATTGTGTTCGTTACAGTTAAAAATAATATGCAAGCGGTAGTATTAAGTATTTGTGTTGCGTTATGATACGACAACGTCAGCGGTCGTGGAAAATGTAGGTTCCGTAATAAAGTGCAGTTTATATTGGTGAAATATATCTATAGGTTCCGTAGCTAAGTATTATTTTCCAGATATGATCTCGATTCTAGACATGGGAATGATTGCAATGATACGTCGCTACTGCCATAGTATGCAAGTAATTAGATTTTTCGTAAACTTTGTGAATATTAACCGCAGTCTTTGTGTTTCTCTTTTTATATACTTTTTTACTTTTTTAACTTTGTAATAATTTATGAAAAGTGTCGCGTTTGTGTAAACGATGTAAATTCTTATTGAAGCCATTCTTGACCAGATAATAATAATAATAATATTCTACCACATACACACAACACCATCTAGCCCAAACTAAGCAGAGCTTGTACTATGGGTACTAGACAATGGATAAACATACATATATACTTTTTTTTTGTAAATACATACATATTATACAAATATACTTAATTATTTACTTACGGTTTAAGTAAGAACATAATTTATGTTATAATTTTGAAACTGAGTGTATTATAAACATCAAGAAAAGTATCAATTAATATTCACGTTGACTTATATGATGATTTTAATACTTTAAGTTAACATTAAGAAATGTATCAATCAATATTTACGTTGGGTCTCGGCTGTCTCTAAATAATATAACTTCTTATGTTCTCGTAATTACAGACGGAATGATATACAAAATTGTGTGTTCTATGTTTAAAAACGGAACCCTATATATAAAACAAATGAATGCGGAAGCCTTTTTTAATAACAGTCTACAAGTTATGATTGATTGACGTCAGTTGATATAGATTTGCCTTTTCATCGTTTATTAATAAAATGAACTTGTTATTGAATGACAATGACACAATTACTAGAAACACAGTTATGACGAAATACACAGCACTTACGAACTAAAATCGTAGTAATTACAGAGTTAAGAGCATAAGTATACTAAGTGTTAGGCTTTATCTACACAAGTTTCAGCGATAGCCTAATGGGAGAGTGTCAGACTGTCACGCAAAGGTCTCTAGTTCGATTCAAAGGACACACCTCAGACGTTTCGAAGTTTATTTGCGGCTTAAATAGTTAATTGTCGCTCGTTTGAACTGTGAATGAAAGAATCGTGAGGAAACCTACATGTCTAGGAGTTTTCCGTAATGTGATCGAAGATATGTACCCTACCTATGTGAAGGCTGCCAACTGCAGGCCAGCATAGTTGGCCATAGCTTAACCCTTCTCATACTGTGAAGAGCCCAGGTAGTGGGTAGTTTATATACAGTTACAGGGCTGATATTATACACAAGCAGAAAATAACGCAAGGCTAATGGTTCACTGGCTTCTGTTGCATTATCTATGAGTTTATTTTACACAGCTTATATATCAAAGTTGTTTATATCTCGCATATTGGTAAGCGACCATAACGGAGAACTAGAAGTATGTCAGGGTAAAGGTAGGAACATTGGATGTCGTAACGCAGAAGCTAACATGTTGATTCGTAGCTATCTCCTCTAGGTAATATTATATCTAACAGTATTGTAACTCGGCTCTGTCCTTGAAATAATTACCTACAGCCGCGCGGTCCGCGAATACGCGAGAGGGCTGCCCATCTACAGTATTTTAATTTCATCTACCTACCTATTAGAGTTTCTTTCTAGTTAAGTAATTGTAAATATTATATTTTTTGTTGCGAGACATTCGCGACTGGTTGCGAACCAAATGCCTACCGACCTCGAGGCGCGTAGGTATGACTCGCGTTCCGACCGTTTGTATGAAGATAGAATACTGTTAGATAACATTACCGTGGCCTGGCCAAGTATGCAATTTGATCCTAATTCTGAAACAACGCGTGCTGGGCTCAGATGCCATCCTTACACGGTAGAGTCTATTAGAACGCGCACCAACAAGTTTGGGTCCTCATACCTCTGCCAATCGATCAAGGTATGGAATTCTCTGCCAAGGAACGTGTTTTCTTCTTCCATGAATCCTGGGTCCTTTAAGCAGGGCGTGAAAAAGCACCTTCTGAGGCCATCAAAGTAGAGACCACAACATCACCTCAACTGCTATGAGGACGGTGTGGAGGCCACTGCTCTTGGACCACATGACTGTTTACCACCAGGCGGGGTGTGGTCATTTTGACGAGCAATAAAAAAACCTACCCCGAATTTCGTTCTAGAAATAATTGCATTATGTATTTTTTAAATTTAATTGTAAATAATTCTATTATTATGGTTGGTGATAATTTGATGGATAGTACAGCGGTGATGTATGGTGGTAATTTAGTCAAAATTAGCTTCCACGTAATTTGTGTCGTGTCAAAGCATGTTTTGTAATACGATAGGTATGTTAAATAATTAGATAATGTGTATGTATATGTATATTATTATGTATGTAGTATGTAATGTATGTTCATACAATTCATGAACATATTAGTCCCATGCCACGATTCTATCCAGGAAGAGATAGGCAGAGGTATATTATACCCATGTTTTGCCACTAAATCCGTAGTTCCCAAAGCCCACGTAATACGCTTGTCGCGTATTACGTGGGCTTTGGGAACTACTACTAATTATAGTCGTAGTATACATAAGTACAATAATAGTAGCATGGACGCATTGACGACGACTCATTGTACAGCTCCTGAAAATTTCTTGAAAATCCAGTAACACTTTGTCTACCCAGGAATCGAATCCTCATGTATATCAGTCGCACTTACCAGTGCTACGCTACCGAGGCAATCTCAACTAATATCATAAATGCGAATGTAAGTTTGTTTGTTTGTTACGCTTTCACATTTTAACTTCTCGATCGATTATCATACAATTATGCATACGCGCTGTCAAGGGTACAGAAAAGAACATAGGGTACCTTTCATCTAGAAAAAGTACTGTAGGTATCGAAATTTATTAACAAAATCTACATTAACGCGTGCGATGCCGCAGAAATAAGGTAGTCACATATACAAACGAAATGTTAACCAATCAGTAATACATAGCACGAAACAAAAAGGCGTGTAACTTCTTTTACTTATATAGTCTCATGTTTGATTCCCAGAGGGGTGGGCAGTCTAACGTAACGAAACTTCGCACACAGGTAAAATAACGATGTGTTTAAATAACTAACCCGAGCTTGTATTAAAAATTTCCCCCTGAACGAAGACGCGAACAAGAGCTCCTATACGAAAAATATAGGTATAGTAAGTATATTCTTCATAGAGTCTGCTCAGTTAGAATCCCTTTAAATTAAGATTCCTTGAAGTTGTTGACCGAGCCATACAAAATTGCTAAACATTGTGGTTTTGTTTATAACTGTTACTAGTATTAATAATAATCTTTATATAATTATAAGAGTCAGCTGTTGAAATGTTTGTGTACGTAAAACGAGAAAAGTAATCGACGGATTGACTTGAAAGATTTACATACCGTTGCATATCTATATAAGAACATTTTTATATACTATATATACCGAAGTTCCCACAGGTAATAAAAAATGTTAGATTTAGCTTCAGCACGCCGTGACCGGGTGTAGCTAGTATTTATACAGCATGCGTTTCAAATTGTATAAAATTAAAAATGGTTTTTGACAGGAATATTTGCACACTATAAATGTTATTTATCAGATATATATTACAGTCCCTAAATATGACTACACCATTCTGTTACACACTGAATAAACCATTGCAATATTAGTTGTGCGTTACTTATTTTAAACATTTAATCTATTTACACATCAAATTAAACATTGTTTGATACCCGCTAATGACTTTAAACTGACCCAGAAAGGCCGATACTTCGCATAGTCATTTACCTTGTCATTTTAATTAGACGATTACGCATAAAAACATCTAATAAAGCAAAAGAGATTTTGTTACAGAGGGCCGAGGTGATTACTAGTAATTGACCTAAATATCCTTAGGAATACAATTTCGTAGGAAGTACTTACATAATGAGATTAACTTCGTCAAGTCTCCTTCAACGTTCTCCTTCCAAAATGATACTGAAACTAAGTTAATTATCACTTTATGCGCTGCGATAGTAATTTTATTTCTTGTACATAACAAGGCTGTCTTAATGGTAAATAAATTTGCTTGGACATATATAATCTGTAGTTATGAGAGATTGCATAGTTTTATTGTTAGTAATAAAACTAAAATGTGCTTCTTTTCAAAATCCTTTCTATCAATTTGAATTTTAAATGACTAGTTAACCCTTCCAGTTAAGCTTATTTTTTATAAAAGGTCCCTCACAGCTAGGAGTAATACACGTATCAAGGAAGACTTTATAAAAATTCAAATAATTATCCCAAAAATCACCCAACCTCGGTGAAACCATTTGTGGATAACTCATTTGTTTGTTCGACATAGGATTCAAACCCACGGCACTCAACTCAGTAGTAAGGTGACCACTTAAGGCACCCGTGCAGTCCAGCTATAATACAAGTGTTAGAGTGGAATCACATCGGTAGTACAATGGGTGGGATTCTCCAGTAATTGTTAGACTATCTTATCTTATGTGGGGGCCAGTCAGTGCAGACCGGCCACACTTCGACCCAGTGGGATCTTTTGTGTCGACACTCTCCCAATAACGACTGCCAAAGATGTTCATGGCAGCCGGGACCAACGGCTTAACGTGCTCTCCGAGACACGGAGCAGGCGATAATTGTCAATCAATACGCACATAATTTCGAAAAGTCATATAACTTCCGAAAGTCAGAGGTGCGCGACGTGGGTTCGAATCCGAGACCCTCTGCATTGCAGTCTGTTGGTCTCCCCACTGAGCTATCGCTGCTCTAATTGTTAGACTAAAATTATACATTATAGTAGCATGCCCAGGGCTTTCGAATAAGGCAAGAACATATAAGGCAGCTATATTGTTCTTTATTTTTATTCTTCAGTTGCACATTCATGTAATGACCAGCACACCAGAGCACACTAAACGTGTATTAGCACTAGATTGATTATAACAAACTATTAATATAGGTATATATATTCTAGATCGACTAGTTAGACTAAGTCAATTTTTGGTTTTGTATTATATACCGCCACTGGTATATCACTGGTATATGTTGTAAGTCAGCACTCGTAATCACAAGATAAGTATTAGTGTACTGTTAAATAACATTGACTTTTGATCGTACTTGATTCTAATCAAATTACTTTGAGTATATAGCTATATAGGTTTATTAATATTTATGTCCTTTGAGGCCGCAAACAAAAACAAATCATCATCTTTTCTTTCGGCGGTGCTGCCGGGGCTATATGTTGCCAGATCTTGCATATTATGTATTATTAATGTCAACCAATTCTTGAAAGAAACATAAAGATTAGCTTAAGCAATCAACAGGCATTTCATATACAATATAAAAATAATGACGTATGACTTTTGTCAAACATAAAAAATACATATATTTATATAATTTATTTTTATAATACAACTACTGTTGTATTATAAAAATATACCATCTTAAATTTGCCGAACATCAAAGTGAGGCACCAAGTAAATTTGATATGCTTGTTCTATTTCTGAACAAAGCAAGTAGGTACGTAGTTAAAGTATAACTAGGTCTCCCCGGAATATGTGCCATATAAGAGCAACGGAAACGAAATCCCAGATATGGGACTTTCGACCTTTATATTATTGTAGTGAAGGTTTGAACAATAACAATATACAGCTATTGCCAATCCGTTTGACTTGTGTTCTTGTTCATTCGACTTTGAAAATACGGACAGTGAACAAGGCGCGTTCTAAGGATTCCATATCGGTTGTGTTTTTTTAAGGTTGGTTAACTTATTTCAGATGAGCTGCGACTTCGAATTTACATTGTTGACCCTTTACATTGTTGACTTGAACGCCTCATATCACAAGTATTTAGATATCCAACATTAACATTAGTAAGTAACAAGAACACTGTTTTTAATAAAAATATAAGGAAATTATCGTCGCTTGGCACGATAATAAGAAGGATATAGAGTTTTAGATTATTTCATCTATCATGTTTTTAATTACATTTTATTTAGACTGCATTGATGGCGAAGCAGGCAAGCGGTCGATTTGCCGCTGTCACCGCACTGAGTGATGTAGGTTCGAATCCCAAACGGGAAAATTATTGCAGTATAAAATTGTTTTAAGGCTGGGTACTTTGTGTCATTATTGTATGTTTGTAAAGTCTCCCGCTAAACTAGGAGGACTAAACTATACACGAAAGTTCCCATTTTGAAAAGAAAATAGTATTATTTTTTAGACACTCATTTCTATTCTTCTGTAGTTATTGTTACTCGTATGTATTTGTTCTTGTAGTAATTAGTTTGAAGAGTGATTTGTACTTAACTTTTTTCTTTACTTTTTTACGTGGGGAATGCATTGACGCATACCCCTCCGCGGGGGCGGGCGGAGGGGTTATGTCGGACTCGCCGGAGTAAAATAGAAAGATGGAATAAGAATAATGTACCTCCTGGAATACTGACTAAACCTACCACGGTGTTTCTCAACAAAACCACTATCGGCGTGGCCGCGCGAATCACTTGCACATGCGGTCGCCACTACACAAAAAGACCTACCCTAAGATCACCACTAAAAGTATCCCTATTGCCCCCCCCCACTCCCCTAGAGGGGAAACGGACACGACACAGAGGCGCACGTGGGAACACGCACGCCGCCTCTCGGACCTTGTGCTGAACGGATGGTGGGCAGGCCCACAAAGCCCGCCACCCCCAGGTCAAACCTCAGGGTGGCTGGAGGTCGTCTCGCGCCCTCCGGCGCCCAGCTCTGCGGTTGGGAAGAGGGTTTAAATGCTGCCTCTCCCGCTCCGCCGCCTCCTTGATGGACATGACTTCCTCATAGAAGGAGGCGACGGCGTTCCACGACCTCTCACTCCGGACCATAGACTGAACTACGGCCGGGAGCGAGAAGGCAACCAATCCGACTGCCGCGATCAACTCACGGCGCTGCGATGCCCAGGCAGGGCAATCCGCCAAAGTGTGCCGCGCCGTGTCCTCAACAACATCGCGGCAGTCGCCTAACTTTTATTACTTTAAGTAAGTAACTAATATTCTACATAATACTTGTATTAGATGATATAGCTTAATTTGTCCTAGACGTTTGTTAGAAAAGGAAAAGGGACAGAAAACATTACGATTCATTATTGATGTTTGCTATATTGTTGTTCTTTATTAATCCTTTAAAATACACCCTTTCAGAGGCTTCCTAGAATTACATATTAATATGATATGTTTGATATATTTCTGAATACGCTACATTTATCATATTTGAAATGACATCTAATTTTGGTGGCTAGCGGGATTTCGTCTTTAGCTTAAATTTAAATTTATAATTATGATTACTTGTGACGATGAAGCGGAAGTGTTAAATATTAGGTACTTTTACATTATGAATTGATAAATTTACTGATTGTAAAAAAAAATAATCATTAACTAACATAAGCATTGAACACGCTAAACTCTTACTAGTTTGTCATATTCTATAGGTACAATTTCAGCATGTCAGTGACAACTACACCGGCCATAGAAATATAATTATCTATGTTGCTGCTATCTGCGCTCGGCGCCGTTAGTTATTCGGCACGAATATTACGTGAAGCTAATAATTAACTAGTGACGTAATACGTTACGTAATTACAAATTAATTCTATGGAATATTATTATTATCTTCACTTTTAGTAAACTCGTGTAACTAATACAGTTTGTCAGACGTTATTCGTTTGATTCTCTATTTTGTTGGCTTGGGTAAATGAAATACGAGATTGTATTGATCAACGATTCAGAAATGTTAGTCAAAAAACGAATGAAAGATTATTATTTTACAATAACGTTATAAATTAAAAACATTTTGCATTTTCATGTGAAATAGTTTTACTTTATTTTATGTTTTTGGTAATAAAGTACTTCCAAACAATGCATTTTATCAAACCTTATGCCATCCGTTGTTTTATCAATCGGGGGTGATAATGAATTGAGTGTCAAGTGATATATTTTCATGAAATAAAATGTAGTCTCTTATACTGTTTATCAAATTAATGATCTATAGCACCAGTGGGTTGTATACCTAAAATTAAAATAATAAACTTACTACTTAACTATTTAGGAAACGTTCTTTATAAAATGCAAATATCTAATTTGTTTTTATCAAATGACAGGACTTCAGGACCGACTTATTTAATAAATAGATGCAACTGACGTGTACATGTGTACTTAATCCTAATCCTAACTAATATTATAAAAGCGAAAATGAGTTTGTTTGTTTGTTACCTTTTCACGCCTAAACCACTGAACCGATCATTCTGAAATTTTTCATATACATTGTCAGGTGTACAGAAAAGGACATAGGCTACCTTTCATACCGAAAAAAATTACTGTGCCCGAGGAAAACAACAATAACGTTCTTATGATAATAGATGGCGATTATTATACAAGCAGAGTACAACTCGAATTGATTGTCAAATTCTAAATTAACTCGAGCGAAGCCGCGGGCAAAAGCTAGTAAAATATATTTATGACAAATTAATTAGGTAGTTGGTAGTAGCAAATATCCATGGATTTACGAGTAGAATAAATACTAACCCATAATTCCCATTGCGAGTATCAATGTCACAAGCAAGCATGCCGTAGTTTTCTTACAACAGTGATTTTTAACCGGCGTTTGTTTACATCTCTTACTTTTCCTTTTATTGGAATAATTTAAATTTTCTTCGGCGTTGTCTTCATACAAATACTCCCAGATGTTTTTCCGTAACGGATACGTGGAACGCATTTCCCATTTTGGTGTTGTAACTTTCCTAGATTTCCTTCTTTCATAAACTTTACCTGTGAAAATTAAAGATATCTATATATTAATACGTGAAGCGATAACTTTGGATCCCTTTTCACGAAAATTGGGCGGACGGAGGAGTATGAGATTTCGCACACTTATAGTTTATACAGAGAAGAAGTGACGAATGCTAATATTTATATAAAATATGCATTAGAAATATATTAAATTAATGAAAAACCACTACACGCACACAACCATGCATTTGACACACGCAGTCGAAGCGCGTAACTATGGTTACATATATGAAATAATAATGTCAATATATATTATTATATCAGCAATATCTTACAGGCAAACATTGGTCGAATCTCGAGCACTAGGCGACCGCTAGTATACATAAATGTACTACGATAACTTAGGCTATAATTAGGTTTTAAGATGGCTACTTCTTATTTCTTATCCTTCTTATTCTTCATGATTAGTCCCTTGCCATAGGTTTTTGGACTGGACTAGACTTAACCAAAATCTCAGTTTTAAGTAAAGATGCTTGCCTCTGTGCCTTACCTAGCTATAATATTTATTATTTACATTAAAACTATTTATTTTATAATATTAGAGGCAAACTGATCAAATTTAATTCGCAAGAGACCCAAGCGTAATAAGAAAAATATTAACTGTAGATTTACAAGTAAATTGAATTGTTACATCTGTTTATTTTCAGGTGAAAATAAAAAAGAGAATACATTATAAAATATGAAAAATATTTGGTTCAATATATTCATACAAAGTACACATAAAATCGATGTAAACGTAAAATTAAGTTCAAAATTAATAACCTATCCTTTAATGGTTCGATGTCGGAAGGGGGAATAGGTCCTCCGCTTTGTCGTCGGGGACTAGGTCCCGCAATTGTGTGTGTAAATTTTTATAATTTTAATTGTTTTAAAAATTAATATTGTGTGTTTGTGAATTCGTATTTTGAATTTGTCCTGTATGTGTGATGGTTGTGTGGGACCCGCCACGTCCATCGGCGGGTCGAAACTTTGGCGGGGTCGCAATTTGAATGCGAGAGCGATCTGCGAGGCCCCGCCATAAAGGTGTGAGGAACACCGCGGTGGTTTTAGTCGGTTCAGCCCAAATTTCTACCTTAGGGGCTGGATCCCGACATAACCCCATCGCCCGCACCAAAACCGGCGATGGAGAATGTGATAGCACATTTCCCCGAGACAACAAAAAAAAAATCCTTTAATGGTTCTTTCTGATACTCACTAGATATATTTTGAATTTGAATTCGGCATAACTACTGTGGCGGTCACTGACCGCATCATAACTTTGTTTTACGTTCTTAGTAACTATGATGCTTGATATTATTATAAACTAGCTGACCCGCGCAACTTCACATAAGAGAATCTTTTTCTGTTTTTGCAATATTTTTCATTTATGCTCTGCTCCTATTGGTAGTAGCGTGATGTTATATAACCTATAGCCTTCCTCGATAAATGGGCTATCCAACACTGAAAGGATTTTTCAATTCGAACCAGTAGTTCCTGGGTAATCCCAATGCGTTCAACCAGACAAACAAACAAACAAACTCTTCAGCTTTATAATATTAGTATAGATTAAGTAATCTAGCTTGTTATATGTAAACCTATGTTTCTGTTATATAAACTACAATTCGATTTTCACTGAACACGATTGAGTGAAGAGTAACTCGCACCTCAAACACATGACACACAAAAACCTCAAGTTCACAAACGCTTGGAACTTCTGTCAAATTTCTATCTCTGGCCAAATAATCGAATGGCAGGTTATTAATTTTGGCTTGTAGTACACTAAGTCTTAAAGCTTATCTCATATACTCTCACAACAGTACCTAACCTTAAGCATAATGGAGAAACTTCAATCTCCAGACGGCAATAATACAAGCAAATTATGTTACGAATGAAGAAGAAAATTAAATTAATTTTGATATTAACTTGTGTATAAATAACTAATAACGATAATTACTGAATAAAATGTTCAAGAAGTACCTATATTATATGATAGACTTAAAATTTAATATTAATGAATTCAGACTCTCGAAAATCTGAATAACTAAAACGCCTCAGTAATCTTATCGTCCAAAAGTCTGTAAAGCTTTGTGATCCCGAAAGTTCTATAATTGATATTTTTTTCATTACTGTGTAACTTTTTGTAAGATTGCCTGACTAAATCTTGAAATTTTAAATAATATTCAATTAATTGTAATCAAATATTATTTTAATCTGATAGAATTTGCCGTAGATGTTAATTACGTATCGAAGGCAACCATAGATTTAGAATTTTTCGCTAAGGCAACGATGCCTTTTTTGAGAGTTCTTTTGTTTAAAATTAATAGTTAATTAATAACTACTGGATGTCTAAGTTAATAAATAAATAAATGTGTATTCCAAATTAGAAATGAATGCTGGATTCAAACACGTAAATAAGTCAATATCAGCAATAGCGCGTAACTTTATGCTTTAGGTCCTTTTTGACAGGAAAATATGTGCGTCTAGTCTATATTTGCTACCCTTACTTATTTGCTTCTATGTATATATCAAACAAAGACACACTTTCACATTTATAATGTTAGTTTGAAATATAATGCTCAATCTTTATTTTTTAATCATGTTCGTCTTTAAACATGTTTCTGAATGCTACTACAACGTTAATAATATGAATGCCCTTTTTAAAACGACGGCTCATCATATTACCGCAATAAAACAAAACATATCGTGCCACGACATTTATTAATTCGTTGATAGCGGTAACATTTTATCGTAGATATGTACAGATCTAGTGAGTTTCATTGCTATTTTACGATTGCTTTGGTCTAGCCACAAGGGGTGCGCCTTCTACTCATGAAGTAAACCGTATTTTGCGCTATCAATACTATCATCCTTTCAGTAAAACAGTACAAGTCACCAGTTTATAGCCGAAGCGAAATGTACGGTTTTCGTTTAATACGGTTTTCGGAATTGACCGGCAATGTAATGAGCGTAAACATGTGTCCACGTCAATAAATAAGTAGGCCAGTTGTTAGGCAGCTACGTTAGCGCGTGTAGGTATATTTTTTGTATAGGGGCACGGAAATTTATTACATCGGATTATAAGTAATACAAGTGGTGCAGTTGAGTTAATAATAACAGTAACTATGGGTATCAATGAATGAAATAACTATCAGTAAGAGACGGCAGGCATACCCATGTTTTAGAGGAAATGTATAGTTGAGTCAAGGTCAGCTGTAAACAGTGGATACACGATGTCTGTACGCTCAATAACTTGTTTATATATATCAATGTTTTAATATAAATGGAAATAGCAACTTTAAAAAGTAAGTGCTAACAATAGATAACTCATGAAACGGGATGCCCACTTATACTGTTCAATTCGTAAAAGAATATATAGATTCAAGGCAGCTGTTTGCTGCCGTGTTATTGCAGGAAAGTCGCCTCAAACTTTATTGCCGCCGCAGTAGTAACCTTAGTCACTAACTATTGTTGCCATGGTTCCTGTAGAGAAACTCCAATTATAACAGTTCACTCAGATGAGAGATTTAACAGAATTGCAAAGCAGTTCATTGTTTTAATATCGTTGAATATCAATCATAAATGTTGAGGGCAAAGTACTTGATACTAATTTGCCTTCGATATCAAGTAGCAGTTGTTTCGTAGAAAATCTACTTTATACGATTTTATACTTTCTTCGCGTTGCATGATTTATGTAATGTTAGGCATTTACGTACCTTTTTGGCACGCTCGATATATCCGGTAGGTTGCACTTATCGTGGTCACAAGCAGACGTACCTAAAAGGTAGGGTTAATACCTAGCATGCTTACGTTAATCACCCTCTTTATTTCAAAACTCTTCTTTATGCGCCTGTACTTACTTCGATAAGAAGTTGATCTAATATTCTTATAAATAGAGCAATCAAAACTAGGGCAATAAATATGATATACTTAAGCATATTGTATTTCAGTTATACTATGCATTACATTTACTACTAATCTATGCTTCTTATTACTTAACCTAGCCAAGATTACCCAAAAATAATTGAAACAATATAACCCTAATTAGTAACATCAACAAAACATTTTTACTTGATTATTCCAAAGAAAAGTTTATTAGATAATGTTGCCTTCACGTATCGTTATTAAATAAACAAAAAGGCCAAATTACAAACAGAGATCGCAACTCAAATCAAATCAAAACTCAACTACAAATCAAAACTAGCATTTCCATCTGAAAGTTAAACATAGTTTAAGTTAAAATGAGTGTAATTAGACAGAGTAAAGTATAATCCGTTTGATATTTAGTGCAAGCGAGCGTCATTACTGTCTGCGGCAGGTGGCGGCATGCTCCAATTGCATTACGCCAATTCGGACCGGCCAAATCTGTTTTTGGATCGTACGGATTATTCTAATACGAACTTAATTAACCTACAATAGGATTTGCTTAGATAAGTCAATAGTTTGTATTATTTTAGTATATAAGTCTAGTTAGTAGATAGCTCTCGGAATTTTGTGCAGTGGTCTATTATTTGTGTTAAAATAGTCAGACATAAGGGCATATAGCTTGATTGAAAATTAAAATCTAAACATGCAGAGTTGCCACTAACGGCGACTTCATACGGACTGACTGTGCCCGTGCCCCCATTGGTACTATAGATAGGAATGAGACTACGCGCAAAAATATTCTGTAGTCCTGGCTAATTGACAATAACTATATGAATATTTGCGAAAGTAATTTTTACTATTCCATAAAAAACCTATATTATATATTAAAGCCCCTCGCAATATTTTTATGAGGTCATTGCCAGTTTCCTCCAGAGAATTAATGGTAATCACAATATAAAACCTGGCAATGGAATTAGCAATTCTGCCAGGTTTAAAACCACGGAACAGTGAGATCGGGTGATTGTCCTCTCTTTTCCGTGTTCGAAATCCTACGGGACAGATATTGTATTGTTGTTTCAAACTTTGTAACGCCCGCTGCGATACTTTGTTCTATCGCACTGCCTCGACATTCTTTCATTCGGTTCAGTTTTGTTTATGTTAGCGATTTTTATTCCCATAAATAATATGGCAAATATATATATTCGAAACTTACTTATTTTTAGTTATAATGTTATTTCCAAGCATTAGTGCTTTTAAATTAAATAATCAATATTTCTTTTAGATTTTAACATAAACCTGTGAATATCTTTACAAACTCTAAAACAACGGACACAAAGATGACTGAAACTCCAAACAACTATTCGTAAGTTACACAATTTTTTGTCCTATATAGTGCTTGAACCCGCAGTACTCGGCGTACTAGCGATGCGAACACTTAAACTACTATGCTATCTGCATATTACGTCGAAAATTTTTAAAGAATTTGGCAGTACTACACAACGTGATAGCGTCCATGCTGCTTATCTTATACTGAACCAGATAAATAGTTTCTCTATACTCAATAATACATTGCGGTGTTTTTCATTAATACTAAAAGAACTACTAACGTAATTTATTTTATTAGCATAGTACATCAAAAGGTGAAGGTAAAATCTAATTACTTAGCTATGAATAATAACAGGAAGGTACGTAACTTATCTAAGAAATTAGTAATGTAAATCAACCAGATGTAGTATGTTAACTTGCAAAAATGTTATTTGCGTGTATGAAGCTAATTTACATATGCGCGAACTTATAAAATTACTCGAATTATTGTAATGTGGCCAACATTCTCTGAAGCTTGCAACATTATTAAGTTGTATAGCAGTGCATATTTGCATAAAATTTAATATCATTTACTTTAATGTTAAAGAAGTAACAACCGGCTAAATACTAAAAGACTAGCTACTGGTTTCTAAAAGGCTAATAAAAGTATGAAAATCAAACACATGTCAAATGAATTGAATGGCTGTTGCTTATTTTGTTAGCCAAACCGAGCAGTTGACTTCCGATTGACCGTTTGATGACAAATGTTTGTGTAGATGTATCTGCTTTTCAGAAGCCGGGAGTGAGTCAGTTTTGTGCGTTAGTTAAATTGACTTGCCCAGTAGTAACTTAGAAGCTAGAAGTAGGCTTTGATCTTCCATTAAATACATAGGTTGATGCGGAAACAATTTAATTGTATAATAATAATAATATCAGCCCTGTATCAAAATTGTCCCATTGCTGGGCACGGGCCTCTTCTCACTGTGAGAAGGGTTAGGCCATAGTTCACCACGCTGACCTAGTGCGGGTTGGCAGACTTCACATATCTTCGAGAACATTATGGAGAACTCTCAGACATGCAGGTTTCCTCACGACGTTTTCCTTCACCGTTAAAGCAAGCGATAATTAACTATTTAATATGCATATAACTGCGAAAAGTCAGAGATGCGCGCCTTGGGTTCGAACTCGAGACCTCTGCGTGGCAGTCCAATGGTTTCCCACTAGGCTATCGCTGCTATAATTGTATAAGAACTATTAATGTTTCTTATATTAAATTAAAATATAACTTGAATCAATGATTAACTATAATGCGATAGTCATCGTGCTAAGCTTGCAATTTGATAATCATAGCTACCCGAGAAAGTAGGTGACACCGTTTTAAAAGCAATTTTAACGTTGTCAAGTTTTTATTAAAGTAGTTACTTATATTATAAAATAATGATGTTCAGGCCACATGTATAGGTAATTAAGTGCATATATGAGATTCAGAAAATATTATCTTTACTTCTAATAAGGATTTATATATTTGACTAAGGCTATTAACAAACAATGGTCTACCTATGCGATCAGCATTATCTGCGGACAGTTGTTTCAAGAAGGATATCACATGCACATTATCGACGCTTCAAAAAAGGAACCAATCATGGGAGACCAGCACAGTTCAGTTTTTGCTTCTCTCATGACAGCACAAAGTCTACTAAAAGGGCACAGAGAACTTACTTATGCAGATACACAAGTCAGAGTTTATTACATGCGATTATCTGAAGCGCGAATGTAAGTATACCGAGATATGTTGTTCCAATTTGTGTCGGAAAGAATACTTGTAGGTAGGTAATGTGTAACATTGAATGTGGTTAACTAAAACCACTTCTTATGTGAATTTTAAAGATGATATTATAACATTGATATTAGCTTCTAACTTTTTGTATGTAAAAATACATACAAAAAGTTGAAAGCATGTCATGAGCAAAGGACATGAGCTTACATAATTAATAAATTGAGAAGAGCTGTTAAGTGTTCAGTTTGTACTTAATATAAAGTATTAGCTCTGCTTTGCTACTTTATTAAGGTCCCATGTTAACCGCATTCAAGAATAAATCGAGAACGATTGATTTCGTCGACTCATCATTATTGAATCATAATAATTCAAAATATTTTGTCTCCAGATATTTTTGTGAAACGAGTCCAATTTTGCTCTAAATTTAGGTCAGTTTGGGGTTACAAAAATCCATGGAAAAAGCCATACTGCTTTTACGTAGCTATATCTGTATAATTTACAGCGATGTCGAGTTAAAAGCGTAAATACGTACACACGATAGTGTATATCGTGTTCTAGTCATTCTAAATTACGGTAATATTGTATGTCATACTATGACGCTAATTATTTGATGCGAAAACACTGTATCCGATGCGGTGGTGACTATGTTTGTAAATATACATTGAATTGTTTGCCGATGTAAGGAGTTACGAGTTTTTGTTAGGTACGTGTTGGTAGATACTATTGTGACTGGAACAGTTGCAAGTGGAAGACCTAGGCGAACGTTTCTCGATCAGATCGGAGTCGTTCTGGACAAAGGCCAGGTTAAGAGTACCTTAAACCGGCGAGCGTGTATAAGAAATGTGATGAAGATAAATTAAGCCAGAGAAGTGTGTTAGGATCGTAGCAAATGGAAATCCGTAGTCTCTGCCTACCCCTACACAATGTGATGACGTCAAGATATTTTTCTATACTCAATAATACATTGCGGTGATTTATCATTAACACTAGAAGAATGACTAACTTTATTTCATTAGCATAGTACATCAAAAGGTGAAAGTAAAATATAATTACCTAGCTATGTATGTATGTACGTGTTGGTCGTAGAGCTACCGTTATTTAAAATTATCTTTAGTTAGTTTTAATAAAAATTATGAAACAACTTGAGGTGTCAAGTAGATTAACATCGAGAGAATGCTTTCAATTACATATGTAACCAAGTCTTCAAACGGGTGAAAGGAAGATGGAAGCATCTATATGCGATGAATTATTTATTAGACGCCTAGAAACATAACAAAACCTATAATATAAAAGCAAATAATCCTGGATTATTTAAGCGACTTTTCTGAACTATGTAATGTTATTAATTTCGAAATTTGATGTATCTATAGTCTGTCTGGATTTTTGGGATTAAGCTAAGGCTCTTTGGTAATTAAAGATCTGGATTAAATTCAAATTAAAACCCACTTCTAGTGTTTAAAGGTCAACATTTACATTTAATTCCACCTTGCTGAATTACCTACTACTACTGTTCTAGCGACTGCTTATTATAAATCGTTAAATTGTTAAATCGCTTGAGCTATGTACGCAAGTTGAAAAATTACCAAAAAAGTATTCTATTTTTTAGAAAAACCTTGGAATAGTTATCTCCTCCATCATTTCTTGCTCAGTGTCTGTCACTGACGGTCAGGACTTTGAGGCCTATTTTAGTACTCTTACCTATAACAATAAAACTAACCTATCGATAAAATGTGCGGAGGCTGTGGAGGTTGCAGCGGTGGCTGCTGCAGTGGGTGCTGTTGTCCCTGCATAACTATCTACATGTGCTGCACTAAAATTTGCTAGTGCTAACAGCGTGGGCGCTCAATGGCTGAAAAGATGCGCCCGTCGTTGGTGATAAGCCATGGTGTGTTAAAATCTGTCAAGATAACCGCACCGGCTCCGCTTATTTAATGTGGTCTTAGTTTTACGTGCTGTTTTGTGGAGATTTACTACTATAAATAAGCGTATAAATAAGCGTATTACGTCTTAGATTAGATTCATTTCGATATCTGTAAATAGATCAGTAGACACAAAGCTTTTAAAGTGAGTGTCATACTCGTAACCTAAAGCAAATGTCCGCTAAATTTCTGGTGCTTGCTGATTGTAAAAAAATATAGTTGATAAATATGGAACAGCCAAACAATATTCCAACAATTGGTTGAGTGCTTGGATTGTATTTCATCCCTTCTATTATAGGCTTACTAAGGATTTAATAGACCTTGTTAACTATATAAAGAAAAGTGGATCTCGAAAAAGTCACAGGGTCAAGCTAGTAAACAAATAAATATATTATTTGTATAAAACACAAACAAGCTAAGTTGCATTGACCGCGGATATGAGCCGATTCTTTTACTATATACAAGATAAAGCTTGCACATTTTACCTACCATCTGGGCATCTACTCGACATACACGTATCTCAATTTGAATTCGGTTATGATTGAGATACCAATGGCATTTGGATTCGATAAACCTAATCTACGAATGACCTAATCGCGAATAGTTGGATCCAGCAAAGCAACGCCATGCGAGCCCATTGACTTGAAACGAAGAGTAAGTCAATTATCGAATGGATTGAAAATGTATACGATTGCGATACTTTCGATTATTGACTCGTCTCCTAATCGCTTTATAACTGAAATTCGGTGCTGGCTTAAACTTAACATTGCCTGGCTCATTTAAAAGAGTAAGCTCTCTAAATGCCATAGTATAAATAAATCTGTATAAAATGATTATATCGCTTAATTTTGATTTATAGTCTTTGTTTATTTTGCTAATCTTTCGTTTAATATTGTTGTGAAACCTTGAATTGTTGTCGCACATTTTCTGTATTTATGTCAATGGCATTATATTTTTGTTACTATATCTTACTCGATTTTCCGTAGACGTTAAACGGCTAAGACTTAAATAACTAAGTTGCTTAAAAATATTCATAACGACGGTATAAGTGTATATAAAATAATTCGAGAAAATCCGCTTCTTACATTTCATTTTGACAAATGAAATATAAATAATAATATTGAGAGAAAGCAATGTAATTATGTACTGCCATCTACTTAGCGTAACATATAAATAATTGTATCCAAATGGGGCCGATACAGCACATAGTCGTATATGCACTCGCACACAACACTGGTTTTTAACATGGCTCTACAATTACATATTATTAATCATTTAGCATGACCTTTTCTTTTGCATATAACTTTATGTGAGCAAAGAAATAGCTAGTGTACACACATAACTACACTTACAAAAAAGGATATTTCTAATAATAAATACAAAAACAAAATTGAGGTATCCTCTTATGGGTATTATTTAAATTTTAAAAGTGATTTAACCTTTTGCCGCGTACCTACTGTAGGTAATTCATCTGTAAGACAATGACCGATTTGGATATAATTTCACGTCAATCACATAAATGATACCTTGGACGATATATTATGTATATCACAATTTATTCAAAGGCTAGAGAAACTATGCGGCCTGCCATTTCTAACAATTTATTTTTACTCAAAAAAGGCAATTTAGTTTTCAGTTTCAATTTATTTTCTAATAAATTGAAGATAGTATTTGAAAAATTTCGGTTAAGCTGATTTCGGTTCTGATTACGCTGTTGTTTTTCTATTTGTCGTATAATTTCGACTTACATATTTATGCGGTTACCTATCGCGTAACTTCGGGGAATATAGGCTTGCTTTTACTGTTGCTCAGTTAAAGCACTGTACGTATTAGGAGTAATTTCGTTCCTTTGTGGCTTCTGTGAATCCTCATGGCCTTGTGTAAATTTGGCTAGCCTGCCAAAGCTTGTATAAATCCATATTTCTTATTCTGTATGTGTTCTTTTAGTAATGCCTAGAATATATTTGCTTTTAAAAGCTGTATTTGTATAATAGAGGCTGAGTTCGGTATGTTTTATTTAGCGTAATAGTCCTCTTTATATTTTTGTTATAAAATGTCGAATGTCTTAATGACTAGAACGGTACTAAAATACAGTACAAGATAAAGTTTTAGCTGTTAACTAAATAATGGTTGTTAAGTTCCACTATATAAAAACTAAATGTTTATAGTTTTATCGGTATTTTTAGTGAGCCCTTTTTTGTGATTTAATACATTTAAAAAGCAGAATATATGTTCGATGGGGACGGATAGATATTTCCAGACTATAATAACCGAGGATCGTTATTAATCAAAGACAAAATATAGTCATTTTGGCTTTATTTACCTGATAGCGGATGCTTATATTGTAGGCACTCAGCGTACTTTTAAGCGTTTAAATACCAACCTATTAGAATAACATGTGTTCGTATTTACCCATAAAACATATGTAATAATAATAATAATACCAGCCCTGTATCAAATTGAGACAAATTGACGTTCTCAGAGTGAGAAGGTTTAGGCTATTGTCCAAATAAATTAACACGGATTAAATCATTGTAAAACAACAAATTTTTAAAATATTCTTATTATTATTATTTATCTCTTTCTAACAAGTGTAAGCCTCACGTCCAAATTCTAAAAAACTTAATAATACTGTGCATCACCCAAGAACCAAAATCGGCACTTAGCGATCGGTTGTTGCGCAAACCCGTAATATGTCATGCGACCGATTTGACAGAACAATACAATCTGATGTATTACCTTGATAGCACATTATGACTATGACCGCTACCAATAAACTCAGTGAACTAGTTTGACAAGTAAAAAACAATGGAACAGCTTTGCTTCTTTATTTATTTGTAACTGTCGCTTCTATGTTTATTATGTTTCCACAAAAAAGTTATTGAAACAATATTGGTTTTAATCAATACTGCCGTATCTTTCTGTTGTACTAGGCTACTTGATATTTAATTTAAAGGTTTCATTTTAACCCATTTTCCATCTAGCAATTCCCTTAGCCTATCAAGTAATAGATGGAAAAATAATAACAATGCACTATAATACTTTGTCAATTGTATTTGTGTTTGAACGAACTTTCACCGCAACAATAGCATTGCTCTATTAACTTAATTGATATTATCACGGCTTCGTATTTGAAATGACATGGTATTTAACATTTCCACGAATTCCAAGGTCAAGGGAACTTAGTTTGGACGGTAGTGATGAGAAAATTTGTTAAATTATTGTTACTGAAACTGTTATTTCTATTAAAAATCACTGTTTGATAGCAGTTTGACTGCGCCAGCAGTCTCATATATATATACTAATATTATTAAGAGGAAAGATTTAATTTTTTTTATTGTATGTTTGTTGGTAATAATTTAACTCAAAAACTAAAACGACTTCAAAAATTATTTCACCATTAGAAAGCTATATTATCTTATCATCAAGTAACATAGGCTATATTTTATTTTAAAAGGTACTGTTACATTTGACGTAACCTAACCTAGTTTTACGCAAGCGAAGTCGTGGGCAAAAACTAGTAATTAATATTTTACATACATACCTTCAAAGAATAGAGGCATACTCATGCCTTTATTCTCTGAAGGTGTAGACATAGATATATTACACCCACATTTCATCAACTATGATTATAGGTCTCACATAATAGGGGGCGATCCTGTTGGCGTCTTTCAAGCATCCTTACGAATGTGAGTTTGCTTGCTACGCTTTGATGCTTTAACTACTCAACCGATTATCATAAAATTACGCATACACGTTGTCAGGGGTACAAAAAAGGACATAGGGTACCTTTCACCTAGAAAAAAGTAATGTGCTCCAGTGATAGAAAATTGACATAACTTATATTAATGCGAGCGAAGCCGCAGGCCAAATCTGGTAGGATACAATTTTAGGATACTAAAATCAAAAACCGTGGTATGTTTTGCAGGTTGTTTTAAAGATTTTATGCTGTGTGTAGCTTTAAATGCGTTGTCAATGTTTAATAGATTTTTTATACAACTCGTGCACTGTGCATAACCGAAATGAGCCTATCTAATAAATAAGAACGTGGATGTCATTTGTTTGTACATTACTTATATTGTAGTTAGTTAAGTACACATTTATGCATGAATAAATAATAACAAGGCTAGTGCATTAAAATTTTAGAAATAAATATGTACAAAATAACATTTAATTTTGCATAGTTGCAATTGCCCTGTGATAAAAACACTCACAAAATTATCACATGTTGTAAACTCGTATCGTATGACACAGTACGTAATAATCAAAGTATTTTACGACTATAACTTATATACAGTGTGTATAATAAACCCTGTCCGATCCATTAAGGGCTTGTTTCTCACTTAAAAAACATGCTAAAAAAATAATAAAAAAATCTATATCATCGTAAAATGTCTTTATAATATTGTTAAGTACAGTATTGATCAGCATTTTTACCCTTAAATTACTGAAATTTCGCACAGTCTAACAACACTCTACTAAACTTGACAAGGACGCGGAGCGTCGCATACTTTTGGCGGCATTTTTCTAAGGCGTAGTAGGTAGGCGCGGCATCGGAATCCTTTATGAACTTTAATGCCATGGGTAATGTATTAACATAATATTTTAAATAAATTAAATTTACTGGGGTAATTTTCTTAATCGATTTTTATAAAAGGATGTCACTTACGTACTCATAATAAGCTACTGTATAACACCTTTAAGGATGGGACAGGGTTTATTATATACACTGTATATACTACAATAAAAACTAAATTTGGCAAGTCAAGATCCCATTAATAGTTTCAGTTTAAAACGTATAATAGAGCTTGTGCTATTTAATTCATGACCTCTATGTCCTTGTGCGCGTGTCTATACTTATTTATAATTTACTTATTTATGCATTGCCAGTCTAGTTTCTATGCTACAGTTATGTTGATTCTAAAAAAATATCTGAATTCTGAATTATTCATAAAACCAAATTGTCTTAATTTTAAAATATGATTACGCTGAAATTTCTATTTTGCCTAGTTTTCATCATTATAAAACAAGGCAGAACAGACGCAACATAGCTAATATATTATTTAATTTTCTCAGCATTAATTAGAATCATAACATTCGAAATTTAAAAAAGCTGTTTTATACTATATCGAATTGTGTATAAGCTAAGCTTATTACTAAAATTGTATCTCTTTGAAATTTATCGTTTGATAAAGTTTGACATAGGTGGTTGTTCTTTTATCTGAGCAATTTCAAATGGTTTTGAATTTAAATTAAAAATAATTGTAAATTATTAGGTTATATTCATATTCAAAATTGTACGTCGACACTTTTATTATTTATTTCAAGTTTTTGTCATGGCTATGCTTTATTGTACGTATCAACAAATATCAATGATTACAACTTACCCGAGGAACACCATGGTGGAATAATATTTTTATGTGAAATGTCACTGCTGTTGGAGCTCTCGCTAGCTTTTCTATAAGCGCTTCTAGTAACGATTACCATTTATGCGTATTGAGATACTAATATTTTATTTGCAAAATTAATCTTTGTTTTTGGCACTCAACCAAAGATTGTAATAATACAACCAACGAGATAGTTTTATTTTTTTGACGCTTTCCGTTTATGTCAGATCGTCAAATTTCCCGCCATGTTAGTTTTTTTTTCATATGGCATTGTGTACAAATCAAACAGCCAACGTAGTATTTATAAATATGTCATTAAAAATATTCTGTACCTAATGTGTTGGGATTATTTAGGCTGCACGGATAGCGTGGTAATTGAAGTTGTCACTTCGCCACTGTCGCAGCAAGGAGTATTAAGGGTTCGATGCCCATTCGGAACAAAAAATTGTGTGATCCACAAAATTAAATGGTTGTTACAAGCCTAGTTGTACTTTGTGTCCGTTGTTTAAATACTTGTAAAGTTTCCCGCGACACAGGAATCATATCTAACATTAGTCTATTTTAAATTAAAAAGTCATAAAATTGGAATTACAGAAATAGTTATGATAATAATGAGCAAGCACGAGACTTCATTTTATTCAGGCATAAAATTATAACAATCACACAAAATACTTTCATTACTTGCTCTAAAAATAAAGCGACCTGACCCTTACCTTACCGTTGGTTCAAATTACACAGAGATAATTATTTGTCCTCGCATATTATATCTTGAAATTCAAATTTCATGGGCGAGGTTTTAAACTATCCGAAATATTTGAAGCGGAACAGTTTGTGAGTTATGTTCGTGCTACTCGTAGTTGTTATTGTTGTGTCGCGGGCGACCGCTCAAGATCAAGCCTTGAGTACGGCAACGCCATCTAATACACCGCCTCTGCCCTTTATGGATTTGTTTACTGGTGCATCGAATTTATATTCGCAACCCATACGCAAGGCATATACCGATCCGTCCTATTATGTGTCATGCCCAAAGACCGATACACTGTCGTCTCTCGCAAACATTCTGGGCAGTGCCGCCAAAATTATGATGTCAGCTGCCGCTATCGCTTTCCTGAAACTTATAGTAGGAAAAATGCTTCTGCTACCAATTGTTCTCATGTTATTTGTGAAGTTGGGATTAAAAGCGTTCCTTCTTTGGCCGATGATAACGAAATTAATAAAGTATTTCAAAAAGAAAAAGAGAAAAGGCCTGAAATCTAGAATGATCACGGATTGCTCGCAAAGAATTGCTTGCGTGATACAGAGATCTTCGAGAAGTAGTTGGGGAAGTTATATAGGAGCGACTGTCACATTTTTCTTAATCGACGACATCGAAGAGGATGGTTCTATTGCCAAAAGTATGCTTAGTATTTTAGCTGACGACGATATAGCCCAGTGTATGTCCCTCGACTGTAGTTCCGGAATCGATATAAGCTGACATCTTAATGTTTACCAACATTCAACTATGTAGGACAATGCAGTTGCTTCACTTATAACTCGACCCAGATATTTCCAACGTAAAACGCCAACTTGCAAATTGATAATTTCTTAATTTATAAGTATGTAACTGTGACATATTCGTTTAATTACTTAGTCACCATGAGTCAAGCCTGTATTATATTACTCGTGTTATTTAAGTTTGTAACAGTTTACGGATATGCCGGTAAAACTGTAATGTTTTATTCACCGAATGATATGCGGAGTGTGGACAGATATCCTTTTACACCACAGTTTCAAGAAAACAGAAGCACGTATAGACAACATCAAACAATCCACAGCAATCAACAGCCACCGCAACCAATGACACCGAACCGAGAAGATATCACGTTTGATGACTTCGTCGATGCGTTTAACGAAGTAAAAGAATCGTATCAAAAGGAACAGGAACGACTGCAATCCCGGACTGCTGGCCATGTAGAAGGCGATAACAATGGGTCGGCTTATCGACCGTATCCAGAAACATATCCGCGTCCAACTGCGCCAGCATATGGACACGCTCCAACGTATCAAAACTCGTCTCCTATTGCACGGTTGATACCACCGGCGCCAGAATTACCGAAACTTCCATTGTTAAAACCTGATCTCTCTACCCTTTTAAAGCCAGTGAGTACAAAAGTGTCAAGTAAAGTGAGCGGTTTGTTAGGCTTAATCCTTGCTTTGTTCTCCGGATCTTCGGCAGACGGTCTAGAGATGAACGGACTAAAAGACCTCGTTATAAACGGTATAGTGAAACCGCTTTTAGTGGCTAAAGGCGGTATAAAATCTCTGATCAGTAAGCTAATTGTGCCTTTGATATCATTGTTGTTAATAAATTTAGAAGTATTGATTACTGTATGGTGGTTGTGGGACGATTGTGATGTTAAAAAGACTACTATTCCGAGTTATTCGTATCCAAAACCGGCTTATAACTATAATAACTATAATTCATACAGATAAATAATCGTTTAATGCAAACATTATCCCAGTTGTTTATATTTATATAGTTTTTCAGTAGGAATGATCCGCGTAACTAATGTGTAATATCGTATAATAATAATTATTATTTTTGTTGTATTATATTATTGTAAGACTGAATGTAAAAAAAAATATAAGTATTTTTTTTAAACCTTGTTCTTATTCCAAACTTGTAAAGAAGGAGGAGTACGTATTTTTATAACTCTCTGGATATTATGGTAACGTATTAAAACATATAAAACGTTTTTAAATATTGGAGCCTACGATTATTTAAAAAAGGATTTTTATTTTAAGAATTTACTTTGGAATTTTGAATTTCGAATGTCATTAACTTTATCTTGCAAACAAACATTAATTAGTCATTTTGACAGAATTGCTTAATTTATACTATCGACTTATGGTGCTCGTAGATACACTTGTCACTTCAATATATTCTTGAAAGGGTAGGCAGAGGTGTTTTATTTACGTTTTGCTAGTTATGTTTTAGGTTAAATGTAATTACTTGAAAATTTCCTAAAAGAAAACCTAATAATACTGTGCTCAAAAATCGAACGCGTGAGATCACGAGCTGGCGCAAACATAAGTACAAACTACTAATGAGAGCTACGACCAATCATGAGGTCCGAGTTCGACTTTCGGATCGGGCAAATTGTTATTAAGTTTTTTATCAGTAGGAGCAAAGAATCTGGCAAAAGTAAAGCAAGCAAAAGCAAATAAAGAATTTTCAAGTGTAATATATCTCTACAATATAGTTGACAGCGGTCATGTTTACTTCTCTCAAAATTATTAAATGATAATATCCTACAATGTGATAATATCGTTTAATAATTTTGAGATTACGGCGATAACTTTATCCTCATTTTGTACTATGTAGTTTGCACTCTGAAACAATGACACTATCACAAACCTCAAAGATTTTTCTAATATACAAGGATATGGCTAAACAAACTTGGCTTTATTAAACGTCACTATACATACTTTTTTGTGCATACACTGACACAATATATTTTCTTCTTGAAACAAAGTTTAAAATTTCAACGATTATAATTATTATAGTGGGTAAATACAAACGAGAACGTGATAGAACGTGGGAGAAACTACGGAGAAGAAGTTATCACAAACACCTAGGTAGGTAAGTCCCTTATGTCTTCTTCGCTATCCTTAGTCGTGGAAATCAAGATTAATTACCGATAGGGCAATAATGATTTATCAGGGAAACAAGTTTTACAAGCATTGACTTCACGCCACTCTCGAGAGGTTAGCCAGTAGTGAGTGGCCTACACATTGTCATTCGTTTGTATCGAAGCGCATCTCTAGAGCCTTCATAAGAGGATGGCTATTAGTTGTTGCTTACATATCATTCATCCGTACCAAACTGCATCTCTAGAGCTTTCACGAGAGGTTATAGTTTATATATATATATGTATACATATATACATACATGTACTCCAAAAGTTATGTCTTTAAAGAGATAGGTAGAGTTTTATTATAGGTACCTTAAACCACATAAATAGACATAGATATCTATGTCTTAGGTTTTACCAAGTATATTTCGAGAATCCGTGCTGCTACACAGATAAATCACGAAAATACCCGACTTGGTTATGGAATCCAGGACTTCACTTTTGGCCGTAAACTAATAAACGCAAACTTATATCACGGGATTCGGTGGCATTGAGGCATAAAATAAACTAGTGCTTGCTTTAAGAGTAAACAAAAATATCGAGAGGCAATCAGCTTATTGTAGTGTTCTCAATATTGTTCTAATCTGCAACTGCAAATAGACGATCGAATATGGTGTGGCCGAAACACGAACGCAGTCCGCTCTTGGTCCATATTTGAGTTTGGTGTGGCGCACAGTGCGCCGAATATTATTATTATTAATAACGGTATGCTGGTTGTCATTGGTATATTAAACCTTGTGTGGTACCGAAAATAATATGACGGTCTGTGGTGCGGTACGGTGGTGTGGTGTGAAGAGCGCACCATAGTACAGTACTGTACCTACATACGTTGGTTCGGCTGCACTATGTTTGAGTGACTATTTGTTCTTTATTTTAACCTAGCCCCGGTACCGAACCTTCCCGAACATAAAAAAAACATAACCCTCCAGCCGCAGCTTGATATACCATTCGTTCAATATTTGAATGAACGAACGGTATAATAGTGTTAATATGATGAGGACGGAGCGGTAACAAGTTTACGTGTGAGCTCGTTATATTGAATCCTCTGCACGTTCATTACCATTATCTAATTGGCTGAACGATTGTTTGTGCCAGAAATGTTCTCCAAGTTTATAACGTTGCTCTTGTTATTTAGCAGTTTAGCGTTTTACAGTGATTTTAGTGTTATTCAAATAGCTTTTTCTCTTAAACTTATCTTTGCATAACATCGAGAGGGTCGGCCAATGTGTGTTTTATCCATATTTAATAATAATAATAATATTCTATCACATACATACAACACCATCTAGCCCAAACTAAGTAGAGCTTGTAATAATACAAGCTCTACTTAGTGTACTACACATAAGTGTACTAGACAATGGATAAATATACATATATACTTTTTTTTTGTAAATACATCCATATTATAACACAGAAACACCCAGACCAAGACAAACATCCATGTTCATGCACACAAATGTTTGAATTGTGCGGGAATCGAACCCGCGACCTCGGGCGTGGTAGTCGGTTACACTAGCCACTACGCCATCAAGGCCGAAAAGATTAGATAATATTATTATTTAGATAAGTTCTATAGGTTACATTTTCGATTGCGTGCTGTAAGCAAAAAATTGCTTACATCTTGCTGCAGAGATCAAAGTAGAAGTATTAGAGTCAAGAAATTCGAAGCTACATGCGTATCAAGCTGTTACTTCTGCTTGTTGATTATATATGTACTCGTACGATCGCGAAGCCGGTTCGATTCTTGCGTTGGACAGTGTTAAACTCAAAGATATTTACGTGGTTGCTCGCATTGCCTCGTATTCCGTTGGATCTAAAATAATATAAGTGTAATGTATTATAATGCATATCCCATATGGGATATCCTCATACCGAAAAAAAGTTTATGTTGAGCACTGAAACCTGTTATGTCGGATAACAATCGATCCTGGGCTATTGATTGAGTCGCGCGATTGATACTGCATCACTCATATCTCTATTGGTATTCATGTATTGAGTCCCACTGTACACCTGACTATTTTCTTTATCGTTTTATCCAACTTATATTATTATTGACTTATCGAATCAACAATTTGAGCGCACCGAAGGTGCAGTGCAATTTAAATGCTGCATCACATTTAGGTATATGTCTGATTTTGCTTTAATATGTATAAAGTATGTTTTTTAATTATTTTTTATTTTGCGCGTCAAAATAAAATCCCGCGCTATAGAGTCTTCTCAAATATAGTAGCATTCTTCTAAAAGTTAATGTTATTAAACTTGCAACATAATTAAGGAGTAAACTAAAACCATTTAGTTTTAAATTAAATCAAACTAAAAATATCCATTTCAAATATTCTAACGATATCATGCTTTTTTAATACAAAAAAACACATAATATCGTTAATAAATTTTAAACATCGTTAGACTGATTTTCTTTATTCGGATTAATTGAAAATGTACCTTAAATATAACAAAATACAGTGCAATTTCGTTTACATTTTACGATCTCGAATAGAATGTACAAAACATTATAACTAAGATTGGTTCTTTGATCGAATATTCGGTTAAGCCGATGCCGAAATTCGGATCCCGCATAATTTTGCCGATGAGTCCGGTGGACATCAAAAATATTTTTTTACCATCACGATGGGCTAGGACTTGTCGCACGCTCTGTGAAATAAAGGCATAAAAAGATTATGTTAACTTTAGAGAAGAACAAACACACTTGTTGACACACAACTGTTTGATCTGATATATTTATTATAGACGTACTGCCTATAATAAATACATATTTTTTGTTGTAAAATTGACGTCCCACAAGATTATTTTAACTCCAAAATTCGTATTGCGAACGACGTTTTATCGCTGGAAGATGTTTTCCATCGCATCTAAAGTAATCAGAATAAATGTAGGCAATATTTAACGAATCATCCGGTGTTTAGGCACGAAGCGAAAGCATGAACCAATCACGATTATTACGCACGAATTATAGCCAATAGCCGTCAGCTTTGTGGGAACGCTGATTTTCTATCAAATTTAAGAGCCACTGCACACTCGAGCTTACAGCTTTACTATTTTTAGATCAAAACGAAATCCAGTTAAGATTTAGTTTAGACCAATTTGTTAGAAGTTTTTTTTAAAAGCAATCAGCGGTTTTTGTCGAGCTGTTTTTGTACTGATATTATAAATATGTATGTAGATGTTTGATCACATAAATGATTTATTTGTGTCCCACAAACATACTGTTAAACAGGATAAATTAACATAAAATTGTCCCAATTTGTGCGCCATACGATCCAGCTCAGTTTATGCTGTATCGGTCCTGTATTGATATTCATAGAGTTTGGATCTTTCGTAGTTAATTACGCATAAACCGTTGACTATGTTCTGGGGTAAAACTTATACTGCTTGCCCATAGCAGGTATCTTCTCATAGACTCAACCTTTTGCCTGAACCTAGCAACTAAACTAAAAGTAAATTCAGTTAATTTAGTAAACTCACTAACCTCTTTGACTTTCATAAGTGTTACTTTATGACCTAAATAAATAAATAATTTTTGACTTTGAATTTGACATAGTAGTAAGAAGCTGTGGGCAGAAACTAGTATTGACTTATTTTAAATAACATCGGGATCTGCCTGTTTGTTAAAAGTAAATATTGAATTGTTTATAATGAAAGGCGTATGTACCCTTAAAATAGCACAATTGTTATTAACCTAGAACCATAGTGCAGCAATCTGCACTATGGTCACACAGGGGACTTTACAAACAAATAATTACATGCAGATTTAGTAAATTCATTTATGTAAGTATCACAAGTCACTCAGCGCGGCGAGGTGGCAATATCAGTAAGAATTCTGAGATTTAATTACTGAACCAATTCTAAAAACTTACAGCATCTTTCTATAACATAGCTAGAGCTTAAAAGCCGGTTAATTAATTGAATATACACATATCGTTCAATCAAATATATGACCTTTCTTCGTTCTATGAATTTCACGAATATATCAAAAGAGTTGTCTTTTAAAAATCTTCAGTGAATTTTATTTAATACGAGTAATGTTTGTATTTCAAATCTAGATACATAGATTACGTTAATTAAAACCTCGTTTTTAATTAATATCACATTCTGATGTAAAGTATATACAAAAATAAAATGATCAAAATCGTATTACTAAGTTTGAATTTTTACTTTACAGTCTTTTATACAACTCTATACATCACTACATATTATAAAACAAAGTCCCTGCTGTTGCTGCGTCTGCCTGTCTGTTCGCGATAAACTCAAAAACTACTGAACGGCTTTTTATGCGGTTTTCACCAATAGACAGAGTTACGTCCATTTTCAATATCCTATCTATCTACTATTTATGTTACTAGCGATAGGTATTTGACATTAGCTCCATACAAGATACGTCAAAAGTCTATCTCCAGTAAACAAATCCACAGATAGATAGGATATTGAAAACGGTCGTAAATCATGAGGAAAGTGTAGGTGTATAATTTGTAATGATTTTGTACTACTCGTGCGAAGCCGGAGCGGGTCACTAGTATTCTAATATAACGATGTTGACGAGTTTGTTCTTGTTTGGATGCGCTAATCTCTGGAACTACCACTCGGATTTGAAATGTTTTTTTTTGCATTCGATAGCCCAATTTTTGAGAAATGTCACACTACGCGCCACAGGAGCGGAGCAGTAATCATAAATGTGGGTGAAACCACAGAGTAAAACTAGTTTTATATTAAACTAGATGTTCCCGCAGTTTCACCCGCGTTTATCGTTACTGCGCTGTCCCCGTGGGTTGTAGCGTGATGCTATATAGCCTATAGTCTTCCTCGATAAATAGGCTATCCAACACTTAAAGAATTTTCAAATAGAATTAGTAGTTCCTGAGATTAGCGCGTTCATACAAACAAACAAACAAACTCTTCAGCTTTATAATATTAGTATAGATTAAAAACAGGGTGCGGCTAGAAACCGTTGCTCGTTTATATTTTACGTTAAACACGTATAATTACAAGCTTGTGAATAATAAATCCGTTTATAACCTCACCTCATTAAGTGTTTTTAGGTCTGCTTTATTATTTCTAAGTAAGTATATTAAGGTGAGCCTACGAGTTTACCAGACTTTACGGCATATCAGTTTTCCTACACCATCCTCATCCCGAAGTCAGGTGTCAGAATATTTATAAGTACTGAGTCCACATATCGACTAGTATAGATACTTATGAAAGCCTATATAAAATGATACCTTGCAGCACGGCATCTGGAACAGTGCCCGGTAAACGTCAATAGATTCGCCCTTTATTACGTGAGACCTAAAATTACAGCTGGTGAAACGTGGCTGTAATACATAGGTGTATTTACTTCTTCAGGATATATGTACACTTTACTGCAAGTAAATACAACTTTTTCTGTGTAATATGTAGTGGAACCAATATACCAATATGCGTACGTACTATACCTATATTATACTAACACTATACGTGAGTGCGCTATGTTGATGATCATGCAAATTAAGTATTGAGTTGAGGACAACTGTATCAGAGTATTATTCTAATGGAATTCCAGCCATCATTAAGTGAAACCAGTCATAGATTAAAGGTCCTTATATTATCCTTCGCTTCGTTATTGCATGGATATTTCTTTTTAAAAGACATCTACCGCATTAGGTGTAATTCTTGTGACGCGGAACACTTTACAAATATGAAAAACGGCGGTCAGAACAAACACCTAGACTCGGAACAACTATTTATGGATAACAATTATTTTTGTCCCTTGTGGTCCATACAAGGGACAAAAATAATTGACGACGACGACAAACAACATTTAGCGCAGTGGCAGTGCCGAGGAGAACACTTAACACACATCATACGTTACTGGAGAATGTAAGGTATAGAATATTCGTCGTCACACGTAACACTTAAGAATCCTAAGACCATCATCTAATAGACGGTATCATGTAACGTCGTAGCCACCTTTACTTTGTACAACTTAGATATTAGATTTTGATCGAGTATCAAAGGATAGTCCAACTTTGTTGAGACGAAACAATATGGATAATGTTTGTCTAGGATCTGTTTCAAAGTTATATAAAAGTCTCAGCAAGTTCTGTATTATTATAATACGACGTATAACTAAGTTTATGGACAAACAAAGCAAGTACCTTCGAAGGTTTTGGTTGTTATTATAAGTACTAGGATTATAAGATTGACTATTATCTAGCTAGAATATCTATACATATAATAAAATTGTATCTAGTCAATGTCTATACCTAGGAGATATTTTAAGAAAATTAATGTCTTTATAACAGCTATAAGAAGCAAAAAAAATTTTTTTGCCGTTTTGTCTGTCTGTTTGTTCCCGCATTACGCAAAAAGTAATACACGAAATTGAATACGGTTTTCACACTTGTATTGCTGAAGGCCTCACTTAAAATCTGGTGTATGTCTCATCTTGATAAGCCACCTAGAAGTTTAGTATTATGAGTATAGATCAGCTTCTTCTCATCTAAGTAAAGAAAAATAAAGTTAGCTTCGAAATTCTACGCGTACGAAGTGGCGGACAAAAGCTAGATCTATATAATTATATTCTTAACTAGCTGACCCGCGCAACTTCGTTTGCTTCACATAAGAGAATTTTCCTAGTTTTTGCAATATTTTTCATTTATGCTCCGCTCCTATTGGTCGTAGCGTGATGTTATATAGCCTATAGCCTTCCTCTATAAATGGGCTATCCAACACTGAAATATTTTTCTAATTTTTACCCGTAGTTCCTTAGATTACCGCGTTCAACCAAACAAACAAAATGTGAGTGAAGTCGGCGCGTGAGCGCCCCTGCCTTTTTATAAATGCAGCGGATGGCCGTTTCGCGCGTTAAACAACAATCAACCGTATAGCCGTACCCCATACTGGCGCGGCGAGATTTGGAAGTTTTATTTCATCTATATCTTGTGTGTTTATAAACCGATTCCTATATTTTTTTTTATAATATAAATATTAAAGTGTGCTTTTTGAATATGGGAGTTCGATAAAGATATATCTATGTGAAATACAATATATTTATGAATACACTTTGAAGAAATGCCTAACGATTAAACACGTTATTGTAACTAATTTATAAAAGATAGATATATACTATTAAGGACTTTTTTGTAGATCTTTTGAAGACCATCATCTTTGTAATACATACTTTTGGTGTATGATCAACGTATGCGAGGATAAGAGCTCGAAAGCGCATTTTCGTCCGACTTGCTTCAAATTTATCGTCACTGCTCAGCTCCTATGTGTCTTCGCGTTATGTTATATAGCCTATAACCTGCCCAGGAGTATGGACTACAATCGTACCAAGTTTGGTTAAAATCCCTTCAGTAGTTTTTGACCCATGCGTGCACATACAGACAGACAGACAAAAAATTTACTGATTGCATTTTTGTCATCAGTATCGATCACCATTCATCCTCAAATATTAATTTTGAATATATATTCAATGTACAGAATTGACCTCTCTACAGTTTTATTATAAGTATAGATGACGACTAATACTTAAAGACAACGGTACAAGTGTGGTCTTATGCTTAGCGATAGTTTTATAGATCGATTATGCAATGTTTTATACTATCAAAGGAATGGCCCACCTAACACAGGGAACAGATAGATGATCGTGTGATCGAACATCTCTTTACTTGTCAAAAGACATACTCCGCTCTAGTAAGAAATCCTGTATCCCGACGAAGCTTCATAAAATAAATACACAGACTCGGCAGTACTAGGTATATGCAGATTAAACGTTTATTTTGCCACCCACTCACTATATTAAGCGCATCACAGTTTCAAGGTGACGAATTAGTCCACTGTGCATTGATGTAAATATTATGCTGCAATAGATGTATAAGTTGATTGCAGGGCATAAGCGATAATTCAATTTTGATTATTCGTTGAAAATCTAATAAGGTAATGCTTCACTGTCTTATTATATACGTATCGCTATTATATAACACAAACTGCATTCTGCAGTTTCAACTTCTGTTCTCGTAAGGGCCATAGCGTAACGTTAGACAGACGCCATAGTACATTCCTCAATAAGAATACTATAAAAAGCAAAATTATTTTTCTAATTTGACTGGTAGTTTCAGATTAGCACATTCAAACAAACTATCTCCTTAGCTTTATAAAATTAGTAATGATTATTATTATATTACATTACTAGAATTCCGTTTCATCTTGAAGGCGAGGCGGTACCTTAAGTGTTAGATAATTCATATTAGCTGAAGTGCATACCATATACCTACAGACCTATATACATTTAACATAAGAATTAATAAAATAGTGGATGCTAAAATAATAACGAAATAAGTATATAAAGCTAAATCAGTGTTGTAAGGATAAGATTGAGGCGAAAGATCATAGGTTTTAACAAATTTCTGTCAGTAACAAAACGAAAATTGATCGTTCTCGCTATACAATAGATTCTATAGGAGACACAGCCTATATTTAAATAAAGAATTTATTAATAACCGTACTCATTGGCTTTACGGTATAAGATTGCACTTATTTGCGAACATGACGTTCGATTCTCAGGTCCGGCAAATTGTTACTGTGTTTTCTGTATGGCAATTCTCAGTGGCGGCAATCTGCCCAGTCGACAGAAGACTCGGCACGAATACGAGACCAAACCACAGTTAGCGAAATGTGGGTCTAATACATCTCTGCTCACATCTTTGATATACAGGCGTGGCAATGTATGTGGTAAGTTTACCAAATCGTAACTACCTCATAGTTTCTTACAATGTATACAAACAATATTTCACAATCTTAACTCCAACATTCGATCTAATTTATAAATCATAGATACTTTATTAAGATTACTAAATTGTAACATTTGAACTTTCCTTCGATAAAAGTCTTAAGTAGTATAATCTTCTTCGAGTCCGCAAGGTCACGAGAGGTCAAAAGTAGGTCGAGATGTTTCCAGAAAAGGATAGTCCGGAAGTACTCGGGTTCGAATTTGACGAAAATGTGCTGTAAAATGGCTGACATTTTTAACGTTCCGTGTTATAAGCGGGGATGCGATGAGAGGGAAGGAGGTGTTCGATTTTTAAAAGAATTTGACGTTGTAAACGCAGTGGATATTTATTGTCGTTTCCCGCCGCTTTTATACGGCTTAAAGTCTGACTGAGGGGTTTACTTTATACTTTGAGTTTATATTATGTGTTGATACTTGTATAAGCCGATGCTGACACAGGTATAAAAATTAACAAAATGTAAATGTATTTTTGCAAATGTTATACTTTGAAATTAAACTACTAAGTATATAAGGATTCTATCGCGCTTCTATATAAAATACACAACCGTTACCTATTTTTAAACACACGAATAAAAATAAGTGTATTACACACACTTTTCGTGTGTATGATTTTAGGTCCCACGAGGCACGAGGGATGGAGGATTGACGTTTACCGGGCACAATACTCTGGTATTGTGCCCTGTACTCTGGTATTATGGTAGTTTGCTCTGTGTTACTACTGAGATTTTTTTGTAGCGTAAGCAGTTATTTTAAGTTAAATACCTGTCACTGTCTTTAGTTAGTGCACTTTTGACTATAGGCGCTTGCAATATTTAGAGTTCTACTCGCGCATTGCCGAATCTATACATAAAGAAATATATGATGATGGAACGACAGGATAAAAGGGAAAAACGGGAGAGGTATGGGCGCTTTACCGGCACTCTTACTTACTGGGATAAATGCAGAAACTATCTTAGTACTTATACTTATTATGATTGTTGGTTTATAGTAGATGTTTATTTTTATTGGACGAGATGGCTCACTCGTATTGTCCTATGGTCATAGCGAAAATATCCGTCTTTGAGTATCGTCATGTACCGTATTTTAAAACAGCTGTAGGTATTTAGATATTGTTGACATTCCGCGAATGTCTTTTTATTGACTTAATATATAATAACATTTGGTCCATGTTATAGATAAACAATATTACTACGGTTGCAGATTTTCTATCATTGAACCGATGCCAGCTAAATGTGCTAAATATTGTAGTTTTGCTCTAGAAAGACATTTGATTTACTAAGCGGCGTCATCTTTAGATTAGATTTCGCGATATCTTCTTCGTTTTTTATGACAACTTCATTGCGATTTTTAATATAATAATATATCGCATCATATACAACACATCCGAATAAGTAAATTTACTTTGCAAAGATGTCGTAATGGTTAGTGGTCAACTTGCTACCGCCACTGCGCCAAGCGTTGAGAGCTCGATCCCCTCCCCACACGGGACAAAAGATTGTGTAATCCCCAAATAGTTGTTCCGAGTCTGGAAGTTCTTTGTATCCGTCGTTTGATTGTTTGTAAAAGTATATATAGTAATAACAGGTTTTTTAGTAGTATTTTATTTTAATATATTTTATTTTTTGTTTTTGACCTCATTGCTTAATTGAGATCGCTGGATTTGCAAAGTGCAGGGCTAATATAAACAAAATTTTACCGAAAAAGAATAACGACTTCATAAAAGAATATTCTAAAACTTAAAAGGCACTAAAAAGGCATGGAATTCTCTGCCAAGGCACGTGTTTCCTTCTTCCTTCAATCCTGGGTTCTTTAAGCGGGGCGTGAAAAAGCATCTTCTCAGGCCGTCAAAGTAGAGACCTCAACATCGCCTCGGCTACTGTGGGGGCGATGTGGAGGCCACTGCTCTAAGACCACACGACTGCTTACCATCAGGTGGAGTGTGGTCATTTTGACGAGCAAAATAAAAAAAAAAAAAAAAGTTAATAAATAATTGCATATTCTTGTGAATAATTAAATTATTGTTATTAATGGAGTCGGTGTCAGCCAAGGTAGGTTTGTAACTAATTAAACATGAGATGTCTTACTATAATCATAATGTCGGCCTCGATGGCGTAGCGGCTAGTGTAACCAACTGCCACGCCTGAGGTCGCAGGTTCGATTCCCGCACAAGTCAAACATTTGTGTGCATGAACATGGATGTTTGTCTTGGTCTGGGTGTTTCTATGTATAATATGTACGTGTTTACAAAAAAAAAAGTATATAGGTACATATGTATGTTTATCCATTGTCTAGTACCCACCGTACAAGCTCTGCTTAGTTTGGGCTAGATGGTGTTGTGTGTATGTGAAAAAAAAAAAAAAAAAAAAAAAAAAAAAAAAAAAAAAAACAAAAAATTACATGACGCAGCACGCGGCGCGGGCGGCTGACACCGACTCCAAAAATAACAATAATTTAATTATTCACAAGAATATGCAATAATTTATTAACTTTTTGATGCATTTTAAGTTTTAGAATATTCTTCTATGAAGTCGGTTTTCTTTTTTGTTAAAATTTTGTTTATTTCTCGGTTTTTAGTGAACCTTGCCAAAAATGAGAATATCATCAATGTAGCCAAATACGCATTATTAAGGATAACTCGAAAAGGAATGGTCAAATCTTGATCAAAATTAAATGGGACTACACGGTAAGCACCAGCTTTCAAATAAAAAAAGAATCATCAAAATCGGTTCACCCAGTCGAAAGTTATGAGGTAACAAAGATAAAAAAAAAATACAGGCGAATTGAGTACCTCCTCCTTTTTTTTAAGTCGGTTAAAAAGAGTGAGCAATGTGACCGTTAGTTGGTTATACGCTCAGTTCGTGGGTGCAGCTTTTATACGGATCTGCCAAACCCGCTGGGGCATAAACAGATATGATGCTATGTAATTACTTTATTATGCTGTTGCGTTCAATAATAAAAAACACATCTATCTCTTTGGAACCCAGAAGTTCAGAGAGGAGTTTTCACTATGGTACCTCCTAATCACGAAATATAAAAAAATAGACCCACAACAAAGAACAATTCTAATAACTTCTACGCAACCGAATATTGTACATAACGTAAAACATACAATTTGCCAAAACCAATTTAAAACGATATAAACGGAACATGTTAGATAGAAATTTAGTTTTCAATGATAATTTGGGAGATGCGACTATAGGAGCTATAGCCTAGTTGGAATTTCGTTGTTCTACAGAGTTCTGGTGCCCAAACCAAGCACCTCTAATATTTTCAATTTTTGAGAAGATCTTACCTCTCTTTACCATCGATTTTCTTTCAGAATTGTCTAAAAGTAAAGATGTATCAAGAGATGCTTCTTTTATCTAAACTGTATATAACAAAAACACGCATTTATGTGTCTTTTAACGTCAATTTTACCGAAGGGGTTAGCAAAAGTGTATTACAACCACTTTTTGCCTGCTATGGTTTCAGGTTTCACGTAATAGGGAGCGAGCGTATTGCCATCTACTAAACACAGTTCCAGAGAATGAGCTGCTACCGAGAAATTCATGACAAAACATGTGAGAAACGGAAATGAATTGCCGTAAATCTTAGAGTTCGAAACAATGGTATCACGTGACCTTGAGGTCAGAGGTCAAAGGTCATAGTCAATTCGGAGGTATATCAACTATGCTGAGTCGAATGGCGGTAACCGCGAATCTCTAGCTCTTACGGTTCTTGAGTTGAAAGTTGTATAACAGACGGACGGACGGACAAAGCTGTTGCATAAGATTTTTTTCGAACTTTAAAAACGCAAAAACCCTTTTCAACCCAATAATCAAACCCGAGACCTCAAGCACAACAGTCGCAATTAAAACTGCTGGGCTACCGAGGCAACCAAAATATACTTTGTATCTAATTAAGTTATTATAAAGGTGCAGTTCTAAGAGCACCAGCAAAATCCTTTTATCAAGTCGTTGGGTATTTAATTAGGTAACCATTTACACAATATGAAAACAATTTAGTTTTCGTGTTATAAACAGAGGTGAGTTTACTCGTTGTCTTAGCGTAATTAGCACCGGCTTGTTATTATAACTCGGACAGATCTTTTCCTGGATGCTGGGTTAAGTAACAAATACGCTTGAGATGACCTTTGTAGCGGATGTTGGGTTGATGAAGATGGCCTATTAGATAATATTTTGTTGTGCCTTATATAATTGATAGCAACGATAGCCCAGTTGCAGACTGTTGCACCGCCACACAGTTGTCTTGAGTTCGATGCTAATGCGCTCATTATTAACTTTTCGAAGTTATGTGCGTATTAATATAGTTCATTATCGTTCGCTTTAATGGTGAAGGAAAACATCGTGAGGAAACCTGCATGCCTGAGAGTTCTTCATAATGATCTCGAAGATGTGTGAAGTCTGCCAACTCGCGCTGGGCCAGCGTGTTGGACTATGGCCTAACCCTTATCAAACTGAGAAGAGGCCCGTGCCCAGCAATGGTTCAGTTCAATATTGGGCTGATATTAGTTAGATGATTAGATGGAATGTTAAAAATGGAGGTAGTGTTTGCTAATTAATATATACGTAGTCGAACGCCGAAAGGGTATGATGATTTTAAGGCCCACTTAGTAGAGCCTATCAGTATCAGTAGTAGAGCCTAGCAGTCTAACGTGTGGGTGAGTACAAAGAGAATATCTTGGCAGAAAGACCCAATAACACGTCATCTGACCAAGGAATCGTTTCTGAGACTCCATGCATAGCAGTTGCCTTAGATACCCTACCGTAATATTGTACATAAATTCTGAATATTAACATTTATGCTAACGTCTTTTTATAATCCCAGAGTACCAATCAAAGAAAAATAATCTATTCACAACAATCGTAAAGGACTACTTAAATTACCAATAAATACTAACGATATTATTTAAACTAATCAGATCAAAGCGAAGTGGTTGGACGTCATTCCAATTTTGCAATTTTACAAATATTTATAAGTATTTACTTTTTTCAATTAGGTATATGACATATTCTCGTTGGATTAATACTCCAAAATAAATACAAAGAAAAATGTTACGTACTGTGATGACATCAACAAGAAATTATTGCAATAACAATAAGCTAATATTTAACATGCATGTATGAACATGCATAAAGGTTTAATTGTAACAGGTTGCGTGTTTAAGCCCAGTGAACCAGTCATGGGAATTCTCGTAGTCCCATCGCACATTGTTTTTCTTCGAACAATAAAGTATCCTGTGTTAGCAAATTATCCTATAAATTTTCGATCACCATCGATTCCGTGAAGTATTCTTTCAGGGGAGATTGCGTCATTATTTTGTTTTATAAGACCATATCGCGTATTGAGAGAATGTTCATTCTCTTGAAACCGATATTCCGCTAAATTCTATCTTTTTATATAAGTATCTACATTAATAACTTTTAAACTTTGTATTGTCTAAATATAATGATTTCCACTTATTACTTTATTGTTATAATAAAGTGTGTGAGAAAACTAACTAATCCAATAACAACTAAAATATTACAATTTAAACAATAAATTTGTTATTAAGAGTTATACATGGATTATGTACGGATGGCGCGATGATTAAAGTGGTCGGCAGGGCGACTACTGTGCAATGGGTGATGCACGCGTGTTATGGGTTCGATCCACACCCAGGAAAAATTTAGTCAAGGCTCTAGTTATTTGTATCGGTTGTTTAAATGATAGGCAATTAAAAACAAAGATTAATAACATGAAATTAATTAGAAATTTGTATTCTTGTCATTTTTAAACCAACTAGATATCGTTTATATCATTTTGCCACGCTTGAATTCGCAAATCTGTGTATCATGATCAGAGTAAAGTGGTTGAGCTCATTTCTAGGAAGCCTGCGTGTCGTCTTAGTCTCATCCTAGATGTTGCTTACTATATCTACCTCAGCGAACCGAGGCATGCAGATACTTCAATTTACAGTCTCTGCTTTACTCGTCTCAGTAGTTTTTAGATTCGCAGCAGGTCTTCTTACTACTAATGTTTTAGCCCTACATAATAGTAGACAGGCCCATTTCCATAGCACATTTCCAGACAGCGAGTAGCCAGTGCAGCCACTGAAAATTCTGTAATAGAAAAACTCAGTGAGACTTTGCTAACTAGCGAACTCCTAATCGGTGTTAAACTCACATATGCTAACTTATATTAACTTCTATGGCAATTCTATAAATCTTCGATCCTTATCTTATGCTCATTATTTAAAGAACATGTTACACACTACTTTATACCGATTTTATCGCAGTTTATTTTATTAATATACTATTTTTAAACTATCAACTCGTCTCTCCAAAATTACTTACAAACTATTAGAAAAGTCCGGTATATTGTAAATTAAAATTATATAGTAAATGGTATTTATTATCTATTATAATAATATGTAATATCTATTATATTAAAAATACACCGCGATAAAATAAACTAATCTTAATGTAAGGTTATGGTTGTAAGATAACTGAAATTTAAAACAAATTGTAATTCTATAATAAATATTTTATATTGAAAATAATGCTATTGATTGAAATTAAACTACTATATACGGATTTTATCGCGTTGTTTATTTGACACTGTTACAAAATTTTTTGAAAAACTGTTACACTACTATAAGTATAGTCTCCCCGTGACCATGGCTGCTGAAAAGCAACCGAAACGTCGGGGAAAGTGTAAAAATAAATCTAAATAGTATAATAGTATAGTAATAGTATAAATAGTTTTAATAGTTCAATAATTTAAATAGCTTAAAAAATTTGTAAAGTTTAATAGTGATTATAGTAGTGTAACAGTTTTTCAAAAAATTTTGTAACAGTGTCAAATAAACAACGCGATAAAATCCGTATATATGTAGTAGTTTAATTTCAATGAATAACATTCGCGTAAACAGAAGACAATATTAAATAATGCTATTGCATTAAAATGTATTTATAAAACAATTCTGACACTTCAAGTTATCAATTCCTTCGAAATTCAATAAACAGTTGATTTAATTTAAGGTAATTTTAATAATATTCTAGCAATACTGTCATAGGAAGAGATAGTTGGAGTGGGGTAGAGCTAACGTTAAAGATAAGAGCGGCAGTTGACCGGAGGTCGCCAATAGAGAAACAAGTGGTGTTTTTGCTGTAGCTTCAATGTGGTGTATGTACAAGTGAGCTAACGAGATAATATAACGAAGTGTGATTTTACCTAACGTGTTGCAGTTTCATTTTATTCCCTAGACTGAGGGTTATTCTACATTAGTTAATACATATACTTATACAGTAACGTATAATTATATACATGTGCTATTTATATAAAACTGCAATTCAAATGTACAAAAGTTAATAAGCAACTCTATCCTGTCCAAAATATGATTACCTAGTTAAGAATGTATCCAAAATTATATTCCTAAATTGAGTTACCCGAGAACAGTATGCGGTACGGAGTTTGTCTGAGCTTGTAGCCATTCCGTGCAACTGACAACCAATTAAGGAAAATAGGTCATTTTGGCGGTCGTGGATGACACACGAAGTGTATTCACTTGTGCACACACGCTGATATACCATCTGCATACTGTGATCTTAGATGATAGTCTAGGTTTATCTATATTAGGGGAATTCGTATATGTATACTGGGTGTACCAGAAACTTGTAGTCATGTTTAAGGATAGTAAATCTATATTGAGGTATATTAGTCGGGACCAGGTTAGGTAATGCTACGGGTAGCTTAAGTTGATGTTTATATTTTTGTAAGATCTTGAGGTCGTTCAGGTCGGTCGGGCAAAGTGCTATTGGGATTGCCTTCAAAATATATACATATTAGGTCAGTAGCAGTACGAAGACGGGAAACGTGTCTGCTAAATGGCAATGGAATGCCAAAAAAAAAAATGGAAGCCTTTTGCCGTCCAGCAAGCATATTTCTCATGAAAAAGCAGGATTATTTTAAAGCTTATGTTTGCTAGTATGCAAAGAGTTATTTTATAAGCATTCTTATGCTAAGCCGTAATAATAATATTCTATCACATACACACAACACCATGTAGCCCAAACTAAGCAGAGCTTGTGCTACGGGTACTAGACAATGGATAAACATACATATCTCCTTTTTTTGTAAATACATAGTTACATGTTAAACATAGAAATGCCCAGACCAAGACAAACATTCATGTTCATGCACACAAATGTTTGCCTTGTGCGGGAATCGAACCCGCGACCTCAGGGGTGGCAGTCAGTTACACTAACCACTACGCCATCGAGGCCGACAATTAATGTAAATTAAAACTGAGGAAAAAGACAATTTATGGAGCGGGAACTGAATCTGCAACTTTGACAAACCGTGTCATCACTTTTGCCAACTAGGCTATTCATTGTCCTACGTCAGGGATTGATATTTACCCCTGTACTTTGCAACTAAGGCGATATTATTCGTCATATTTCGAATAGTAGTAGTTATAAAACTATGCGATTTGTTCAATATGTCCAATCTCACACTCATCCGTGCGCGCACGCGTTGCGCGTCATTGCGTGCCTTAAACGGGGTACAAATCTTTCATTCCACGTAAAAAGAGAGCCGCGAGCAATATCTAGTACTCTATAATTACTAGATTTCGCGGTTTCGCTTGCGTTCATCTAATTTTGTCAATAGATTTATATCCAATTATTTTTTAGATTTTAAATTTATATATTATACTAGCTGTCCCGACAGACGTTGTCCTGTACAAAAGAGAAAAAAAAGCATACCTAAACCATCCTCGAATCTACTTGAACACACACAAAAAGTTTCATTCAAATCGGTCCAGCCGTTTAGGAGGAGTTCACTGTCAACACACGTACAGAAGAATTATATATATAAAGATTATTAAATAGTGTAATTGACGTAAGTCGTTCTATTTGATGTAAATAAATATATAAATAAATAATCCCTCGGTAAGAATACCTTTTGTGGATGAAAGGTACCTCATGTCCTTTTGTGTACCCCTAACATAGTATATGCGAAATTTCATGATGATCGGTCGAGTAGCTGCGGCGTGAAAGCGTAACAAACAAACAATTAGACTTACATTCACATTTATAATATTAGTTAGGATGTTTACTAAGAGCAGCGATAGCTCAGTGGGGAGACCAACAGACTGCAATGCAGAGGGTCTCGGGTTCGAACCCACGTCGCGCATCTCTGACTTGCCGAAGTTATATAACTTTTCGAAATTATGTGCGTATTAATTGACAATTATCGCCTGCTCCGTGCCTCGGAAAGCACGTCAAGCCGTTGGTCCCGGCTGCCATGAACATCTATGGCAGTCGTTATAGGGAGAGTGTCGACACAAAACATCCCACTGGGTCGAAGTGTCGCCAGTCTGCACTGACTGGCCCCCACATAAGATAAGATAAGATAGGATGTTTACTACATAGTTACTTTTGATTCTAACGTATTTCGACTACTGCAACATAATATCACTGTAGGACACTGTCCATCATATTACACCTAATGATCTCGAACGCTAGTGTCTCACAAGTTCACTCTCCAACAGATGATATCTTCCGTCATACCTTAATGACGGAAGATATCATCTGTTAGGGATACGATCCGTTATGGAGACGGGAATGGAAATAGGCACGAGATTGATCCATTAAGCCATGTCCTGGATTAGAAAAATAGAACAGCCGATCTATTTTCTACTTAAACCAGTATCTATGCTTTTACCTAATGAAGTAATAACACATATATTGGGTTAAGTGGGTAATCTGAGCAGATCGGTTTTGGCCTATTTGCTATTTTGTTCATCCCACCTTCGAAGATGTCAAGCAAAATAAGAAGCCTACTTTCAATATCCTACTAATATTATAAATGTGAAAAATGATAAAATAATATTTTTTAACATTTACGCGTAAACCATTGACTGTACGGATGCCGTAGCGGTGTAAGTGGTCGTTTAGTGTGGTGAGTTGCAAATGCCACGTTGGAACAAAAAATTGTCTGGTCACTACGCCGCTGCCACTGCGTTAAGTGAGTTCGAATTCATAAATTTGCGTAATCCATAACTGGTTGCTCAGAGTCTAGGTATTTTGTGTGTTTATTGTTTGAATGTTTAATGTTGGTAAAGTTACCCGTGATACAGGAAGTACTCTTAATGCGGTGGATGGCATTTTTTAAAGAAACAGAAAATAAATTTGTATAAAACCTAGCGCACAGATTGTACATGTCGTGGATTAACTCATAGATTGCTATTTACAAACTAATGATTACTAAATGAGCTACGAATATAATAGAACCCTTTACGCCAATTTCCACCTACAATAATCTGGTATTCTGCACACGTATAGAGAATCGATGACAATAAAATAACTTTAAAACTAAGTGTTGAATGCTCAATTCTCTCAGTAAAATAGAAGTGGGGCACTTTATACATTGAATCAGAGAAAGCCTGACTCAGAACAACTATTTAGTTGTGGACCACGCTATGAGTAGGTATTATCCGATTCTCAGGACCCATGCTAATTGTAAGACTATTTCGAAGAATACCGTTGCTTTGAAATTAAACTACTGTTATTTAATTTCAATGCGCTGCGTAAATAGATTTGCGTAAACGTGAGACAATATTATGTAATACCGTTGATATAGTTTTTATTGCATATTTTAAATAAATATGTTTGGCCTTTTTTGCTTCTTCAGTGGCGTAATTAGAGTAATTATACTCCAATAACCTTATTATTATAGTAGGGCGGAGTATTCTGGACAATATGAATAAAAATAGTCAAGTATAGTAGATAGCGTCGGTCATTAGAACAGGCAATAAGTAAACAAAACAGTTTAGAATGGATTACAATTGTATTCTAATTATTGTAATTTCAGGATACAGTATTATTCGATGTTAAACTGTATCGCCCTTTGCTACAATTGACCAAAGATTTCTACAGACGACTTGAAAGTTTTGGTTAGTTGTAACAAAGTGTACTTTTTCAGGCAAAGAAACTATTACTTTTATGCCAGTTATGACATTCTCAGACTTAAAACCCTTTAAAACTAAATATATAAAAATAAATAATTGAAAAAAATTAATTGAACATTCAAAAATATTCTAGTATTATTTTATATTTAACTAAATAAGTTATTACATTGATGAGTATATTTGTTGGACATTGCCACTCAAATCATCAAACATTGTCTTTGTTTCTTTTTCTTTGTTCGGATCAAACCAAAACACTGGTCACATGATCCATGTAAGCATTAAATATTTGTATTGTTTTATTTCTACATCTGACGGTGCTTGTTTTAAAAGTAGAATTGAAATTAAACTACTATATACGGATTTTATCGCGTTGTTTATTTGACACTTTATTACAAAATTTTGAAAACTGTTACACTACTATAATTACTATTAAACTTTACAAATTTTTAAGCTAATAGAATTATTGAAACTATTAAAACTATTTATACTACTACTATACTATTATACTATTTATATTTATGTTTACACTTTCCCCGACGTTTCGGTTGCTTTTCAGCAGCCATGGTCACGGGGAGACTAAGATGGTAGTTGTCTCAATGTTCCAGTGTAGTTATTTCAAAGTACCCGAACATAATTTAATCATGGGTGTTTCTATTTACGCAGAATGAGCTCAAAGTATCATGAAGTCTAGCTGTGGTTTGCTTCTTCTTGGGTTTGACTATTTGAATTACTGGATCTTGGGATCCAGTAATTCCAAGCTGGTGGTACATTCCAACCATCTTCTCTATTGAAATTAGGATGTTTCTTGATTTTAATAGCCTCGCGAAGCATCCTTGGCAGGAATCGGTGTTCTTTAGCGAGCATCTGTGGTTTGTCAAATCTCAGATAGTGGTTGGTCCCCTGTTGCACATGTTCACACACAGCAGACTTCAACGAGCGTTGGTGTTTTACATTAGCTATGTGTTCTTTGATGCGGGTGCCTATGCTTCTCTTGGTTTGACCAATGTATGAGAGTCCGCAGTCACAATCTATTTTATAGACCCCTGCATCTTGTAAAGGTAGTTGGCACTTGACGGATGGTAAAAATTGACTTATCTTCGTTAGCGGCTTGAAGTATGTATTGATTGAAGCTCGCTTCAAGATGTAGCCAATCTTGTCAGTGACACCCTTCACATAAGGTAGTATAGCAGGCTGGCGCTCGACTGTGGCTGGCTTTTCTCGGGATCTGTGACAGCGGCGCGGCTGTTCGAGCTTGTTGTCTTGCAGTACTTGCTTGACATGTTGAAGCTCGGTGTCCAGGTGTTTCTTGTCACAGATCCCGTGGGCTCTCTGAAACAAAGACATTCCCACGGTAGCTAACTGTTTAGGATGGTGGTGAGATTCACCGTTTAAGTACCTATTTGTATGGGTCTTTTTCCTATATACAGTGTGGCTCAAAGTATGATCAGGATTCCTGATGACAAGTACCAGCTTGGGATCCAGTTATTCAAATAGTCAAACCCAAGAATAAGCAAACCACAGCTAGACTTCATGATACTTTGAACTCATTCTGCGTAAATAGAAACACCCATGATTAAATTATGTTCGGATACTTTGAAATAACCACACTGGAACATTGAGACAACTACCATCTTAGTCTCCCCGTGACCATGGCTGCTGAAAAGCAACCGAAACGTTGGGGAAAGTGTAAACATAAATATAAATAGTATAATAGTATAGTAATACTATAAATAGTTTTAATAGTTTCAATAATTCAATTAGCTTAAAAATTTGTAAAGTTTAATAGTAATTATAGTAGTGTAACAGTTTTTCAAAATTTTGTAATAAAGTGTCAAATAAACAACGCGATAAAATCCGTATATAGTAGTTTAATTTCAATGAATAACATTCGCGTAAACAGAAGACAATATTATATTAAAAGTAGAATGCAAGGGTCTAGGAGTGAACGACAGAACCCAGTTTCCTTCAATAATGACATCAAACTCACGCCCCGTTACAATTGAGAAAATTCATTTAAAGCAGCGACCTCTCATAACTTTTTTAAGGTTTCTGTATCAGTTAGGTATCATACATAATCGTTATATAAAGAGATCGTGAAGCGCTTTTCTAGATTCATCATCATCATCGTGTGTTTACTTAGCTCAAGTCAAGCTCAGTGGCGTTTAGTCCTCGATTCCTGAGTCGGGTAGTATTATAGGGTTTTTGTCAAACTTTGGTTTTAGGTCTTTAACATACATGAGACCTAAAACCAAAGTATTTTTCTTAAAAATACAACTCGAATTAATTTCAGTGTCGTGGGGATTTTACAAAAAATCAATTCACATCAACGAACACCTAAACTCGAAGTAACATATTTGTGGATCACACAAAATTTTGTCCTGTGTGGGCATCGAACCCACAAAATTTGGCGGAGTGGCATAGGCGAGGCAACCCCTTAAACCACTGCACCATCCGTGCAGTTAAATATTGTATAATATATAACTAGTTGACGAAATGTAGATGTAATAAATAACACACACCTTTGCCTTCAACTAGACTAAATAATCTAGTATTAGGCAAACAATGTATGTACTCGTGTAACTATTTACATGAGTCTCGTCACTACTAAAGACAGGCCTCTTTCGAAATACATCAATAGCCCGCTCATTCAGCGTTTTCATTATGTTTCCTTTTCCGTGTAAATTATTGCACTACTAATGCTAATCTATTTTTCAATGCACGCTAATACCTTGAACCACACAATAATAATTTAATGATGGACAGCACTTTATCTCCAAAGTTTCATCATTATTCGAACAATCTACTCTTAATTTGACCCGCGTAATAGCAACAATTGACAAGTGGTAGGTGTTTCGTGACCAGCATAGATATTCGCCACTGCCCTCGACTGAGTTACTAAGGTCTTACCTACTTAATTTGGTCGGTATATTTTGTAGGTACGTTCTCATTTCACTCAGATGTCAATTCTACGATGCCTGTTATCCTTAACATAATGTTGAATAATACATCTCTAGTTTGCATGACAAGTGAAGACGTTGTGCGAGGTTGTGCAAACGTTGCTTCCTTTCGACACACCTTACAGTAATGACTTCAGATCTACTTCCATTATTCGTATTGTTTATTTTATTAAAACCCTAGTTTACTTAGTTCAAGACATTGGCGTATATTAAACGGGGTAATTTTCTATTCTTTCAGAAACAACGTATTCTCTCAGTTTGCTCTCGCAATAATCGAAGCGTTCTACTTATATAAAATTGGGTCAATATTCGCGTATAAACAGAGAGGGAGCGCGAAAAGTTTATCCTAAAACAGTAATGTCACGAAATAGGTTCTTAACCTATTTCGCTAGTGGTTCTACAGCTTCAGAACGGACGGAGACAGCCGTTTCTACCCATTCGATAACGTAAAAAGATTGTAACAAAATTAGTTTTTTTGAAAGGTCACAGAGATGCATTCTGAATGTATCTGTATATATCCAGTCTCTATTATTCATGGATGTCAGTGTGTATTTTACTCTAGAAAGATGGCTGAGGCTTTATTATTCCAACATGTATGAACAAACATAATGATACATAAGGTTTGCGTTTGCCTTTTATGCCTTTCAAACATAAATCGCGTAGGTCATTTAGATGTAAGCACTCTGAAAACGAACGTTCTTTTTTACGAGGCACGAGCTTACTTCCAAATTGGAAATCGGGGTTATTTCAATAAAATCGGATCAAATTAAGGTTTTGTGTGAACAGGATACTGGAAATAAAAGTAGGCTAGAAGATACGGTCCTTTTGCGATTGAGTGTTTGTGTCTGTGCGATGTGAAGTACGCTGCGAGCTGGCGAGTGAGCGGCGCGGCTAGAGTGCGCGGCGGCGTGCGGCGTCGATAGCGCACCGGCCTGACGTCGGCGCGGGCCGGCGCACTCCGCACCACCCGCCACCCTCCGCGCCCCGCGACCACGAGCGACGACGCACGTCACACTCGACACCCGCGACACCCTCGCCACCCTCGGCGAGCCGAGCCGAGCACCGCGGCACGCGCACCACCGACACCAAAGTGACTGTTTACTGTGAAACACGACCAGACATACCCATAGGAACCACCCAGTGCCACGTTCTGTTCACGATTCTGTGCTGGTGAAAACAAACACATCACAGAGCATTAGCGCAGGCGCGCCGCTAGCGGACATGATGAGAGCGGCCATCTTGGCCGAGGACGCACTTTCGCCTCGCCCCAGCTTCGAAGTTCGTTTCGAAAGCTCCATATAAGCTTTAGAGGACGTGCGATGCGTCGTGGACTGGGTTCCGCGGCGTGCGCCCTCTGAGGCCGCACCGCGCCGCTATCGATCCGGTAGCGTCATGGCGCCCGCGGAGTGAATGCGGACATCGGGACAGCGCCGCAGCCCCCGTAAGCTCGCGGAGCGCCCGCCCAGTGATAGTGCTAGAGTGGTCGCGCGGCATGTGAGACAGAGTGTCGGCGTGCTTGGGAGGGCGCGCGGGCGGCGGCGGGCCCTGACCGCGCGCCATGGGCGAGGAGTACGCGCGCTCACCGTGCGAGCGCTTCCCGGCAACGGGCGCGTTCAGTGTGGCGCCGCCGGAACGGCTCAGCCCGCCGCCGCCCGCGCCGCTGCCGGACCGGTTCTCGGCGTCCCCGCGGCGGGTGCGCCGTTGTGCCGAGGCGGAGCGCGCGCGGCGGCCGCGGTACGTGCCTCCAGCGGCGCACGTGCCGGTGGAGCGCTATGTCCCGCGGCCACCAGCGCCGCTGCGGCCTCCACCGCCGGTCTACTGTGGGCTGGCGTGCAGGCCACCGCCGCCGGCGCCACGCAAGTGCTGCGGGCCCGCCTGCCGCGAGGATATCGCTGGCTCACCGCCACCGTCGCGTTATGTGGAGTACGTGGGAGCGGCGGCAGCGCGGCGGCTGGCATGCACGCCACCACCGCCGCCGCCGCCTGCGCTTCAGTTACCGTGCGAGCCACAGGAGCCACCGTGTTGCGTACAGGCTCGAAGAAGACCGCAACCTCCACATGATTGGTAAGTACTTTATTTATATACATGGAACCATTTTCAAGTTCATGTTGTGCCTACTAGGATGGTCTATTTTGATGAGATTTCATGATCATGACATACTTATTGGACTAACAGTTTCAGTATTACAAATATATACACTTATTTCCAACATTAACATTAACTATATATACTATAAATCTCTGCTGACGCGTCAATATTTTTTACTGCGTAATACGTGAATGTAAATGGCGGCACACAAAAACGTATTTAATAATTGGGCGATAATAGCGAAAGCCGAGCCGTTATAATTGGTTAATATTTTGTGGATGATATCGATAACGTGTGATTGATGAGCGGCTGGCTAACGATCGTCGCATTCGTGAGCGACTCACAACGTGTATCCAGTGATTAGATTCTACCCAACATCCATTTCACACAGTATCAGCGGTGCTTTATAAAAATGTTTTGTACCAAATTGTTGGCACTTAAATTCAGCTAATAAAATACAATCAGAGCATTAACTGACCACTGTTCTCCGATGCTCCTATAGTGAAATGCAAAATGATTTTAGTCTGCATTAAGCTTTTGGAATTGTACCAAAATTGGTTAGTGTCCTACATAGGGTTGTTTTACATTATTGCATTGTAAATTCTACTCGCTTTAATTGTAATTACATAGTTTGAGTTTATGTGAATTACATTTGAAACAATTTTATTGTTATATTTGAATGTGTATCGTATTAAGCTTAGCTTTTGATTGTACCTGTACTCGCTGTAAAATTAATGAGATTAAATCCGTAAATTGGTATAAAACTATATGAGATGAACATTATTACGAACAGGTTTTAATGAAAATTATTGATCTAGTTAATATAATATTATTTGGGACCCGTAGTTATAATAAACATTTTCAGTTAATAAAGTATTAATTTTTAATTACAAGTACACTATGTAAATTTTAGGATGTGCGCGTGACTCTGCACGAGTGCTTTTTTTTTTAATCATTCACGATGTTTAAATTATTTAGTATCTCATTTCGAAGTCGTTGTGAACATGAATATAACTTTTTTATTAACTTTAAGGAACGCTACTTCAGAATTACATTTTTTCGCACAAGTGCTATGATTTTACAAAGATATTGCTTAGCCCAAAATCATTCAACAATGTAATTTGATGTGAAACTTTTTTCATATAAACTTTATTTTTAAAGGGTAATTGCTTCGGGCTTGTTTTAAAACTTAGAAGATAAATTGTTTATTATGAGCCAGTTTAAATATTTTTACTTTATTCAATAAGAATTTCAATTCTATAGACAGAGACATACTTGAAAGTTACGAGAAAATTCAGACATTAAATCTGGGTTGTAGTTGAACAATATTTATTAACTTACCTACATTATTTGTGTAACGTTTGTGGCTTATTTGAAACGTTAATTGAAAAGTCTCATAAATGAATTATATTATTTTATTCATAAATTGGATTGAGAATTAACATATAAATTAAAAACTCTTCTAGAGCTCTTCTAGAGCGATGTCAATGTGTAGTTTTTAGACAACCTACACGAACTACGATATATATAGGTATATGAGCTTACGCTTTCGTAAAGTCCATCATACGTCAAAATGACAAGGCTTTTAGATATATTGTAAACATTTAATCCATAACATTGTTATTAATATTATAATAGAGATATAAATTTCATGAATAATAATCTATGCGAATTTAGACAAAGGCAACGTTTTGTTCGTAACAATAAAAGCCATATTGTTGGCTGCTCTGGAAACCACATGATACGTAGGCATATACCAAGTGAACCTTAGCGAGCCGTATAAAACAGATCAATCAAAACACCCCGTAGTTATCCTATTATCCAGTGAACATAGGCTGTTGGGTCGTTCGTGTAGTGGCCATTGACCTGAAACAATAAACGATTCTCTGAGGATATTGCATAATCTCTTCGATTGGCAACGGGTAGCTTTAGCCTTCAATATTTTACTTTAAGTCGGCGTGGTTATCCAACCAACTGGTTTTAATCTCAAAGCCGTTCCAAATGATTCTCAAACGAATTAATAGTAGGAATTTAAACGAAAAAAAATATTGACGGGGCAAACAATAAGGGACAGTTGGAAGGGAAGCCTCGGCAAATATCCTTTTGATTTGATCAGAAATGCTTTGTGGAATAAACACGGATTAAAAATATTCGGAGGTTATCATAGGTGTATATAATAGTGAATTGATAGAATTGTTTTCTAGGCGGTTTATTCGATATCGAATAATATTTACGAGATGCTTTTTCTTCAGACCAGCTGCCTGCAGCTAAAGGCAGCTCTGTAAATTAGTGTAAATTAGTTAAATATTATGTTTATTATATTTATTAACTGGTCCGTAGACCATATCAGAGCTACTAAATAAATAAAGTATAAATGGTGTATTTATACTTTATTTATTTAGTATATATATATCTCTTTATATATATATATATATATATATGTATATATATAAGTTTTTCGATCGTACAAATCATTCAAACCGTGAAGAGATTCACATGAACAAAGTATAAATACACCTAGTATTATAATTATCTATGGATAATATATATATATTATATGTTCATGTGAATCTCTTCACGGTTTGAATGATTTGTACGATCGAAAAACTTATATCTTCAATATAAATAAAGTGTCAATCATTTCATCACTAAAATAAATCAACATTTCAAAAATCTTATTGTGGAGAGTATATTCTTGTTCTGAGAAATCGTATCGCTGTTATTAAATTATTGAAAATTATAGGAAATCTATAATTTATTTCACTACTTTCGATATAAGTTACTTACTGTTTCGTATTTACGTCGTTTGCATTGGGTTAATTTAACTTAATGAATATGTATCAAAACATCGAGTCAAAATAATGTGGATTTAATTTCGTGCGATTATAGCCTGACATAAATCATTGCAATTTCGTATATAATTAAATGATTGAATATCCTTTTTAAATACTACTGCTAGTATTTTAAGATAGCTGTACTATAGGTGTTATTGCTTCCGTATAATAATTGTTATCATCATAGCGGTACATACATTCTTACCAGTCATAATCTATTGATATTTACAAGCAAAAACTGTTTAATATAGATTACGTCCCTTATCTGCTTTATTGAGTTAGTTATCATGATAAGATTCGGGCGTGTCTTGACGTGACATTGCTTGCAGTGTCGTTGCTAACTACAACTACGGTGACATATTATTCTTCGTATTCCATTGTAGTGTTGAAATAAAGTGATTAAAACATGTATTGTGAGTGAGCAAGTGAAATTCATCGTGTATTATAAGTAACGCCAGCAGTTTTATCGCGTGGGTTTCTTCAGCATATTCATGGATAAAAAGTAAGCAATCAATTAACATTTCTTTCACTATTTCAATGCCCAGTTTTTGTATACTTTTCTTTGCAAATGTCTAGTCATCGACTTTTCTAAAAATGTAGCCATCTTTAACAAAACCTAACTTTATGATTCATGTTATTGTCTATGGATACGCGTTGGCTATGTTTAGTCAGACATTTACAGGAAAAGAGGGAAAATGTTCATAAAACTACTTACTATTAGATCGCTCAAGTTTTCGGTGTGCCTATTCAAATGTAGACGTGGAAAGTTTAAGGATTCCTTAGTTGATTTCTTTGAAGACTTGTCGTTCTATTACTCTAGGGAAATTGGATAAAGGACAACATGTCTGGCTGAAAAATTCAGATCAACTAAATCAGTAGGTATGTTTGTTAAGTTAGGTAAGGCAGGTAAAATCAATAGTTCTACACAGACTAAATTCGATGTTGTTGAGCCAAAATTGTGTTTATTTTGGACGAAATACAACTACGTCTGGCACGATAATCGTGTGTATTGATTAAATTTTAATCTCGGTGTCTGTGCCTTTTCGTATAAACTGAGATTGTTGCAGGTTATTGAGAACTTGTTTGCAACGACAGCACATTTGTTGTCTCGTTTCCGTTTTCCACACCATCACAATAAGTATCTTTTTTTAATAAGCTTGGCACCATATTCCAAACACTTATTTTTATATCTTCAAAATATATTTGTTGACTTACTTAATTAGTTAGTTCATCTATTATATTTACTGTGCGTTCGTAAGGAGTCACCTTGAATATTTGGAATCCGTGTTACCACAAATACATCGATCGCATAGAGAATATTCAAAAACGTTTTATAAGGTTTCTATGTTTTCGTCTAAAAGTGCCGTATAGTTCAAATATTTACTTACAATTATGCAAAAAGTTTCATCTTCAGCCACTTGTACATCGTCGTCAGTTGGCAGACTTTTCATTCATGTTAAAGATTATATCCAATGAAATTGATTGTCCCAACTTGTTGCAAAAATTGCATTTCAATGTACCTCAAAGATCGGTTAGATTCAACCCGCCTATTTCTATCCCGTTTTCATCTACCAACTACAGACAAAATACATATATGGTGCGAGCAATCAAGGATTTTAACAACATATGTAAGGAAATCTCTTTTGACCCATTTAATACCAAAAGCAACGTGGCACGTGTGCAGCTGAACCTTGAATTCTTCAAGTCTTAGTAATAAGCTAGTTCTTTACATTTCATATCTTAATTGACTCGTAAGTGTGCTTTTCTATTGCTATCCGTGAGAACCTATAATTGGCTTACTACTTCATATTTCAGTTACCTTTCTTTAGCTGTTGGTTTTCCAAATGATAAATAAATAAATAAATAAATTTGTGTAAGTAGTAAATATAAAGTAACGAACACTTCACACAATAACTAATATTTGTCATTACATCAAAATATATATATTTTTTAGGTTTCGGTACATCTGTAGGTCCTTGTCAGTTGTTTTCGTTACATTTTTAGTAGCATTTTTCATGCTCAATTGGTTCTTGATATACTTTTCAAACTAATATTTATTTTTGTTTGCAAATAATTCAATTATATCTTCCTATGAATGAGTAAATTATTGAAATAATATAGCTACATTTTATAAATAATCTTGCAATTTTGGTAGAGCTAAAAGTATACACATATTTTGTCACAGGCATTGTTTGTTTACTAGGTGACTTCGATCACTACACAAAAAAATGTAAATCTGTTTAATGAAAATAAAACAAATTATTATTATTATTATTATAATATACTTAATGTAAACGTAGACAGGAATAAGTATTTTATGTAATATGTTCTGTATCTGTCGTAGAAATAAAATACGTACCTATTTATAAAATAAATCGTATAAAATAAATTATTTATAATCTTACTTATACTATAAATGTAATAGTTTGTGGAGATGTTTGAAAGTTTGAATATTTGTTATTCAATCACATGGTCGAAACATACAATACTTTTTTTGGTAATTCGTGGGCTTCACGCAGGTAAAGCCGCGGGCAGAAACTAGTATCCAATACAGTTAGTACTAGAAACAACATATGGATAGAAATAAAATCACAATAAGTATATAGTCTATAATATTATTTCATACAATAAATTAAATTAAAATAAATAAAACATAACATCAGATAAAATAAAAAATAATTAAATAAAACATCAAAACCAATTTCATTGTCACAGTTTGAATTAACAAATTAAGCAATAATTATAATAATAGCTAAGCCTCACCCAACTAGCAAAGACATCCAATGGTGGCTGATAGGACACTCGTACTTTCCACCCACCACCCGCAGGATAATTTTGCGGCTGCCGCACACTGTATTCATAAGAGACGCTACTTTTCTGCTGCGTTGAGTTTGACTTCCTTTGGATAAATATTGTTCGCGGTGAAAACCATGAACTCGCTCTTTTTACAGTTGTATTTCAATCCATGAGCTAGCGGATAGTTCTGACACACGTGCAACAACCTCCGGAGTGCCCTGCTCGACGGGCTCAGCAAAACCATATCGTCCGCGTAACTGATGTTGTTGACATTGACGCCATCGATTGAACATCAATTGACCTGATGCTCAAACCAGTGCTTAAGGATTCCCGTTAGCTCTAACGGGGCATTTACCCTATCTAGCTTATCCCTTAATACTGGATATGACACCAGATCAAAGGCCTTAGACAGATCTAAGAAGCACGCATACACTGATGTGCTTCTATCAGTATAGTATCTGACGGTGTGTTTGAGCGCGAGGATGGCACTCTCAGTTGACAAACCCTCCCGAAAATCGAACTGGGCATCATGGAGAATAATATGCTCATCCAAGCATTTATCAAGCAGCTACTACAGCATACTGCGTTATTGGAACGAAGTTCCTTACGGCAGGCTTGGAGGGGATAGGGATTTTGCTGCGCGACCGAACTGAAAAAAATGTGATAGTAAAACCGTAAGAAAAAATCCGTGAAAAAAGTGCGTGGAATAAAACCGTTAAATGAGACGTGCGCAGGCGCGACAGTCGTTGATAATTTGAATTACGATGTTTTTTTATTTTAAGTAATTTATTATTTCCTAAAATACTGAATTTCCTAAATACTTTCTTGTACTTAAATAAAAACTAATCAGCAAAATTTAAGAGAAAAATCAAGAAAACCTACATAAAATTGAGCACGATTTTTTTTGCAATTTGTGTCGATTCTACATTAGCCGAAGGAACTTCGTTCCTACCTGGTGTCCCACGACACCACATAATTTTTATATTTTTATAGTTCTGTAGTCTGTGCACCAGATATTCGACGTTCATTACTATAATTATAAAATATCCGGTGTATAGTATCATTGGTTTAAATAACATAGAGCTATTGCATATAATCATGGTATTTATATAATGTGCACGTTGATGGAAATCAGCTGTAACAGATTAGATACCAACTGTAAAAAGTACTGGCCACGATAAATGCTATATAATTTGAATAATCTACAATAAGAAACGACACTATTTTATGCATTAAAATATAATTTATACTCAACCGTATTCCAATACCACTAAAATTACCTTATTATTTTAGTTTTAGAGGTATTGCAATAATAGGTGTTGAATAACTGTTCATTATTTTATACCTTTAAGTACGATATTCAAAAGCAATTTTCTATCACTACTATATATAATATGTATGTATTTACAAAAAAAAATTGTATATATGTATGTTTATCCATTGTCTAGTACCCATAGTACAAGCTCTGCTTAGTTTGGGCTAGATGGTGTTGTGTGTATGTGATAGAATATTATTATTATTATTATTATTATACATATAATTCTTATGCAAGTTACCATGTGTGAATTAAAATAGATTATCTGACTTATCGATCTATTTCTATTGATAAAATTGTATAAAACATTGTTTGTTAAAATGTATTGTATTAGATCTCTTTGTACTTAAAGACTCTAAATACGGGGTGGGTTTGATGAATCATCTTAAGGAAAATCCTTTGTGTAATAATCCGCCGAGATTCCCTTCAAAGGTTGCAGATATGATGGTTAAGCACTGCATAAAAAAATGTTAAATTATTTAAATTCATGGGCTGAATATAAAAGTCATTTAATTTATTTTCTCTATGACTCATTTTCCTTTTTAATTTTAGATTTCGAGATTTGAATTTTTGCTTTCAATAGTATCTCAACATTGGCCAGAATGCACAGGCATTATTTAACTTGTAAACCGGATGACCTACAAAACTATCGATTCTAATCCAGTTTAATTTGCGTCTACAGAATCAGACTTTTGTCTGATAGCCTTTATGAAGGAATACGGGATCGGAGACCTTTTTCTAGACCAATAAATTTAATTTATACTGTAGGTACCTGGTGGCTGGGCGTACCAGTAATATGTATTGTACGTTCTAGGGTTGTTAATTCTTTTGAATTTTAGAATACGTATTCGTGAGTTAAATGTATACGACCATAAACGCTAAAAAGTATCTGAAACATCGGTTTAAGTGTAAATCAATGATAGCAAATAGTCAAAAATTAGGCGATTTTGATCCTGACTATTTTGTTTGTCATAACTGCAGTTGTTTTCATAATTTAAACTAATAAGTAGCGCAATAGGAATGTTTAGCGCTTACGTGAAAGTGATGCTATCTTTCGATCAAGTAGGCTATAAATGTTTTGCACGTGATTTTATAGCACCAAATTTATTTGCGTTCAATAGAAAGACGTCCTACTTAGGATGTTATCGAGTTTATACTTTGGTTGAGCTATTAACATATCTACTGCTTTCCTGTATATCATATCACTAGATGTGCCCGTGGTTTCACACGCGTTTATGATTACTGCGCTGCCCCCGTGAGTCGTAGCGTGGTTTTATATAGCCTATAGCCTTCCTCAATCAATGAGCTATCCAAAACTAAAATAATTTTTCACTTCGGACCAGTAGTTCCTGAGATTAGCGCATTCAAACAAACAAACAAACTCTTCAGCTTTATAATATTTGTATAGATTGGTGTAAATGTAATGCGACGCAATAACAAAACGTTATTTAAATGTTACGTGTTTAGAAGATGTTATTGTTTCCTATTTAGCCAAGGCATGTATTATTGAAGTTCATTTAGAGATTTACGAACTTCAATACACTCTAAAAGATAAAATGCGGCTATGTACAGATATGTACATATGTATGGCAAATGAAAGGCTGGCTTACAATTTGGCCTGTTCAGTTTATTATTTAGTAGCAGAGCCCTACGTCACATAGGAACTATGAGTGTTTAAAAATACATGTATGGCTATGGAAAAGTCAGTTCTGAAATTATATTTTATGCTTTCCTCCTTTTGGCTACTATTCATGTAACCGTGTACCTTATGGATAATATATCATTGAGCATTGTGCTCTATACAATCGATTCATTAATAATTATTTAACATGCACGTTACGATATATAACATTATACCTATATTTACTACCTATGTCAGCTGTTCTATCTAATAATAACACATTCATTGTACCGGCAAGCTTACAAATCAATGAAGTATTATTAGGTAATGTCGTTTCAATGTTATCTATGTTTGTTTTGATTACTATGTCGAACTTTTTTATAAGTATGTACATCATTCTACACATTATCACAACTTTCTTTGCTTTGCAATATTGATACTTGGCTTTCCCCGTAGGTTTAAATGAAACTTATTAAAAGACTCGCATTGTCATCGGATGCAGCCTCGTAACATATTTTAATACCAAATAGCTAATGTTACTATTCGTTTCTTAAGTGTTTCGTCAAAGATTACGTAGTTTTGGAGTTTCACTCGTTAAAGTAATTAAAGTACAAAACAGAAGAATATTATTTTTTAGACAACATTATTTGATAGGTTAATTATTATATACATTATAAAAATAAGTAGGCGTTGCTCTCCAATCTTTCAGTTATTCCTTCGTGCGAAATCGAGACGTCTCGCTTTTCATTAATTCGCGAAGAATTCAAACTCATACTCGAATTTATATCTTAATATTATTAGATTCGGAGTATGTGGGCGACTTTTTGAATGGAAACTGTTTTATTTGCTTCTCATGTACGTAGTCTGGAGCTACTTGACACAAATACGATTACTCGTAAATGGCACAACTGCAAAGTGCTCGACGTATAACAAATGTATATATTTAACGTTGGATTGTCAAATTAAAGGTCTTGACATTTCGAAATGATGTGTGTAATAGAAATTTATTTACCATTCGATTGACCTAGTAAATTGCATCTGTATGTTGAACAATCGTCACCGATATGGAGTTAGCCTTTATACGCTAGAACCAAGATGGTTTCGTGCCTTTTGATTTCACAGACATTTTCCAATAAACGTTTACATTATTTACATAGTACCTTCTTTCTATGATTATTCTTAGAGAATACCATATAGGATTATTCAAGAAGGCTAGGTCCTTGCAGTATCGACAACGTGTGGATAACGCTCAGGTTACCTGACTTGGTCGCTGACTGTCAAGCAGGCAACACTTTTTTGATACATTTGTAATATAAAAAAAATCTGTACTCGGTACATTGCCACGGGTTCATTTCTTATAATCTGCGAAAAATTTCGTATTATTATGCAAGAGATGACATCAAAATAGTACATATCACCTTTTTTTAATTTTAAATTACCGTTTCTTTGTGCCCGACTGTTCATACAAAATAACAAATTACCCAAATAGCGCTTAGAATGATTATATAAAAGGAAATAATTTCACAAAAACAAAAATGTCTTTCATGTACATTTCAATTATTAACTACGATTCGTTGACAACCCTAAATAAAAAATATACAAATGAATTTACGAATAAAGGTAGGGCTGCTAAAGGTAAAAGAAATTATCTTAAGTAAGGAAACAAGGTACGTGATTTATTGATAACCTTACTGGAATCGTAGTAGCAAAACAAGCGAGTAAGGAAGATAAATGAATTACTTTCATTTCGTAAAGATCCATTTGCGAAAACCCTAACTGTTTTTATAGTGTGATAGATAGGACTCTGTTCAGATATTACGTGTTCTACATTAGCGTGTTTGATATGTTGTTGTTTTTCTACGTAAGTTAAGTAATATCTACTAAGGCATGAATTTATGAATATTCAAACTAAAATTATAAATGTTTTTGTGTGCCTATTCTTTATGTCAATAAGAAAACCTGTTCCCAAATTCAATGGAATTCTGATGAAAGGAATTTTTTTAATAACAAATTTGTACTTAGAATCTTCTTATTGAGGGATAGTTTACGTAAAATCTATTGAATTTTGGCTAGTACTATATTAGCTGTAATCCTGGCCCTAATTTTCAGTGGTATTTATCATGATACTTAAGTATTAAAATATATTTTATGTACATACTTCTACACCAGTAATGTCACCATTATAATTGCACTATGTTCAATAAGCGTAAGTAGAATGTATCTCTTATTTGATTATTTCTTAAAATAATTGGTAGTGTTCTATATAGAAATAAACGAACCTATAATTTGTGAGGCAGATCTATCGGCAGATAATTTGGTATAGACCCGTCAACAAAAAGCATATTTTATTGTAATGTTTGAGAGATTTATGGCTTACGGTCCACAGAATATGACAAGATGGCCGAAAGAACTGTCGATGTCCCTACATAAAATATAAATGAATATTTCTTTAGAAAATTATGTGTATTTGAGTTGTTGACTAGAAAAAAATAATTAAAAGTAAACAATCATTTTCGATAATTGGCCGTCTGATGCAAGTTAAACAATAGATTTGAATTTGGCAGGCATGCGAATGAGTGAGAACAAAAAATATGCTTCCATTGTTCAGGCTTTATTTATTTGAGTTTTTGTTGTCCATTTTCTTATAAATTTCAGCTTTATTTATTCTTCTTTTTCGTTTTATTGTGAGTTGAGTGTGCTTTTGCAGTTTATATGGGGAGGTAGATTTATTCATCAATTTAACTAATATAATACCGTAATATAAGACTTAATAACCTGCAATGATAATATGAGTGGAAGTAAGTCCTTTGATCCAATCTGACACATTGCATCATTATCCGATATATAATATGTATAATATGTACTTTGTATATATAGAATACGGGATTAAATATAATGACCACCAAAAATACTAATTGCGCAGCAAAATATGCTTACTAAAATATATCATAACGAGCACCTATACTAGTTAGGTTATGTTAGGTTCTTTCTTAAACCCACCCAAAAATAGGAGCCCCGTGAAGCGGGGCTCCGTCGACTTATTTTGACCTCTTTAAATATATTTTACTGTGCAATTTGGTGATCATTTACTATTTTTGACTGTTATATTTTACTATATCTGGTGATAAGTTAAACATAAGTCATAGAATACTGTGTAGCACAATTAAACAGTTTTTGTTAAACTATACCTAGAATAGTAGTAAGTTCTTAGAGTGGGGTAGTTCTTTTTAAATGACATTAATATGTATCTGTATTCAGATCAATATTCATATGATTTATGTACATCTGTATGCAGACAGAAAGTATGGATTGCGACTTGCTATGATCCTGATTATGTCATGTATAGTATAGGGTAACCTGCAATTTCATTAGAGCTATAATTCCTATATACACTATACAAACTAAATCAACAATTAAAAAGTATAAATTTAAAAGTATAAAAGTTAAAACAAACGGTTCATTGACACGGCCATAGACATTTTAGTGATGTCCAATTGTACTGTTAATTTTAATCAATTAATAACCTAATCGAATAATTTGATCTTACTCAGTGTACGGGTTGGAAACATACTGTTATAGCTTTGAATATTGCTAATGGTCTATGTTGCCTACTTGTCACATTCGATTATAGTAAAAGCGTTTGTCGACTTCGATGAACGCAGGCAACTAAATAATAAGAAAACTATATGTTCACAACACTATTTAGTGTCAAAACCTTTCATTATAAAATAGTTGTAGGATTGAGATAAACTGCGGCCAGATCACTAATTTCAAAAGTATAACTTGAACCATACTTAGAAAAGTCTCTGTGTCGCATGGGATTACATTTATATTAAAACAACTCACCCAAAGAATACCCAGACCTAAACAATTTTTAATGGCACACAATTCATACCGTATCCCCATCAAAAAGACTTCCCTTTAATTTCGTGCATCGACCCCACACTTGGCCTATTGGCAGAGGAGAGTTGACTACTCAAAGCATGGCGCTATTCATACAGTCAAGTTATTTACCACATATGAATACTACATACACAATGGCACGTATTCTGACCACAGTCACTCTCCACTAATGAAATCGCCATGTTAGATCGTACAGTGATTCAAACTTAGCTTCCGACGTCGTTAATCTTCAATTGGCTGTTATAGAGACTGCATTGAAACTGTGTACCACAGTTAGATTGTCCAAACACTCTATTATAGCTGGATTGATGGCTTGAATAGTGTATTATTACTAGATTTGTTCTATGATTAACACAAAGACATAGGCTTTGAGAAAATAAATAAATTTTGTAAGATCTTTGATGCAATTTGGTGAATTGCTAAAATAATTTTTAACGATATGTATAGAATACTAGATCTGTAATCAATGCGTTTTATTTCATAGCTGTTTACAGATAGAATTTGAAAAAAGAATGCATAATTCTTAAATACATATGTACATGCGTGTTCTATGTCTAAGTGCACTTTTTACTCGTATATTATAGTGTGTAGATTCAAACTTCGTAGAATTGCTTACAATAATTTTGGTAGGTTTATTTACTGTTTGCTCTTTGAAGGCTATTTGCCTATTTGTTATATACCAGAAAATAATAGCTACTACTTACCAAACACATATCTACTGGTGAGTAAGGAACATAAGATACTCCAATTCAACGTCTGCAATGTCCTTGTAAAATCTTAAGACCTCTAAGTTTAATATCAATTATAGTTTAACCTTGAGCAGAGGTTAAACTTCTATAGCCGCTTATTAAAAATATGTCAATATTGACACCAAGGTTATTACAGGCCTCACCAATATTACAAACGTGAAAGTTTTGATGTTTGGATGTTTGTAACTCAGTCACGCGTAAATTGTTGAACAGATTTTAATGAAATTTGGTACGAGGGTAAACTATATACTGAATTGACATAATTATAAAATATATTTCAGAACATCGATTAAAATTATATTTCGCAGTAAAAGTGTACCACTATGTAGGATTTAAGCTAGGAGGAGAAAGAGAGAGAGAGTAGAAAGTGTCAAGGCGAAAGGCGTTGTTATAGTTTCTGTAATAGTCTAAAAGCTGGTTATTAATTAATGATCATTCTGATATAAAAATTTAAGATAGACTATTTGACTAACATCAGTCATTTAGCAGATTTTAAGCCAAGTCAATGACCTTCAGGGGATTGAACTTAAAAAGTCAAATATAAGCAAAAGCTATAGCGCCTACAATTTTTAAACATCTGGCAACTACAACAAGGTCATATTTTGTAAATTATTGCTTAAACAATGTCTTTAAATATTCAACATATCGTTGTCTGAATATACCTGACTTGATTACTTATACCTCGGGAGAACATAACGTAAATAATATTAATATAGAATGCAAGCAATTCTGCTAGTATCATAAATGTGATTATTTGTGAAGATATTTGGATGATTGTGTCTCAATCATGACTAGGTACACCATTGGATGGGTTTGGATGAAACTTTGCATACAGATAGGACATATTTTAGATTAATATGAATGGTACTATTTGTCCCGTTATTTAGTTTAGTTGAGCAAAATCGCATGCAGAATGTAGTACCTACTATAATAAAGTACTCGTCAATGGACCAAGTAATATTTAAACATAATTGGTTTAAATGATTGGGCTTGTCCAATACTGTAATACAATGACCAATGAAAAGCTTATTCAATAAAAAATACTATAGTGCTGATAGAACTGATTTTATTCGAAATACTTTTGAATCTATTCAGATTGGTACAGAATGCGTAGGTGAGCGTTTTTCGATCGATGACAAGCCAATCAGATTCGTCAATTTCGCTGTTGTAGTACTTGTCTTTGAAGTACCATTTTCTAAAGCGTTGGCAAGTCGCAATTTATCTGTTTGTACCAAGTTAAAGGCAAGCTATATACTCAAGAACGAAACACAAAGATAATGGGCTCAAACACCAGTCAGCTGTTTTGCAAAATATCTGACGATTACATTCGCTTCGACTGTGTATAACATTTTAGACAAAAGTGGATTTTGTTGTATAACATTTTATATGGCATAAGTATAACAATTCAATACTATTTTATTGGATTTAAGGTTATATTTTCCTGAAATTAAAGTAGGTACTATATACGGCTTTTACCGCGTTGTTTATTTGACACTTTATTACAACATTTTGAAAACTGTTACACTAGTATTACTATTAAACTTTACTAATTTTAAGCTAATTATTTTATTGAAACTATTAAAACTATTTATACTATTATACTATTTATATTTGTGAATATAGTAGTCCGATTATAATAGTATAATTTCAATGAATAACATTCGCGTACATAGAAGACAATGTTATATTTCCCATCAATATTAACACTTTGTTCATAAATTCTGTGTGGGTGGCAGATAAGTTATTGACTGTGCAGTGGCTTAATTAAGCAATATGCATAAAACCCTAGCAATGTTATAGGTTTTAATAGGGAACAAGCAAGCAATCTCTTCTAAATATGTTGCATCCATATATATATATATATATGGCATACAAAGCAAAACATGAACTGAAAACCTTTCTTTTCGGTTTGAAATACATATATTGACACACATTGCATCGAAAGGTCAATTATATATATATATATATATAATTGACCCTTCACTTTTAACAAATGAAACAGCTTACCCTCACCAATAAACAGCCATGGTAAACAACTAGTTATAATAACCAATTAACCAGTACTAGCACTGAAGCCAAGTGTTAATTCTCTCATTTATGATACCAGGAAATGATGCAGAGCTACGGCAAAAGCTTTTAAGTAAATAAGCTCGAAACGCCACGTCCTTCTAAGGCCAGGGGAGCAACCTCACAGTCAGGGAAGCGCAACAAAGATAGCTTTAATACAATGCCAGTATCCTATTTTTGCAAAGATATCTAGTTGAGCTTCGATTTTATTCTTGAGAGAACTCTGAACGGAGGTTATAATAATTAAAGTAGTGCGTCACGCAATTGCATTGTTCCTGAATAAAAATAATCTAATGTATGTATGTATGTTAATGTAAAATGAATGGCTAACTGATATGTTTTTAGAACTTTATGTGTTCTACGTTTAAAAGTGATATCTTTTACGATATATAGATTATTTTCAATACCGAAAATATTATTATTTGTAGAACTATTAAAAGTATAATCGTTATCTAAAATTTTATAAACAATAATCTTGCTAATGATTAAATGTTGAAGATCTAATTTTCAATCAAATTAATTGAATTAGCCGATTTTAAGGACTTAAACACCTACTTTATAGTTAAGAGTTAATGTTTTACAGCAAACTAGAGTTTGCCAACGGCTTCCCTAGCTTTAGTTGTAGCTTTTGACAATACATTTCTATCCATCGGGAACAGTACTTTTTGAATGAAAGGTACTTTGTGTCCTTTTCTGTACTCATTTTAATGCAAATTTCATGACGAATGGTCTAGTGTTAAGCCGTGAAAGCGAAATCAACTCATATTCGAATTTATAATATTAGTTAGGATTGTTAACTTATCTCTTTGATATCTCGTTTTGACGACATAGTAGATCTTATTGTCTTGTAGAGCTGTTGTACATTTAAATTCGCGCTGTAATTTGTCAAACACAAATACATAAATTAAATGTTAAAAATATAATCCATTGCAATTATCGTCATTAGCACCCATAAAATCGTACACCTGTCTGTATTTTAAACTTGACAAAGTTCTAATCGACAGATCGACCAGCAAGCAAACCGTCCACCACAACAATTTCTTAAAACTTTATGATGGTTGTCATTATCTTTGTCTGTTTAAGTATTCACGTAGCGAATGGCATGATAATTCATCTCGCTAAACCTGCCAGAGCCTGATAAATGAGCTGCACGGAGAGATTAGTTCATTTTGCGAGGCTTCTGATATTTGCTGGATATGATGAACAATGGAGATGTTTAGTGAGACAGAAAATGTTACTTTTCTCATATCATTATGAATAAAAAATGAAACAAAACAAAAATAATTATGTTTCTGTAAATATTGCTCCATTCTTTCGTGACAGCCACCAGTGTTTAGCTAACTAAATTAGTGTTGTAGCGAGTGACATAGTCGACGTGTAGAGAAAAGTACTAATAACTGTTTTAAATAACCAGCCGATCTAGACTTTGTGTCATATATATCACAATTGGTTTTTTCATGTGTAAACTGCATTTTAGTTCACATTTGACGTTGTTATACTAAATCGGAACCCTTTTTTCGAACAGTTTTTTACGTGAATGGGATCTCTTTCCCTGGTCAAATTTGGCTTGATAGCATAACTACACAAATGAACCAAATAAATTAGTCTGTGAGACTACACAAATTCGTTCAGTCACGTGTGAACGAATTTACCAATTACCACTGGTTTTATGGCCAGTCAGTCAATTGTACATTTCGTTAATTATAACAGTGCAAAATGATACATGCTCTTTGTATTATAACCACTCATACCACTTTGATATTGCAATATTATGAGTAGGTCAATTTGTATAACAGATTCACTTGCTTACCCTTGACATAGCATTCGGGGTCAATAGGATCATCTTAGTCTCCAATAAGCGGATTAGTAATTTATTATTTAGAAATACATTTAATCAATAGAAAAGTCTATGTTGTTTACAATTTAGATATTGGAAGATTAGACCTTTTGAATATTTTTAGTGAGAGAAAGCTATTGTTTTATTAAAAATGTTCTTACTAGAAAATATGTTGCAGAATCTCTACGTTCACTTCTGAACCATTGAGTACGTCGTTATTAATAGATTCTGCTATCTAGAGCCTTTGATTGAAGCAATATCGAGCACCATTTTAGTGTCAGAAAGGAATCGTAGTAGTAGAGTATTATGGCTTATATTATTATATTTGATCTAGGTACGTTAATTGCGTAATAATATACGTGGCGAAGGGTTTGTCTACTATCAAACATAATATTGAATTGCCTGAGCTTTGAACTTTATAGAATTGTAATTTTATAAAGATTCATTATTTCGGTTCAGTCCTAGTGTCAATAGCTTTTTGTTTAGTTGTTTGGAGAACTATATTGTTTGTTGAACTTTGAAAGGTTAGCCACCGCTGCTAATTATGATTGCTGTAATAACGGTGTCTAGAGACTGTCCTACAAAGTATACTTACGACTCTACAAATTTTCTTTTGAAGAAATAATTATAAGAAACATCATAATCTTTCCTGAAGCAACAGATTATAACCATGATTTAGTCCATAATTATCGTAAGTTATCTTAGTCTAACGAAATACTAGTACTATTCACGTTAATAACTTTTAGGGTGAAAATAAAGAAAAAGTGCCTTCTGTTAGAATGTAAGAAAATAACGTGTAAATGAGTTAAATGATTTTTTATCTCATACTTTTAAGACAAACCAATCCTCGCGTCAATAAATAGATACGATGCCAGATTCTATGTTGTTACCAAAAATCTTCTTACAGTAAAACTTAATAATAGCAAATTATAGGCTTTTTATTATATCACTGCTGCGAAAAGTGTTATACAGCGGCAATGTTGTGTGAGATAATAATATAACTACAAAATATAAACATATTTTGCTCATATAAATTTCTCATTCAAAAACGAATTTCGCATTTCGTTTAAGTTACCAGCTGTTTGTAATAAAACTATATTCTCGCAAGACTAGAGCTATAGAGCTTAAGACTAGTCTGATGTTTCCAGAAATTCCATACATTTGAGATTTTCTTTTCGTCAATCTTTTATATGATATATTTTATTCTTAGAGAATTTCGCGGGATAATATGACCTTTGAAAAATATAACCTATGTATGTATAGTAAGAAATCCGCTGATACTTGTTATAGAAATCCATTACATCGGCTATGTCCTGAGGGACGTCAAACGAAACTTATTTTGTGTCAATATTCAACATACCTTACAATTTCGTCAAACTGTCGAATTTATTCGCTGGAATTGTATTTATAAAAATTGAGAAAACCTTAAGTAAATTTAATAAATAGAAATTATTTTTATCTTGTTTACTTAACTAATTAAATGGTATATTGTTTAAAACTGAAGGGTAAATACATGATCTCTTTGTGACTGTGATTCAGAACGAATATCAGCATATTCGTTCTGAATTATGTTATGTTATATTATAATAGTTATAATAGTGTGCTATATACTTATATAGATCAACAAAAAATTATCTTGGTGGATATATTTGGATGTATGTTATTCTACCACGCGTAAACTTTTGAAGGGATTTAGATGAAACTTGGAACACCGATAGATCATGGATTAATACAAACACCATTGTCGTCTCGGTATGCGCAGATGAAATTGCGGATACAAGCTAGTGATATGTGTTTTTGTTTATTTATGTTACATATTATATTGAGCCTTATCAAGTTCCTGTTACGTACAATACGTACTACTGGATTTAGTAACAGAACTTTTTTTTGATGAATTGTACTCTGTCCTTTTCTGTTCCCCTGTCAACGTGTATACGAAATTTCATCATGATCGGTCGAGAAGTAAAAGCGTAACAAACGAACAAACAAACTCACATTCACATTTATAATATTAGTTAGGACTTGCATACATCAGAAAATAAATTATAATTAGGTAGTTTGCTTCAGTACACATTAATAGCACATCCCATGATGTGAACCTTTTTCTTGGCGTTCTCCACTATATGGATATACCAGCTTTTGCCCGCGGCTTCGCTCGCGTTAATTTAGAATTTTACAATCAATTCGGGTTGTACTCCGCTTGTAATAATATAATTCAATCATGATTCGAAAGACAAGTGGCGCCATCTATTATCATAAGAACGTTATTATTATTTTTCTCGGGAACAGTATTTTTTTTCGGGATGAAAGGTAGCCTATGTCCCTTTCTGTACACCTGACAACGTATATCCAAACTTTCAGAATTATCGGTTCAGTGGTTTAGGCGTGAAAAGGTAACAAACAAACAAACTCATTTTCGCTTTTATAATATTAGTTAGGATAGGATTTAGAGGACCGCAAAGAAAAAGGCTTAATACTTACTAACACTTGTCATTATTATGCGTTAGCCATAAATACAACTACATAGATATAAACAATTTGAAAAAAAAAACGAAATAAATTGCGAATTAAAAAAAGATACTTATCTGAAATAAACCTTTTTGATGCCAATGTGTTATGCTTTTATTTAAATAATTATATCTATGAGTATGTTTACGTCATGCCGTTAAACTGAGCACTTTGCACGACAATGAACCAAGATCAATTTAGTAATGGGCATCGGAACTGAACAGTCATTTGTCAACGTCTCGGTGCAATATCCTTACGTCATAGTCAATTATGGGAATAATGATGAAAAGCTCTCAATGATAATGAAACTGAGGGTAATGTAGTCCTTTCAGTAAATTCTAATGGTTATACAGTATGAGAAATAATCTTGTTTATAACGTGCCAAATCAACTGTAATACTGGCTGAGCAAGGTTTCTTAAAGTAACTTATTTTGTGTGAACAAAACACGAAGGAGAAATTACGGGAATGGCATATTAGCTTAAATAGTCACTAAAAATATATGATCCACAAATGGTTATGGTTAGTATGAGTGTTCTTTGTGATTGTCAATGTTTAAAATTCTGCGATAAAGTGGTTATTTAGGATAACCACTTTATCGCAGAATTTTAAACATTGACAAAATGTGTGATTAAAAAAATCTGCATAAAATATGGATAAGCAAGAGATAAAGTTTTAACATGCATGTAAAGATTTATAGTAATGAGAATATAACAGATTATTATCTTTGGATTCATAAACTAATATTATAAATGCGAATGTGAGTATGTTTGTTTGTTGCACTGTTTGTCACATCTTAACTACTCGATCGAACATGAAATTTCGCATAAATGTTGTCAAAGGTACAGAAATGGACATAAGGTAGCATAGGTAAACATAGGTCCTTCGGGAATAATACTTTTTCTGGACGAAAGGCGTCCAGAAAAAAGTACTGTTCCCGAGGGATAGAAAATTTGCATAGCCTAAATTTACGTGAGCGCAGCCGCGGGCAAAATCTACGAATAGTAGAAATTCTGTGGCTATAATTAAAAGTCACATGGGAAATATGCTAGCGCCGATTTTCAGTCGGTAGTGACGTCAGGACGCGGATATGAGCTGTATTATGTCGATAGCAGTCGCACGTCCTTGACGCAAACGTAACCTAACCTTCACCTAGTATGGCGGCCAAGAAGTATTTGGTATTATAGCTGCAGAACTTAATTTATAGGCGACGGATTTAAGAGTTGTAATGGTTTGATTTGGCGATAAGTTGGTTGGTTTGACGTTCATCACTAAGATTTCGTAGTTTGTGTACGTGTAAGCATCAATCTTCTTGAGTTTCTGCCTAATAAAATTAAACCATAGTCTAGCTTGGATCTCAGGACAAACATACATTGAAGTGAAGCCACTCCACCAGATTAATGAAACCGTAGGTTATTTAAAAATTGCTGAAGAACACTTAAAACCTAAATTTAAAATTTTCAATTACCTAAATTTTTAGAAATATTCATTAAAAATTCGAACATTGAATTTGAAATTGAATAAAAAACAAAGAACAAACAAGTATGACTTTTAAAAAAGTTTGCAAATGTAATTGGAAGGCAATGAACGAATGAACAAAACTAAGATTTATTTATAAGATAAAAACTGTTTGACATAAAACATTGAACGAACTAATTAAAACGAGCCATCCATTTACGTATTCAAATACTTTATGTAGTTAATTAAGGCGTTTGTTCACCAAATTGGTTTTCATCGGCAATGGGAGCTCAATTTAAAGACGTGCACTTTTAAATGGAAGGTAATTTGTCTTATTTTAATTACTCATGCTTGAGTTTTAATTGCTTTGCAATTTGCCGGAACAATAAGATTGTTTGTGGGTATTGTTTATTTGATTTGGTAATAAAGGAGTCAGATTTAAAAATTACCAATAACTGTGCAGGTACTATAAAAGTCTGGCAACTCGATCTTTTTAGTATTTGATGTGTCAATTTCATAATAACTTTGCCCTCATGGTAGTTTTGTCCAAAAAGTTGACTTATCGGCTGGATAAATATGATAATATTTAATTATAGCAACAGATGGGAATATTTCTTTTTAATAAAGTGTGTGTCCACTATATTCTTTTATTGATGAAAACTTGGTTGGTTCGACTTCGTTCATGTAAACTATAGTTCGCCCTTGACTTTCAGTTTTACTAGTTTTGATTCTAGTGAATTACATGAAATGTTATTAGGTAGCCCAATGTATAAGGCGTAATAAAACTACATATTCAGGTCTGGTAGCAATAGATAACATTTCTATTTAAAGTTTTCTTTGGCGTCAGTGCCAAAGAAAAGATTTAATCCAGCGGCAATGCAGAAGTGCTGAGATGCATATTAAGTACCGACATCGGACACGGTTTAAAACATTTGTTATTTTAATATTCTTAAAGTCAGATATCATTTTGAAAGCACCACTCACATAGCCAATGAAAGGTAATGATATTAGTACTATTGAGTCAATGTTTATTTATGTGAGCAAGGTATATTCCTATCCAATATGCCTTAACCTCTCAACCAACGCTAGGAAGCCGGTATCCGAGCTTAACCAGACTATTTAAAACGTAAATTTTGTTATGATAGTTCTTTTGTTTGAATTTCTTTTTAGTATTTTTGATAACTGACTTACTTACCATATTGAATAAAATTAAATAATTACTAAATGGTTTTAAAAAAAGGTTATGTGTAATGTATGTAATATTCTAAGTTACAATGGACCTGTCAAGTCTTAAAAACCCATACATAATTAAAAACCTAATTGTGTCTGGCTGCGGTTTGCCGCTGCGACTCAATAGGTTAATAATAGATAAATACCAACCTACAAACGTTGTAACCTATCCTAACAATTTTTTAAATATAGCAAAATTTTGAAATATTCCCTTTACGATTTAAAACATACTGGCATTACAAGGTTTTAGTCATGGAACTTTGTCATCTTGTCAAAAGGTCGATGAACTGAAAAATACAAATGTTAGTTCCTTGATAGGGCAAGCCTGACTTTTATATGAAGATAACCTCATGTAGTCGCAGTAGAAAACGGGTTATAATTTTTTATTTAATGTTAGAATCCTTATGAGAAATGAAGATTTAAAGGATTCATATTCAGACAAGCATAGTCTTATTCACTTAGACGTACAGATAATTCCCCTCACTCGATACCTCTTAGAAGAAAATATTTTCACTAATGCGAATGAGACCATTTTAACATTTTCCAACTTTTGAAGACATTCCAAACTTATATCAGTCCATAGCTTTGAAGAAACTGCAGTGAAGGTAACCAAGACTGTCAATAAAGTTTCAAATTGCTTGTGCACTAATATGAAAGTTAGACCGATGACATTAAATTATAAAACTCTTTTATTAAATTTTATATTGAGGTACCAGACTGCCATTTGCTCTCTGATAGGTTTAAACATGTACTTATTATAATCAAAGATTTAAATCATTGTTGTACCCTCATCGTACTAAGATCTCACGAAAAAGTGAGAGCTTACACCTTAGATACAGATCGATAGCGTTCAATTTTCAATATAAGTGAGCGTGATAACACTATATTTAATATTACAAAGTGTAATATTACAGCTGCCATGTTGGCATTCTGTCAGATCAAATCTAACGTCTTCGATCATATTTAAACGTAATAGAGCGGAATCTATAATCTATTACTTATATTAATTACCTTTAGAATGTCCAGGTTTTTTATGACAACAGATTTTTGAAGAGATACCTAGATTTATAACTCTTTGTATATAAGAATAACGAATTTACAAAAAAATTAGTTCAATTGATTTGTAAGTGATAGAAAAATATTTTATCCAGACTACCGAAAGAGCACGTCTTTGGATTGCGTCGGGGCTATTTGACGGATAGGTAACATGACAATGCAATATCTATATTATATCAGTTTTATAAAAAGCCATCAAGCACACATAAGTCGATGCACTCGTCGAACATTTGCCTACAAAAAATTAACAAGAAGAAAGATGGCCGTAACGGCTTTAAGTCAATCCAAAAATGGTGATCAGCTGTTTGTTGTTGTTGTACACTCATAATAATAATTAAATCTATTATTATTGTGAGGTTGTATCAATGGAAAAATGTTAATTTAAAGCAATTAAACTGAAAGTCCAGCTTATTTACTTTTGAAAAATTGATTGTGTATGTTTGTTAACAAACATGCCAGGAAGTGGTATATACATATAGATTTCGTCATCTATGTTGTGTTTTACTCGACATAATAAGGGACACGTCTATTACCCCTCTCTGTTAAATTGCAAATAAATTGATTCATTTAATCAACCATGTAATAAGCCAAATTACTTTCAATCAAAACCCGCGATAACATTTATCAATCCGTAAGTAATTTACGAAGGTATATATATCATAACAAATTTAAAATTAATAAAGGTAAGTTGGATGTGAATTGCCTTTTAAAGAACGAATATTTCCACATAGCAGCGGGAACCACCCAGCACAGCAATATATCAAGAATAGTAAATCGTACCATATAGTGTACGACACATATTTTAGTGCCAATATATGGATCTACAGCAGGTGCTTGCTCGTTGCCCAACTTTCAAAGAGTCGCTGTGCTGCCACTCCAATTTATTGCTATCACAGTATGTCCTTAAAAGACTGCTAATTGCGGTGTCATCAACACTTACAGTCAAATACTATCTAATAGAAGACTCCAGAGAGAGAAGTTGCCAATTGGTCAATGACTGTACAAATAAGCTAGCCCGACAAAGTATCTCTTACATGAAACCGGCGTAAGAGCACTAGCATTTCTACTGCATGTCGCCCAGTTAGTAAGAGTCTGAAAGCTCTCATACCTTTCATCACATGATAAATGCTTTTAGGGCTCTCTAGGGCTGGCAACGCGTCTGTGATACTCCAGCTAACGCAAACGAATTTATGTTATATTAACCGCTTACTATCTATGTATATCAGGCAGACCGTAAATAAGTTTGCTATATTCGTAGTATCAAAAACCTAATGCAACAAAGAAAATAGTATGCTCGCAATTCAAATAAACAAAAAAGGATACAGATACTTTATTTACAAGTTTTACTGTGTCTTATTGTAATAACTATGAACGTTGGGATGCTCGTTTTATTACCGATGCAATTGATTGCAACGGTTACGATTGCGCTGTGTTGATTGTCAGTCGTCTGTGTATCCGATTGTTTCGAAATAAGAAAAACACCTTATTATGTCTTTGTCGTTTTCATTTGTTGCGAACAATTCCTATCTACTTTTTGTTTAGCTTTTATGTGCAAAGGATTGTAGTTTCTGTGTATGCTGTCAATATTTTAAGCGCAATAAATATATATTTACTAGATTTTGCCCGTGGCTGGATTTGGTTAGATTCGTTTAGTAATAGTATTTTTGACGAATGAAAAGTATCTATGTCCTTTTCTGTTATCCTGACAACGGGTATACGAAATTTCTAGATAATTGGTCGAGTAGTTAAGGCGTGAAAGCGTAACAAACAAACAAACACACCCAACATTAGTTAGGATTTGCTTTAAACATGTGTAGTTTACTGGAGATACATTCTATAAAATTGTTCTTAATATGAGTAGTTTCTATGTATCAACATATTTTGCTATAGTCGCCGTACAAATATGATTATTTAAAATAAGTATGTTATACGATTATAACATATTTATTTTTTTAAATAATTGTTCGTATCGATATAATAAAAGCAGTAATTAGAATTTAATTAGAAAAGAACGGCATTATTAAAATAGAAATGTTAAAACATATTCTTACAGTATGTCCGTTAATGAAATGTCATATTAATAGATATTGCCGTATAAAAGCAGTGGCGAGTATTGCCAGCTTTTTCTATTTTCTACTGTTAAGCTGACAACTGTTATTACATGTATCTCTCATTTCCTGAAAATTATTGAAATGAGAACAGGAAATTAAGCTGTATTGGTAGATGAATTCAACCCCATAGCAATGTTATACCGACGTGAATCCACATACAAACGTCTAGTCAGCTAGTAAGTTATTAAGAATACTACTAATTTCCAAATAAATTAGCTTGAAAATACATTGAACTAAGAAAATAGCGCCACATTTCTGTTACACGTGTATACGTGTATATATTATACAGAAATTATATATCTCAGTTTCCAATTCAGCTCAGTTAGTATATAGGCTACTACGCGTAGGGATTACGGTAAAGTAATACATCACTAGATTGATACGTTTACGCGTTCTACTGAGAATAGATGCGTCTTCAGGTGATGATATTATTTCACCTGGCTTTTAGACAAGCCATCATTCATCGTTAGTCTGTGAATAGGAACACGTTTGTTTTATACTACTGTCTGGTAGTCCTACAGACTATACGAGCGGAGCTTGTTTTGTTCCAAATGTAGAACAATTTGATGACGACTTCGTTGATTGCGTTTATATTTGCGTGTGATCTTAAGGTGTTTAGTTCTAGGCTCGAGCAAAAATTATTGGATTAAGCATTTTCAAAAAAGTGTCGAGAAGCTGTGGGTCCTGTGTCTGACCTCTCTCCGGTTGTGAAGGATAGCACTCACATTGGATTATGGGAGTAATGGAATAGACCGTACTTGTGTTTGCGCATACACATGTACTCTATAATATATTGTAGGTAGATAGCTCCTCTCCTATAAGCTATAAGCAGCGTGACCGAAACTCGATCTCGAGCAATGTTGTTGTTATGATAGATAAAAATACATACAACGGAATATAATTTCTAGAGCAGCATTTGATATAGACATACATGTTAATATATAACTTGGATGCAATGTACTATTTCTAAACAAAAAGCTAATAATTCTGCGGTATAATAATAAATTGTAGTCCGATAACCATTGTAGTCCATTCCTCATTTCTCAACGATGTCATTAATTTTTCATTTTTTACTCGTTGCGTGGGCGTTTTGATTAATATTCTTTATATCTGGCGATCTTTGCGCCCATTAATTAACAAAGAAACGCAGTATATCAAGTCTTGACAACAACATAACGCAAGTGCTTTACTAGACCTTCTTAGTCAATGGTACACACTGACCGTGGTCAACAAAATCTGGAAAAGAACTTTATATCTTACGGCTTTTTATTGTATATGTTGGGATATAAGTATGTGAACCTGTGTGAATGATGTGGGGTCAAACAGAGGTTTGAGTGAATGAGCCGCCTGCTAGTTTTGTAGTGAAGATACATTTGAGAAGATTCATCCTAATTAGTACCATTCTCTGTGCTTCGTTCGATGAGTAAGAGTTGCGGCTGCTGACATTTTCATTTCTCTTCTTTTGCCTAAGGTCGGCAATGTGCGGCATCTATTATATTATTGATATCGCGGGCGATCGTAGTTATCGCTTGTAAATTTCTGTCGATATGTTTATTCGGTAATACCCCTTAATACATGGCTCATGATCCCTGGTGTGCAAAGTGAAATGGAATATTAATAAATTTATTATTTAATGTTTGCGCACCAAGCTCGTGCGCTGTGTGGAATACCATAGCTTACGCTAGCAACCTCAAAGTTGGTCAACAATGAAGGTCTAACTACTAGGATATTAATTAATGTGTTTGACGTAAAACCACTGAACTAAGAAAAACTACTCACAAACAGGCTTATGACTTATAATATTAAATTACTGAATTGGTTTTTAATTCTTATTATGTCATTATAACCTTAAATGTGCTTTGTTTTTGCTCCAATATGAGACATATTTATAATCCTTGATATATGATGTTACCGTTAAGAGTACAAAAACAACAATATATAGAAACTTCTAAACTAATGGCTTCTAATTATTAGTATATTTATTGATTGTGTTATTATTTTGAATTGGTTATTATTTGATATTCATTTTAATGTATATATTTATTTTTCTTATCCATGTAACAATGTGTAATTGTTAAACCTGACTCTCTGCACGTGTTGGGAAAGCAACCTGTAAGAGCAGAGAGTAACTGTTATAAAATAAATAAATAAACCAACAAATTCTTGTAACTCTCGCTATTGCAAATCATGCGTAATAATTTGTTAGAGAGAGAAGGAGAGAGCCATCCTAAATATAATATAGAGGCAGGATTAATATAATACACCATAATCCCTCGCCTCCACTTCCCTCTTTCTTTAATATTACTAAGGTGCCAAATGAGCTTACGGCCCGACTGATGAAAAGCAGTTAGTAGTCTATGGACGCTTGTAACTCGCGGTTTGCTGTCTCCGCAATAAGCATCTCTTTTTTTAAGACGAGCTCCGCTACAAGAACTTAGTGTCGCGGGGGAATTTACAAACGTTCAAACGACGGACACAGAAAAGCCAGACTCGGTACAACATTTTGTGGAGTACACAAGTTTTTGTTCCGTGTGGAGATCAAACCCACAACACCCGGCGCAGTGCTAGCGGCGACCACTTAAAATCCTTTACCGTATTCTCCAGAAAAATACAACAGAATTCTAAAGCCATAAATACAAGAAACAAATGCCTGTAGAATGCCTGCTCGTATTAAATTTGAGTGCCTCTCTCAAATCTAAAACGAACAGGCATTTAACAATATAAAATACCAACACATTTAAATATAACAGTCTAGACTTGTAACATCAGGTTTGATTTTACAGCTTTTTTACGACTACCAAATGCTATGTATAGGTACGCAGTATTGCGGTTTAATGGCGCTAAATGCAATTCCGTACGGAATTTGATTTTATGCCTTAATATATAAAGTTATTTTCCAATTAGCTTTTGTTTACGTATATCTAACCAATTTAGAAGGCTTGTGTAATTATTTTATAGCTTCAATGGATTTGCGTCTATCCACATAAAGTTATTAGGTATATATGTATAATATGTAAAATGGGTGTTTTCTGTATTCATTGCTTGAATGTTTGTAAAGTCCCCTATGACACAGGATTTATTCCTACTTCGGGAGATTTTCTTTTTTAAAAGAAAACAAAGCTAATTTTGTTTTATACGTTTTCTTCATAACCATTACCTAATTTTAGTATGGATACCGGGAAAACTGAGGTAATAGGTTTATTTTGAAAGAATTCATATTTATCTTTCCACAAATACATTCTTAGACTTCTACCTTCATATCCCAGAAGTAGGCACAGGTTTTATAATAAACTAGCTTTTGCCCGCAGCTTCGCTCGCGTAAAGGTAGGTTAGGTTAGGTTATGTGAGTAGTCTTTTGTTTTAAATAAAATATATATAGCCTATGTTACTCGGTGATAATTTAGCTTTCTAATGGCGAAAGAATTTTCAAAATCAGTTGAGTAGTTTTTGAGTTAAATTCTAATAAACTAGAAAATTATCTTCATACCTTTCATATTTAGTATTATATTATTCATATTTAGTATTATTAGTATAGATTAGTGTAGATTTATTTCACTAGTAATGTTTTAAGTCGAGTAGTCGTTTTGGGTACGTAATAAGAAGCGAGTTTATTGGCGCCTACTAGATAAATTTTCAGACACGACGCTATAGAGAATTTTCTGACAAGAAAGGCAAATAATACTTAGCTCGCTCTGGTCATCAAAATCGAGAACTCATAATCAGTCGCAAACATATGCGCCAATTTGTGCCATGGTAACTAAGGAAGGTGACTTTGTCGTGGCATTTAACAAAACTTTGGAACTTATCGGTCGATACATGTTTAATGGAACAAGTTTTTCTTTCACGCCTACATGTATATGAAAACTAAACAACCAATTTCTTATTACATTAAACATTGTGCGTCATGAAAGGTTCATAAGGAAAGGAAGACCTTTACACACACAGATACAGTGCTATGGATAGTTTAGTTTACAAGATCTATGTGGATTATTGTGATGGCAGAATAAATCCTGGAAACAATTTTTCCTTTGCATTATAGTTACACTTACTTTGAATATTTAAACAGAAAATTAAGTTATGATGTTTAATGAAAGGGAAAAATATATGTCAGGCGAAAATATGATGTTTGCGACAGGCAATTTTATTGCTATTTAAATGAATAGAATAAGTATGGACTTAACTATTTTGATCAAGACCGTGATGGAATGTTAAACGTTCTGTAAGAATTGTAGTTCAACAGTTACTCAGATTAAGAACAGCTGTCTGTATTTTTAAAAAGAAAGACGACTTAACGTATATATATTTATTCTTTTACCCAACATGAGAGAGAGAGAGCTGGCGATGAAAATTACACGATATGAAGTGGGACTAACTAGAGTGAATGATTTAAGTTTTAGGTAGAGTGCATTGGCAAAATATAACAGTTCGCCAAACGGCTTTTTTATTCTATCTATTCTCGTAAAACATGTCTTTTAACTGATATAATATGTTCTATCTCTATTTAGTATTCGGTAAACCCTTATCAGTAGTGTCAGCAGTAATCAGCAGTGATAGCCTAGTGGGAAACCGTTGGACTGCCACGCAGAGGTCTCGAGTTCGAACCCAAGGCGCGCATCTCTGACTTTTCGAAGTTATATATGTATTAAATATTTAATTATTGCTTGCTTTAACGGTGAAGCAAAACATCGTGAGGTAACCTGAGAGTTCTCCATACTATTATCGAAGAAATGTGAAGTCTTTCAACGCGCACTAGGCCAGCGTGGTGGACTATGGCCTAACTCTTTTCACACTGAGAAAAGGCTTGTGCCCAGTAGTGGGATAGTTGAATACAGGGCTGATATTATATTATATAAACTCTAACATAAAATATGTCTGACATTAAATCAAAACCCGAATTACGGTCTAGCAACTGCAAAAGACTTTCAAAAAGACATTCCGATTTACGTAGGTCCTACAATAAAAGAGTTTCAAAACGAAATACCGGGACAAGTTTCAAAATAATTTGAGAGTACCTACAGACAAAAAAACTGATTAAAATCTGTGCTCTTTTGGCCGTGTCGTGTTGTCAGCGCTCCCGGGGGGAAGGGTTAGTCGAGGGCGGGGGGTGCCCGTTCATTTTCCAGATACCCAATGGTGGGGGACAAACCGAATTTCTCAGATTCTTGACAGATGTTAGGAACAATGTAACTGAAGTTGAAAGTAGGAGTTTTTGAATCCAGCGACAATTTATCATCTGGAAATAACGTTCCTTTTTGTTTGCGATTTATAATAGGTAATTTTGTTTGCCCTTTGAAGTTTCGCTCTGCTAATGAATAAACGTAATTGCAGTGCTTCACTTAATGGACGTATAATTGTTACTTAAAAGTAATTTGATTTTTTTTTGTTGGTAATTAATGCATTGTACGTTGTAATTACTGTTGTATTTGATCATTTTTAATTTTTGTAAATTTATACGAATCATATTTGCTAACTATATAGTCTTATATTTAAAATTTTCCGTTAAGGGAAGTAAGGTTAGAAGAATATCGATGTTCTGTTGTCTACTTAAGATTTGCTTTAGCCATATTTGAGACAGAAGTACATATATTATATTAAAGGTTATTCTGCATATTGTTCTAGACGCTTCTTCTAAACCTAGAGGCTATACACACGATTGAGATTGGCATTTATATTAGAACAGATCATGGCATATAAAGGTCTATAGGCTTATTCTGGATAGAAATAGCCACGTCTACTCACTGTTTGTATCAGATTATTGAACGTATTACCGATTGGATTATAGGTTTCACTTGCTTCATACGCTATTCATGCACACTTGTGTGTTTAAGAAACTCTTAACCTTGTCTTTAATTAGAATGTGTCTGATACAGTCAAAGAGAATTATTTTATTTGAAAAGTTTTTTCTTTTTATTATTGTGTTTAACTTGTGTAAGTTTACAAATCCAAAATACGTCAACACATTCTTGTAACCCCTTACCTATAGGTTCACATATCGACGTCACATTCTGTAACCCTTTATATATAAGGGATTACAGAAATGTGACGTCGATATGTTTAAACAAAAAACATTCACCTTCATCACACCATGATTATTATGCGACCACATTATTATATTGGATAAATTACAATAAAGTAATTAATACATTAGTACGTTATTGGCTTAAATGTAATCAAGGCTCATGCCATTTGCGTTTAGCCGAACTATACTTTCCATACAATATTCGAAATCACAGCGCCAAATGGCACCATTCTGATCATATTCAGCCACTATACAAGGCCCTTTTTCATATACATTATTTCCATACCTATTCTGAACTCATATTATATATTATACGGGCATATTATAAGAGTTATAACTGAAGCACGGAGCACGAAGTATGTTTGTGGCTTACAGTGTGACGTTGGCTCTGTACCAAATCGCCTTTTGCCCTTGGCAGCGTTCTAACCGACTTATGATGACGTACGCTTATCTAAATCTTGTATAGCTTAATTATTAATTTTAATTATTCAAAGGTTTTGTGTAACCTGTGTTTATGTTGCATTATTTAATCTTCTACATAAAATACTTGTTCTTGTCGACGAATTCATCGACGACTTACTATTTTATTTCATGTATGTCGGCCTCGATGGTGTTATGGTTAGTGTAACCGACACATTCGATTCCCGCACAAATTAAACATTTGTGTGGATGAACATGGATGTTTGTCTTGGTCTGGGTGTTTCTATGTATAATACGTATGTATTTAAAAAAAATGTATATATCTATGTTTATCCATTGTCTAGTACCTATAGTACAAGGTCTGCTTAGTTTGGGCTAGTTGATGTTATGTGTATGTGATAGAATATTATATTATATTATATGGCGTATCCTTTCTTGTGTTCATGTTAAATTTCTGAGAGCGCTTGCATACGTGTTTTGGTGTTCGGTCCTATTGGATACCCCAATGTTCTTCTATTGCATTTTTTGTGACCACCTGGGTGGTTTAAGTGTGTAGAAATTCCACATGTCCAGGCTAGTATCTTTAAAGGGCCATATTTCACTAGCGCACGTATTTTAAATCCGTTACCATGGAGTTTATAAAACAACTAGAATACGTAGCACGTATAAATAGATTACGACACGTGAAGTAGTAGTGATTAACTTTACTTTAATCTCATAGTCTCCTTAATTACCCCTATTTCAAACTTCTACCAAAAATATAATCCGAGGTATCTTTAACGGAAGGCTTGTAAACATTTAACTATAGACATAAAGAGCATCTAGAGTTTGAATCAATTTATGGAATAACGCTAAGAAAAAGCATGCGTTACATTCGGCTTATTGCAAGTAGCATTGGCGAAAACAGCAGCGATAGCCTACTGGGAAACGGTTGGACTGCCACGGAGAGGTCTCGAGTACGAACCCAAGGCGCGCATCTCTAACTTTTCGAAGTTAAATGCGTATTAAATAGTTAATTATCGCTTGCTTTAACGGTGAAGGAAAACATCGTGAGGAAACCTGCATGTCTGAGAGTTCTCCATAATGTTCTCGAAGATATGTGAAGTCTGCCAACCCGCACTAGGCCAGCGTGGTGGACTATGGCCTAATCCTTCTCATAGTGAGAAGAGGCCCGTGCCCAGCAGTGGGACAGTTTAATACAGGGCTGATATTATTATATATATATATATATATATATTATATATTGGCGAATTTAATTAAATAACCGTAAAAATACACCTCAACATTTATTTAAAAACGGTTACGTAAAAACTAAGGAGAAGCATTTTCGAGTGTTTTCCTACCCAGTTCATTAAACGGTTCACACAGGAAGGAATTCATTTACCCCAGTTATGCATACAAAGGAGCATACAACAAGGATAAATGTGCTACCATATATTTGTATACATAACATATTTTTAATTTTAAGTTAACATTGCTATTAAATTGTTCGTATCTGTGTTTTCATTTCGCAGACTAAATATACTTCCAACGCCTTCCACATGCGAACCTGATGAAATAATATCATTATTATTTTTTTAAACAAATTTGAAAAAAGCTTTTGGATTCGGTGACCTTTTCAAGCGGTTTTTAAATTGATTTTATATGATACGGTTGAATTTTCTCCGATAACGGATATAAAATGACGATACTCTAAAATTAATGTGGGCGATATTCTAAAATAAAGGCGTTTTCAGAAGTGTGACAGATCATCGACATCATCGAATTTGGTATCAGCTTGCGGTAATTTCTCTCATAAGAAACGCATTTTTAGGGTATTGCAAAGGTTTTCTCATCTATTTAATTAATAAAGTCCAGCGATATTAATACATTTTTAGTATCATTATACATAAAAATGTTACGCAGCATTCTGCGTAACATTTTTATGTCAGACTTCGTTAAATCTAAAAAAATGGTTTAATTTGCTGTTGTTGGAGTTGGCAACACAAAATTCACATTACGTTAGCGTATTTAGTCGAGAACCACATCCATTCTGAATTCCCAAACGTAGCTGTTAGTTAACAACAATAAAATAAACTACAACTCGCATTTAGAAATTGCACCTTAATGGCCCATTATCTCTTTTATATGGCAGCACTTGAATAACTAGTCTAGTCAATAGAATTACTTATAAGGTTTAATATATGAACACAGGTGCTTCAACCTTGCGAACAATAATATAGTCCCTATTATTAGATCAAATAAATATTTAAAATCATATGCATATGTCGTGACTAATGTTATCAAATTTAGGCGTTGACAAGTCAATGCCTCTAGTAAAGCGTTTGCTGTGAACTGTTTAGAGGTATATGGATATATGATGAACGTACCTTATGTGCAAATGGGCATAAAATTTAATAAAACACAGAAATAAAAAATAACTTGGAAATTTGGTAATCTACGTCGGACACTGAACTATTGAGATATATTAGTCAAGATCTCGTTTTACTTAGTATCATATTTTTATCCTATCGTTCGATTGTTTTGTTTATAAGAGATAGCTTGTTTGTAAGACATATAACTACTTCGGGCTTATGTTAAATTTCTTATATATTACGATTTTTAACAAAGTTTATCGGTAAAATGCCTGAATGTTGCTTAAAACTCCTCAAATCCACTGCAATTAGAAAAAGCAACTAGCGAAGCCTTCAATCTGCCTAATTTACTACGTGCTAATGCAGGTCAGGCTTTTATAATAGTCACATGAACACTAATTCTTGAATTTACCAACACCAAATTTACCCTTGCCCTATCGGAAACAATTGGCGATAGTGGACAAGTTATCACACAACACTAAACCTTAATATATGAACCAATATTTCGAGATGTTTCGATCGAATTACGCTGACATCACGAGTGGGATCTACCTACTCGATTAAATTTCGATATATCTCGAGTTGAAGTTGCGACTTCCAAATCGACTACACAGTTCGTCAAGATTTTACTATAATTAGTAACAGTACTAAATCCCATCCAGAGATTAAGTTGCTCTAGTGAATAGTGCAGTAGATATCAAAGGGCAGGTAGACGTCCCCATTCAAGACGGTTTGTATCGGATTAGTGCAGATCCGAGCTAAGGAGTTAGTGCTTTGCGATTGCTTCTAACACAATGGGACAAGAGAACTTGGTAACTTAAGTTTATATCGAATACTAGTCAGAATTACCACCAAACATATCTACAATAGTCTAGCTATAGAGCTGAATAATTTTCATTTAATGCAGTTTTCTTCAACTCAATTAAGTAATGAATGTAGCTCAAAGCATTAGGGCTTTTAATTTGAGATGTTTCTACCAAGATTCTTATTATGTTCGTTATAAAGTTTTAATTATAATCTATGCTAATAATTTAAAGCTGAAGAGTTTGTTTGTTTGTTTGTTTGAACGCGCTAATCTCAGAGACTACTGGTTCGAATTGAAAAATTATTTTATTGTTGGTTAGCCTATTTATAACATCACGCTACGTCCCACGGGGGCGGCGCAGTAACGATAAACGCGGGTGAAACCGCGGGAACATCTATTCTATACATATATTATAAAGCTGAAGAGTTTGTTACTTTGTTTGAACGCGCTAATCTCAGGAACTACTGATTCGATTTAAAAACATATTTTAAGTGTTGGATAGCCTATTTATCGAGGAAGGCTAAAGTCTATATAACATCACGCTACGACCCACGGGGGCGATGGAGTTACGATAAACGCGGGTGAAACCGCGGGAACATCTAGTTCAATTATATGCATGGGAATATAGTATGTATTTTCAGCAACTATAAAATGTACATTATTTATTTTGTAATATTAGTTAGGATGTATATACCTTAACCAGTTACAATTGTATAATATGTATATATAGTTTATCATATCTATACTAATATTATAAAGTTGGAAAGCTTGTTTGTTTGAACGCGCTAATATCAGGGAGTACTGGTTCAAATTGAAAAATTATTGTATTGTTGGATAGTCCATTTATCGAGGTAAGCTATAGGCTATAATATAACATCACGCTACGACCAACAGGAGAGGAGCAGTAATATGGTGTAAATGTAAAAGCTCCTAAATAAAAAATAGAATAAAAAAAAAGAAACAGACGAAGTTGCGCGAGTCAGCTAGTTTATTATAATACTATATGTTTTTCTATAGTTGGTACTAGAATTTAATATTCCTTTACGATTACAGATCGTATCTTTGATTTTCACTTCCATTACAATAGCTTAGTATGTAAGAGCTTAGAGAGTACCTTTCCAAGCTTAGAGAGTACCTTTCCACGCGTTGAATTTGATTAAGGAGAGTCCAATTATAGTCTTTTTGTAGTGCTGTGGGACACAAAGGTCAAAGGTCAAGGCAGGGAAATATCGATTTACTAAAGACCAAAAATATAGTCGAAGCATTAGTATTGTACTATTATTATGTAATTATGTATAAATTTGTGAGTATTTACCTTAAACGATAATTCATGAGATTTACTAGCTCTTAATTAAATAGTCTATCTTACATTAAGTATACTTTTGTATCTATAATTTTCTTTTTATGTACCTACATCCTACACGATATTATAGTAATTACTATACTAATAACTGGCTTAAAAATTTACACATGTAATAAAATTAGGTAGTATTAAAAGCGCTTATAATTTAATAGATCCGGTATATGAAAATAAGCACACTTTTTAATATAACATGTACAGCAGACGCATTCATATTAATATAAAATTATTTTTTATCTAATGGCTCATATGAATGTGTGAACTATGCATTCACAAATATCCGTACCGCGTCTAGGTATTTATGTAAAACCGTCGCGTTACTGCTCTAAGTAATCATTTCAGGAAACTATTATATTTTAATATATAGAGTACTCCCATTTATTGCCGTTGTTAGCGTAAATAGAAACGTTTCCTAAGATAATATAACATGTATATATGTGGAAGCGCTCAATAAATTTAAACTCTACAGCAATAAATTTATTTACGAACGCATTTATATATCTCTTTATGAAGTAGAGCACACTTAGCTCTTAGCGTAAAGAATTCCACTCCTTAACTTTGTGCATTATTTCTAGGCATCGCAATGAATATTGAAACGAATTGCACAAGTTCGCAGACAACTAAGAACTCGAATAACGAAACCAGTGTAGGAAGTAGATTGTAGTAAATAAAATACACGGATCCTGGTGCAATATGAAACAGCCGGTTAAACTTCTTTGACCGTTTAATTTCACTTCTCAAGTTTAATTCGAACAGTTTACTGTATCTCTTCTATTGTTATGATTTCTGAATGAAGTTAAGTTTTGCGTTATAGACTCGGTTAAGCAAGTTGCGATCATTGTTTGTATGCTTTACGAGAAACGCTATAATATTTAATTCTATATTCATTTAAGAAGAGCAGTAGGTGTATCCTGCGATTTATCCCGCGTAATCTGTAATCATACCATTAATGGTAAGATTACAGCGCCGCTCCTGTCGGTTGTGGTGCAATTGCTTCTTCTTCTTCTACGGGCGGCTAGAAACAATTTTTGACAACAGGTTAGCCATTAACCATACGAAAAGAAAGAGAGAAGAAGAGAAAAAAAGATTAATCAACCTCAAAAATACTAATTTATTAATCATCTAACTCAAAAATATTTTATCAGTCTGAACTAGTATTTACTGACGTTACCGCAAACAAACTCTTCAGGTTTTTAATATTAGTGTAAATTTGACTACACAGATGGTTTAAGAGGTCATCTCGCTACTGCCATTACGTCGAAGGTTCGATCCCTACTCGAGCCAAAAATTTGTATGATCCACAAATAGTTGTTTCCAGTCTGGGTGTTCTTTGCGTCTGTTATTTCAATGTTATTGAAGTCTCCCGCGACACAGGAATAATTCTAAGTGTAGTGGTTATTCTTTTAAGGAAAATAATTTAGATCACCGCTTTTCAAGCAGGTACGTCATCGTTATTACTACAGCCATCAGACTACGTTTATTTTCTGATGGGTTATTTGTTGGCCTCTGATAGCCTTGACAAGACATATATACGTATTTAGAAATTTCGTATAGTATGTCTACCTGGGTGGCATACCGCATAGCATATGGGCCATATGCTATGCTAACAAGAGATATCGCGTGCATTTAACCCTACGATACTCACGTTACAATGATAATATCATTATCACTGAAACGCGAGAGTTATGTGGGATTACATATACATATTCATATATGCGTTCGATACACGGAATAAAATTTAATCAACAAAATGCTGTGTCGAGTCTGAGAGTTCGTTGTTTCGTTATTTGTTAAGACTTCCAAAGCAAAGGGAATCCACAGCGCATGCCTCAAAGCGCTATTGACTGTTGTTTATCACTTAAAAAAGCCTGTATTGTGTTTTTAACAATTCCGACGTTATACTTTTATTTCATTACTAGCTTTTGCCCGCGGCTTCGTTCGCGTTAATTTAGAATTTGACAATCAATTCGGGTTGTACACTGCTTGTAATAATATAATTCAATCATTATTCGAAAGACACGTGGCACCATCTATTATAATAAGAACGTTATTGTTGTTTTCCTCGGGAACAGTAATTTTTTCGGGATGAATGGTAGCCTATGTCCGTTTCTGTACACTTGACAACGTATATGAAAAATTTCAGGATGATCGGTTCAGTGGTTTAGGCGTGTATAGGTAACAAACAAATAAACTCATTTTCTCTTTTGTAATATTAGTTAGGATTAGGATAGGATAAATTATTCTTGTTAACGATAAAATAGAGAAAATTACATAATGTTATTTTACGTTAACGCGAAAGTTATACATTAAAATTAAGCTAGCTAGCTATATGTATTTATACGTGACACCAGTATCTGTCACCCGCAGCAAAGAACTAAAACATGACTTTATGTTTATAATTTTTCGATCCTAATTCAGAATAAATATTTGCATAAAACGTTGGTAGAAGTAGCATGACTATACACTATTACTTACCTTGACCTGAATTATATGATTAAATAGCCATTAAATGCGCTGTTATCGAATAAAATTAATTCACTATTAACTTATTGATGCGCCGTAATATGCCGACCTTGTTGGTCTCGTGACATGGTTTGCGCTTATGTTTGCGTGTTTTATGGTCTCTGATTTGTTTCCCGGGTCTGGCAAAGTCATATTAGATTTGGTTAGAAGGAGATTTTCAATAGCAATACGGATACTGGGAATGTGCCCTGAGACGACATTAGGGTCCCTATTACGTGAGACGTAAAACATAGCGAGTGATATGTCAGTGTAACACGCATTTGCTCTACTCCTTCGAGGATTTAGACATTCGTCGATGTATTTATGTTTAAATTAAATGACGGTTAACACATGTCATGACATGAGCCTGTATTTATTTAAACACGTAAGTATGTACAATTGTCAAGCCTAATGTTATTTAATGTGTCGACAACCGAACACACTCGTGAACTTAGCGAAACATCAAAGTTCAAATAGCGATTTTAATTAAATTCGAGTGTTTGGTAGCGGAGCACTTGATGTTTCCGACATCATTTCCCCGTGTCAATGTACTTATCAAATCCTCAAAAGATTTAAAATGTTTTGTGTATAGAATCGGTCGTCCTCAACGCGAACTGTGCTCGGTTTCGGGTCGAGTGTTCTGACCGACCCAGTTGTGAGTTGCAACGTCGATATGCTGTGACAGCACACACTCCACCACTTTATATTTGCCACTCACGAAAATTTACAAGCACCTTATTCCGTCAACATAAAGTATAAAATAGCTCAACAAGCACTCGGCGTATGTGCTTTTTATTGATGTGAATGTACGTGTCGCGTGCCGGTTTTGAACTTAATTTGACGCTTATGTTGCATTTTTATTTATTTCTGTACACAGTGTTGCCTTGCTCATAAAAATTGCAGCCGCAGTGTATGACCTTATAACCTTATTTTTTATCGTATACCTACATGGAATGTTTTTAATAATTTACACGCTTTTATTCCTGTTTATACATTAGTTTGCCGGTTGGCATTAAATGAATTGCTTATTTTAATATGACTCATCATTTTATAAAGTAGTGTTTAATCTAGTTGGCTTTATACGGCTAATATAGAGATGGCAGTGAATATAATATTAATATGGGTATATCTTCAAATACTTTACTATGAGATGATATTAACATACATACATATTTGCCTACCCCCGTGGGAATATAGACCCATGTGGCGCGGGCAGAGATGCAATACACCCACGTTTTTCCCGTTATAGTTATCGATTTGTCGTAACAGATAACGAGCCTATTCTAATAAGTCTGAGATTATGTCATGCTTAATAGAAGTTTTGACTGCATACCCAAAAACACTTTGTCGGATCCAGGACTCAAAATGCAAATAAAAATTTTTTATAAATGAAATCGACATATAAATAAGTACAAAAAAAGCAGTAAGTTTGTCATATTTCCAATCGTGACATTAATAGTACGATGAACCTCTTTCAATCCTATTTCATTTTAAATAATGTAATATTATTTTAAATAATATAATAATATACCTACATATATACTAGCTGTTCCGACAGACGTCGTCCTGTACAAAAGAGAGAAAAAAAAAAGCATATCTAAACCATCCTCGAATCCACTTGAACACACACAAAAAGTTTCATTCAAATCGGTCCAGCCGTTTAGGAGGAGTTCACTGTCAACACACGTACAGAAGAATTATATATATAAACATATCACAAACAATCCATACAGTTTTTAATCTCAACTGGATTCAAAGCGAAGGCGTCTACATACAGCTTTATCATTTACCACAATATATACCCAGTACTCCCAAAAGTGGAACTGGCGCTTAATTTAAAATCACTCAAGGGTGTCGTGGCTGTTGTATCTGCACGGAGATCACGATAGGCCGCGTTCAGAGCTGGGTGAGGCTTGGCGCTCGCCCAGCGACTTGCCCGCCAAGTGCACCGTCTTGCTCGATACCGGCTAGGAAATATTAAAAGACTTTTAGATAGCGGCGGTAAGGCAGGTCAAAATGTTTATTGTACTTATTGTATGTAAAATATAATATTAGTTGATATTTAAAACGTCAATACCTACGGCTTGATATAACAGGGCAAATAATAAACGGATGTGCGTATAGTTTGATGTGATGTATGTATATGTGTGATGCAAACTTATTTATGCTTACTACTAACTGACACACGCAACTTCGCCTGCTTCACATAAGAAATTTTGCCCGTTTTTGCAACATTCTTTATGTATGCTCAGCTCCTATTGGTCGTAGCGTGATGTTATATACCCTATATCTATCTATCCAACACTGAATGAATATTTAATTCGAACAAGTAGTTCCTGAGATTAGCGCGTTCAACCAAATAATCAAACAAACTCTTGAGCTTTATAATATTAGTATAGATTAACCTATTGAGTTGCAGGGGCTAACCATCGGCATTTAAAACATATTGTGTCTGACACAATATGTAAAATCCGTATACACTAGTTTATTTTCACACAGAATCAACACAATAAATTTATCAACATGAAATAGTACTAAGTTTGTTTTTATGTATTTATTCGCTATAACAGGTTGCGGTAAGTCTATTTACAATATCTCTATTAATATACCAAGGTGTATTTAATACAGTACAAGTTATATCACAGGATGCCAGATAAACCTGTTAAGAAAATACTATGGCATAGCACACGTCCCGTTGTATAGTAACAACTATAACATAATTTAGTTTATTAAGACAACATCAGCTGTACATTTATTACATGTAATTTCTGATTACAAAAAGTAAGTACCTACAAAAATATGTTTATGGACGGTGATTCTATATGACGACCTTCAATATATCGCGCTTGTTACGTGTTTAAAGCTGTCATTCACGTATTGCAGATGACATCATCGCCCGTATTATGAAACTTATGAACTATACTTTAACGCAGTTATTACGAATATAGGGTTTAATTCGTCCATCAGCGTACAGACGCCCGCTGGTAGATACGAGGCTTTTATCATTATGTCTCGATATGTTAAGTTCTTGTGTTACTCTTTCTGAGAAGTTGTATGCAAATAAGGTCATCTGATGGTAAATGATAACTGTTGCCAATAAAAGCTTGTGATATCATAAGTATCATACTCGTTTTGCAAATAGAACGGTCCGCAATCAATTCGTCGCAATTTCTTTAAAAAAGGATTTGCTCAACTGTATGTGATGATACATTCGAATCCGCGGCAGGATTCATCCTTTTCAACTAAAACGTTTTTATCCAGTACAGTACGCTATCAACGATCATTCCTTCTACGTCGGTGCAGGGCTCTAGAATTAACAAAATATCGCAATTCTTTCCCTGGCGTTTTGTCTTGTCCTTGTTTAATAGAGATTTAAAGAGAGTACGACGGTACATCTATGACGTTATGCGGCGACTTAGCTGTATAGATACCTGACATAGCTAAAGTCTATGGGCAGTGTTTACTTTTTAGCACCAGATGGGCTGATGGCTTGGTACTACGAACTTCTATAGGGTGGAGCTACTTTCCTAACCAGGCTGCTTTTGTTTTAGCGGCATTCCAGATTTAATAAAGGATTCCCCAACGTCTTTCTTCTGAGCGTTTCATGGACTGTATATTTACTATATATTTCACCTCCCTATTGAAGCTAACATTTGTACATAAGGTAAGTTCAGTGTACCTCTTGCCTAAAATAATAAACATTCTCGAACAAACCGCCGAAAACTCGCGGACAAAAGTTATAAACAAAAGAACTCGTCCATAATTCATGAACTAAGTCCTTCACAACAGCAAAGGCTATAAAATATGTATGTAACCACCATCACAGGTTTGGTTTACTTAATACAGAACACCGAAGTACTGAGTTCTCTCACAAAGTTCAAATACGTAAAAGAAAATTAATAATGTAGCTTAGTATTGATTAAAACTACGCAGTAACTGGTATTTAAGAATCTATTAACATTTTGGCTTCTAGAATCTAGATTCTAGACTGCTGTGTGCATATGAATAAAATATCTGTGTGGGTTGTATACTGAAGCTGGGACTTAAAACTATATGGTTACTTATTAGCACTGTTAAAATAATTAATACGTTATGTTTCTGTTACTTAATCACTTAGTGTATTTTGAACATACACATATATTCCTATGCCATAATGTCCACTAATGGGAAGGTAGAGGTGTATATGAACTAAATTTCACCAGTAATGGTTTTAGGTCCAATCTAATTGAGAGTAAACCTATAGACGTCTGTCGGACACATTACCAGATTCTTGAAAGAAGAGATAAATAAAGAATTCCACAGAATTTTTAGACATTGACATTATTTTAATTAGGGACGCACATTTGTTAGAGATTATTCAAACCAGGTCAAAAAGCGATGAAAACCTTATCTTCTTATAACATTGATAATCAAAAATTAAAAGTGAGAAATACCAAATAATAGTTTTGACATACTAAATGAATATTAATATTAGTCTTCATAAATTTTATTAGTCTTCATAAATTAGGATTACGAAGTCAAAGCATGATAATCTTAGCCGGTAAATACCACGACATAAAATGTGAATCTCATACCTTTCTCTTTATTCCATTACGAGACGAATACAGAAAGCGAGAATTATTGGAAATTTCACGATAGCGTCCGGCATAGGTATCCCAATCTTTCTGGCGTTAGTGCAAAGTAGAAAATTCCAGTTCCATTAAATTTCTGGCAACGTCCGGTCGAGCTTAGCCGCCGATTGTTTCATCAACGCCACGACCCTCTCTGATCTTTATTATACAGCTAAATTTTATATAACAGTTGCTCTTGTTCGCTAAACATAATGAATTTAGATTTACTTTCAATGCAAAACTATGATTAGAAACTTTATAATGGGCTTTCAAAAGTTAAATTGCTGGATTAAGCTTGAGTACTTACATGACGATATTATTCTCTTGGGCTCTCCGTGTACCTATATTGTTTCTAACGGATACGCAGTATATTTAGATAGTTCATTTGTTCAATAGCGTTCTATGACATCTTTAAAATTAGTCATAGAATAGAATGAAGCTTCGTTTGGATTGATATTGAGTTTGACTTTGATATGACATTGTTTCACATAAATTCAGCATGTCGAAAAAAAAAAAAAAAATTGGCCTTTGTTTTAATGTTCATTAGACAAAGACAGCACTATGGGATCTGACGTAATAACTTCGTAACGTACGCGTCATAGCACATTTATTATTTCGATGGTACCTAGTTGATTCATATATATGTACATATATTGCGCTTTAAAAAAAGGCACACCGAAAGCTTTTATTTATTACTAGCTTTTGCCCGCGGCTTCGTTCGCGTTAATTTAGAATTTGACAATCAATTCGGGTTGTACTCTGCTTGTAATAATACAATTCAATCATGATTCAAAAGACACGTGGCGTCATCTATTATCATAAGAACGTTATTGTTGTTTTCCTCGGAAACAGTAATTTTTTTCAGGATAAAAGGTAGCCTATGTCCGTTTCTGTACACCTGACTACGTATATGCAAAATTTCAGGATGATCGGTTCAGTGGTTTAGGCGTGTAAAGGTAACAAACAAATAAACTCATTTTCACTTTTATAATATTAGTTAGGATAGTTAGGATGGAAAATATATTGATCAACATTAACATATTTATACGAATAATTAATCCGTCTACTTAAAAAGAAAAAACTACTTCATAGGACATCAAATTATAACAAAATAAAAGCTATCGATCTTCTTTTTGCTTTATGCAAGAAATTTACTTTCATAGTATTTATGGAAAAGGACGCGGCAATTCCTTGTAAAAATGAGTTTGTTGTGACCTTTTTATTTGGTTGCAACTCCTAAATCTTGCGTCTTATTGCCGTTGGTACTTTGGAGTATTGCCCCAGTCTGTTGGGAACACGTACCAGCAATGCCTTATGGGATAATCCCCGTAAATAAGTTAGAGAGAAATGTACGTGGGGTACCCAAATTATTATATTATGTGGTTATGTGTTAGACATAGGTCGTCGTATGTGTACCATTGTAAATTAAAATGTGTTTAGATGGTAATGTTATGATTTGACATGTCATTTTAAAGTAAGAGTTTGTCGGTCTACTTTTATAAAGATATAACAAAATTAGTGGTCAACGTGTTAGTGCAGTTTTACCGATTACTATTAGATACAATGACATGTTTTACTAGCTGACCCATGCAATCTCGCCCTCTTCACATAAGAGTTCCCCGTTTATGCAACATTTTTCATTGATGCTCCGCTCTTATTGATCGTAGCGTGATGTTATTGCCTATAGCGTTCCTCGATAAATGGGCTATCCAACACAAAAATATTTTTCAATTCGAACTAATAGTTCCTGAGATTAGCGCGTTCAACCAAACAAACAAACAAATTCTTCAGCTTTATAATATTAGTATAGATTAAATTATTTCCAAATGTTACCAAGTATAGGCACTAGTTAAGAACATAAACTATGCATGTCTTAGTGGCGTCTGTATTGACGTTATAGATTTAAATTTTAAAAAGACAACTCCCTCAACCTGGGGCTATTTTTTAAACTAGAAACGACATATAGACTTGGAACAATAATTTGTGGATAGCACATATAATTGTCTCGTGTGAGATCCGAAACCATAACACTCAGTGCTTGGCCGTTCGTGCAGTGTGCCAAATGGTTCATCTCCGTACTATTTTAAGTATAGTCCTATATGAGTTGGCTTTCATCTTAATTTCTTCTTACACACTTAATCTTCACTGAGCATTAATCTTGTAATTTCGCTCGTTACACGCGATAGCATCTACATGACGTAATATATGCACATATCAGTGCCGGTTAAACGATTTTGGAAGAACCTTCATGTAATTATTATCCGTATATAACGTTCTTTTATATGTATATCACAATGATTATATTTCATTGATATAGTCGTGACTACGTGAAAAAACAAATTGTATAGTAATGATTTAAAATATTTACTCTCTGTCTAGTCAACTCTAAATTGATATAGAAATAGTGACAAATTGGTGTAGTTACGCGGAGTGTTGAGGTTTTGTTTCAAATCATATTTGTATGCATGTTGTGACTATCACTATACAGAGATATTTGATATGGAGTAACTGATCTTATTAAAACAAAAATACTTCTTGAAAATGTATAATTATAAAACAAATATACATTTAATTCCTTTTTTCTAGGCTCGGGAACCTAAGCTATACCGTCAGTATTGCAAGCGATCATAGGCAACTATTTATTACTCTACGCCGTTCTTTTTCTACCTTCTTTGTATAAAATGCTATGTATAGCTGATATGAAAATAGGTGCGCTACATATATCAAGCATCGCAACCACTACATGGAACAAACACAAACGCCTAGGTAACGTACATATTTTATATTGAGTCGGGCTTTCAAACAATGTATAGTCCGCGAGATCCGATTAGATTCTGTTGGGCGAGGCCAGCGTAAAAAATACATCAGAACTTTTCGTTTTAAAATGCTGCTATAGTCATTATATTCACGTTTCTTTAAAAAATATTCTGTAGGATTCAAGTCCATATTATAAAATTTGTTAAATAGGGTGCTGTAGTATAACAGTAAAAAGGTATCGAACTGATATACTGCCTTCGTATTTATATCTAGTTCCTAGCTGCTGCTTCGCCCACTTGAATACCAAAGAAAAAGTGCACGGATTGCGTCAATGGGCGCGCACTCTATTGTTGTGTAGTTAAAACCATATCTGGTGGAATGTGGTAGTAATACTCTTCTGTCTACTCTTTCGGGAATACAACCGTACAACTATGTGTGTATATTGCTAATTTGGAGGAGCCAACGAAACCAAGTCGGTCAGACCAGTTGTAGAATGTGTCTCCCCATGTCAACTGTCGTAGATATTCATGATACTCGGGAACGATGTCTTTTTCTGCTGCCTAAAGTACGCTGCAGTCTGGTTTGCTTTATAAGATACATCATTACACATCACCTTCTGAGCATGACGTATGAAGATGGCAACATTGATAAACTTGCGTACCGATCGATCTGCACACCAGGGCCTTTCAGTATGTCCGCTTGAGTAAATACAAAAAAAAGGAAAAGCTATTGGAATTAAAATATAAGAAATCCTTGAGAGCCCTATTGTTACTGTGACCTAGAAAATTCTATTGTGACGCCAGGAGTCTTATTTACTCTCTTCAAACCTAAGCCTCACTATGCAATGGAATACCTATACAGTTATAAACTTAAGAATAGATTATATTTTTTATTTAGCTCTATAAAAAATACTTTTGTATGTCTTGGCTCTTTTGTATTTTTTGTAAGTGTCTTTCATTGCGCAGTAAACATTGTATTAAAATTTTATAAAAAGCACAAACATTGAAATGACTGATAAAAATATTATTGATATAAGAAGAAAAAACACTGAAAATTGGATTCCTAAATGCCATTATCACTAAAAATTGTTTATCCTTACAAGTCATTTTTGTCTATGATTTAATATTGATGCAAGCTAACTATATATAACATATACATATATATATATATATATATATATATATATATATATATATATATATATATATATATATATATATATATATATATATATATATTATATATAGTTCACAAAAGTAGACAACGGTCCTGTTTGATATACTATGTGTACAAAACTACTCTTTTTCAAGTGAAACTCCTTTATATGGTCATGTTTTCAAGCGATTTTTCACGTTGTCTGGATAAATCCGTCGTGGCATTCAAATATTTCACTCGCAAAATAACATTCAAAGGAGTTATGGCAAATGTATGCACCATCCCTAGTGCACAGTCATGGCTTAATGTATAGTACGACCTGTTTTATTGTTATGGCTTCCCCAGAGCCAATCATAGTAATTGTTTAGTTCGTTATCTGTTTTCAGACTATGAATACGGATTGTTATTGTCTGTGCGTGAAATCGGAGGGTTCAAGCTTTTGTGTAATGTTCAATGGTTAAATGTATGGACTTACTTTAAAAGAGTTTTCTTTTAGTATGAAGAGTACTGTTTTAAATATACCTAACCTTTTATTCTGTTGTTTATTTTAAAAGCTTTTATTTAGTTTTACCGGTTTCGGTGTTTATGTGTAAACAAATTTTGTAGGTTAATCCTTGTGTTCAATTTTCCTGAAATTTGACAGACATTTATAACTTGACACTAATAAGGGTCTAAAATGATTTTAGTATAATATTACCTATTATGAAATAAAACAATCAAATATGCACTAATATACTGTTTTGACTATGCAGTTGTAATTTGAATATCCAGAGTAGTTATTCATTTTATGAAGGCATATTTTTGTGATTTCATTTTGATATATATCAAAATGTATATAATATCTTGCAAGCCCTAAAATTTTTTTGGCATGTTTTGTATCAAACATTGTGAAGACATCAATATATTGCAGAAAGATATGTTCATAGTCTAGATCTAGTCTAATGAAATGCTATTAATTTTCACATTTATTTTAATAAAGGAGTTTGTCATTTATAATATTTATGATACTAAGTCTACATCGAAACTCCAGTTGACCAGTTTTTATTACGAAAATTGGCTCTCGGATATACAAACATTGTGAAGTCTTTTATATATAAATGAAAATGTACATGAAAATCTCCTTAATTCAAATAAAAGTTTAAATGTGAACATTACTAGCATTTCATTAGACTAGATCGGCACCCTATTTTGAATAGTTTTATTACGGGAATTGGTCCTGAGATTCACATATTAGATATCCATGTATATTAGAGATGGGAATATTACTAGAGGCAAATGGAGTGGTAATTAGTGACACGCTGTCAACATTACCCTCATGTGTAACTCATTTCCGCAGTCCGGTGGCCTCAAGGGGTCGTATAAAATGTAACATGTTCTCATATATCCTTATGGGTTAAGCTACGGATTCACTACGAAAAATGTGTCAATAAATTCTGTTTTAGATCGTTTTGATGTATACAGGATAGAGAGAGGCCTGGCCTTTACTCAGCTATGGCATACACACAACCCTAGAATTTTGAGTTGAAACCTCTCATTCTGGTGTGTGCGCCAGACAATCTTGGGGTGGGCACCACCTGCTCGCACCACCCTTGTTGACGGCAATGTTAGAGCATTTAAGCCTCTTTGGTCGCGTTGCATGAGTTTGCACTTATGTTTGCAAGCAACGTGAGCTTCGAGTTCGACTCCTTACTCAAAATGTTTGGGTGTTACTTGATCAAAATTCTAAGTAGTTGCACGAAACCTAGAAATGTCCTCAGTAGAACGCAATAGGCTCGGTCTTTATTAGGTATTCTGGCAAAATAAGAAGAGATACATATGTATATTATACTTACTTAATATACATAATATGTAATACAAATAAATATATAAGTGTGAGTTTCTGTATGTATTTTGTATTGAAAACCTCAACGCAGTATAAATCGGGTTTATTTTAAATACCAGTACCGCATTACGTATCACTACTTTATCACAATTCGTATTCGTCTTCAAATATTAAACTATCTGGATACGTCTTATAAGAGCATTTGCTATTGTTTAGGTATTGAGCAGATTTTCAGTTGACGCAGCACTAGAAACCGGTAACTTTATGTTTTGTATGAATTTGTACAAAATACTGTTCAAATAGATAAAAGGCATCAATAAACAAATGGTATCCAGTAGTGTCAAACAGCGTACATTGAATTTTGTTTACAATATACATACCTATTTTAGGTAAACATACCTAAAATATGTATGTATATTGTAAATATGATACATGGCAAATGGTGAGTAAAACTCCCGATAGGAAATCTATTATAAGGACACACGGAGTAATGCTTTTCATTTAAACGTTAAATAGTAACAAGTCTAAATTGCCACATATATCCTCTACTTTGTACTACGCCGCTGAACATAATTACATGAAACAGGCAATCTTCCAGATCATTACCAAGAAGCTCGCCAGCTTTAAAAACAGTTGAATTATAAATTTCCAACGGCTTATCCGAAAACGGCCGAAATCTCTTGGAAACTGTTTAAAAAGCGCATCAAAAGTTACACTCATAAATCTGGCAAACTATCTGATAGCACGTGCCGTCTACTGTTGCTAACTGATAATTAATGACGAAGACATAAAGTTTTCCACCCCAAAAGGGCTTGTTTTGAAGCCGACCAACTAAATACGACTAAATTGAGTTTTGATTGAGCTAAAACGAGGTGTGTAACGGTTGGTGATGGCACGTTGTGAGTTGCGAGCGACTCATTGCTTGATTACTGTGTAATTTTAATATATAATCAAGTTTACAATGTCGAGAGCTTTAGGCGTAATTAACTTTATCCATCAGTGTTATACTTGTAATTTTGCTTTATAGACGAAAATTTGTTTTCATAATCTGTATTTTGTCAATGATTGGCTTGACATTTAGAAACGATTGAAACAAATTAGTTTCGTCTACCTTAATTACGCATGAACGCATGTGTAAAAAAGCAAAAGTGATATTCAAGGCTTCTAAACTATGTTTCATAACCATGTATCAAGGAGTGAACTATAATTTACATAGTGAACAACGTTTTTACACTGCAATGTAAAGCTTGTTATCTGTGTATACATACATACATACATAGATTCACGCCTGTTTCCCAGAGAGGTAGGCAGAGACTACGGAATTCCGTTTGCTACGATCCTGACACACTTCTCTGGCTTCATTCACTTTCATCACATTCCTCATACACGGTTCAAGGAGCTCTTAACCTGGCCTTTGTTTAGAACGCCTCCGATCTGGTCGAGAAACGTTCGCCTAGGTTTTCCTCTTGCGACAGTTCCATTCACACTAGCCTTATAAACTTTCTTACTGTGTATATGTCCAAAAATATGTAATCACTACACTTTGATATTTATTTAAAGGCAAACTAAAGAGTTAAATTTAATAAATATCAAAGAGTGGTGATTTGCATTGAAATCAAATTAAATCCTAAAGATTTTGTTAGTAAATATCTATCCCTGGGGAACAGTACTTTTCTAGACCTTATGTCCTTTTCTGTATCCCTATCAACGTATATGCGAAATTTTATGAAGATCGGTTGAGTAGTTGAAGTCTGGAAGCATATAAGAAAACTTACATTCACATTTATATTACTTAGGATTAGGAATTTACTAGTACATTTTAAATCTTCTGTTTGAGGAGTTATTTATCAGATAGTTCCGTCACACTTCGAGTATCTGACAATCTTTTGATTCGCATCATGCATCATCACCTGTCTTATCAAAGCTTTGTATAGTAAATATAATTAGAGCTTGTTTTAACAGTGCAGTTTTCGTTATAATATATTTAAAAATATATTTTGTATGTATGTAATTGTGATGAAAATAAAAGCATTACATATACGAAAACGAGAAGAAAAAGCTATACTCTATGTTTCTCGCTGTCTCGTTCACGCGTATGGGATAATAATCCTTATAGGGATAGTAGTGGGGCATGCGTAAAATGGCGACAACTTAACAAATTTTCAATATAAAGCTTTATGGATGTAAGATAAATTAAGGTACAGCTTGTTTTGTCGTGTTTGTTGTATCGTTCGTATGTTTCACGGCTATAAAGCTAACACATTGAGATGAAATAAAACACGAGGGTTATATACATCTGTGCTTACTTGTTTCTGTATTTCAAGAGCAACGTAAGTTTCGATCACATGCAAAGTGCGATCGAGTACAAACTAAACGGTTTCTTGCGAGTTATACAATTCTTCAATCTGCGAGAGCTGCCGTGCAAGCGATAACGCGTTTAATCTTGCCTGGAGAAAGTTCATTTTGCTTTAACGCTTTCAATAGATTTTATTCAGACGTAGATACGAACTGTTCAGTTTAAAACAGTAATGTTGTAATTTAGATATGGAAGTGGTGTCGCAATGTTATCGAGGTGACTGTGTAGTGTATTCACGTCGACTTATGAGCCATAAAAATGGCGTTGGCCTCAACAGGCTATCATAAAGATTGACAGTACGATACGCATACTTATATAAAGAGTTGGATGTTAGATGTGATAGGTCTTCGCAAAAAATGATAGTAAGTACTTTTAAATCACTGTAAGTCTAAAGTTAATTTGAATATTTATGTATAATTGCAAAAGAAATAATACAGAATTACAATATACTTTATTAGTTTGCAATTCTATGAGTATTCCATGAAAACTAAATTCGTCTAAATATTGCATTTTTGGATTGAAAACCGCCAGCGGCATACAGCTTATGTCAGTAGCAGTTTCATTCGAATTTGTTAACTATCTTATCGGTACATAAATGCCGTGCGGTGCAATCTTACATCTTTGATTAATCATCGACATTTAATTTGAATACGCAATATCTAAAGCAGTTGTTTACATTTATCTATGACCAGAACAATTGTTAGCTTCTAGAATGCCTACACTATTAATACTAAGATACTTTGATATTATGATATCTATTAAGACTGCGCCGAGCGAAATGTGCCAAAACAGGCGGTCACAGTTAAGTGAATAAAATCAACACTTTTTATTTAATACAAATATAAAATATACATTTACCATAACAATGAATGTGTTTAAATTACTCCATGTAAAAAACTTAAAATAATTCATATTTTCGCCTACAACATTACATAAATTTGCACGAAATATGCAAAAACGTAAGCTCGTGATTCGTGGTTTTTAGATTATAACAGTAGAAATCTATCCTATTTTACAGCTTAAACGAAACATAAATAGTTATATTACAATTTGTCCGTCCCAAATATTTAAGTTATTGGTTGACAATAAAGATTTATCAAAAAAGCACTTCAAATCCTCCATACAATTTTACTATGGCGGCCGCGCGCCGATTTGAATATGCGCCGCACGAACTCTGTCATTATCTGTCTTACGCTCGGCGCAGTCTTAAGTCTTGACCAGAGCTAAATATATTTATAGGTACTATGAAAATTTAAATTGTTCAAAAACAAAAGCATATTCGGCGGGTAGCGCTGTATGTACTATGGTTTTTGTACTACTTGTATGAATTGCACCCGTTGTTATAAAAATAGTCACAGCATGTTATTCTATAGCACTAGACAATAACGACGGATCACTTTTAGAACCTTATGCGCTAGCCGACGCTTAATTCACTAGTTATTTTTGCTTTTTATGCTGTAATATACACATGTATATAACATGAACGAGCAAATCCAACAGCTGTTACCTAAATATTTGTATAATGGAAAAGAAACAAGCGGCTAAACAGAATACGAAAGTTTGATGTTCTATAATATTGTATGGGTAATCAACATTTCGATTTGATGTTACATTGAAAGTTCTCGAACGTTGAGCCGATTTAGCGTCGAACTATTTAATGAAACAATATTTATTCTACTCTAAATTATTCGTGCAACTGGTATTACTTAATATTTTTAAGCGATTCAACATGATTTGAAAGTTCGGAACGATTGGTAGCGAAATGTGCCAAAACAGGCTGTCACAGTTAAGTGAATAAAATCAACACTTTTTATTTAATACAAATATAAAGTATACATTTACCATAACAATGAATGTATTTACAATTACTCCGTGTAAAAAACTTAAAATAATTAATATTTTCGCCTACAAAATTACGTGAATTTGCACGAAAAATACAAAAACGTAAGCTCGTGTTACGTGATTTTTAGATTATAACAGTTGAAATCTATCCTATATTACAGCTTAAACGAAACATAAATAGTTATATTACAATTTGTCCGTCATAAATATTTAAGTTATTGGTTGACAATAAAGATACATATTTAACAAAAAACCACTTAAAATCCTCCATACAATTTTACTAGGGCGGCCGCGCGCCGATTTGAATATGCGCCGCACGGGCTCTGTCATTATCTGTCTTAAGCTCGGCGCAGTCTTAAGTACAAAATTTCATCTATATCTACAACAATTAATATCTATATTATAGTGCGTTTCAAATACGAAGTTCCATTTGACAGATGATCGTTGAACAACGATAGTGAAGAGACCGTTTCAATCGATACATCACGAAATCGATTTCCGATAAACTTTCCAAACAAACTGTAATCGTGGGTTTAGAATCGAAACAAAAATGATAGAAACAGAAAAACAAAAAAGGAGTCCATCTAAGTTTGACATAGCGAAAGAATAGAAAAGTCACAGTTATATAAAACATATTCAATTGTAAAAAATCTGGTCTTATCCATTTCTAGTATCACATACTTATTCCAAACTTAGTATAAGAGTGAAATAAATGTGGTATAACCCGTATAACAGATTTTAATTTTCAAGATGACTAGTGACTACACTTTAAAAACTATGGGATATTTAAACCATACGTCCAATATCGCATCTTCAAATCCATTTTTTGATAAAGAAAATATATTAAGGGATGAAAGGAATGGGATTTAAGGTACGTTGCAACGTAATAATAATTAATACCAAATACAAATTTACAAAAGTATTTCTCGGACAATAATTGTTTTTACTCGAATTAGTTCGATTTTATCCGATTCATATTGTCGCGTCACTATGACTGAAAGTAAAAATATTACCATAGTACGTAACCATGGTATTGTACTAAAATGTTATTTTATTTTGATGTTTAAATTATTTAAGACTAATATCAATAGAAATTATTAGTTGATTATGTTTGTGAAACAATTACATTATGTTTTGTATAGATTCTAATTATTTTAAAATAGTCTTTAGTACCATAAGTAAGTAATCATTGTTTATTTTAGCAATTTATATGAAATGTGCAGAGTTACGTGCTATGAAGTGTCAAAAGGGACTTCGTATTTGAAACAGACTATAGTAAAGGTAAGACAAAATATTTGTTCATGAATATATTAAGAAGATGTTGCTACTTATTTAGGAAATTGTTAATCATAGTGTGGTTCACTATGATTAACAATTTCCTACGTTGATACTGGTTGAATTAAGCTAAACAATTGTTTTAGTGTGTAGTAAGCTATTTTCAGAATTGTTCGTTAAAAGATTTTCGTTATGAAACTTATCTATCTGTTTTTTTATACAAAAATAAAAGCGCCTTACTTAGCTTCTATATTTAAAAAGAGTTTGTTTTGCTTTCGCTGCCTAGAAAACGCAGGAAAAGCAACTATATTAAATTAAGTAATTTTAATAAGCACTAATGATATTAAAATCTCGTATTAATGAATAAAAATATTGTCACTGCTATTGTTATTTAAATTATTGTGAAGCTTTAATTTATAATAATATCATCATTATCTGCGTATTAATTATTTTAGTCTCCTACAAACCGTTTCAGGAAACATAATTAAAAACGATTTCATTGTAATGTTATGAATTTGGAACCGAGTAATTGAGGCGGCTATATATTTATAATCATTTTAACAATTATTTGGAAAGCTAAATATATTTTATGCTTTAAAATTTAAAAACATTATTTTACCTGTCTGTGACTTAATATAAACGAGTGTATTATGTTCACGGCTCACATGTACGAATACAATTATTAGCGTCTTATTTATTCTAGACGCAGTGAAACTGAAGTCATACAACTATTTTATTGAATGGGTTAGATATGTAACGCGTTTTCCTATCAAATTAGCGTAGCGGGTGTGCGCAGCATCAATCACTTCTTACCACTAATTGTGATCCCGCCGAAGCGATCGGCAGTCGTCGGATCGATCTCGGCGCTTTCTTCTCTCTTCGTCAGCTTACATTGAAGTGCGAATTCCCGCACAGCTGTCGGTAGGTGGTATAAACGCGGCGTTGGGTGAGTTGCGAAGCTCGCGCGTCGTTCAAGTGTGGTAGGGTTGCGGGTGAGGGACCTACGCGAAAGTAGGTCGCCCCCTTCCCACCTCTGTTGTCGCTTTCACTGCGTCCGCTCGGGATAAAGCCTAATTTTATTGCGCTGCGTTCGATCGTGTCTTTTACTTGTGGTTGTCTGATAGGAATGATTTAAATGATCTAATGTTTGTCGACGTACATACATATGTCGTCTTGTTAATTAGTTGTCAAACAGAAGCTTGTAATGTTGAATGTAAATATGAAGCGCTGTTAGTTAATTAGTGGGAGTTGGAGTATAGTTGTTAACTTGCATGTTGTCTTAGTATGTCTGTATTATAATAGCTGTGTCATTCTTTGCATTAAATCTAGACATTACATGACAGCTCGTGTGTATTTTCGTTATATTTTTCATTTAGTGAATTTCAATGTATTTTTAATATTAAGATTTATATTTCACTGCCCTTAATAAGTTTTAATAAAAGCTATTTAAATACAATGTCAATAAATATTTTATTTTAAAATATTCTTCTATAACTACTTTCTTCTGAAATATGGCGGGTTTGAATAACTTATTAATGTATTTCTGCGTCACGTTAAATGTACTTGTAGAACCTCGTAGATGTCGAAAAATTATGAACACGGTTTGTTTTTTTTTTAAAACCAATCTGCCTACATATTCTACTGTATGTTTACAAACAGTCATGTATGTAACCTCAACTTTATGCTGCGTTTTATATAACTAAGTTCACGTTTGTATTTACCCAAAGGGGTAGAGGGTCGTGGGCGTATGCGCAAACTAATGCCACGGCACCCAGTCGTCTGCCCACGGCGCAGTCCATATTAATTTCACTATAAAATTAATTTAAAAGTACGAATTATCTCTTTTTGGTTTGTAATATCTGCAATGATGTGTGATCCACAAATATTTGTTCCAAGCCTGGGTGTAGTTTGTCAGTAGTTTGAATATTTGTTAGGTACCCCGCGATACAGGAATGATTTCTAGTGCGAGGGTATACAAGTATATGAAAATTTACTCTGCTATTGCCAATTATATTGTAGAGCGCTCACAATACAAAACACAGGCATCTTAATCTCCTGTTTATTACTAAAACAAGAGTCAGCATTAAGCTACACTCGTTGTTAAAAGAATGCGCTCACATGTTTCCAATGCCCCGTTTTTTAAACATTTTTAAATGTCGCAGTTTTCTGCAGTCATGAATCACACGTTGACAAGGAGCTTTCGTGTTTTTTTTCGCGTAATAAATTGTTACCAGTCAGGTACGGCCATGATATATTCCGCTGGCTGTATGTAACTGATTTGATTCAAAATTATGTTGAAACACGAGTCTGTTTTGTATATGGAATATATCACGTTGCTTAGCATCACAACGTATATCTTTCAAAGGTTCGGCAGAAGTACACACGCATACTTAGCCGGATATGTACGAAATCCATGACAATATCATTCAGGTAACAAAGTTCCATTTATGAACGTCATAGCTTAGTTATAAGTCAGTTTACTAAAGTTACATTTAGGTTTGTTCTGAGTCTGTTGTTGTTTACTGGACTAAGTTCAAATCTCCATACAGCTGATAATATATTGACAATAAAACAGAATTTAGCTTTGTTTGACCTGGATATCAAATCCCAGATAGCACAATCGATCGTTCCGTTTACCTTAATACTTATAACATTAGACGAATAAGGCAACTACTGTATAAATGTACCACAATGATATATTTTTATTAAAGTTAACTGGCTGTATCAGACATCTTACGTTACTTTTTATATATGTCGTATAATGTATATTGGGAGTCGGATATCTTTGCGTTTTAAATGGTAAAGGTCGTCGGAATTCTTATATAGTGTCCTGAATACTTACATAAACTATTGAAACCAAGGGTACTCTGTAATATTTTCTTATTTAGAGTAGTTTGGGTAACACTGTGGTACCTACATAATTATATTCATTATATCTGCCTTTATTATTTTAGTGATATATAATTTAAAAGGCATATATGTATGTATATTGTATTTAAAGACATTCTAACTTCTTTCTGTAGTGTTTGGTATTGTGTACAATACGTTTTAGTGGTTTATATAAGTCTAACATATATATTTTTTATGAGTAAGCAATATCCAAGTAATATCTACGCTGTTGCAAGCACTTATAGTCTACGGTGACCGTTTACCCTTAGACGAATCGAATTATAACATACACTTGTCTTGTACGTCCCAAGTAATTGTAATAAGAATTTATTTGTAAGCTGCTATAATTTTAACCAGAAACGTACAGAAGTTTTTAAAGTATAATCGCGGTTGTTCGTTGTGCATATTCTTCCGATAGTGTCCAAATTCAAATAGTAAAGTTTTATGCGGACGTCTTCCTGATTTTTGTTTGATTATTCAGTTTTTAACGTGGTAGAAAGTTACTATGTTGGCATTAAACAACGACTAAAATAATTACTTGATTTCTGGCTGCAATGGTGTCGAATCATCACTACGTATTATAAAACAAAGTTTCCCGCGTTTGTCTGTCTGTCTGATCACGATAAACTCAAAAGTTACTAAACGTATTTTCATGCAGTTTTCACCAATAGACAGAGTGATTCATGAGGAAGGTTTAGGTGTATAATTTCTTAAGGTTTTGTACTACCCGTGCGAAGCCGGGGCGGATCGCTAGTTTTAGTAATAATTGCTGAAATACTAAAGAGACCGGCGGTTATATAAGCCAAGTTGTGTAAGCCAGCTAAGAAAGGTCCATGCTAAAGAAACTGGCTTAGTATGCTATTGAACTAACTATATATCAAAGGACTTCGTGATTGTCAAGGATCCGCACAAAAACTAGTTATCCTAATCCTTCGATTGGATAGTTTATAGTGTTCAAATAGTCAGGGACCCCAGTCATACTGATTTAGTGAATTGGATGGTTTGTAGCTTAGGGGTTCGCACAAAAACAACTTGTAATCTCATCAATGTAAAGGTGCCTTCTCCCTTAAATATTCACATGTAATAAAAAGAAAAATGTTTTAATTATAGAAAGATAGAGTCAAATTATGAAATATAAGTAAATTATATTATTCGATTACGATTGTCTATTCCCTGTTTTATTCAGTGAAAACAGCGTCACTGGTGAGCAAACAGCTGCACTGGAGGTTCGCCTGACAATAGATGTGCTCGGTTAAAGTCCAACCTTTTTATTATATTCTACGCGAGAATGAGGAACAAGTATTTTGTTCTAAACAAGTACTTGTATTGAAAACAAATATTGTCCAGATCTAAATATTTAGTAGAAGTTTAGTAGAAACACAGCTTTAGAAGTTGTTGCGTAATACGTCTTTTAAAAGACGTCATTGGCAATTTCGATTACTCTCGAGCATTATGCTATTTAATCTCCAATAACTATGTGCCAAAGTCTTAAGCATGTAGGTTGCGAGCTAGTGGTTATTAACTTCTAATACGCAAATGACTTCGAAAAGTCTTTGGCGGTCTTTACTGTACCCGAAACTCTATCGGGGCATGTTGTCACCGTATTGTATGTATTGGTAGTTCCAAACCTTACTAAACTGCAAATATTATGTGTAATATATAGCGATTTATCAAACAACTTGTAATTGTGAACGTTACTCCTAAACTTAATTACAGACTTACTATTGTCGATGAGTAATAAATGCTTACAAGGATTGTAAATATGGCTTTAGCGGCTTTTGTTACACGAGGAGTATATACAGATATTTTCCTTGTTTCAGTTGTATAGAAACTTCTTACGGTTTCTTGTTCGTAAAAATTCGCATAGGACAAAACTATTATTTTGTCTTATGTGCGTTTTTTCTGGATATCCAGCAGACAATGTTACATTTTGTCTGCTGCTACATTAATTAAGATCAGTAGTGCGAATCGAAAGTTTGCTCTACTTTCTTTCTAAAGTAACAGTTATCGAGCTCTCTGATATCACTGTAAATATGTTCTCCATAATTAATAAATTAGTTTACTTACTTAATAGAGTATGATTTTCGTTTACCAATATTCTCTTATAATACTGTATTTGATTTTTATCTTTGCATATACACTGTACTGTCACCAAAACAATACTCTTAGTAAAGTACCGGAAGCCGATTTTCGTAACCAATACGCTTTTCGAGTGAAATGTAGGTAAATGTCGCTCAGGTGCTTTTGATATTGCTCATATATTGTTGTAATCCCCGAGACGCTTACAAAGTACTCACGGATTATGATCGGAGAAGTTTGAAGCGCAAATATCTTTTCTAATGTTCAGGGTGCATCTATAACGCGTCACACCAGCTTCGATATCTTTACTGCACGGAATCTATAAGCAAAGATATATAAAATTAATATAATAAAAATATCCTTATAAAATTGTTCTACATCTAGATGTAGACTTTCTATTAGATTGCCAGGAAAAAAAAATATTTCACTAATAATGGTTTAGAATGAAGCGCACTCAGAACAAAGACGTTTAATCAATATTTCTCGCAGCCTTATAATAATATAATTTGTTCATGGATTAGACCATAGTGCGAATCAGCTTCATGTAACAACGCCATCTAACGAGGCATTAGGTAAACTTAAAATTAATGCATTAAATTTCAGAATCTAACATAACCTATTAACGTAGTCAAGATTGGTTAACATTTTTATACTATTAATAAAGCAATCACGCACAGTGCTAGAGATGTTGAGGAGTTATTTTAGCTTTTTTAAGAGAGATATTAACTACTACCTACGGATCGTGGACCATTGGATTGATGTTGCTTGTCCCATAAAGCTCTGGCTGCACATTACCCATAATGGCTCGAAACGCTTTTGCTCTTTGTTATCGACTGTCCAATTTTAGCATTATGCAACCAGGTTATACACGCAATAATTGCGCAACGTGGTCCGCAATATAGGTGTGCTTGGCACGTAAAACGTATATTATATTAATATTTCAGGGAGTCATTTACCCCGTGCCAGGACTGTTGCCACTCGAATCCATACTTTTTATTGATGACTGACGCCAACTCATTTGACACATTTTACGAGTCAGATTTTTATCGTCCAACTTGTACACTTTACAGTGTGATTATATCTTTCCCTATTTGAAGGACCGAAGGGAAAGTTACGAGTTTCACTCGCCAGTTTATAGGATATGGAATCAAAACTTTCATTTTGATAAGAATTTTTCTCATTTTCCTCTTCGTCAAAATGTGTGATTAAAAGAAAATTCTGAAATAATTTCACATTTAAAATGAGTTTGAGCGCCTCGTTGGTTTTTTGCAATTGTAGATTGAACACCTGTATTCGAATCACTAGTGATGCAAAATATGGTTTTTGTCAGGGAATTCCCAGGAACAGGCATCTTGAAACGAGTTCATTGAATGGTCCCGCCTTTTTAAGTGGTACCTAGTCGTAAATGGTAATAAGTGTCACATCTTTACCCTAGCTTTGTAAACAAGCGTGATGATATAAAATGAGATTCTAGAAAATTCAAATTAAACTACGTGACTCCTTGTTACTTTTTGTGTAACATAATCTTTAAGCACAATGTGCTGTCAGAATTAAAGAAAAATGTAAAAAAGAACAATTACAGAGCTTTTTTATGATGACTAAGTATTGTCGTGTCGTTAAAAATGAAATGTATTTCCTTTAACATGGTTGCAGAGTGCTATAAAATTTATACGAGAGAGTGCCACTGTTTCGATGGTCTATATAGCTTCATAACGACTTCCTTTGATGTGCTTACTTGCAGTATAGTATAAGTTTGTAATTTTACATTATACCGCTGTAAAAAGTTACGTAGTGAACGATGCCAAAATTTAAACGACCCTACTCTTATTGGCTAAGAGCCTTTTCTCTTATTTATATCGCAATAACAACACAAATAGTTTTGTTTAGTCTAAGTTGAAACAGAAATTTATTCCGACAACTAAAAATACTGCATTCCGGCATAGAAAAAGGAAACTTCTATTGAAACTGGCACACTAAACGGAAAATTCGGCATTTGAAAAAAATAAGCCCGACTCTATCAATTTAATGTACATATGTTATACTAAATACTTATTTTAGGTCGATTTAAAAAGGAAGTGCGAGCGTTGCCGCAAGGCTGCCACCCACGCCGTGACGTGGAGCATAAATTGTGACGTCACACCTCCGTGCCCCCACAATTTTAAATAGGCGTCATTCAACTCATTTGACGTGTAATTATTTTCATTTCGCAGCTCGGTTTCCGAACGTGACCCACTCGCGGCACATTTTTTGTCACTGGCAAACCTAATTTATATTTTGCGCTTTTAATTAATTAGATTTTTTGCCTGCCTGCGATCTTCTGGATCTTTTTATCGTTTAACATTTGTTTGGCTGGATGCTGTTAAGATACTGCGGGGTGAAAACCGTGAAGGCTCTATTGTTTAACTTATCAGCAGGATGGGGCTAGCTTAATTACATCGTATATATTGACGAGGGAAATATCCTACAGTAAGTATTTTTTTCAGAAAAGCAGCTTATTTTATTATTTTTAGTTTTATAGTTATGTATAAGTAAAATCTTACTATCTACCTATATTTTTCAGAAATCGGTACAATATTATTAGTAAAAATAAATATAAAATATAGGCACATTTAAAAATGAGCAAGCTGCAGTCAGGCAAAGGAAATGTCCTAAATCCAATGCAGAGATTTAATCTATAACATTTGGTTTGGTATATGCGAGTTGTAGCTATATATTTTGAGCAGATTTCTTCGAAGGTTACGACTAGAGTTCCTACGTGGCGAGAAATCGATACCTACTTCATAGCCTTCTTATCTTATAACTAGATGGCTCAGCACTTTTGAGACTGCTCACACGTTAACGTTTCTCGGTAACGTGACATTTAGGTTTTGAAAATAAAATTACGCTATAGTACGTTTCGTAAGACGCAGTATTGAGTATTACAGTTTCTCACATTAAATACATTATACAATATCTATATTCGTGATGTATGCTGTATATATGTATGGCTGTTTTATCCCATAGACGTTTAAGTTATGGGGTGTGATTCCTGCAATGTATTTCCAATATAGAACAGTATGATATTCTTAAAAAAGGAACAAATATAATTTGCAGAATTGCAACGCTTGAATGTTAGAAATCCTTAGATAATCCCTTACTAAAAGAAATCCCATACATTTTTTATAACGACAAACAGCTTTGCCACTCTTTTAGATAAAAAATAAATTCCCCACCATTTATTGCGTCCAAACATCCATTCAGTTCTTTCTGCTGCTATATTTTTATTTTTTACATCAACGTATATGTCAGTCTAGTTTTTGCGACTGTCATAATGGCGGTTCTTTCAGCGTCTGAGTGACGTCATCGCTGTCTAAATAGAAGCTCGTTTGCTTGCCATGCCATTTGTTCACTTAATTTAAGACACATTGACGACAGACTCTACTATGTAGCGTGGTTACATGTTTGTGGGATGCTGCAGTTATTAACATGACTCTTACGGCTTTACAATGTCCGTTTGTTTGTATGTTATGGCCATTTTCTTTTTTTAAGGCGTAGAATCTTTTCTTCTTCAATTTAAGAGTCAAGCTCTTGTCGATGGAGTCTCTCCCATAATGTCCTATCTTCAGCCAGCGTTTTGACTTCTTGATACGACGTAACTTTTACCTTTTCTTTCACTTGATCTAGAATAGAATCTCAATTAGGTAAATTTACATACATAGTCTTACGCCTATTTACCCGAAGTTGAAGGCAGGAGTGTATAATAACCACGTTATTTTTGGGCTCACGCAATAGGGTGCAAATCTTTTGCTGTTTATCGGATACTGAGAATTTCATAACTGAAAATCCTAACCACTACTTTACCTGATTCGGACATCAAGCCCGAAATTTCATGCCCAGCAGTAACAGTAACAACAGCGCTACGAAGGAGAAGAAAAATAATAACCATTAGAAATTTGTTTTAAAGTGTTTATTAGATGAGACAGTAAAAAGGTGCATGACAGGTTTTACATAAAATGTTATTTTCGTTTGATCGCGTGAGGCTGTGTTGTATAGGCGTTTTAAAATATTGATGTCAAGGATTTTTAAAAGTTATGTGATATTTATGAGCGGTTTCAATGTGAGTGAGTTGTGTTGCTTTGTTTTCAACTCTTGAATATGTATTTGTCTTGAAATTCTCTTACTAGCGAATTATGTATACTCATAGCCCTGTTAGGGGTAGGTAAAGATGTCATACACCCATATCTTGCCAATTACGGTGTTCGGTCCCACATAGTACATTCTACAATGGCGCATAACTCTTACAATTAGCAGAACTGTCTAGAATTCCTTTAGTTGAATCGTATATAGCTGGCCAACTTAATTTATAGTCAAATCCGAACAAACTCTATAATAGGTTCTGCACAACATATTTTTCTTATTATTTTGGCTACCGCTAGAAAAAAAGGCATTAGTTTCGTTCTGTTGCTTTCATCCTAACTTAATATTATAAATGCGAATGTGAGTTTGTTTGTTACGCTTTCACGCCTTAACTACTCAACCGATCATCATGAAATTTCGCATACACCTTGTCAGGGGTAGGTACAGAAAAGGACATAGGGCCACCCAGAAAAACGAAGAATTGATATTACCTACATTTAAGCGAGCGGAGCCGCGGGCAATATCTAGTATAATATATTTTTAGTCAGATGAGCGGGCACTGCGCCTACATTATTGTAGAATAATAGTGCTTGTGTATAAGTTCTATATGTTACAATATTTAACGACTAAAAAACGTTATTTTTATGATACTGTTGGTCGCCCAGTGTCGTTCAGGTCAAAATACGACCGAATTTCACTATATTTTAAAATCTGCTTTTCTTCTCCATATACACCTTAACTATGCCAAATATGATACTCCTCTATGCACGCAATTTGCTTAAAAAGAGGTACAAAATTCTCGTATTGATGTATATGAAATACATAGCCTGTATTCCACGTGACCGATTTTAAAGTATTCAGTGAGCTAGTATCAGATATCGTAGTAAACGTATTCTTACTTTGATCAATTAAACTATATGCTAAAACAATTTCATGGCTTAAGCTGTGTTCTCTACTTTACCGCTTGGCTGAATTTTAGAGGGCATTAATGTTATAATACCAAAACCCGGATTTTGCATATAACATAGCATGTAGCAGCGATTGTTATAAAATGTGTTACGGATGAAGATTAGCTAATACCTTTTTCATACGAGAATAGCCCGTGAATAGATCAGTTCTGCTATATTTTGAATGTGTGTTCTAGCACTAAAAAATAGGTTATACTACCCGTAGGTCTATCATGAAAATGTCTATCTGAAACTTTGGGGCGTAGCAGATTTCTTTCAAAGTGACATTTCTCCGTTGTTCGGGCCAATTCATGCTAGATTTTAAGATTATCAAAACGTTATTTCATTTGTTTCATGGTACGTATAATATGAATAATTCCGATACTTTTAGCATTTACGTTTCATAGTGAATCTACTGCTCGTTTATTGCGTATGCGCTTAGTCGTTAGAATCGGTGTTTTCGCATCTTGTCGTTCCCGCCTTTATCTACCTATATTCATAAGTATAGTAAATCGTTATCAGGTTTTTTAGGAATAAGCCAGAATCGTAGCAAGTAAAAATCCGTAGTCTCTAACCTATCCCTCCGGCCAATACTTAGAGTTTATAATATATGTATTGATATATGGTAGTAGGTTTTTGTCTATACATGCTAAACTCCGGGATAGTACATTCCATTTAAATGTAGTTTTCAGTACCATACTTATTAAGATAAGCTTGATATAACATTTAATGTTCACTACATATAAAACGGTTGATAAATAAAGGATATGAGCAAACGTAGATGTTGATAGCTTGTGCGTAGAAAACATTAGGCACGAAATTGAATGGTTCAATTATTCCGAGCTTCCAAGTTGCTTCACAAGTCTGCGTTGGCTTAACAATACTCAATGCATACAAAAACATAAAATACCGGGTCTTACCATTATGTTAGTGTTTATGGTACCGTACTATTAAGCTGTACTTTACATTGCTTCTGTTAGTTCAATGTAAAGTTGAGGCTTTCAAGCATCTAGTGCCTATTGAAACCCTAAATTTGCTAGACAAACTAATCTGTAAGACAATGTTCCTTTGCTTTTTTCTTTTTTTTTTCTGTTTTGTGTTTTGTTGTGTAATTTTCACATGCAGTGTTTTGTAGTATATCATATGGTTATATTACACTATTTTTTTATAGACTACTATATATACATGTATATATTTATATACACTTTTATGTATGAATAAATATAGTATAAATAAATATATTGTTTAAGTTTATATTTATTATTTTTATCTCATGTTTTATATGTTTTACTTTTTTATGCATTGATCTATATTAATAAATTATTGTTAGTAGGCCTGCGAGAATACCAGCGTTGCAGTCTATACTGCAACAATAGCTGACGCAGTTGCCTAATTTGATCTCCATGTACCGTTTTCGGGTTAATTGTATTATCTAATATTGTTTTTAAAATTATGTATATATGGAGATGCAAATAAAACATTTTTCTTTTCTTTTCTTTCTTTTCTAAGGTTCACACTGACAAAAAATGTTTTAGAGATTCATTGAGCAATGCATAAACGTAATGGGGAGTAAATGACAACGGAGAGGGGCGCCTAACTAGGACAAAGTTTTTGTGCACTTTCCAACTATGTAACATTGTGTAACGTGTGTTTTTGTGACAAAAGGGACGCCAGTAATGTCAATGGAATACGTAATGGAATGATGTGTGTAGTTTGGGCGTGAATGGCATCAGAAAATTGTAATTGGTATAGTAGTAAATTAAGCACGTACTCCATATACATATAATTAAGATTATATCTATACTAATATTAGAAAGAGGAAAGATTTGTTTTTTTGTTCACTTATTTCTAAAGATTCAACTCAAAATATACTGAACCGTTTTTAAAAATTCTTTCATAATTAGTAAGCCATATTATCACCGAGTAACATAGACTACATCCTATTATAAAAAAAGTACTTGTACTAGTATAACCTAACCTACTTGTACGTGAGCAAAGCCGCGGAAAAAAGCTAGTATAGAAATAAAAAGAGTATTGTGTTAGATTAGTAATGGTTTCGATAGTCTTATGTCCTAGTGAGCAAGTTTGAACTTATGTTTGTATGCGAGGGTCGCGGTCTGGATTTCCGAGTCGGACAAATGTGATTGGGTTATCTAATATATGTAGATAGGTTTAAAATTAAAATGTGCCTGGTATGCGCTAAATAAGCTCGCCTACTATTACTTGGAATCTAACAAATGCAAAAGAAAAATCTGAGTGAAATGCACCTCTAACTACATGAAGCAAGATTAACGTATCATCATGATAGCGACATTCTAATCTGTGCAAATTATTTTTGCTGCTGTGTGAAGCTGCAATATACTAACCGGCACTAACAGCCATAAAATATACGTCAATTACTGCATATTGCAGTGGTCCGACCGCCGGCGAGAAAACGAGTAACTATCGGCGATTTTCTCTCTCAAGAAACGCACAAATAATATACATTCCGTGTAAACGAAAGAGATGCATATATTAAAAGTTGCTCTCTGGCTGTTCACACTGCCGGCGACGACTCGCTGTACTAGTTTTGTCGCTGAGCGACAAAAGCTTTCAATAATAAACTCGCTCAGCGATACTCGTTCAGCGATGCTCGCTCGCTTGATCATTTCTTTTCATGATCATTTCTAAACAACGCGGCTTTGAAAGTAGACGTATGGATATCAACAAATCATTGCAACTCTCATTGTTGTCTAGTTCAGACGACGACGATGATGTATTTTACGATAGTGTTTGTGTAGTGGCAGCGGCAACTCTGAAAAACGGAAGAAAATGAGAGGGAAGAAAAGACGATTTTGGATGCTAAATTTGTGGTCGCGCGCGCAGGTTTGCACAGGACTGAGCGACCGCGGGCGAGTGGAGCGACTAATCGCTCGTCGCACTTGCACACTCGCATATAGCCCGGCGACAAAACTATCGAAACTACACACTCGCTTCCCGCTGATCGTCAACTCGTTTATAGTTTCTAGTTCTACTCGTTTCTCGTTCATCGTCGGCGGTCGGACCTCTGCCTAAAGCTATCTAAATAATTATGTTTCGAATAGTCAATGCATTCAAATGATTTTGAGCTGGCTGGTCTATAGTTAAAATCATTGCAGCTACATTATGGCAGTAAAATAATGTTTGTTTCGAAGCCTTATTAAAGAGATTTTTAAATTATTTATTTATGATCAACTGCTTACTGCACTTACAGTTTTAACCAACGTATAAGATGTTAGTAATCCATTATATAAATAATATTTTACATGCTATGTGCGATTATATATGTGTTTTTTTTTAATTAACCTATGAAAGCTTATCAAACAGACAAAGTGACTTTCGCATTTATATTATAAATATGCATAGGAGCCGTGATAATGTTAACATACGCAAATGTTTTCCCTCAATTTTGCTTCCCATATATTCATTATTGGATTTTGCCAGCGGCTGTATCCGCATAGTACCTGCATAAAAATAACGTTCTTTTTAGTAAGTTGTGACATAATTTTTGTTAGTTGACTGGTTTTATAAAGTTTAGTATTGTAAACTGTATTCATTGCATCCTGTTATTTTAAAGCTCTATCTTTGGCTTTGATTGTTTAAAATATATAATTCGGTCTAGGAATATGTTGACTTCACAAACATTTAAACAACGGGCACAAATAACACCCAGACTCAAACAACTATTAGTGGACCCATAACATTTAGTAGCGGTGGAGAGGCGACCAGTTAATTAAATAAATCAAATTAAAAAAAATTAAAGGCATACCGTCATTATTCATACAACCAACAACAATAATTAATTATTATTGTTCATGTTTTATGTTTCTTTGCATCACTGCGATTACCTATAATATATTACATTCGTGCGCACATTGTAAATATTTATAATTTAAACATTGCTTCTACTAGGTAATAAATCAAATAAAAGTCTATTCCATGTGATTAGTATAGAATTTGGTTTGATTTATTGATACAACATTCACGATTTAATACCCATTATAAAACTCACTTTTAGCAACTCAGCCAGCTGTTTCGATAAAAATTGTAAATCTCTTACAAGGGAATTTTTGAAGCGGTCGTGAATGTATAATCGCAACGTTGATCATTCGTGAGTATAAGAATTTATAAACTTAGCTATTAATGTTACATTTACTAGTACTACTAGGATCTTGGTATATATTTATCATATGTCTTTCCTTTTAGGTATTTTAAAACTCTCGTGTGTTCCATCTTATTTCTGCCTTCTGATTTGTGTAATATAAAAATTTCATAATGCGTAACTATATGTATTCACGCAGTTCGTTCCAATACTCTATGTGTGTTAAACCTGTGCTCATATTCTACTTAATATATCTTCATCACTGACTTTTTAGGATAGAAGAATGGATATACCGTATACGGTCTCCATCCTCCGTTAAATACGACATGACATTTGAATCCAGTCAACCACACTTAATTTCTTTACCAGATCTTAGAGACGTATCTCATGTCATTTGGAATCTCGCTTTGATACTATTACGCAATACCGTATTTACGATAAGTTCCATTTTTAAAAGGATTTTGTCGTTTATCATGCAGAAACCTCTTGAGAGTGACTGCCCATTTTCAGGAGCTTTGTGACTTATTTCGTTTTATACGTGCCATGGGGGATACTGTAATCCTAAATGTCAAAGCGGTATTTATTTATATAATGGATATTATGCCGGGCTGTGAGAAACCTGCATTTACGATAACATTAAATTGGTTGTGTGCCAAAGGTCAATTCCATATATCTAGATACCGCTTTAAAATGTGATGAGAACTGCGGCTTTCTCTATAGTAGCAAACTGTCATTATCAATGTCATAAAAAGTCTTTGTTAGTATAAAAATGACCCTAAAGAAAAGGATCTAGATAAGCTGAACGAATGAAGGCACTAATTAAATATTAGAATATCTTTTTTGATATGAAGCTTCATAAAGTTCTGTACGTATTTCATAAAAGAAACCATAATTAAGGAACTTGCATGTCTATTAGTTCTCCATAAAGTCCAGTGTGATGATAGACACATATGGTCTAGCTTTTTTCAAATACAGTGTAAACTCTTGGGCTTGATACCAACATATCAAAATCAGAATCAAGACAATGAAAATATGATACAAGAAACTAAGGTTACTACAGAATCTTTAGTCAGAATTAAGATGCAAATGCTTATGGTTTTTTACATCAGACCATTTTGACCACCTCTTCTGCGCAATATCATGTTATGGTAACCGCAAGAGCAGCGATAGCTCAGTGGGGAGACCAACAGACTGCAATGCAGAGGGTCTCGAGTTCGGACCAACGTCGCGCACCTCTGACTTTCAGAAGTTATATGACTTTCGAAATTATGTGCGTATTGATTGACAATTATCGCCTGCTCCGTGCCTCGGAAAGTACGTTAAGCCGTTGGTCCCGGCTGCCATGAACATCTATGGCAGTCGTTATTGGGAGAGTGTCGACACAAAAGATCCCACTGGGTCAAATTGGCGCCGGTCTGCACTGACTGGCCCCCACATAAGATAAGATATGGTAACCGTGGTACGCATCAATTTTTGAGCACTTAATCTAATACATTCTGTTATACTGTCTATTTGTACATTAACATCAATCAGCTAATACTACGAGTAAGACCAACCCATAAACATAATACTATAGAATTACCTATGTTGTCTAACATAACATAATTCCGTCACGCCACGATCCATCATTATTTACTTGATTACTGCAATATTTTAACTCTTTTCGTTATGACCTTTGGAGGTCACTAGAGGGTGTACCTACCGAGTTTTTATTAATTTCGTAGGTGGGGGCTTATAATATTGTCATGTCCATAATATGTGTAACTGCGGCGCAACATAAAAGTACAGTGAGTATTCAAATTTAATACAATGACACACATTGTAAACTAGTTTTTCTGCAGTTATTATATGTTAGTCGTAGACAAAATTGTTATAAAACATTGACGTAGTAAATTATAATTTAACTAGTGACCCGCCCGGCTAAGCACGGGTAACCTTAATAAATTATACACTTGAACCTTCCTCGTGAATCACTCTGTCTATTGGTGTAAATCGCATGAAAATCCGTTCCGTGCTTTTTGAGTTTATCGCGACCAGACAGACAGACGCAGCGTGAGACTTTGTTTTATAATATGTTATGATGGCGATTTAAAGAATGACCGTCAGTTTATTAAAGGTATCATAGGAACCTGCAAGAAAACGCTATGCCGTGAATGTAAATTCAGTCACTTTAGCAAGTTATCAACCAATAAATTTTGACATTTAGTGTTACCATATGATCTAAATGAATAAATGATTTTTGACTTTGACAATGTTATCGTTTATAGCTACTGTTGTTCTGTAACAACATGTTTATTTTATTTGCTAGTAAGGTGGCAATAATACGGCCTATCTGATTTTAAGCGCTCGTCGTATTTTGGAATCGCGTTCTGTAGACGGTTAAAGGTCATTGTGTGCGAACTAAGCAGTTAAGAACATTTACATGTGATAAAGGTTAGTTTAACAAGGATTACGGGTGTGATGATATGGTGTGTTATGCTATTTGTTTCGAACAAAATAAATAATTATCATCGCTGAGTTTCTATAAAAGTTTGTTAGTAATCTTACTTCATAGTTGTACGTTCAGCGACATAAGCGTGGAATGTTGCTGCTCTGACATAGTCACTGCCTTGAGTGTTGTAGGTTCGAATCCCGCCTACCACCGTAGGTTCACACACGGTACAATAATTTGTATGGTCATGATTGTCCTGAGTCTGAGTCTACTTTTTGTCCGTTGATTGTATATTAGTAAAGCATCCCGTGATATAGGGCTTGATCCTGGGTGTAGTATTATTATTATAATGTTCTAATTACTATGCTACAATTATGAATATCACTATTACTATATATATATATTATAAAACAAAGTTTCCCGCCGCGTCTGTTCGTCATAAACTCAAAAACTACTGAACACATTTTTATGCAGTTTTCACCAATAAACAGAGTGAGTAATGAGGCAGGATTAAGTGTATAATTTGTTAAGGTTTTGTACTGTCCATGCGAAGCCGGAGCGGGTCGCTAGTTAATATATAATCTATCTTTTTACTATAACTGCTGCAAAAATTAAAATGATTATTATTTTGAATTCTCGCAAATGTACGTACTTCGTATGTACATTTTGTATTATTATACTTTTAATGTATAAAATAAGATTATGAACGTTTGCATCATTAGGACTATCTTTTGCGCGTCGCAAACCATGTAAAATTTGGTCTCCGTCTTGGCAGCACAGTACTGGCTTACGGCGCGGACTCCCTAACAACATTTTAACAAGTTACTCGATTTACAACATTTCTAAGTATCGATATGTATATATCTGCTAGACTCTATCATGGTAACAAAATTCCTTACTTATAATGAATTACAAACCCACCTTTGAAAGTCACCCTTAAAAGAATTTTAGCGAAGTAACTGCCGCACCTGATTATTTTTTCAGAAGTTTTCCAGAAGTTTCCATTTCTATTTTAACGTCTAATGGAAGTGACCTAGTTTTGGCTTTTATAATTATAATTTGATTTAAAAGTCTACATTGTTAATTTATGACGCCAGAAGTTTCTTTGTTATATTTCTCCTGCGAATTTAATTTTAAGTTTGAGAAAATGTGAAAATTCTTTAAATAATGTACCGTGATAGTTTTCTAGACTGCGATAGTTAATCAAAGTGTCAAGTGGCCACCATAGATAAAAAGTGACATAAATATAATAATCAAGCCCAAAAGTGTACGTAGGGATGTAGGGCCCACATTACGCCAGCTATGTTTTGTTCCATGTAGGTAATTGGTGGCAAGCGTTATTTCACACTCCCAAATATATTGTCAGATACCGTTTTATTAGGAATATCCTGATGAGACATCTTATCAACAGCTATCTTGCCTGGATTCGAGTATCATACCTAGGCCTTTATGAAGGCTTTAAACGCAAGCAAATATGCTAGCTTTTGCAATAGGCAATAATTGGAATAATAAACTGTTGCATAACAGCAAAATGGTGCCGTAGACATTTCGTAGATGTTTCATCTACGTAGTATCTACGGCGTAGCTTTAACTTCGTAACCCTTTAAAGCTGCCAATGTTTATTATATACTAGAATTTGGCAATCACTTTATATTTTCCGGGAGCAGAACTTTTTACTTCTGTCTATGTTGTTACTTCTAGGTGAAAGCTACCCTATGTTCTTTTTTATCACTGACAACGTGTATGCGGAATTTGATAATTATCGGTCAAGTAGTTAAGGCGTGAAAGCGTAACAAACAAGCTCATATTTGCATTTAGCATTAAGAGGTAACTCACTATATAATAAAACTCGAAGTCTTGTTAGTTTGATAACCATACGGGATAAATTAGTTGGGCCGAGTCCAATCAATAATTACAGAATTTATGTTTATAAAGTTATTTACGTGATAGTATAAAGTTTTATATAAGCTTATTTAATTACTATAAAAGTGCTCACTATTAAACATTAACATTGTTTTGGAAAAAATTAAGTTGCCCGAATGTCAAGACAGACTTAGTACGCATACGTTTAGTGTACTTTGAACCAGGTCTTTCCGCAGAATGTCTTCGATTTAGTCAGATAACGTTTATCCAGAGCGTACTGGCGACAAATTCATTTAATGTTCCAAAGGAAAACATTATTACTAGCACGATTTCATTCGAAGAGTTATCGATATTAAACAGCCGCACGACTCCGAGTTCCAGAAACTTCTGTGGTAGCCTGGAATTCCAAATAAAAGGTTAGTTTCTGAAATAATGACCCAAACTTATACTGGAGTTCCGTAATACCTTAATGGGTCTTCATTAGCGCATACTTTCACGAAATAGCTCAAATATTTTTAAGACAGTCAATAATACAATTTGAGCGCTTATTTAGAAATGCTTCTACATTATTGCCTTATATAAATTCGAATTTCTATTTAACTTATTAATTGAAACTGTAGATGTGATTTTGATTTCGGTGAACAGTTTTGGTAGAGCACTTTGATTTAAGCCCAGGCATTAAATGTATTAAATCATTATTCTAATGAACACTCATACTTCATGAGTGTAATTAGGGATTTAGTATGATTGATATTCTTATTTTCAAACTTACGAATCATACATCAACGTACAGTATAAGGTATAATTTACATGTCTTTTAAGAAATGTCTAGACGTAGTTTGTATTTATAGTGACTATACAATAATACGATTGATTATGGTTTATACATAATAGCAAACAACGGTCAAAAGATTTTCTTTAAAACTAGCATCAACATTGATTAGCAAAAATATTTTGAATTTGGGTGTGTAAAAGCTTCTATGATAATAATTTCTAAGTTTATTCGGAACTCTTTTACCATTTTGATTATAATTATACAATTATTATATGAGGGCAACGCAAGAATTAAAAAAATCTCACTAGCTGTTCTTGTGTTTTATACAATTTTAGATTCGGTCAGTTAAACTAGCGCCTGTTTCCGGAAGAGTGAGCAGTATTAAAAAAGTATAATTTAGGTTAGGGCAAATTATATTACAGTTTTTAAATTTCTTGTTAATATAATTTTACTGGCTAGTTGCCAGTAAATCTCCAAAGTGCTTACTAGTATTGTGAATATAATAGCTGTCCACATTATGCCTGTTATACTTAATTGCTATTAATAGTTAAATACTTGTCATCTATTTATTTTTTAAATGAGATCAAAGCTTTTCAAAACGGATAGTAGGGGTAATTTTCAAATGATAAAAAAGGATGCACGATATAACGTTGTGACGTAACCGATATTTAAGTGCAGGAGTGAGAGGGAGATAACGAAACCTCCTCTATACGCCCACTTTTTCAAATTTAATATATTAATTATTGTTTCTTAATTTTGATGCTATTTTCATAGAAAGGTGGTCTGAATGATATTTGCTATTACGTACAAAATAACGTCGTAAATCAGACATAGCCATCCTATTGTTGTTACTATTATTCGTTTGTACATTGACATTACACGTCACCCAACACTGAGTCATATAGCTAAATTGAATAATAATCCTCTCAATGATAGTGCTTCATAATTTTGATTTAATTATCGAAATGAGTAGAAGTTAAAGGACCCTTAATTTTAATTAATCCAATTAGCGATGTAAGTCTTTGTTCGACTCATTGTATGACGAAATAGAATGAATCGACTAAATGATGTATGTATATTATTTTGTTTCCACTGTGCATATTAAAATATGCCAGACTTTTTTTTTGATTGGTTTAGTCATTAGATCCCCTTTGTTACGTGCGGAGCGAAGGGAAGTGTCAGACTTAGACTTAGACAGAACAAAACCAAAATAAAAGACCATCTTAAGCATACCAATGACTTTCGACCAATCTTTTAAAAGTTAAGTAAAACACTTCAATTAAGAAATAGTGAATTTGATAAAATTGGCAGTCGTTTTAGAGCCAATTATTGAGAAGGTCTATTTACTTACTGAACATTTTTAAAAGATCTCACAATTGAACGTTGGTTTCTTGATGTCTTTTTAAATTAACGTGATATAAAATATTTTCTCGATAAAATGGAAAAAGTATGTCTTGTTAGCATTTACTGAGAAGTTGTTTGCGAAATCGGCATTATAAAGATATGTTATTATTTCCTTTTACTTTTATATACTACGTATCGTAGTTATAAGAAAATCTGCTATTGAATTCTGTTAAGGAATATGTACAATACACAGTAATAACTTGTAGGTTCACGATACAATCACAATGAACTTGAATGTTTATGATATAATTGGCTAATGATAATACCTTACATTCTGCATATACAAGATGTCCGGTAATTAATGGATAACCTTGAAATATCTTATAGTAGAATTGAGTGCCGTTCAGAAAAAAAATGAATAGTCTATCCTAACTACTACCTAAGATATGATTATTTTTTAATTACCATATTTATCTTTCTTGTATACTACGACCATCATTGAATTAATTCCATCGGTTTTTGTTGTTTTATTATTAAACACTAATTTTATTATGCTAATAGATAGACAGTCAAAAGTATGACTAGCTTTTGTACTTTTTAAATCTTTTTCATTTTGTTATTTTCTTTTTCTGAACGGCCATCAGTTCTACTATAAGACATTTCAAGGTTATCCATTAATTACCGGACAACCTGTATATATTTGAAACTATACCCATCAAAAGGAGCCTTATATTGTAAGTGTTCCGAAGGAATCAATGTGCCACCCGCAGTTTAGTCTTATAAATAATTACTAGTAACAAGTTATCGGAACTGGTAGCGGTTGGATGCGGGCGGCCTAAGAATGGGCTGCGTGGACAAAAATTGGGGGAGGCCTATGGATATAGGCCTCCCCCAATTTTTATATTCTGAATTGACACTTAGGATACCTTTTATTTCGATAATGTGTATTATCCGTAAGATTGATAATCAGTTAATCATCTCAGCTAAAAGACGTCCATCTACCGACGTTTATTTACTGGGATAAAAGGTATCCTAAGTGTCAATTCAGGATATAACCTATCTGTGTGTTTATCGATCCGCAAACTTTGAGCCTGACCTGTCTGTCCTGTAATCCTTGAAGAATGCTTCAGAGAGAGAAGCTAAGAGTGCTCTGTCATATGCACTTAGTCAATAGATACATTTAAGTTATACTTTGATATAGGACAAGGCTCGCCGATTTGTAAATATACAGTTCCTGTGTACGGTTTTGTCCGTGTCAATCGCACGGTCACAATTCACGGTCATTCATTACACGGTCGCATTACTGGGATGTATAGTATAAGTACAAATCCACGATTCAGTCTGTGTGGCTGTTTTATCAAAATCCATCAATGGTTTAAATGTGATTCAGTAACACACATTTCAATATCTACAAAACTTTTCACATTTTGCAATAATAGTAGGATTTGGGGTACTAATATATCGAAATTAAGATTAATATAACTAATTTAAAACATTAATATCGTTTCGTTGCTCCTGTGAGATGCAAAATTGACCTATAAACTAACTATAATATTTATCATGTTATTCAAATCTATTATGGATTTAATAAACATGTTAATTATGACACAAAACATGCTAAAAATAACATGATGAATAGTCAATTACTTATCATAATCTATTCTCATTTACATTTTCTTTGGATTTTTAATGTGCCTATTGCCTGTGCCTATATTATGAATGATATAGTTTTAAGGCTATGAATAGTATAGCTTATATTAGCTGTGCCCTGCCTTATCATCCGTTTTTATTGAGAGGTCAAGTTGGTCAGGAACTGTTCAACTGATAGGGCTGAAACATGCCTCAGTTTTTTGGGTAGAGTAGCAGCTGTACATTAATGTAGATTTTATAGAAATCTCTTTAGACATTCTGGAGCTTTCAGAGAACAAATATACAGACAAACGCAGTTTATGAAAAGTATCAAATCGTTTATCGTAATTGTAATAGTATCGATTGTTTTCTAATTGTTCTAGCTGGCTTTTTTATAAAACACGGTCACTTTTTCATCTCTATAGCTTTTTTATACTATAGATTTGGTGCCTAAAGTGCACTGGCTTAGTTCAGAGCCAGTTCAAACGAGCCTCAAGCGTTGCTTACTAAATTGTTCATCAATTAAATATTATAAATTCATGTTTTTAATAGTTCACAGTTTTTTCGATCACGCAATTTATGACACACACTCAAGTAGAATTGTTATAAGTTGCCCTTCTATTTTAATGTTTTATACAATTATTTTGATACAATATTTAAGTATTTAGAAGCTGTTGTATGAGGTACTTATGAACTAAACTTCTTTAAAATAAGATTATTAGAACAAGTTACTTTATGTAGTTACTTATTTAATAATTTTTCTATAAGTGTGTATGTCTTTGAACTCCTCCTAAACGGCTAGATCAGTTTAGTTCGGGAGTTTGATTTGTTTTTTAAGTCAGCGTTTGGGCAGCACTACCTCTGTCGGGTGCGCTAGTATAGATATTAGAAAAATACTAATACCCTTTTACCCCTGACTTATTTATACCCTACTTAACAACTTTTGTTTTACTACTTCTCATAATGAATTACTTGATAAATGATTGAATGCAAATTTGTAATTGCTTACTCTAATCCCATGACTAAGACTTAAAACATAACGCGATCGTAACAGAAAGCAACACTATAAACCGCGGAGTGAGAAAAATGTACGAGAGGCAGGGCGGCTGCAATATTTTATAATTTTACTTTTATATAACTAATAAGTTTTGTAAAAAATGGTAGAAAAAATGGTTAAGCATAGTGTAAAGAAGACACGGGTAAAGGGTTATTAGTATTTTTCATTTAACCCTGTATTAATAACTTTACATATGAAGGGGTTATGCAAAATGTAAATTGAAGTTGTAATGGAATAATATAAAAGGGGTCTTAATTTATTTGGAGTGACTGATGGGTCTCAGAGATCCATTATTATCTCAACAGCTAGTCAACAACGAGTACATTTAATATTATTAAACTGTGATTAATTTTATGAATATTGTATATGAATATTACAGAACAAAGCAACTATTTCAATTTATAGTATCGCCCACAGCTAATAAATATTCTCATTATTTGTGCACACAGGTAAAATGTCAATTTTAATTAGATAGTTCATTAACGTACGCGTTTGTTGTGTAGCCACACAGTCAAGTTATACAGAATATTTGGTGAATGCTTATTTGTATATTGTTGTAATCAGATATTTGTTTGTAGAATTTACTTTGGTTAGTTTGAAATTGTATATTGAGTTTACATATACATAACTAGCAGTCCCCCTCAATTCGATCCACATTTAAAAATTACTGCTCCGCTGCAGTAGGTTGTAGCGTAATGTTAAAGTATATACCTTTCTAAAACCGACATGTAGTTCCAGAGATTAGCGCGTTTAAACACAAATAAAACAAACATTCTCTTAATTTTTATTACATTACTGGCTATCGCTTAGCAGATACTTTTCCCGGTACTCAGGGTACTGCACTCAGTATATCCTTTTTGTATCCCTGACGAAGTGTTTGCGTAATTTTATGATGATTGTTCAAGTAGTTAAAGGATGAAAGCGTAACAAACAAACAAACTCATATTCACGTTTATAATGTTATAAGTTAGGATTACATGTATACATAATTTAAATATTATTGACTAGATGTTCCCGCGGTTTCACCCGCGTTTATCGTTACTGCGCCGTCCCCGTGGGTCGTAGCGTGATGTAATATAGCCTATAGCCTTCCTCGATAAATAGGCTATCCAACACTAAAAGAATTTTTCAAATCGAACCAGTAGTAATCACGCAGAATAAACCAGGAGAAACATCGTTTGTACTATGTCTGTAATGGGTAATTATTTTGCTGCAATGTTATTTTAAAACTGCGATATCTCCTAAGATATTCATTGAAATCGAATGATGTAAAAGGCAATTTTGTTTTAAATTAAATATTTGTGATGAATAATGTATTTATTTGGATAAGGATTAATATCTTGTTTATAATAATACCTTCGCAAATAATGCATTATCTTAGAACAAATTTGGTTAGCATAAAAATGGTTATAGTGAGCCAACCTTAAAAGATAGACATATGCTATCGCGGACTTTTTTTTAGAACTTTTAAAGGGGAACAATTCTGTCATACATGATTTTTGCGAAACTTTAACTGTTTACGCAGCGCACGCAGCGGAAGCTCTCAAAAGGAAAAAATACCCTCCGATTTTGAAACATTCTTCATTGGTGCTCAGCTCCTATTGATCTTAGCGTGATGATATAGAGCCTATAGCCTTCCTCGATAAATGGGCTATCTAACACTGAAAGAATTTTTCAAATCGGACCAGAAGTTCCTGAGATTAGCGCGTTCAAGCAAACAAACAAACAAACAAATAAACAAACAAACAAACAAACTCTTCAGCTTTATAATATTAGTATAGATTACATACATTCACGCCTGTTGATACCCGAAGTCTAGCTGACGTGTATTAAACCCATATTTTGCCAGCTACGCTATTAGGTTCACATAATAGAGGGCGAGTCCATTTCCAGTTTACGTGCTCGTGCGTGAAAGACCCACTAACACTCTGCCCGACCTGGACATCAGACACATTCCTTGAGTGCATATTCATTTGACTGAGGATTTCTTGACGAAAATCTTTGTTTTATAACCGTTGATTAAACTTATGAACGATTCCATTAAATGTCACTTTATAGATAACTAGCTTTTGGGCGTGGCTCCGCCCGCGTCGTACATATATCAATAAATAGTAGTCTATGTCCTTCCCCAAGTTTTAAACTATATATGTACCAAATTTCATGTAAATCGGTTGAGTGGTTTAGCCGTGAAAAGGTAATAGACAGACAGACCGACAGACAGATAGACAGACAGAGTTACTTTCGAATTTATAATATTAGTAAGGATGTTTCTTATGCTAGGAACCAATTGATGGTACTCCCAAACCAGAATTGTCGCCTATTAAGTCGACTGGTCCGTCCGTACACACACAAACACTCACATTACTGAAAATCGGCCGACCAGCCAGACATTACGCAAAAAGTCGGCGTCTTACAAACATCTATTATGTTACATAAAAATAAAAATAAGGTATTTCTACGTGGTAAAGTCAGCCATTGATTAGTATTTCATCACTAACTTTAATGACTGAAATACTTTATTCATTCACTCACTTAGGCTCCCACAATATATGAATGTCAAAACTTAATTAGCAAGATGGTTGCCGTAAATTCCTAAGTCAATGTGGCACTTTTAGTCAGGTTATTAGCAATGAATTACTTTAAAACAAATACAAACAAAGTTGAAGTCGAGGTAGTGACGTTGTTAAAGAATTCTATCAGCCATAACAGTTTTTTATAATACAACTTCATTACTTCTATTATCGGAGGTTTAGCAAATATCATAAACTAAGAACAAAGTAGTCTGCTCTTAATTTTGCATTTAGCTCTTCTCAGAACTGGCATAATTATTTTCGAATACATAACCTATTGCTCTATAAGCGAGAGAATCCATTAGAGGGAATTAAGAGATATACTACATCAATATCTCTGAACTCTATAACAATATACAACTACTACCAAACTATTTGACTTTAGTATTTTACAAAATTCCTTTATGCAATTCAGCATTTTAATCCAAGCGACGTTACCACGTAACAGCGAGTAACATGTGAAGCAAATTTCGTAACAAAACAAGAACGTTTTCCCTTCATAATAATATGTAGCTACGGAGAGAGTCGAGAAAATGGTTTCGCATTCAAGTAGAGTAGCTCGTATTGTGGAGGTCGATGCACCCAGCCACCTCGCTAAAGTTGCCCGACAGAGAAAAACAACTGGAGACGGTAGGGGTGCTATGCTTGCTAACCGTGACGTAAAAATAAACTATATACACTCAAGAGAGATTCGACATTCAAATTTCGAATGCATATTTTGAATGTATTTGCCCGCGGCTTCGCTCGCATAAATGTAGGTTACGTTAGGTTAGTTTAGTAACAGCACCGTGTTCTGGATAAAAGGTACCTTATGTCCTTTTTTGTTACCATGAAAACGCATATGCGAAATTTCATTATGACCGGTCGAGTAGTAAAGGCGTGAAAGCGAAACATACAAACTCATATTCGCATTTATAATATTAAGTTAAGATTTGAATGTCGAATCTTTTTCAAAGTTTAAAATATCCAACAAGTTATATTACGCGGGATTTGTTAAATGCCCAATATAGGCCAGGCCCAACGGCTTTGCTTTAGGAAATTAAATTACATTAAAATAACATGTACTGTTAAAATATGTCAAATATGGAGTAGTGAGTATTCACTACTCCTACCAAAGTAAACTAAAATATTTATTACACTGAACTTTTCGAAATCTATTTGATCAGTCTGTGTGCGAGATCAAAATAAAAAGAAAATAAACAACACATTATTAAAATTTCAATATCAATATTCTATTTAATTTTTTTAGGACAAATGTTGCAATTACGTAATATACCATCTCGTCACTACCTTTGCTTTTGATATATTTTTGTTAAAGCTCATTATAGAAACTTTTGTAAGTGTTAATCATAATGTTATCTATAAAATGTTACAATTCACTTACTTTTAGGATATGTCCATATAGTCTGAAGCCCAATCGATGTTCATATTTATAAGTGCGACATCATGTGTTATAATGTTTGTGAAGCCGCCCATTATGCCAGGATTATCTTAAGCTTTAATTTTTGGTTATATAGAATTTATTTTTTAGCACATAAGCATTTAATTGTTAATTGAAACATCACGAACATTATTAATGTTTCAAGTCGTCGTAGTCCAACCCTAGTATTGTACCTACAGCACTATTTACCCACGTCAGTATTCAATGTACACAGCTACATTCTTCGCAGAAGCGCGACGTCAAAGTGCATGAACATTGTTGGCTAAGCTTTTACGCAATCCCTCTCCTGTTTTATGATTAAAGTGGGTAATAGATTTCAATGCCAGTGAGCATTCCAAATACGAAATTATTTATTTTTCGCGAATACTTTAATACAGCCAGTGTGAAAGCTTTTTGTCGTAAATAGTAGTATATTTGTCAAAAGCTGTTGTTTTACAAACAACTGAATTAGTTATATAGTTTTTATTTAGATACTATTATGGTGTTTGGTTTTTTAGGTTATTTTATGTAAGTTAGGTAATAAAATGTAATATTTAAAAATAAATATTAAATATTTCTTTCAAATAAATGTATAAATACAATTTGGCAATTGCAACTAAGCTTTCGAATAGCGCATTTTTGACCTGGGAAATTGAATAGGTCGTCAATCACCTGTAATGGTCTGCCGATCATTGGACGTAGTCAGCTATTAGAGTTCACATAAATCTGCTTTATATATTCAACAACTTACTCTTTATGTATATAATTTATTTTCTATCACAGGTCAATATTTTCTTAAGTGTTTACTCATAGCCGTGTCGTAATTCCCCGTGCAATAGCACTTTAAACGATACACTGCTTACCTTTATAATTCTTCAAATTCTGCTTCAAGGTTTTGCATGACGAAAATAGCATTTAAATAGCAGATTCCGATAGGTATATAGCAATAGTTAATGGAAATACAGTTGCATAGAAAGTTCATTAAAAAGAGACACCTCTATTTAAAGTGTACTTAGGCGGTATGTGACATGTTTGCAAGCATACGAAGAAAAATTTTACAGTTTTAGCTGAGTTTTGCTTTCCTTGTATTTAACACAACTATTGCATTTATTCGAAGCGATGAACAAAAAAAATTCAAAGGTTTGCACTCCGGGAGTGCCGGCAGAAGTGAAAACTTGAATATTAACGTTGTGCATTTTTGATATTTTGGAATGGTTAGCGAATCATTTTGCACGAATTGCTTTAACTATCAGTATAAAAGTACTATCATTTATGTGCTAAAATACAATATTCATATATTGCGCTATCGTACACAAACATGACAATTCTCCCTCCGCCTTACGAATTTTCGATCAGGTCACGTGTCCTGACGCGGGAATGGTTAGCGAATCATTTTGCACGAATTGCTTTAACTATCAGTATAAAAGTACTATCATTTATGTGATAAAATACAATATTCATATATTGCGCTATCGTACACAAACATGACAATTCTCCCTCCGCCTTACGAATTTTCGATCAGGTCACGTGTCCTGACGCGAGTTTAACATTTTTTACCCATCACAAAAAAAGTGCACAACGCCGCTATTCTTTTTCACTTCAAAAAGAAAGAGATGTTTTCTTTCGCAAACATAATATGTTGTTACATGGTCGTTTAGCTATACATATATTTAATATAAGATCTTACAAGCTGGGAATCTTCTATTAGAAAACGTAACGTACAGTTTAGCAATTAATAGTAATAGGTTGACGAGCCCTGGACATAATGGGGCTATTAGGGACATTGTCGCACACGCCCTATTCACATGATTGGCGGTCGTTACTTAGATGTCGCCCAAGTGAGGAAACATTAATTCTAGCCCCGTTTTCTAAGTTAATCATGGCTTTTTGCACCTCAATTGATGTTAAATGCGAATTTTCTCAAAATATAAAATTAGTAGATACATTAGTTTGGCTTATTAGTGTATAATTCAACTACAACACTGAGGAGACTAGAGCTTATGAGTGAATCTTACTCACATTCCCAATGTCACCGTTCATTTGCATTTTATATCCGCGCTAAATATCAGGTTCTTTATTTTTTATAGATTTCTCTCTAACATACAAAAATATATTTCTGTGAACGTTGCAATTAGCATCTGCGGTATTCATGCGCAACCTATTAACGTAGCCTACCAGCGTGAGTTAATAATAGGCTTTAATACAATCTACTGTATTGTTTAGGATTCACAGATCGGTCCAAGAGCTATTGGATGTTTCTGTATTTTTCTCAGTAGCACGGTAAGGCAATAGCTTAGATTAAGCCGTGCTACTACTAAAATTGCCTTAGGCGTAACCCAAAACAACTCTGCCTAACACGAGAATTGAACCTGGGATCTTACGAGCGGCCGTAAACTTAAGCGCAAACTCTTACCGCAGAACTAACCTGGCAATAAAATTTTGATTACAGAATCAACGTAAAATAAAGATGTTCCACTTAAGTTACAGTCTGGACAGCTTATAACTATAAATTCATAGTACTTAGATAAGTACTTATTAAATCCATTAACCTGGCTGACTTTCATTCGACTCTCTTTACTATGTAGATACGTTTCGACTCAGTTCACCTTAGCTCTTACCTATTCCAGATAGATTCGCGTAGCTCAAAGGAATATATTGCGCAGCGTTTTCTTTGATTCCTACGGACAAAGTAATCTGAGTCATTCTACAAATTACGAAAATAAACGGAACATATGTAGTAAAATGCTTGAACATAATTTATAAAGTACTTGACTATTTATTGTTTGTATATTACTTATTATTAGAAATAGACTAAACCTTTTTTATTATTAGAAATAGGCAAAATCTGTCTAATAGAATGAATACGAATGTGAAGCAAGTCAGACCGGTATTTTGAAAGCTGACGTCATAACGTGGTATAGTTGTACTTGTTTACAGTGTTTTTGTTTATCGTTAACAGGTTCTATGATTGATGAATCTCTCATTATTATGATACATAACAATAGATTTTCTAGCGTTGTAGTGTGTACATATAATGTTATAAATTTTTGATCAACAATTAGTTACATCTTAATATGACGTTAATATAAAGCAAAGTATTCTTTCGTCCATTACAATTTTACTAATATTGCCACAAGGCAATATTAGTAAAAGAAAAAATTTTGTAGGTAAAATACTTCTATCTTAAATACAAATTTAAGATAGAAATATTTTACCTACTCAATTACCCTTACTAATATTATAAATGCGAATGTCATTTGTTTGTTTGTTACGCTTTCACGCCTTAACTACTTAACCATTTATCGTGAAATTTCGCATACACGTCTGGGATACAGAAAAGGTTATAGGGGACCTTTCATAGGACCAGAGGGATAGAAAATTTACAAAATCTAGATTAACGCGAGAGAAGCCGCGGGCAAAAACTAGTTGATTTATTTATTTATTGGTTTACCAGCAGTTATTACACTAAAACATTACAAAACAGAACATAGTATTATGCTTAATCTAAGTGCACAACTTATGTAGGTAAACACCACATGCATATAATTTAATATAATTTAGGAAACAACTATTGATAAAAGTTATCAAAATATCGTGGAAATAAATTATACAAACTTATACATAGTACCTATCTCTAAATAGGACAGTAATTAATAGATGGTTAATCGATAATCAGATTATGGACTCGGTTCATAAATTCGTACTGTAGTGATTACATAATTATCTTACTTAGCCATGAAACAGGCGAGTTGGAGCCTAAATATGTATAACTTTCAAAAAGGATGATGTAGAAGCATAATTGGTTTTCTAGCATATTTGTGAGAGATATTGAATTTAAATTTAGATAGTAGTTCTGGGCAATTAATATTGTTGCGTAAAAGTTTATATAAATGTTCAGAAGAGTTCCTGCGTTTTTCCAATGAGTCAATTTTTATAAATAATGGTTCAGTATTGTTATATTTTAATCAGTGCATCTGCCTAGCCGATGATGACGCGTTATTGAACATATATGAATATACCATGTCTATAATAAGTGCTTACGTGCAACTAAATACTTATTAATTCCATGATAGACATGGCGACGTTGAAAATTGTTATGCCATGTTGAGAGCTATAAAAACTGATGGCAGTCAGCTATGCATATGATAGTGTTACACCCATATCAATAGAAATGAGAAATTCTGTAATAGGAAAGTATAAAGGAAGACTGAACAACAATGACATGGTTTCAAGAGAAACTTACTTTTATTTTGGTACATTCAGATGCCCGCTTAGCAATATCCTTTATGCCATAGATATGACTGCGAACTGCGTAATAAAAATAAACGTACCAGCAAAGTTTGCAACAATGCAGCTTACGAAAGATTTTGGTACTCGCAGTGATAATATACCTACATAGATATTCACAGGATTATGAAAATATTGAATGTACTTACTACTTTTATATTCCAAGTTTATGTTTATGATGCGTTTAATCGACTGTTAAAACGAATATTACTGTGTGGCCTTAATAATACCGGCATGTGTGCACGAAGGTATGCGGTTGGGGTGAGAAATTCTGTGATTATACATGTATCTATGTGGTTGCTGTTATTACATAATAGGCTTCAATTTACAACTGGATTTTATTAGGTTTTTAACTTTGAAATTGCCGTTTATGTCCTACATCTGATTTCGTAGATTTTGTACAAAATGCAATGGTTATTTAAATAATTCATTTATATTTGGAGAATATACTATATATTTTATTAATAGTATGTATTATTAACAATACATACTATTAATAAAATATTTATTTCAAACAAATAAATGAATTCTTATTCTTATACAATTGTGTTGTATGTATAATATCGCTTAGTGTCTGCCCATATATGTATATTGTTTCAATTCACCATAATTATATGATGGTTGATGTTTTTGTTAGTTTAAGAAAGACCATAGTGGATTAAATACAAGCATATACACATAAAAAAATAGTATTCACACTAAAAAAAGATGTAACAGTTAGTATGAAAACTACAACGTTACCGATGTTTTTCATACAAAGCAGGCACTTCATATTGAAACCTCTATTATTGTAGATGGTACTACGTGTTAAACCGATTTTAAAACATCCAACATTCAATACAGTAAGGCTCACCCGATTCAGCGCAAACGTTTTCCTGCGGCATGCTTTTAACAATAATTTCTCCGTACGTGGAGGCTTTGGAACGAACTACGTACCGCAGTGTTTCCTGAGTACTTTGAGCCGTGTGCTTCCCAGTAAGCCAGTGAAGAGTATTAGGTTTGACTGTGGCCTTGGCATCGCCGAACATAAGAGCGGCGGGTAAACAAGTAGTAATAAAATATAATGTGTTTCTTAAACGAACGGCATTTCTTTGAAGTTTAATTTTTCCATGTGCAAATTTAATAATTTGCCTCATCATTGGTATTGCTCTGAATTTTCCGCCAATTTTCGATATAATGCGCTTATTGCAAACAAGCGAATGGTTGTCGGCTTAATGCATTTCGAATAAGTGTCTCCAATATAAATTTGCATCACTTTTGCTTCTTTTGTTATTTTTGTCTACATGAATCGTATAGCATGACTATAATGAAAAACAATATGGTACCATTACGTCAACCAAAATAAAAGTTAAATACTCTTAAATTTATGTGACTGTATATTAATGGTGGATTAGTCAAAGACATATGAATAATGTTTCAGTAATGCATAGGTTTCCAAAGCCTTTTAACGAGGCTGTATGATCAGTCTGGAAATCATACGTGTTCACCTTTGCGCTCATATACAACGGTGACTTAGGGCCAGTTCTGCTGAATTATTCACTGCCACCTAGACACGGTAGAAACTATAATACCTATAAGACAATCTGTAAATATACCTTACAGTACATAGGACATATCTTTCTTCCAAATAAAGCCGCGAGTTTCAGGATGTACATCTACACAATTGATTAATCGAGAGTACATTTCCATCAGTCTCGGGAACAAACGAACCGAAACAATACAAGTTTGACTCTTCGAGACTCAAGTCGAGATGAGTTCCTAATTATATAACTCCGTCTCAACCTATCTACATTAGGACATTGTTTCGAAAACTTTAGTTTCTGTTAACATTTCTGGTTTATTTACTACATACATATTTATTACACTGATATTTCTAATAATTTATTTGTATATTATTCTACATTCATAGTCAATTAATTAGTCATTCCTCTGGTATTGAAATAGGTTAAAGTATTATTGCGTTTTCTATTAGAAGATTCTCAGTAGCAGTATGTACCAGGGTACTTATTAGTTATGCCCTTATGTTGGCCTGGTAGGTGGACAAGAAGTGAGATAGATGGTCAAATGCTGTGATACTTTTTCTAGTTAGCGTTCTTCTGTAGACACATAATTAGTTCTACCAATACCAATTTAGCATTTATAATTTCAATCTTATTTTGACATTATTCTGTCTGAATCAATAACTTACGTCTTGAAGACAAGATGACTATGTTGACCATAGACAAAGTATTGCAATGTGAGGACTACTTTGAAAAACATCCTGTAATATATTGATAGCTTGTAGAGATTGAGTAAAAGAATAACTAATCGTTCTCGTTAATACAACCTGTGTAACCTTTTGAGAATGTATAGGTCTATTATTAGTTGGTATGATTACAAACTTTTCTAGTATGATGTATGCCTTGTGGAGCTAGTTAATAACTTGAAAGTTCTAGAGACCGATGTCCTTTGATAGTGTTTGACAAATGACTGCTCGTTGTATTACGAAAAATATAATCTTTGATATAATTAAAGCTTAGAGAGTCAGTTATAAATGATTAATGTTATACTTGCGCCTTACATGTAGTTTAGTATTAATAAAAATAATTTTGGCACTTAAGGTACATATTGTAATATTATAATGGCCGTGAGATACACGGCCAATGAATATAAAATAAATATAATTATATAGCATCTCTTAGAAAAAAGTCAGCTATTGATAGGCTGCAGTTTAGCTATGTATATCGTGATATTGATACATTTTATGAGCAGTTATTGTCACATACCATCAGGTAGGCTGCTAGCTGGTTTGAGCCAAGAAGCAATAAATTAAATGAATAAAGAAGCTCGCTAATATAAAATTCGTTTAAAATATTAGGTTTCGTGACTGAAACATACATTAACTTGCATGCAAATTTTGATAAGGTTACATTACGAATATAAAGCATAATAATCATATACATATATGTATATTACTATGGTTATTATAAATAATCTGTTCAATACGTATACAGAAATGGGTTTATACAGTAATCGAAAAACTTACGAAGGAACTAAACTACTACAAATGAATTACTACGAAGCAACGTTCGCATTAATACTCTTTTAAATTACTCTGTGGTAACTTGCATAATAATATAAAATATAGTAACAATAAAATACTAGTTTACTCGAAGTCACCGCATTTGCAAGTTTCCTACAGCATAACTATGCAAGAGTTGTAATAAAATAAATCCCTTGTTTAAGTTTGCAGAGTGCAATATAAGGACTGCGAAATAAATGGTCGTGTCGTTTTCAGTAAAAGGCAAGAAAATAAGATCGAGACTTTTGTAGCTAAATGGTCTACGGCGTAGATACAGCGTAGCGGATACGTTATTTAAAATCTTGAGCAGCCTATCAAAGAATGCTTTATGGTATATTGCTACGGTTACACATAGCTGCTGGTTCGGGAATAGGATTATTTATTTATTTAAACACATTTATAATATCTTTACAGGATATCCTAAAACTATAATATAAGCTAAATATACATAATATAATATAAATAAGACAATAAAATATATAGGAGTTGACTATGCATTGGTTCTTGAGTGATTACTTACATGTTGATACGTCCACTTAACCAATTGACGACGTACATAAATTTGCGTTTAATCAGATGTATAAACTAAACCGACATATTATATAATATTATCTTCTGTTTACGCGAATGTTATTCATTGAAATTAAACTACTATATACGGATTTTATTTTATTTTATAGTATTGTACTATTTATATTTATGTTTACACTTTCCCCGACGTTTCGGATGCTTTTCAGCAGCCATGGTCACGGGGAGACTAAGATGTTAGTTGTCTCAATGTTCCAGGGTAGTTATTTCAAAGTACCCGAACATAATTTAATCATGGGTGTTTCTATTTACGCAGAATGAGCTCAAAGTATCATAAAGTCTAGCTGTGGTTTGCTTTTTCTTGGATTTGACTATTTGAATTACTGGATCCCAAGCTGGTGGTACATTCCAACCATCTTCTCTATCGAAATTAGGATGTTTTTTGATTTCAATAGCCTCGCGAAGCATCCTTGGCAGGTTTGTCAAATCTCAGGTAGTGGCTGGTCCCCTGTATTCGAATCCACGAGTTCAATGCTTCATCCATTAGGCTCGCGACTTTATTCCGATTCTTTATTTATATGTATTGCAACAATAAATGTAGGCTGAGTGTCTCCATTCTATTATTGATTTTAATTAATCGTTACACTAAGTTTAGTTAGCAAACTTAGGACAAACTACACAGATCATCTCACTTTTAAAGTGAGCAAGAATATTAATTAATTCATAATGTACGTTGGATGCCTACAGTAAGATCTACTTGCCTTTTGATTTGAACCCGTGACCTCTGCAGTTAACTTGAAGGTTATCAAGTTTCTTACGTTCATAATCTTTTTTGTAGTTAGTAAATCAGTGTCAGAATATTTTAAATTGTCTGAAGGCCTTGGCTTGACTCTTTGTAGTCAAGCTAAGACAAGTTGCTGATGTTTTAAGTGGTGTTTGAAACACTGGTATTATTTGCTTAGATACTAGGCTACATATAGGTTTCTATTGAAAAGAGTTGTGGCTTAGGTCGAGTACGATATCTTTTAGACACACTGTTGAAGTTTTTCTTTAGTAATACTTTTCACGTTAACTGTCACGATGGCGAAATGTTTTCTTTAATGCTCGGGTAAAGTGTTGTTGGTTTTACCGTTAAAAATCCTCAGCATTTTGCGTGTAATTTTCGACCACCTATTTTTAATCAAGAACCATTTTCCAAACCGCTACCCAATTAGGTACTAAATAAAGGCCAAATTTGAAGTCTGTAGGCCTCAGCTTAAATGTTAGAGGTTGGTATAAAACCGAGTACTGTGCTGTATTATGTTCGTGAGAAAGATTAAGTATGGCTGCGTGTGGTGGTGTTAAAGGTTGTCACCTCGCAACTGTAATTGTAAAAATGTATATGATTCATAAATATTTGTTTTGGGTCTGGGTGTTCTTTGTGCCTGTTGTTTAAATGTTTGAAAATTCCTTGCTACATAGGTTCCATTGTTGCGAAGACTTTTCAAACTTTACATAATGTGTGAGATAGCTGTAAAATGAAATTCTAATTTTCATATCTCGGTCAATGACAACAAGGCATAATATTTTTCGCAACCGGTACCAGTCTTCAAATACTGTCTTTAATTAGAAAATAAGTATCAATTTAAGTTTTAGAAACTACTCAAGTAGTACTCGCGTTGCGATAAGACTACTAAACTAAGTCTGGTTGTAATAGATAAAGCTGACCTTTATAGATAACATAGACTTTCGGCCATCCCTACAGGGGTAGGCAGAGATGTATTACACCTACAAGTTTGTATATAATTAGGAACATATATTTTATTCTTAGGTGACGCAGCTGTATGCTACTATTACGCAGAGTCCAGGTTTTAGACTTAATACTCGGGTCAGGCAATACATTATTGGATTCTTTAAAAAATTCTCAGTGGCAGCACGGATTTTGGAACTGTATCCGGTAAACATTAATAGGCTAGCCGACTATTACGTGGCACTTAAACCATAGCTGGAATAATCTGTAATAGGGAAAGTAGTGCCTTCCCTTTTGGGAATATACATACGTATGTATGTATATTCCCAAAAGGGAACAACAACATACGAATAATACATAGTCATATGTATATATGACTATGTATTATTCGTATGTTTTTTTTTATAACAGACCGTAATAGATACCAGTTGCAAACAGTTGTTGACACCAGTTATATAAAATTTATCCTACTCCCGAAATAACGTATCATGTTCTTCAAATCACAACCGACAAATCCGCTCAGCTCCGCAACCATATTCTGTTAAGGCGCTCTTGATTTACAGTCCCATACAAGATATATGCATCCTATGGGCGTGGGCGATAAAACGGTCCTATTCGAGAGTCGCAGCCGTCATAAATCTCCATCACAATGTGGAGATGTAGAGAGAGGAGCCTGCATGGGTTCGTGTAATACGGGCCATCCATCTTTGCTTGACACTGGACCAAGTAATTGCTGAAAGTTTAGGGTTAAAAGCTGCTTGAGATTTGTGGTGGTAAAGACCTGTGAGATTAAATAAAGTAACAGAAGATCTTGTTAAGATTTCAATATAGTCTATCTCAGTTTTAGGCTCACAATTAGCACAGAAAATATAGTAATTTGATTCGTCAATGGACAACGTGATCGTACAATAGTATGTTTTTTGTTTGCTATATATTTAATATTAATATTTAACACCTTCTACACCATATTCTGCACAACTATCTCATCAATGACAAAGAAATTACAATGAAAAAGTATTGTGAATAAGCTCTAGGGTTCGAGCATTGGTCTGAAGATTTAGGGATCATACATACTTATAGTTTACACGAAAATTGGATCCTAGTAATATTATAAATGTGAAAGTTTGTGAAGATATTTGAGCATGATTGTCTAAAACCGTTGAATGGATCGACACAAAACTTGGCTCATAAATAGAGAATGTTATAGATTAATACATATATTTGTTATCCCGGAATGCATTTATGTCAGTAAATCTAGTACTTTATAATTTGAAGCATGAACAGTGTCAATGCCACTTAACGACTATATTGTGTTCAGCCCACGGGATCCAGATCTAGAGTTATTTTTTGTGTTAAAATATTAGCCATCGTTCGGACACCGCCTTACAGTCGTAATGGTTTTACAGGTTGTATTGATTCATTAAATCATTTCACTCTGATCCAGTATTAATTGTAGCAATTCAAATATGATGAACAGTAGTATAAGTACCTATTTTCAAGTTTACAAAGTTTAGAACACAGTGCATAGAGCCGTGGCCGGATTATGGCGTTACTCGGCACCTGACAGGTGTGTCATACGTAGCACAGCTCTATTAAGTTTATTCACATACATAATATTTAATATAGGTAGTAAAGATGTTTAAGCTTTATCGAGAATGCGGTTTGACCTATATTAAACGAGCACATCTGTATTGAAAATATGCTTTTTTCAAAACGAGGTCAAGTGAATAAAGGAATTAATTAATTAATAAAAAACTGCTCTATTCCTCTTATCCAGTACGGTAAAGCCCATGCATTAAGTCTGATATCGCGAGTTTTTTCGTGTAGGTTTTTATGTTAGGATTAACTTAGTAACAAAATGGAGTTCATCACTGTGTTGGACAGACGGGATTAAACTTTATAATGTTAGTAATAGAGTTTTAACTTGCCTGTGGCCGGGGTTTGTGTATGTGGCATTATAATATTATTGACATTGCATATTATGTATGTATATATATAAATAGACGCTAATGAAGATAAACTTATCATAAAAAAGTAGACCAACGGCCGACGGCAGGTCAACGCTGGGGAATGTAATTTCAAAAGCACTAGCGTCAATTATGCATATGTATGTCCCATCTTTACTAACATTATAGATGTGAAAAGTAATGTAGATATTTGTAACTCAATCACGTGCATACTGTTAATGACTCTGTATAAAACTCGACACACAGATAGACCATGTCCTAGTTTAACATCCTGTTTATACCAGTATGCGGTTACGTAGGACTTATGTGGGGTAAGCTGCGGGCAAGAAATACTTAAGATTAATTTTCTAATAATACGTGATATATATAATATTTATTTGTATTAGTATCCTTGCACAGAGTTTTATTTCAAATGTGAAGTAAAAACAACGGTATATTCATATTTGTGGTTACTGATTTAATCTTCAGTTAGGTCACACCCATCAAAGACATGCTAACATTATATAAGTGTCATAATAAATTCTGCTTCATTTATGCCATAAACTTGATATAGCCGCCTCGTGTGATACGAAAATGTGCTTACGACGTATTTTTGTTTTAAGTTAAGCAAGGATATTCCGCTGAAAGATCCTCCGGGGATCAAATAATAGCGCGCACATAATTCAACGTCCTTTTTTATACATAAATCTTAGACCTTCGTTCAAGCCTTGGATTTCTGGTTTAGAATTCAGAACGTTGACCTCACAGGTCTTTGAACTCTCTCTCCTAAAATAATACTAATTTTCAGAGGTCTAACTTTTTAATGAGGTTACTCACCTCATCATTATATTGTCTTAGTACTGCGTAGTGTTGGATAATTAATTATTGGGGCGTCGATATCGATTTTAGGAGAGAAAAAGGATTTGCTACTTCAATAATAACTTAACTTATAAACGAGAAAAATGAAGACAGTTTATAAAGAAAGACTTAAACCTGCGACCTCGACATAAACGTCGATTGACCAATATTATGGTTACCTTCCTATTTGTGGTCCCACGTTAGGAATAAAAGTGGCCTCTGCAATGTTTTTTTCTATAAGCAACTGTTAGACTTGTGATAAAGTCGGTAGATGTACGTAGATAGAAGATAATAATTATGAAATATGAACTAATTATAAACAGTTATATAATTACTTTCCTACTTTACTCACCAATGCAAATCCATGACATGTATTTAAATAAATAGAGCTGTTGGTATCACTGAAGCTTATTGCGAATAAACATTACTGCAGGAACTCTTAAAGTCGTTAGAATGAAAGTGTATTTACATAACTTCACTCCGAGTACAACCATCCTGTGTCTGACTCAGGTGAAACGACTAGAAACTCATTTATATGCAGTTCATTTGTAATGTTCAAAGAGAGAATCGGTTGAGTTAGCTCCATTAGTTTGTTACATATATAAACTGTGTTCGTAAATATTGATGACATGTATGTGACTAGACGAAAGTCGCTCAAAATGCTGGAACAGTAAAGTTGGGATTTGTTTGTCGTGTTTAAGTCCAAATTTAAAATGTGTACGACAATACACAGTACGGCCATATATGATTGCACTTACAATGTAATGGTAAATGTCTACTGCCCAAGTGTTGATAGTCGCGTATTCAATTTACATCCTTACTAATTTTATAAAGCTGACGAATTTGTTTGTTTGTTTGTTTGAACGCGCTAATCTCAGGAACTACTAGTTCGAATTGAAAAATTCTTTTAGTGTTGGATAGCACGTTTATCGAGTAAGGTTATAGGCTATATAACATTACGCTACGACTAATAGGAGCGGAGCAGCAGTGAAAAATGTTGCAGAAATGGGGAAAATTCTCTTATATGAACCAGACGAATTTACGCGGGTCAGCTAGTATTATATATTTGGTCTCACACCTTTATTTTCAAAATGGTAGACAGTGGTGTATAACGCTCACATTTCGCCTGTTATGGTGCTATCTTATAGAGGGCATACTTATTAACGACTGTTGGCCACAGATCCAGATTCTGTAAAACTGTGTGTTCTTGAAACAAAATCTCTTATTTATTTGTATTAAAATGTACATTTATTTGTTTACACAAAGTATACCAATACAATCAAATAAAAGCAAAGATCAAAGACTAATTATAGGTTAATACAACGCTTTGTTCAGATACTTCTACTTATAAACAAATAATAATGAAAGCAGTTAATGGCGGTCTTCGCATTAGGACTTAACCTATATTATGGTTCCTTATACTTATTGTGAATTTTTTTGTTACAGGTATGTACCCGTTATTTCAAACACTTGGTAAGACTATCAAAACACAAACTCTAAATGAAATCAGTAAAAGTAATTAAGAAACACACTTAAAATTGAATAACATCAACTATTAAAGTTTGATTTAAAAAAGCATTGAGGCATCGAAAAAATGTCTTGCAGAATGAAAAACAGATGCTTGCATTTCTGAACGGGGATGAATATTTTATGTATCATTTCGCAGTCCCGGGAATTCATCTCCACTTGAAAGATTTATATCGGACGAAATCTCGAGTTTACGGCCGGCGTACGGTCTAAATGTCCTGATATATATCACCGTGTACGTTGCAATTTTTTGCCAGTGCATTCAGAATACGCATTTCAATGCAAATGATCGAATTTACGTATCACTTTTGATTTTTGAACACCGATTCTATAACACTTTTTTAAAATGTTCGTTTTAGTCTCAGGTTATTTTGTTGTTGAATCTGCTTTGATTGGCTGTGCATTTAAGTTTTATAATGATTTTAAGGCGTAACTCACTAGTTCTTGCGCTCATAGTTATTTGGGACTCGTTAGTAAAGGTATATTATGTATAATCTTCACTAAAGGGTCAGTTAAGTAAATATATATAATGCGATATATCCTATTTTATCTATAACGTGGAATTTAATTTAATAAAATATTTATGCTCTAAGTTGAAATTAATTTGAACTTGATTTTTAAACTGCTTGTTGTTTATTTGGTATAAAATTTCGTTTATTTTATTTCACCCTTTACGTTTCTGGGTTTGATGCTCGGATGACTGTTTTTCTGTTAGAAACTTCACAGTAGTAGCACCGTGTAGTAATGTGCTCGGTTGAGCGTAGTAGGCTCGATTTCTATTATTCCTAGCATACATAGCAACATAGCAAAATGTGGATATGATACAACTTCTAAACCTTAACTTTAGGAATTACAGACTATTGTATCTATACGTGATTTTAAAATCAAAAATACATGGTATGAAATTATAAATGCCACAAAAATAGCAACCACGGTAGATAAGCGCCTAATATTTCAGATTTTAATATGGGTTCACTGACAAATACACTCGCGAAAAAAATATTTATTCAATTAAACCAATTTATCACTGCCTAAATTTAGAATGGCTTTTTGAATGAATGTGGAGTGTATAAAGTGTCATTGCAGAATCCAATTTGTTTTGAAAATCTCGGCCTTTATCATAGTTTAACACACTACGAACATATTAATACCGCTAATGTTAACTTAGCAACTATATTATAGTTGCTAAATAACTTTATTGCATAATATGTATGTATGTGTGTGTGTGTGTGTGTGTGTGTGTATGTTCCTGAAATACGCATATATTCTCATCTATCGTTCATAGATCGACTTACCATTTTAAAATTTCAATAGAACACAAATAACGGCAGATTGCAAGTCAATAGCCGCGCCGTAGGATGACCCATTTCTCTTCGCCGATTTGTACGACTTGCTAGCGGCATAGCAACAGTATTCTGTTCGTCTGTCATTTGCACAATAACATGGAAATGATGAAAATTTCTGTTTTGATTAGTTTAGACCGCATGAATTTTGTATTTAGATAATGCACTGCTTTTATATCTAGTGAATACTGGTGATGCAATTTTCCGACTGGCAATCAGCTGGTAGTACATTTTGTATTAAAACATTTACACCCAATTGCGATACAGAACGCATTACTGTGAAATGATGAGTATGTAAATTTTATTTATTACCGATTTAATGCGATGAGTTTATACAAGTGCATTATACGTATTGGTAAATTGGATATCATTTCATCTCGTCAGATTTACACGTGTCTTCAATCATCCACAGTGTCAGTCACAATCAGTCGGCATGACTAAAACGAATAAGGCTCATGATAACAGACTTATCAAAGTGAGTATTCTGTCAGAAAGTCGTAATTCATCCTTTGTTCTTCTTTACTTTGAGTGAGCTGGCTTGACAAGCTCACTCACTCAGTCTACATTACCGTACAAAATAATTTAGTTATCTAAAGACGAAAATGACATTAATTGCAAGGGACGCTTTAGATAAGGTGCGCTTTCCACGTGAGACAGTAAAATTATTAAATTCGCTTGACCTATTTCTGAGGCCTGCATTGTATGGCAGTGAAACGGCGTCGAAATGTAGCTTCCGGTTAGTATAAGATCTCATTCATATTTCGTAAATAGTTTGATATACTGTTTTTAATAGAGTGCTTTGTCGAAATTTTGTGACAGTATGTAATTTATTAAAATTTTACTAAATGCTTTAAAGTTTATTAACCTATTAGTCGGGGTACACCGGCGGCCAGACACAATAAGTTTTTAATTATGTCTGGATTTCTAAGACTTGACAGGTAATATATTCGATTTTAACCAAAATGTAAGTATACAAGTGCATGGTACATTACGTAAGCTATATTTATAAATACAACGTAATAGGGGGTGAGTCTATTGTTCCCTAAGGAACATAATACATAATATCCAGACTCCACTTCTCAAATTTTCTAACAAATATCCCAAAAACACTGGAGATATGTAGGCTATATATATAAAATTATGGTCTCAGCAATAATATGATGTATTCGCTTCGAGTCAATTTTAGACAAGTTACCGACTAACTAGAAGTACTGTACGTTTGCAAGTGCTTACATTGTAGGCAATTAGTGTTTACAAGGTAAATGTTTACCTTGCATCAAAGCTACGTATGTACCTGACCTTCTGTATGACGCAGTTGTACGCTGCCATTACAAACTAGATGTCGAGAAAGTTCACGCATACTATGTAATGTAAAGTATTTTAATGATCTCTATTCACTCAATGGAAGACTTACGTATATTTTATAGAGGCTTTACTGATGCATTCGTTTTTTTTCCTAGACAGCTCCCGCTCATGGTAGCAATCTTGTGTCACGGTGGACTTAAGAAATATTCAAACAATCGACATAAAGAACACCCATACTCGAAACAACAACTTTTTTTAATTTTTTTTATCTTTATATATTATAGAGGGTTTAATCACAATGATTATGTCACCCTCGAGGAGACATTTATTAACAATCACCTTCTACGTTTTAAACAAAGACTTACTAATTTTATTAACATCCCAGCTTCCTCTGATAACGGAATAACTATTTTTGATCACACACAGCTTTGTTCCGTGTGGGAATTGAAACCATAGCACTTGGCGCAGTGGCAGTGGTGAGACGACCCCATAAACCAATACGCCAGCTATGCAGTCTGATTTTTTATGTTTCAAGATGGCAAATAAGCATACAGCAATGTATACAACATATTATACTCAATTGCAAAAACAGAGGTATTATTCGCCCGTTACCAACTCTAAAAGAAAGTTGAACCTCCGCGATTCTATAGTATGTTTTCATTCTAGAAGTTTAGAACTATTGTTTATCAAAAGCTATACGTGACAGCAAATTGTGAAGAAGAAGTATATTCGCAGTATGGTGGTCATTAGCAGTTTTAGACTCACAAAATTAGTAATGGTTGACCATTATACTTCATCGACGCAATATCCTTGAATCCCTACGCTGATTATGATAATTTTACTGGGGAAATAATTGAAATTAAACGAATTTCAAAGATTTTTTTTATTGAAAACTTCTTTAGGCGCGTTGAGCACTTCTTGCGTAAACAAAAATCATGAGACTCGCGTCATCGTCACCAAACGCTTTTCATTTTTGAATTATTTTTGGTTTATAAAGAAGTGTTTATGATCAAGGATTAAAGTTTTCACATCTATCGGCAGTCCCCAAAGACAACCCCAATGTTTTTTGTTTTTAAATGCAGGTCTCTTTCGTGAATACTATTTAAAGTATCACTTAACTTTCATTAAATATTGAACAACCTATATTTTAGATAAAATATATGGAATAGAAAAAGCTTTAAAAGCCTATCAAATACTTATACACGTAACTCTGCAATCCAATCTCTTTCTTGTGTCTGGGTACTTAAAAAGATAGGCGTAGCGAGGATTATTAGGGTTTACGATAAGAACTAATTACTTTTCAGAATCGCCGTTGTCGAACCCGAAAAGGAGGTATTATTACAGGAAGATCTATCCTCCTTTAATTCCTGTTTCTCGATTATTTTTTATATGTTATTATAATTACTCTATATCGTTGTAGTATCGAGTTTCCACGATATATCGCTCTAGGTTTTTCACAATTCGTATAATTGCGTAATGGTAGTTTCATAGCTTAATTAACCAAGAAGTGGCTTCTTATGAATAATAATTTGTAATCGAGAGGACGAGGGACGAATTTCGCTTATGGCACTACCAACGTGAACCCACTCTAATACAAACATAATTGGAGAGGCGAAAAATAATACTAGTAATATGTAAACAAATTGCTACTAACCCAAAAATAATCTTTCAATAAGATTTTCGTTTGTAATACCATCAAAATTATTGATTTACAAATTTTATATTTGAGCTAAGATAATAGAAAATGTTATTATAAAAATATTTTTTTGGTTTGATAAAAGCCTGTTAATATTACCTTAAATATTACTGGAAAAGTCATAAATATCTAAGTACTACAATACCAGTGTATTGTAAGCATGGTCATAGACATCGGTGATGGCTCTTTAATAGCTCTATGCTGTATGAATGATAGACTTGACGCAGAAACATCATATAAATTATGTTGACGTAAGGCCGCAAAGTTACAGCAAATCTCACGTAGCTTCGGTAAATTATGGCGTGAAGGATGTGAAGAAAGTCTTATTACGCTATGTTTAATGAACCGTAACGTCATTATGTCAAATAAAAATTTTTGATAATGAATTCTTTTCTCTTTCTCTAGTTTTGAATTCTTTTTTGATCTAGTACTTCTAAGATATAACTGTTTTTCTTCAGTAATATTTAAGGTAATATTAACATGTTTTGATCAGATCAAAAATATTTTTAAAGAATTTTTTTACTATCCTAGCTCAAATTAAATTTGGATATCAATAATTTTTATGATATTACAAACGAGAAACTAATTGAAAGATTATTTTTGGGTTACTAGTAATTTGTTTACATATTACTAGTATTATTTGTAAACTCTCCAGCTATGCACCACGAAAAGAAAAACATGTGCAAGAGCTATGTCAGTTTTCGGAATCTGAATATAAAAATACTGGTTCAAATCAAATCAAATCAAATCAACATTCTTTATTTGCTAAATACAGATTAGAGATGATGGTACATAAAGCAAAATAGTCCACTGTATTTTACCGTAACTGGCATGCAAATGTTGCACTTAATTATTTAAAATAACAATAAATAAATAACTGATCAAAATATGTCTAAAAAACAACCCTTTACAATACTTTTTAATCCATTTAGTGTATTTGTCAATAATAAATAGAGGATGTTTAATTGTCAATGAAATTGGTCTGTATCACAAAATCGTATATTATTTTTTAATAGCAATATTATTATCATTTAGAAAATCATTTATGGTATTAGGCTTTACTAAAAAAAAAATCGCGTAGTATGATTTTAAATGTGGCAATATTTTCTGATTCTTTCACTGTCGTGGGTAACTTATTGTGTATCTTCACAGCCATACAAAAGACACTGTTATGTAAGAGAGCAGTCCGAGAGGGTACTATGCATAAACGTGTTTTATTGCGATTTCTTGTTATTTTTATGAAAAGATTAGTGTTAGTCCTAACAAACATGGCAACTTCATATATGTAAATCGAAGGAAATGTGAGTAGTTTCAAGTTAATAAAATGAAATTTGCAAGAGTCAGTTTTTTGTAGATGGCATATTGCCCTAATGCATCTCTTTTGCGCCAGGAACACCTGTTCCTTGCTTGTAGAGTTTCCCCAGAAAATAACTCCATATTTTAATATTGGTACAACACACCCATGATATGCAGATGTAACCGCTTTTTTAATGGCTATTTTACTCAACATGTAAAGGGCATATGAAAATCTCAGTACTTTATTAATAATGTCATAGATTTGTGTGTTAAATGTAAGATTATTGTCAAATGTAATATCTATTCCTGGAAGAGGATCGTACTTGCCCGAGCAAAGCCTTATTGCTACCGTTAGTTAATAATTGGCTACGACACGGCGACGGTCCCTTCCACTAGCTGTTTGCCTACTTTGCTCGTAGTGACATAAATTCTCACACAATTTTTGTATTGTGGTATTCATTTAAATTGATATTCATTACTGTTACTGAATGAACATTCAATGATCAGTCGAATGTAAAATTCAGTATTAATTATAAGTACATTGAGTATTGTTTACAATGGTCATTGTATGTAATAATATTATTCAGGGTAATTACTATTTTCGGTATTTAATTATTAAATAATATATATGTATGCAGTGATGTTTAATAATATGGATAAGATAAGTGTTAGTGGCCACTTTTTTACCAATACGCTGCACGTAGCGGACATCCTTACACGTAATCTATAGATAGCTCTTTCATTGGATACATTTGTGACAGTAGTGTGTATTTGCTGAGCTTGGGTATTAGTTTTGATACGCGGATTCATATTAATACGAGCATAATATTGTTATTTAACAGAGGCACCTTGGTAGGGTTTAAAAGCGAAGAGGTATACTCATTGCTTTCCTTTCCTTTCAAAGACTAACGGTTAGTATAGAGTCACTAGCTACTTATCCTTATTTAGATTTGCGGTTCAGGCCAAAGCCGGTGGTTTTTCAGTGGCCTGGGATTTATTGCTCTAGCTACCAAAACACGTAAAGTAGAAGCATCAAGTTACTATGTTTACCTGTTTGGTAAATTACAAAAATGAGTTAGCGTCATAAATCTTCGTCAAAATAGTTTTGCCGCAATATGTTCCGTGTTTACATTACCGTTCCTAAATACATCCATCCACATTTAACCTTTTTGATAACACGCCCATATATCTTGCGCAAAAGATATATACATTTCTATCAACCATACTGCGGTCTATACGAGCCTACGTGTTATGAAAACTATTACACGAACTATTGACAGAGTTTTAGAACACTAAGCTCTTTAAGAAAGTATATTTTTATTAAATCTCAAATATTCACCTCAAATATTTAAAATCGAAATTGACATTATTGGAGTGTAATAGGACCTCCGCTGCTGAGAGGACTTAGTGAAAGCCCCCTCCGAAATTATTCTTAATGGCATCATAAGCGGTTTTTCCCAACGTCCAATTTATTTTCATAAGATAACTCGTTGGGAAAATTAAACGAAAATAGAGTGATAATGGCGGGAATAAAAATAAAGAGTGCCGACGTATTATTCATTTGCGCGTTGTAATTTCATAGTTGATCGGTCGTGGAGGGAAGTGGCTCCGTCGAACATATATATACACGCTTGTTAAGATTCAAAGGCACGTTATTCGGTAAACCATCCGCACAGAGCTCTGCGGCGCTCGGAGCGTTATCGATTTTCCGCAGTCTGTGGCGGGGGTGAGGCGGGCAGCGAGCGGCGCGCGGGGAGGGAGACTCAGCTGGGCGCCCCCACCCCCTGTAAACATAAACACAGGCTCCGGACGCCCGCGTCTCAGGATCGACATCCGCCGAGGTGAAATAACGACACTGAATATTTATGAAGCTCTCGTATCAGGGATTAAGATTCGACTTTTCTAGGTCATCAATTCGAAAGGCATTTGTTGTGGGTAAGCCGATGGTTGGGTAACCGAAACGGTGTCTTGTCTTAGAATGATGAGGGCTTGCTTCATAAAAAACTTTATAATCATTGTTTACAATAGAGTTGTTCAGTTAGAATCGAGCGCTTTGTTACTGAGACCCGTTAAGGTGCATTGTACTGTTAATTTAGTATGAAACACAACAACGGTAATTAATTAAGGAGAACCTGTAACTGGAGTGTGTGTATGAAAGATTAATGAAGCATACCCGTGAGTACCAAATCTAAAATGGAGTTTGTTGGAATAACTTTATATTAATTTTGGAAGTAAAAAACAAGTGGTATTTTACAACTCTATCTATAATTTATGACAGTCGTGGAACGAGATAGCGTTGTTTATGCCAAAGTTTATTACATAGAATGTTACTGTCCAGATTTTAAAATGTTTACGAATTAGGTCAGGTGCGGTGGCAACAACATGTTTTCTTTTTTATTGTAGCCAACTGTATCGTGTTTTGGTTGAAATATGAGAATAAAAAGTATTGTTGTGTAAAAGCCACGAAATTATAAAAAATGGATACGTGACTTAGATAGATAGAGATTTACAAAAAGATTTATATAAATATCTCTTTGACTGTTTTGGGCAATATTAGATTAAAAACGGAAGTTTTTAGTACTTGACTACTTGTAGACACTCGTACATAGGTAGAAGTCGTCTAATTTAACATGAATGACCTGACATAGCAGAATTAACCCATAAATAGGCACACAGGTGGTTTATTGTATTTGGATTTGATAATGATATTAGTCGAAGCTTACGTTAAATATGTCTGGTTCATTATGTTTAACTCTCCATCTAGGTATAATCCCTGTGTCACGGGGGACTATATAAGCATCCTAACAACGCACTCAAAGGACACCAATTTTATGCCACCATCCACATCCAACACACGATAGCACTCGGCGTATTGACAATGGCGAAGCGACCACTTAAACTACTGCACTATTCGGACAGTTTATTTATATTTACATTTGTGCGTGTATTTAGAAGTAAAAGCCATAAATATACACGATAAGAGTACGCTCATACATTGAAGCTGGCTTTATTTTTGTCAACGATCTCGGTGGTCTTAAGTTGAGTCTAAAGGTCGTATTTACGGCTGAGTACCTCACGGCTCATAGACCGTTTTTCCGTCCCATTGTGATTTCACCAATGTAATGTACGCCTACCGCACTTTGTAAGGAACGGGTAAATAGGTTAAAATGTAGCTCATAAACTAGGTGTGTGGTGTATAGAAGATGAGATAGATATTGTGGAGATTGGATCTATTTTCAGGTTAAAGTAAGTTATAGATTATGACAATAACCGTCAAGATTGTGTACGATGAAGATCTAAGGAGAAGTAGGACGATATAGTGAATAGGTAGACGTTCCCTAAGGTTGGAAGCTTCAGCCTTCGTGCTTTCTTATTTACTTGCAATCGCTCTACTTCCTAGGATTGTCATTAAGTCTTTGTTTAGAGGTATCAATGTTGATAAGCAACTTTGGACTCAAGGAACACGCAGGCTCGTGGCAACCATCTGTGGATCACAAATGTTATTGTTACGTTTGTGGATTGAATCAATCACAACGCAACAGCCAATACGGTAGTTTACTCACAATTTTTATTATTTAAATTTCACTACCCAAAATCTAAAACACAAAGAAATTTTGTAATCTACTCAAAATAAATTAATAAGATATAAGCATTTCAAATCTGATACGGGTAATTGACAGGCTACAGAAAAATGATGCACCATATAAGCTGTAACGTAACCGCTATTTAAATGCAGCTTTGCGAGGGTGATATCTCACTACAGAGGGAAAAGGCAGGGCCCTTTTCCCTCTTTTTATATTCAACATAAAATATGAATTCTTTATATCGCAACTAATTTTGATATAGTTTTACAAAGAGTTTTTCAAATCAATCAGACTACTACCCTATTGCCGCAATAGTAGTGGCGAGGTAAAGGTTAGGCCAAATTATAGCACACCCGCACATTACGCTTTGATAAAATAAGTAGAACACCTCACAGTTATACTACATAGTCTACATTGTCTTATAGACCTACCAACTTACAACATAGAACTTTAGTATGCAATAAAGACTTATCTCTCTATCTATCCTATACCTTCATCCCCCATAAAAACGTTGCCTAAATAAAGAGAACGTCAACATAATTATTTTCCTATGTTATGTATCAACAGTCAACCCGTAAATAACTCTAGCTCTTCATTAGAGATACGGTAACGTTACCCTTAAATAAATGTTACCTTTACTAGTGTGTGCTCTATGGGGTATTTTTACGAGCACATAAAATGCCGAATCCAAGTACATTTTGGACGCTACCTAATATCAATTTACTTTCTATTCTTTTGTGTAAGAGAGTATTTCTGGCATGTCCAGACTAATTACTTTGTTGATGTGGTTGGTTTTTGGAATTATGTATTTACAATTTATTTTATATTTTGTTGTTTTGTGTGTCTTTTATATCTATACTAATATTAAATATATTTTAAAGAGGAAAGATTTGATGTTTTGTTTGTAACAATTTAACTTAAAAACTAGATACTAACCGATTTTAATTTTTCCATACCTTGGAACCTATATTTTTACCGAGTAACATAGACAATATTTTATTTAAAAAATGTATTGACGCATACCTCTCCGCGGGGCGACGGAGAGGTTATGTCGGGCTCACCGGGGTAAATATACCCCGGTAATACTGACTAAACCTACCACGGTGTTTCTAGACATAACCATAGACGGCGGGGCCGCGTGAATCGCTTTCACATGCAATCGCAACTCCGCCGAGGTTTCGGCCCGCCGTGTGAAACTGCAGGCCACTACATAACAACACCTCCTCTACTGTCCCCTTGTAGGGGGACGAAGACACGACTCAAAGGCGCGCGTGGTAAAACGCACGCCGCCTCTCGGACCTGGTGCTGATCGGGTGGCGAGCAGGCCCACGAAGCGCACCACCCCCAGGTCAACCCTACGCGTGGCTGGAGGTCATCTCGCGCCCTCCAGCACCCAGTTCTGCGGTTGACGAGAGGGTATAGGCGAGCGCTAAGCGCTAAGCGCTCTAACGCACTAGCGGTTACCCGCGGGGGCGGTTCGTCTGAGCAGTCCAACCGCTTTACGCGGTTTCATCGCGGTTAACCGCTAGTGCGTTTAGGCCCTAAGCGCTCCCTCTCCCACTCCGCCGCCTGTGTCAGCCGAAAGGTGATGGCACCATGCCGCCTCTCAAGCCACTCTTCAAAAATGGAACTTACCGCCACGGTCGTGGACCCATCTTTACGTAACCTGTTGAAATTCTTCAATCTGAATTGTCATAATTTTTATCATAGAATGTGATTAGGTATCTACTATTATTATGCGCGGGAGTTGTGTGGTGGCTATTAACAGACAGATTAATAATGACTGTAATATACCCTTAACCATAAACGATATAGATTGTTTTATTTAACTTATTTATTTATAATGTTAACAATAAATTAATGTGAGTACGCTTAATTTCGAACTGAAATTTTATTTAAATCAGCATGTATTGCAATCAACAATTCGCTTGAGAGCCATACTTATTATAGTAATACTTTAAATAGCTCTCCGGTGTCGTCCATTAAGTTGGCCTCTAGGGAGACTTCATACGGTCAACGGCCGTTTATTATAATGATAGTACAACATTCAGGTACCAAGTATAATATATTCACATTTTAATATACGGGACCATGTAGCTAATACAATCTGTTAAGATAACAGTGAGTACTTACTGTGGATTCCTACACATAAAATGTACTGGTTATCTCAGTATACAGTATACATGCAAAATTTGAGTGTGATAATAAATAAATGTATTCCTTATTATCTTATCTTATGTGGGGGCCAGTCAGTGCAGACCGGCGACACTTCGACCCAGTGGGATCTTTTGTGTCGACACTCTCCCAATAACGACTGCCAAAGATGTTCATGGCAGCCGGGACCAACGGCTTAACGTGCTTTCCGAGACACGGAGCAGGCGATAATTCTCAATCAATACGCACATAATTTCGAAAAGTCATATAATTTCCGAAAGTCAGAGGTGCGCGACGTGGGTTCGAACCCGAGACCCTCTGCATTTCAGTCTGTTGGTCTCCCTACTGAGCTATCGCTGCTCAATAATGTATTCCTTACTGACACTGAAAGGTTATATTGATTAATATATGTATATAGTAATAATAACACCCCTCTGGGATAGTCGTTATCTCATCATGAGACTAACGCAATACCGGAGGGTATAGTACACTAGCTTTTAAACTACCACATTCGCCTTGTGATATAAACAAACAATGTATCACCAGGTTAAATAAAAGCGCACAAACCGCAGGGCAGCTTGTGGCAAGCTGGATGTGAGTGGCGACACTGCGGTCCTGAATATCTCAGAGAGTCGATTAGGGTCTCCTCCCCAGCTTGCCGTTACTTGTTGGCTGGGGTGGAACTTCAAGAGCGCCCATAGGACTCTCAACTCTAGTTTGCCTTGGTCGGCTGGTCAGAGGGAGGCCGCTATAGCTATATGCTTGGGGGTGGAAGTGTAATTTTCAAGGGCATAACTACGGGTAAGCCCGCTCCGGGTCTCCGTTGTCACGAGACCCATGATGGTGAAACCGGCGCCGCACCGCTCGACACCCCTAGCCACTCGCACCGGTGTTACCCTCTGCTGCTGGCTTGTATGTCTATGGTAGTTATTCGGGGGCCCATCTAGTGACATCATCTTGGCGAGTCACCGTCTGCCCATCGCATTGAAGCTATTAGAGTATTCAGGGCAGACGACGTTTTTCATCCATAGTTACCAATATACCGGTTCACCAAACACCCATACCCATAGCCCATATATTAGAATCCATACGTAGCAATAATCCTACGCCTGCTGCGGCTAGTGCCGCTGTCGGTGTTCCATCCCATCTTTGATTAAAACTCTCGAAGGGCCTCTTCACGTTGGACCCATGTCTCCGTGTAAGCCTCCCAAAGGCCCAGGTATTTTCTAATGTAATATGTTAGAAAATGCCTGTGATAAGAGAAACATAAGTAATAATAATAATAATGTCCTCCAGACCGAATTTCGGCCATGGCGACCAATCTTAACGGAGACTGGCCATCTGCGCAGGAGATATTATAGTGCACAAGTATGTGCGCAAACACAAGTGCACTCTCTATTCCCTAACCGATGGTACGGTAATCCGACACGACCGGAGAGAGATTAGGCGCAAGACCAACGGGTTTACGTGCTTTCCAAGGAACAGGGGTGTCTAACACCGCCAACTTCCTAACTCCGGGCTCGTATTGAGATTTCTGAACAGAAAAACCTAATATTTTTTGTTGGCCCGACCCGGGATTCGAACCCGAGACCCCATGCACAGCAGTCGCATTAACTACCGCTGCGCAACGGAGGCAATTAATATAGTAAATATACATATATTGTAGATTTTATTTGTTTATTTATTTATGACCTTTTCCAGACATAATTCTACATATATTTATTTGTATATATAAGTTTGCTTTTATTCTGTGTGCCCTTTGGTAAAGGCCTTCTCCAACACTTTCCAATCATCTCTCTCCCGCACCAGTCTAGTCCAGGTTTTTCCAGCTGTTTTAACTACATCATCCTCCCATCGTCTGAATGGTTTTCCCTTTTTCTCTTTGTAGATAGTAGGACGTAAATGTAACGCACCTAGATATGCAATTGTGCACTTGTACTTGTACGTAAATGAGCTTCGTTTTTCTTTGCATCCCAGCATTTGCCAGTAAGAACGGTTGACCAGTTGCTCCTTTATTGATTTTAGGTTGTACTAGTGATATGATCAAAAGGCTCCTGCAGTGTGAGATCATGTGAGCCGGTATCTTTTCTGTCTTGATGAAGCCTTTGCATTAAGGGTCTATTGGTGATGTTTATGTAAAATATGTGCTTGTTGAGCTAGCATCGACCTTTTATATAACTATGTATATGTCGTAAGTTATTCTAATAGAATGAAAACATCTACGTTATGTATATGTAAATCGTTGACACCGTATCTTTAATGTGTCTGTGTCTAAAGAATCCAAAAGTTAAACATTCCGCAAACAACAGGCTTAAAGTAAGTTACAATAATTATAGGACATGCTATTTTAAGCCGAACATTTTTTTTATTTGATTAATATAAATATGTTCATAAAGTTGTGTTATTTTATTACGAATATGTGTGTTCGCTAAATAACACTTTGTTATCATAACATGTTATGACATCTGGACATGATCATAATATTATCCAAAGCTGAAATGTATACAAACATTGTATGATACCTTACCTGTTATATTATTGTCTGTTAGTTGAAAATTAGATTCGATATACTCTGTTCGTGTTAGCCTAAAAATATATGTCTAATAGTGTATATAAATATGTAAGTAAATTTAATGTTCGACTTTTACATAATATATTATTAGATTAGAGTCTAATTAGTCATATGTTTTCAACAAATCCATGTACGCAAAGCGAGGCGAATTAATAAAGCTTAAGTCATGCCGGGAATATAAAGGATGTCGTAAATTAAACGGCTTATTTCGATAATGTTTACGTACATTACCTATTGTGTGTGACTTGCTATTCGCTGTGCGTTGAAAGTGCGGCAATGTATTGTGGGCGACGGGTAATCGTTGCCAACGGCTTATAACGCGTATTGCGTTAAAATGAATACCTACCTTGTATACATTTAGGATATAACTATAATACTGAACAGGAATATATCGATGCATATAAGTTGTCATTATACGATAGTTGTAGTTTTTTATTCGATAATAAAATAACATTCGTTTTATAAAATTGCTCTTTGTACGTAAACGAGAGAAAGAAAATCGAGACATAAATTTAATATATAAAATAAGATGACTGTTTTCCCGACGTCTTAAGCAAATAGCAGCGATCCTGTTTGTATGGTATAAAATATAAGAGATATAATTTATACGATAAGTCATGTTATAAGAATAAATACAAACTCGTTAATCTTTACGTAGCTACGAAATAGATTTCTATCTTCGAACGGAACATGAGTTGATTAAACAGCACGACTTAATGATAGCATACACAATGTCTTGATAAATGTAGCATTGAATATGAGATGTGTCTTCATAGCTCTCAGCTGAGCCAAGCTAAACAGAAGATCATAGAGAAGATCATAGAAAACTCGATAATCGTGAAGAATTTTAAAACGCAACTTAGTTAATTACAATCTATCCATCTAAGCTATCCCAGATTTTGTAGTTCTAACAACTGATCTATCGCTTTGCTAATAACCAGGTCTAAATTCTAAGTCTAATACTTACGAGAACAGTGCTGACTTAAAAAAAAACAGCTGAACTCGTCCATTGCGTTCGGGAGCCGACGAGCCGTGAGTGCAGGTTTTAAGGCACTAGTAACCAATAGAATGCTTTAGGAGCCGTCAAGTATTTCTAGTATTCAACATTCTGCTTTATAAAACTGTATGTGTTTTCATAGAAACCTGGAAACATATTAGTAGATTAAATTATTTGAATTATTATTACTGAATATCTCCAAAAAAGTAGGTAGTTTATATAATATGACAACTTCTATTACGTTTATATAATTTTTTAAATATGAAATTCTTTAGTATGCGTGTATGACACAGAACTCCTCCTAAACATCTGATTTTGTAGAAATATTCATGTGTGTTTAAGTGAGTTCCTATATAGTTTAGATTGTCAATTTTGCCATTAAATATTATAGCCTTCAAAGGGCGAGACTATAACTGTCACCAGATAGCTTTTATATCAGAATTCAACGTATTCACAAATTCATTACTTAAATATACATTATTGAGGACAACCACCACAGTGGTTTAGTTAAATGAGACATATCTTTAGTATCGTACTCGTTGGCGCGTTTTCCGTCGAAGTGACACGCGAATAATTACGAAATTGGATAGATGCGTAAAATGTAAAACGTGCTCTATTCCATATGACCTTTGTGAAAGTCGAAACATAAAAGTATCATAGTCAGCCTTCATATCGTTGTAAATGTTATAATCAGACGTAGCCTGTTTATATTCATGTTGGAAAAAAATTTTGAAAATTGTTTAAAAGATACATTTTAATCTGCAAGAGACTCTATATATTATAATTTACTATTTTACTTGTATTATTTGATTTCAATAATGTAATTACTAGAATTCTAATGTTGTTGAGTATCGATCTCTTTCTAAAATATCTGCTGCATATATTTTGGAATTTCTGTGAGAATAATAATTGATTTTATCAGTACACTGTCTAGTGTGACTCTTTAGGGATGCTTTATGAATTATTTTAGTTCAAAAGGTCTAATGTTGGGGATTAATGAGGATTTATGTGTACACTACAATGAAGTAACCATAAAGTTTGTCATATAATACTAATGTTAAAGATTTGCGTGTTGTCACTTGGGACTTAAACACTACGCAAGTTGCTGGCGAGGGCTACATATGCAAGTTCCTAACGCGAAACCCACATAATGATTACGCCATGAACATACTACTCTCACTGTCTGATCAAAATTAGTTATCTAATATAATATATTGTGGTGAAAAGAAAACTTTGTAAAGCATAATATATTATTATGCGCATGAAAGAGCGTGAGATGTGTATTAAAGTTTATTTGAATAAGGAATGCAAAACTATATTACGATCGAATATTGAGCACTGGGTGACCACTAGTATAAACTTAAAGTATATTGAATCGAATTAGGCGTTACTTGGCTAGAATCCATTGTAATGAAATTATTGGGAGGAGAGAAACCCAGGTATTTTTAAAATTGAAAATCTTCATGCACTAAACAATACATTGGCGGACTTAATGCCAAGGGCATTCTCTACGAGTCAACCGTAGGGTGATACAGAGATAAAAAGATTTAGGTGCATACGCATACAATAGCATTATAAATATACATGTATTTAAACTAAATAATAAATAATAACGGATTCGCCAGCCCAACTGTTACAACAGAAAAAGGTTGACAATATCGACCTCCCCTGTATAGGGTTAGCCGCGCCGTGGGACTTCACGAATTCCACTTAGAACACAAAATACGAGTACACCACAATCCGCAACCGTAGCACGGTTGAGCATGTTGCTTTTAGCAATACAAAAAATAAACTAAAATACCTCAATGTCTAACATTACGAATACTTTTCGTCACTAAATTATTTTATCGATATCATTATATTGATATTGACTGTCGGAAATGAAAATATACACTTCACTAGCCGTTCGATTAAAAACGAACGAATCATGATTCGAGCTTATCGTTCGAAACCGAATTGTACATAAAGACAGGGACAGATAAGAATCGAGTAATCGGATATAAATAATAATCGATTCGTAGAATCTGGGTGACCTACTATCCACCTACATTTTTATTTTAAAGTCGGTGCAAAGGGTTATATAGAAAAAAATAATTTATTAACCTAGTTACAGTGCCAGGTGCCAACAGTTATTCTTAATTAAATACGAGAAATTCTTATTAGCACTGGAAAGTTTGTTTTAAGTTTTAACTTTGAAACATTTTAATTTTTACCACCCCAGAGATTTCAAGTAATGTCAAGCTAAAAGTAAATGAAAGGGAAAATAGAAAACATTTTTGATACTTACAACACAATTGAGTTAGTCTCGTAATATTTGCAACCTTAAGTTTACCGAGAGTTTATACTACCTGGAGGTCAACATTGACTTATTTTAAACAAGTGACGACACGAGTTTAAACTCTCTTCTAAGTTTAACCATGAATGATATAAATTGTTCAAAGATTAAACGAAATATCAATGTTTAGAAGTAAATGTGTTTGTTATGATGGATTACCGGAAGCTAAATTAGGTATTTGATTGTTTTATATTCATTTGCCTTAATCAGAGTTATTTTAAAGTTTATAATGAGTAATTTAACGTAGTAAATAGAAATAAAGGGCGTATCCTTTTAGTGACGTAAAACCTTTATTTTAGCACAAAGTAACCCTTATTTTATCACCTTACTTATCTTATATAGCTTATATTTCATATTATACATATTACTTCCCTAGTCTCACTGGCCTGATCCTGCCGTAATCATTCACGATTCGATCGTCATATTTCTCAACAAGAAATGCTTATACAATTGTCTGGGAGACAATCATACGATAGCCACCTAAAGCTGATCCAAAATGGTGAAAAGGGGGTTTCATATAGTCTGCGAAACAGCACGGTGGAATTTAGGCATATTGTATATTTGAAGAACATGTGACGTCATAATCTTCTTTAACCAATATAACTTTCCAACATAAACTAACCATTTCACCTATCAGCATTGAAAGTAACCAAAAGTATATACAATATTAGCCCTTACAGAATAGCGAACAAAGGAATAAGCCTTTTGTCGTTCGGTAGTAAGATTTCAGTATATTCGGTGTTCGGCACGTGCAGGTAACTTTGACACACAATGAGCACGTGTCGGGTTAAGTTACGCCTTACGCATGTTACTTGTATCGACACATTTTTATTCGTGTGTCTAAGCAAGTTTGATTTTGACTTTGGACTTTTATTATGATCAATAATTCGGGAAGGCAGCCTATGTTTGTGTGGCTTACGGATATGTAACAATGAGACGATTTTATGCGATTGATTAGGATGAAGGATTGCATAGTAAGCTTATTCTTGTTAATTAGTATACCAGTGATCCTCTACTCTTACTCGGTAAATAAATAATAATAATATTTAAAATTTGTATTTCAAAACAAGTTCAGTAACAAAAATATATGTCGCTAGGTCTTGGTTTTGTCGTGAAGGGTTTTTGGACATTTATAAGTCACAAAGGAGACCGTCCATATTCGGCTTGCACGTGGACAATCGTTTTATTAACAAAGTAAAATATTAAAAGTTTTGTTTTAATATATAAAAAATATTGGTTACCATCCAGTAGTATAAAATTGACTTATTTTATTTATATATTATATCAAAATAAAACACACAGCCTGGAAGTAATAAGGCAGTATTACTGCAACTGCATAGTCGGCCGAAGTAATGTTGGTTGCTGTGCTCACATAATGTCTGTAATATGGTACCTAAGCTGGGAAAGATATGAAAATGTCACTCCACCATCCCAGTTTTTGGAAAATATTTTAATAACTTATGAAGGTGATGGTGACACATGAAAACAATATTTATTTTAAACAATGTGTTTTATTTTATTATTTAACGAACTTGATACTAAACTTCAAAGAAAAATGTTTTCTACTTAGTTTAAGCCACTCAAAATTAAATTTGTTATTACAATATAAAATTGTTCACGCCCAGGCCAGGATCCCGTACAAGGTGGTCGGTCTCCTTTATTTATTTATTTAATAAGGCAACCGAAACAAAGTATAGTTTGTATATAAAACTTAAAAGGAACGAACGCAGTGAAATAGACATAAAAAGATTGTTGTCTAGATCACGCTAATCTCCGTAATGAAATCGGTATTTGTAGTGGTGATATAGTTGTGTGTTCTGCGAGTAAGTTGTTTCGGATCTGATCCATCATCAGAACAACTTTAAAACACCTATCTTATTATTATTAACCTAAGTTAGTGTTAGTTTTGTTTCATTTCGATTCAGGGTACATCTGACGTAAGCTTTTTGTTTCAACAATATTAGTAGTTTCTTCAAATACTTAAAAATAAAAAAATTAAAAAAAACATCTCGTTGGCAGAAAATCAACAAATAAGTTTTGTGTTAAAAACTAAAGCGCCGAGCATATGACAATTTGTGATAGAACTACCCAATGGCAGATATAGCGTATGCATGTCGTTTTTTTATTCATTCAGTAGATCAAACGTAAGTCAGGAATCGAGCCCGGTGCATTGCGACCGTTATTCACACGTTCTCTGCCGTGATAACGAAGCTACAGAAGATAAAAAATATATTATAGTATATATTTTATGTTTTGTGCTGAGGGTATACCTTCAGCACAAAAGGTGCCAAAAATTTCTAAGGATACTCTTTGTTTAAAATACAAATACAAACTTTGTTATTCATTTACGAGTTTTCTCTTTTTAGTATTCCGTAATTGTAAGGTAAAATTTTCTCTTTTTTAGGTTAAAGGTTACTAAAACAAAAGTTGTTTTGATTGTAAACAAAAGTGGAATCAACCTGCAAAAAAATAAAATATGAAAGACGACTCTTTGATCTGGTATAGGAATAAAAGATATTGTTTTGAATAATTAAAGACGAAGACTAGAGCTGTTGCTATGTCCAACTCTAGGAGTATTAGTCAAATATAGGCTATTGTCTAGCAGTTCACTGCTACGGGTTGATTAAATTCCGGAAGAAATGCTTTGCTATGTGCCCACCTTCTAGAAGACCAATACAAAGCAATGCAGTGTGATTAGAACACGTAATATCGAATTACAGTTAAATGGATTTTATCTCAAAATTATTAAGATACAAGGTAGTTGAGCTGTGAGAGGCAAAAGCATAATGTACGTGTAATGGACTCTACATAGTAATAATGTATTGTGTTTCGTGATGCAGTAAACGTCATGTCGATTCGTTGCCCTATTGCTCTGCTGCTGTGCAAATTAAGGACAAATCTAAAGACACCCTAATCATATTTAGGCATTTATATTTACTCAATAGTTATTTTGAATTTGTAAGTGTAGTGTATGAATAGTAAAGGTAATAAAATATGTCTGTGAAAGAATATGAATTTTGTAATTTTGATTTGCTATTTTTATAGTATTATCAATCATATAAAGTAGTGAATGTGACTGCTCTGTATGAGATTTTTCAATCCAGGTCGGGCAAACTGTCATGGGTTTTCTTTTCGAATAATTCTTAGTAGCAAAACCGCGTTTGTCAAACACTATACATATAAATATGAAGATACTACACTACATGTATAGTGCTAAATCTAGTGATCAGATGTAAGACATTTGCCAGCTCAATATCATGTGCACCGAACTGAATAAGTCACACATATTATTTTACTAGATGATCAGCGCAACATCGTCTGCTTCATATAAGATAGGAGGAATTTCCCCGTTTTTGTAACTATTTTTAATTGCTGCTCCGCTCCTATTAATCGTAGCGTGATGTTATATAGCCTATAGCCTTCTTCGATAAATGGGCTATCCAACACTAAAAGATTCGAACCAGTAGTTCCTGAGATTAGCGCGTTCAACCAAACAAACAAACTCTTTATCTTCATAATATTAGTATAGATATGACGTAGATTTAAATAATCCTACCATATACCAAATCTTACATATTGAATTTAAATCTTCAAATCTTCATGAGAAATATATGAAAGAAGAATTTAATTTTCAAAGGATATGTACCTTTTCTGTTATGACAACTTTCAACGTCTCCGGAAAGAAATACTTTCAGTCGAATGTTTGCTTTATAGTAATACTAGCTTTTGCCCGCGACTTCGTCCGCGTGGAATAGTTACATTGGCGCATTTTAAATATTTTAGGATATTTAATACGCATAAATACGCATTAATACATTTAAAAAGTTTTTGATTTTTCATCCTTTGCTAAAACATAAAGATTTTGCGGGTTTGATACTCGTGAGCACGCCACATAGAGTAGTCAATGGAAAACAGTTTTGTTTATTGTTATCGTAAATGCTGCTTTTGCTAATCGGTCGTAATGATCGGCATACGGGGAATTAAACATTTTCCCCTTTTGCCATTTGACATGGATCATGTGCTTTTATAATATTGCTTTCTAGATGAGTAATTTGTAGCCATGTACCATTACATGGCCTTGGTGCGTGATTTCTCATGAACAGGACTGGAATACCAACTTTTAGTCTCAACTTATGGGAAAGCACTGCTGATAGTTCTAAAGCTACTGAGAGGTACACGTCAACATCCTACTCAACATCTAACATAATTATTTTGTTTATCTGGCCTACTGTCTCATTTGTTGGCGCCAAAATTGACCTGTCACACAACCATTCTCGATTGTCCATACTTATTTGTAGATCAGGATAGATATTACTATTTAAATTATCTATAATATCGACGATTTGACAGAATTCACTTTAATAAAAAAAAAATTACTATAATTATGCCAGTGTCTTATCTATAAACATGGCTGTATTGTCTGTTGGCATACAATCTTATCCGATTTTTAGAAAAGCAGCTGCATTTTGCTCTGCTTGGGAATCATTGTGTAGTTATACTTGCATATTTGTAGCCAGGCAAAACTTTTTTACGTGTACCCATTATAATACAGAACCTTTCAAACAGGCATATATTTCAATCGGCGGTGTACCCGTAGTAATAACCCGTAGGGTCTGTCTTAAGTCACCAGCTTAAAGTACCACCATACCTCCCATGAAACCTTGGTTGCTTTTGATATATTTCATTGTGCAATCTAGTGCTTGGATTGCTCATTTGTGGGACATCGTACATTTATCCTAAACTAACAGCGCCGGAAGAATGTTGCAGCAGTGTAACTGCAAATTTTGCTTACGTTACAAACACCGCTAGGCCGCGCTGCGCCGCGCGCCGCCGCCGCGCCGGCGCGTCGTTCATTTTATATGGCGTGTCCCGCACTTAGGCCGGGACCCCACCAAAGCGGAGACGAGACGAGCGGAGAGGAGATGTTTTTTAAACAACCAATAGAATTGTGTTATTGACACATCTCATCTCCGCTTAGCTTCAGTGGAGATCGCTGTGCGGAGATGTGTAATATTTGTATGGCGCGATCGAAGCGGAGATGTGAGCTGTGCGCGGACGACGCGCAGTGGAGACGAGAAATGTGAGCGGCGTGCAGTGAGCGATGTCATCCTCCCCCCTCTCGCTCGCCAGCAACCCGCAGAGCCATGCGCGCGCGCCGGCCGAGCCGGCCCGAGCTGAAAAACATCTCTTCTCGCACAGCACACAGCACACCGCACACGTCTCCGCTTTGGTGGAGTCGCCCGAGCTGAAAAACATCTCTTCTCGCACAGCACACAGCACACCGCACACGTCTCCGCTTTGGTGGAGTCCTGGCCTTACGCGACGTATATATTAAGACGGAATTTATACTGATCATACAATTTTTCTATAAATATACGTATAGTAAACATAGACAGATTTGTTTGGGCTTCCATACAAACTTTCGTCTCCTATTTCATCCCCATGCAGGTCGGAATTTCAAAAACACTGGAACTAATGTTTATTTATTTCTTATCGAGTGTCTAAAATTAAATACAAAGTCTCATGGTTTTATCTTCGATAATGACGAATTCCCATACAAACTTTCATCTCTTATTTCAACCCCTACATGCCAAATTTCATTAAAATTTGTTCAGTGGTTTATGAGTAAAAGCGTAACAGACAGACATAGTTACTTTCGCATTTATAATATTAGTAGGGATTTTCTTTTCTTAAATTTATTTCTCACACTTATAATTGATTCGAAGATTTTACATAAAATTATTGGCTAATAGTAAATATAAATTAATTGCATAACGAGTTTAACCAATCTGTCAATACAGATATTATGTTAGCAACACACTTTCTGTTTAATCTTAATTACGTATTCAAGTATGATTCTATGTAGGTATATAATGTGTTTACTTTGTCATTAGCTTTTCCATTAACCGTCTTGTTACCGATCAATAGAAATTTAATAGTCAACTTTTGATTTCCCAAATTGAAAGTATATTTTTGTGCAGATTAATTACCTACTACAAAGTTCCTATTAATTAGCTTTTAAAAGTTCTGAGGCGGCATCTGAAGCTGAATTCAATTTGTCAAACAAATTACTCATTTTATATGAATACTTTGTTATACAAATTCTCCTCAATATTTGAACATTGAACGTTTATTGAATTAAAGTTTAACGGCTAATAAATGTAGAATTAGTTTTGTATGCAGATGTACCTTAGACTTCGCTGATAATTAAAATATAAATCTAAAGCATAGATGAATAGCGTTTTAATAAAAAAAGACTTTCAAAGGGATGTTCAATGAATTTTAAAGTTGATGTAAATGCTTTACTTATTGATTGCCTTTGAGGTGAATCAGGTTTAAGGTCACTCAAGGTGAAATGTTATTGCTCTGACCAGAAGAGGTCTTGACATAATATTATCTATCATATAGCTCACACTACATACATACTTATTAATCCAAAAAGGCAAAAAGTATCAGAAGAAAATTTTGATTGCTATATCTAGATTCCTTTTTATTAAACAAAGGGGGCCAAAAAGCATGTGGCACCAATTAATGGTTAAGCCTGTGATGCATGCAATAAAGGGTTACATTTTACGTGTTGTTAAGGATTCAAAGATGATATAAAGGACAAAAAATTAGCCTACGGAAACGAAGCGATGAACGACGAAACTCAGGAACTGAGTTACTACTCTTACGCTGGTTTTCTGTAAGAAGGTAGTACCTACTTGTTTTTAGCAAGTCGGCATATTGGTGTTATTGCCACACATTCTCCCTTAATTCCTGACCATAAAACCCAAAAACGTTTTCACGATCCGGTATTAGACTTAGAGTTTGCCTGTATTAAACAAGATAAGTCTGAAAATATATTTAAAACTTAAAGTAATAATGTTTGCTTCTCTGAGCTCTGACTCTAACTGCAATTAGTAATTTACTGACAAACTAACTCAATAACACTTAGTATGAATGCACTTTTAAATAATAATTATATTGTATTTGCTTTCGACTTTTAGGTGATAATATTTATATTATTGTCATTTATCTGAGCTTTTCCCTGCCTTTTTATCTAAGGATAAGTAGTGAACAAAAATGTGTGCTTCCTACACCATGAAAGATGAAAGCCCGACATAGATCAAGGAGACTTACATACAAAAACAACGTCATGATAATATTCTCGTGACCTTTGATATTCCAACTCAAGTTTTAATATTTTCTTTGACATTTTTGTATCGGCGTCGATCGAGAGAAATATCTTACTTGCCACCGCAATTTTATGCCCCTACACATAAATTGTCGTCTATCTACCTTCCGTTCATCCTTGCCTCCCAAAGGTTGCCACAAGGTGACAAGAACCCATCAAATTATGTATCGGTCCCTACACTATACGCAGTAAATATTTTACATTGGCAATTTTTTCTCGTAGTATTTCGTCCTTTATGTGTTACCGATCCAGTATAGTGTCGAGGGTCGCATGTAAAACATAGCTGCGTAGTCTGAATGGCAACGAATGTTAAGAGGACGAATCGGTGTATACGACAACGTAGTAGATATCAATAAAAATGTAGATTATTTATATGTATTCTCGAAAACAAGTTAGATAATAAATAAATTCATTAAGTTCAAGAATACATTATTATTGAAATTAAACTATTATATACGGATTTTATCGCGTTGTTTATTTGAAAAAAAAAAGTTGTAGTCTGCTGTGTGTGAACATGTGCAACAGGGGACCAACCACTAGTTGAGATTTGACAAACCACAGATGCTCACTAAAGAACACCGATTCCTACCAAGGATGCTTCGTGAGGCTATTGAAATCAAGAAACATCCTAATTTCAATAGAGAAGATGGTTGGAATGTACCACCAGCTTGGGATCCAGTAATTCAACTAGTCAAACCCAAGAAGAAGCAAACCACAGCTAGACTTCATGATACTTTGAGTTCATTCTGCGTAAATAGAAACACCCATGATTAAATTATGTTCGGGTACTTTGAAATAACTACACTGGAACATTGAGACAACTACCATCTTAGTCTCCCCGTGACCATGGCTGCTGAAAAGCAACCGAAACGTCGGAGAAAGTGTAAAAATAAATATAAATAGTATAATAGTATAGTAATAGTATAAATAGTTTTAATAGTTTCAATAATTTAATTAGCTTAAAAATTAGTAAACTTTAATAGTGATTATAGTAGTGTAACAGTTTTTCAAAATTTTGTAATAGTGTCAAATAAACAACGCGATAAAATCCGTATATAGTAGTTTAATTTCAACGAATAACATTCGCGTAAACAGAAGACAATATTAAATACATTATTACAAAAATTTTGCGTGTTGTTGAATATATTTATATATCTTATTCCTTTTCAATACGCCACTCTGTATGATATTTTTGTTTATTACTTAATTACGGGGCTCTTACGTCACGTCACAGCCCCGTTGTTATTTTCTTTCTCTATAGATGTCAAATTCAAAATAAGAAACAAAGAATACAGTTACATTTGTATTCAATTATTCACAAATGCTTTCATTGAATTTTGCTTTTAACATTAACAAAGCCTTGACGAGCTTTATAATATAATCAATATCAATCCTGTTTAATAACTGTCTTATTTCTGGGCACGGGTATTTCCTCAGTATAACAGCTTTAGACAAAAATTAACCATGTAGTTCCAGTGTGGGTTGGCAGACGTCATAATATGCTTGTAAACTATATGGAGAATACTAAGACATACATGTTTCTACACAATGTTCTACTAGCAAAAAACAGCGATGTTGTAAAGAAAATATCTGCATCGCTATTGTTGAAAACATAGAGATGTCGGAAGGTCTGACAATAGTCTAGACAACAGTAAGGACAGGCGATAAACGCAGGCTTTGAAGATAACATGACCACAGAAAAACCTAGCATAAGCCTTTTCTCTTTTTGAAGACATCCATTGTTATCTGTTTATTTTCTCGTATTTACGATGCTTGCGGTCACATTCTTGCTGTAAACACAAGCGTCTAACTTAGAAAGGTACGTTATTTTTTTAATTAAAAGGTCAGAATTTATTAAGAGTAAGCTTGTTGGAACAAGCTAGCGGTTGAGAAATCTTTTTAAAAACTTTTGTGGCCAGTTTTAGAATTTACTTACAACATGTTCAGAATTTGTAAGCTAAGCTGCATGATAGTCAGTTATGTATTATGAATAATGCAGTACTCGTAACAGAACTATACGCTGAAAAATTTTGATTAGTATTGGCATGATAAGAAGGAACTATTTATTTATTTACATACAGCTTCGGCTTGTTCACTGGAAAAATAATAAATATATTGTTGCATTTATATTAAATATGATTAATTAGTTGGTTACAGCATGAATGGGCCGGCTCGACCGGGGAAGTACCACCCTCTCACATAAGATCGACGTAAAATAACAGTAAGTATTTGTTATGTTTCGTTCGGTGAGTGAGAGCGCCGGAGGCCCAATCACCCTTCCCTTCCCAAACCCCATCCTGCTCCATTCCGCTTTTCCTTCCGGTAGGCGGCGACATGGTTGTGTTTTTTTGACATTGCTTCTGTAATGCTAAGAAAACACAGCCATGTGTATGAGCCACGGTTCTCGCTTACTATCAGGTGGGCCGCTGGCTCGTCTGTCACCGATGAACGTTATAAAAAAACAAGAAACAGAAATGCGTTCTGTAGCTTCGAATTTATAATATAATAAAGTTAGCTATTTAGATAGCTATAAAAAACGTAAAACAATTTTAATTTCTTTAGCAAATATGGTCATAAGAAATTGCATTTAAAATACGTATGATAAAGTTTAACATTTAGAAACTTTACATTATAATATCAGTTATTGATAACTTAATAAAAATATCAATGTATATTTTTTAACTTTGGTGATAGTAATCTGGCATATTTATTGACTGGTGAGATTTACATAAAATAACATATATACCTAATTATGTAGTATAAAAACCAAATCCATAATTTTCTTTCCTATGGTGGCAAACCAGTTTGGATCATTTAGTAAGTAAGTACCACAAATAATATTAGTTATTATAAATTGTGTCTTACACTGCAGTATTCCCACTTTATGCACAAACTTGTACCGCAGAAAAATATGAGTAATATATAAATGAAAGCTAATAATAAAGAACTAGGAAACAAATAAACACATGTAAAGAACAAGGTACCGTCTGCAATATCTAGTTCATATCCCGTGCTCAATTATAATAATTTTATTTGAAGGTAAAATAACAGTGATTTTCTATTGGATCTTTTTTCTGGTACAACAAACTCAGCCAGAGCTAAAACTTTATCTGTAAGACTTCATAGCAGATGGCTGAACCTTCAGAAAATTATATAGACATGCAGCACCTATATACAATACATAGTATCATCCCTGTATGTCCTTGTAATAGTAATACGAAGATTATACAAATAAGTTGACTAAAAATAGCTGGAAGAGTATGGGTGTTTATACTTTGCCAGCTATGTCTTACGAAATAAAAGGGTCTATTGTTGTTCTTTCTTTTTTAAGCCTCTTTGATGGGAACTGAGAATTTCAAACAGAAAAAGACTTTGTTTGGCTTGGGAATCATTTCTTGTTCGGTAAACATGGGTGCAAACATGCATAAAATAGCTTGCGCTAATATGTTTGCAGTGTACACCTGATTCCGTTCTGGTTGCATGTTATGTTGAGGCTAGACCGCATGAGTGGCAGTTAGGTAAGACAACACGGATATTTTTTATGTTAATCAACTAACATTATAAAGTATTGCTGCAGATAAGTATAAGGTTTTTTATCTAATTTGTTAGGCGGAGGAATTGTAACGTATTACATAATAAAATATTTGTATACAACGTGATACGTATTTTATACGGTCAAGGACACATCGCCTTCGTCCTTATATACAGTGATGTCAACACTAATAAAAATATAATTTAAAAGTAATTGTTCACGTCGCTACTGTGAGGGTTACTAATAAATATCACAATGAAAATATATTACGCTCTAGTCCTAAGGATTCTAAACAGGAAAACGCTTATATTAATGTCGTTTCGCCAACAATGGGCCCTAAACTAGCCGATATCCTTTCATGTCTACTTATATATGCGAAAAAAACAAACATACTTTCACAATATATCCTACATATGAATAAGGATTGGGATTGTATATAATACTCCTCTTTAGAAAGGCACAAAGGTCTAAATATACTATAGTGTTGTTAACCTACTTAAATGTGAAAACGTGTCACAAAGTATGTATTATGTTGTCTTGGAGATACAAAAGTAATGTTTCAAGTGTGTTCAATATGTGATCCAAGGATGTTATATATGTAGTTTAATTTAAGATATATTCATTGCTATAAGGTTGAAGTGTAATATTTATAAATTACAAGTGGTGGTTATATTGTTACATAGATAATCACAACGATGATTATTTGTTAAAACCTTTCATCTGATCTATGACAGGCACCTACGAAGTACAAAATTTAAACTAATGTAATTGTTTTCACTGATTGTTGTTAATTCATTCAGCAGTCAAGTACAGCAATTTATATACCTATGACCCTCTTTTATCAAACTTTGGATCGTCTTGATCTACCCTTTAGAAACCGGGGGATAGAGACTGGATGATAGAGCCCGCTGTTACCTTATCTAGTGAAAGAGTATCGTTACTGATAACTGGCGCTGCATAAGAGTAGCATTCGTTGTGCTGGTATTTCACAGGAGAAAACAAAATATAAATCTTATTGTCTGACATTTACGCAAACGTTATACATTGAAATTAAACTACTTTATACGGATATTTTACAGTAACTATGGCTGCTGAAAAGCAACCGAACCGTTGGGACAAGTGTAAACCTCAATAAGTTACTAATTTAAATGGTATATTTAAATTATTTGAAAGTAGTGATTTTCAAATAAAATGCGCATAAATCCGTATGAAGTAGTTTAATATTTAAATAAAACTTATGTTTTTAATTACAATAACGTCAATGGAGTCAATGAGTCAGATTATTACGCTCTGTTTCTTTTTGTATAATCTAAATAAGTGCTGAATACACGAATTTATTTTTTCTTTTAATATTTACGATGCTCCAACGGACCGTTTTAAGCTGCATTTTCAACACTGCCAACTGGTTGGTACTACGGATCTGCAAACCCGCACTGGGCCAGCGTGTTTGACTATGGCCTAACGCTTTTCACACTCAGAAGAGGTCCATGCCTGGCAGTGGGATAGTTAATGTGTCCTATAGCAGAACCCTTCTCACACTGAGAAGAGGCCCGTGCCCAGCAGTGAGACAATTTATAAACAGGGCTGATATTTTTATAATACAAAACTAACGATAGTTAGTGTAATATATAAAAAGCTGCTATGTTATCCTGAACACTTTTTTCCGCAAAGAACATTATGAATTGATACTTTTGTAACCGAACATACATACCCGACATACGTCCTTCAAATGGCATACTTAATGTACATACATGACCCTGATGCAGGCAGCAGAGCACGTACTTTTCCTCAATTCCCTATTGAAATAAAAATTAATAATGCACATCAGAAAAACAGAATGCATATTTATACACGGAGGGAGATTTCGAAGTACCGTAAATATTTAAGTGCGCCCTGAAAAGTTACAGATAGGAGTCATTAAGTTGTAAAAGTTACGTTTTGTTGTACATTCGAGATTGCTTTTAGATCGTTTTTGTCTACTTTTGTTTACAGAGAATTCAATTATATTCAAGTGTGATTTCTAAACGGTATTTAATTAAAAATTTCAAAGGCAATTTGAAAAAAGTAGCCCGTTTGACGGCTATAGCAGTTTGTAATGAAAATATAACGACGATTTCAATGGTTTTTTAATGAAGGAGCAATAATTGTTGAGGTTTGTAATGCAAATGAATCCACACACGAGGTGTATTTTGTCTAGTTTTACAGCAATCGTTATTCTGCTATAAAGTATTCAGATTATATAATTTTACAAATGCGATTTATAATTTGGACTACGCATGTCATTATTATACAATTCAGTCGAGTAGTTAATTTATTGCCACGCGTTTTTAGTGACGTATCTTATAATTTATATACATAATTATTTTGTCTATCTCTATTAAAAAGAGCTATTCCTTTGAACAAAAGCGAAATAAATATTATCGGATCCTAAATTCAAGGTAACATTTGCGAATCATTAACTTTTTAGAAGACCTTGACTAGTATTTTATTTTCAACATATTATATACAATTACTGATGCCATTCATCAGTAATTGTAGATAATATGAGATTATCATTACTCATCTGTAATTTAATGTATTAAAATTCCAGTTAAAGCGAAATTACGTCCAACAACAAATATCAATTCTCGCAAGTTCTTCCGAATTCTAGATAAATTAATCTCAACCTATTTTAATAAAATTAAATATGTATATTGGTATATATTTTTTGATTTACAAATACATAACAACGCTGAAAATTTATAGAAATAAGACTTTTTATGTTTGACTTTTTATGTTTTGTTCATATGCAATGACATTGGACCTGGTTTCCAAAAAAATCTTACGTCTCCACCACCAAAACCCTTTCGTTATCTTGTATAAGGGGTATTTAGAGTTTTATATAGCCGTATGATAGGATAAAACCTTTAAATATCCCTTGTTGGTTGTCCAGCCAAATTGAATCATGTTCTAATGGTCCGTGAACCTATTGGATTAGTCAATAAAAGTGGGCTTTTATTGTTTTGGGGTTTTTACATAAATACGTAGGACAATTCCATGGTACGTTTATTATAAGGATATTACAAAGAAATCAAAGAGATTACACTAAATAATTAAAGTTAGAGATTAAAGAGGAAGTGGTTTTACGTATATCCTCTTTTTTTGGTTTTAGAGATCACTTTCAAGGTAAAGAAACTAAGTTCAACGTATGTAACACATGAATATCGCAGTGGCTTTAATTAATAAGATACGAAATTACCATGGTAACGACTTCTTGTAATGTTCAGACAATTCGGGTTTGCTTCTCGAACGTGATAAAAATGTATGTATAATCTACAAATAATTGCTGCGTATGTTAGTAAACCCCAGAATGGGATTATCTCTGGCGCGGAGTGAAGTAATAAATTGACTCAAAGAGTGTTATGCCAATAGCGCTCTCATTTTTATTTCAGCCCCAATCCATCAGCAAAGCCACGAATTGTTCAACTAAATTGACGTGAATTAAACGCTAAAAATCATTCACTATTCCAAAATTAAATATCCACAATTTATATTTAACAATACCTATATGAATTTTTATCCAACTTCAGTGCACTATAGTACTTAAAATCAAAAACATAGCTGCTATTTTTCTATAAACCATTATGCTGATGAATACATAACAGATCGTTTTACCAGCACCTTTGAATTAAATATGAGGAAATATCTAGTCGGTACTGGAAAGCGTAATTGAATTTATCGAATAGTACCTATCGTACTGTTCGTTGAGAATTTATCTCGTCTTGTAGCTATTGTTTTATCGCTTCAATAGACTCGGTGAAAAGACAAATGGGCGCTACAGTCCATGTAGGGTGCATTATGTGCCTGATACTAACATGACTTGAACGTACGAGATTTATCCTGCTTCTAGTTACTCGAAGTTTATTGACAGTATTTACCATAAGTAATTTTAGTGATTTTCCGTAAGAGAAGAAGTATTTCCTAAGAAGTAATAATAAAATCAGGAGTTTGAATCGGAATCTGTCATAGAGCGTTACGTACCACGACACAATGGCATGATTCATAGTTGGCCGTTTTCATAATTTGTTGTTTTGCTTTACAGTTATCTATAAGGACTCCAAATTTAAAGCTTGTTTGAGTTATCTTTTTTACGATGAAGAAGAAATTCTTTGAATATTTCTTGGCTCATATTCACACGCTCACAATCAAAATAAGTAATAAATAACATGTCTATAGTTCAATACCTATAGATATGTATACAAATCGACACCCGTATTTGCAGTGATGTGTGGTACTATAGCTATGAGCTATATTAAGCAATTTTATCCAGTTACTTATTACGGTTCAAAAGATAAAGCCTTTTATAGGTGGGATAAACAGACCGCGTAGGCTAAGTAATAGAGATCCATCCTTACCCTTTGGTATGGAACCCTAAAATAGTATATATAGCGATTGTTCTATATATTTTTACCCTATAGTAAAACAATACTAGATTAAGCTTTGACAGATATAACAAATGTCAAGAATGTTTGAAAATATTATAATCTAGGGACCTAATGATTTTTTTAAAGCATTGTCTTTGCATGCGCGAACGTACAGCGCGCTATAGATTTTATAGATTGGTCTCGATCTCGCATGCACTAAAAATACTTTAAGAAATGATGGGAAGGTTCTTAGTACCAGAATTGGAAGCAAAATAAGGTAGCCAGTATTTTCCAACAAGCATATTTCATACAACACATACCCTTTGTGTGGAATATACCTACTCACAAAAACAACTTTGGCCAAGTTTCGTCCTAAGGCTTCGTATACTTAAGACAACATACGTTTCATACATTTATGCATGTGTGCTAACGTTAAAGTGGTTGGTACCGATTGTGATGTTTCAGAAGTAACGAATCTCACTTCACCTCGTTCTAACAATAGAAAACATAAAGCTTCTTCGTCAATTTGTATGACAACTTTGCACGTCGCATTTGACATACGTATTAATACGTTCCTATACATAGTCAGTTAGGCAGTGGTGTGTTACAGCTACATTCTGCTAAATGTACTTTTAGATTGCAGTTAATATGGGCTAGAGAAGTATGTCAGGATCGCAGCAAATGGAAATCCGTAGTCTCTGCCTACCCCTCTGGGGAAACAGGCGTGAATCTATGTATGTATGTAATAAGGGCAAGTCTATTCTCATTTACCGGACGCACTTTACAGACTCTTTCATTTTGATAACGATATTTTTACGTCCTACGTTATAAAGAGCGAGCCTATGCCGTTTTTCAGGCACATCTTAAAGATTACGTGGTAAGAAAACTCTATAGCATTGAGAATTTTCTGGTTAGAAAACTCAATAGCATTGCGCAGCCTGGGAATTAAATCCAAGACCTCATGCAAAGCATTCGCATATACTACGAATGTGCTACCGAGGTATTTTTAATACGTTTTCAATTTGCTTCAGTTGTTAAATTGGTTACATCGTTATTCAAATACATCGTTAAGCACCTGCTTATATAGCCATTTGAATGACTATGACTCACACCTGTGAGTCATAAATTCCCAGACTGGAATAATTGGCCTAGTCAGGAAAGAAGATATTAGTTTTTGCTGTCAAAAAATTCTCAGTATCAGCTCGGAGTTAGGCAGTTTGCGATATTTCCTCCTCGTGCCTCAGATAACATATAAAGTGAACCATGAGAGTGACGGAAATGTTCTCGTAAAAATATTCGTGAGATCATATTGCCGTCCTATCGGATCATAACAGTGATGGAATAAAAGGTGCACTTGTGTTTACGTATACCATGCGCACTTTAATATCTCTTACACATATGGCTAGTCCCCGCTATGTAAATCCAGTATCGAAAACATTCATAAATACTAATACCATTTGAATAACTTAAACGTTAATTTTTAACGTGCCCTTTTCCAGATTAATATTAATAACAAATTGTGTTTCATATATTCTAGTGACGTCTGATATGTATGAAGTCTGCGTTCGCGAGCACACTGAAAGAAATATCGTAATTTAATTATATCTGACTCTTACTTGTAGCACGACGTCGACGCGTCGGCACGATAAGGTCAACTTGTGTGTATACTAACTTAACTCAATATTTGTGTCAACTTGATGAGAATATTTTAGTTTTGCGTGCGATATATATATATATATATGTATGTGTGTGTGTGTGTGTGTGTGTGTGTATATATATATACATCGTGTCACACCAATCACCTAAGCTTATTGCTTACAAAGGTTTCTGTTAGGTATGTCGTATTACAACCAAATTTCACCAGCTGTGGTCTCACTTAATAGGCGATGGGTCTACCGTCTTTCATTACAGGAAAACTAAATATAACTTTGCCCGACCCGGGAATCCAATCGAATTGCTTCATCATCAGTAACCGCATACACTACAGCTATGCTAGCGAGGCATTGTTATTAGTTACCTGTGTAGTAGGAGATGGCCTTGTGAGTCCCGTGGCAAAAGTTTGCGCTTATGATCGTGAGACTCCAGGTTCAAATCTCACGTCAGGAGAAGTATTATGTATTATGTTTTTCTGTTAGGAATTTTAATGACAGCACGTAGTCTTGAAATTTGGTTTAACGTGAAATCTGGAAAACGTATATTTAGTGAAATGTGATTTTAATACATTCGTGACTACCTCTTAAGGGAAATACAGGCATGAAGCTTAATATGCATGTACTTATTACTTTTTCTATACGGATAGAAGTGTCATCATAAGGTTAACCCGTCCCTAAAGGCTATTAAGGCCAGGTTAATGTTTCGTAAATAGGTTAGGTACGAGATAGGCCAACGAAGAAAATCATTTTCAGATTATGGACATACTTAGCATAAATTGTTTTCACCACAATTTGTGCGTCACAACTTCACTGCTTGTGATTTGTCAACGGTAAACTGAGTTTAATTTTAATTTAATCATTTTTAGCTAACAGCCCTCTGCAAATTGCGGAATGCCGGGAATTTTCTAAGACTTTTTAATAAAATATTTTACAATTTTGCGGTTTATATTTTATCTCGAGCTTTCGTGCCGACATGGAGTCTTAACGTAGTAACTTTGACTGAATGTCGGAACTAACCTAGATTTCGTCATCTAGGCTGCTGCAAAATAAGCAAAGGTTTACTGTAAGAATCTCTATATACTACATGTAGTATGCCCACAAGTAATTTCCTTTTAGTTTATTATTTGAGGTCTGTTTATGGCAATAGCTTTGTATGTTGTTCTTTTAATGATTTATTTCGTAAGCAAGTGCTAATTGCTTAAGTGATAATGACATTGGATTTGTTGATAAAGCTTGCAATTAATCTACGACTGGTTGAATGGTTTTATCTGTGTTCCGTTTTTGTTTGCGTGTGATTGTGAGATTGCGGGTTATTGGGATAACACACACGCAAACATAACCATAACCTAATTTCTGTTAAGAAAAGCAGGCTTCTGCTTGGTAGCAATAGACACGCTTATTACATTGAGCGCGGAAAACAAAGTTGGCAAAATACAAGTGTCGAACAGCTTTACTTATGCCTCCAGGGTATATAGTCGTGAGTGTATGTATGTACAATTATTAATAGGTGCTTGTTTATTTCCATGTTTCACGCTGATTGATTGCATTGCTTACAATCAAGCGTTTTATATTAATTGTAGTTCTTTAATATTGTTCGGGTTGTGGTACCATTATCTGGCAACCAAGCACGTAGACCGTGATGGGAGTAAATAGATATGGCAGAACGATAGAAAAAAATAAAATTCTAACTTCGTAGCCTCTGGAAGAAAGGCGCGATCTGGTAAACGCACGTAATAGGTTTGTTCTATTTTCAAACTAGCACAAAAGTAGGTATCAGTCGCAAAATTAAGAGTCCCCAGCGTCTATTCGTTCATAAACTTCTCGTGACCTAAAAACCTTCATTGTTCATGCAATGCCGACATTGCACATGTGTACAACAGGTCCGTCTATACAAGATAAGGAGAAATTCTTATATAAGACAAGAATAAATGGTCCATATGAGAACAATGTTCTATAATAGAGGGCGAAAGGCTTTAAGAGTAGGACTTCATATGCATCAATGCCAGTGAATGTGCATTATGACGAGGTTTATGCGTTTCATTTTGCTACTAGGAAAATAACATCTGCTGCGGTGGTGAACCGTTGCGGCATCGAAGCGGTTTGCGACTGCTTTTTAAGTTAGATTCCTAGTGTTTCATTCAGGTAGTGTTTAGAGTTTCTTCTATCACTGTGTGCTATCTGGACCTGAGCTCGATAGATGACAATAAGCTCGACCTCTTTGACGTAGAATCTAAAACCAATTATCAAAATGTGAACACCTCCTCCTACCTTATGTTATATAATGTTTTTTTAAGTTACATTTTGCTTGCATAATTAAGATCTTGTTTGCTAGTAGTAAGACAGTGCTATGTGTACGCATTCTAAGATAAAAAATATGACATACGAAGTTTGAATTGTACGATTCGGAACAGACACTTGCTCTCTTTCCGTCTCGTAGCTTCATATACTTATACACAGTCGCGTCATATCTCGCACCCTCTTGCTACTTAGTAAGGAACGTTGAAACCCGTGCAGAATTCCTGGTTAAAGCAAAAGTGTTTATATGTTTATCAAAATACAGTAGGAGTACAGAATCTGGCACTGTGCTCCCTACACGTACCTATAAGCTCGCATCTCGAATCTAAATGTAGTTTTGTCGGCCTCGGTTGCGTAGTAGTTAGTGTAACCGACTGTCACGCCTGAGGTCGCGAGTTCGATTCCCGTACAAGTCAAACATTTGTGTGCATGAACATGGATGTTTGTCTTGGTCTGGGTGTTTCTATGTATAATATGTATGTATTTACAAAAAAATAATTATACATGTATGTTTATCCATAGTACAAGCTCTGCTTAGTTTGGGCTAGATGGTGTTGTGTGTGTGGTAGAATATTATATATATTATTATATTATTTAATATATGGATGTTATATGTACAGTATGATGTCAGCGTTGCCGGCGGCTTCGTAAGCGTTAATCCTACGAGTACAGATACCGGGCTAAAAAGTAACCTAGGTGCTCACATTAGATACATTTAATTTCTTGGTACTAACATAGATTAACTAAGATAAACGACGTGGTCTATTTGTGTATCAATTATCATCCGATCTTGTTCAACGTTTTATGCATGATTGAATAACAAGCGTTTGATGTTTGAAACTCGAAACGTTTCAAATATTATAGAATGTTCAGTTGTTGATGCGTCAGTCTTTATGAGTTCCGTCCTCGAGCATTTTTCGCATTTTAAATCCAATTGTTCAAACTAAGTTACGTTGAACGTTCACAGTAGTTCATCTCGGCGGGACAATACAGGAGTCAAAATATGAAGGGTCTATTTTGTAAATGTAATTGTCATTATTTATTCATAAATGTAAGTCCTGGATAGCATTCGGCCGGGTTCCGTTCCTCTCGGGAAATTGTTAGCTAGAATTTTGGATGATAAAATTTTCAAGATGGCCACACCGAGTCTAACAACTTGTTAGTTTATTCTTGACATAAGTACCTGCCCTTTGTGTTTAGGAGAATAAAGCGGGTTATAGTTTCTATCGACCGTTTCAGGGAATCCATTATTTGTATCGGCAGAGTGTTTTTTGTTATTGTAACCTACACACATAGTCTTGGCTTGTATCGTCGAAGTATATCCAGAGATATATTATCAGCTTTATTTTGTCAGCTATGGTTTATGTCTCAGGGTATAGAGAGCGAGTCTAATGCCACCTACACACAATTGTTTTTCTGTCAAGATAGGTTTCGTGTTGCTACGGAGAATATCTTGACAGAAAAACGCAATGACACTTAGCGCATTTCGAGAATCGAAACAGAGATAGATCTAATGCATAGCAATTATATTCACTATACACACATTCACCAATACAATCCAATCCTAACAAATATTATCTATGCGAATGTGAGTTTGTTTGTTTGTTACGCTTTTACGCCTTAACCACTTGACCGATCAACTTATTGTCAGGGGAATAGATAAAGACACAGGGTACCTTTTTACCCAGAAAAAGGTACTGCTACTTATCTAACCTAACCAAAACTATATTTACGCGGGCGAAGCCATGAACAGAATCTAATCTGGTTTATAAATATAGCCGTGAAAAGTAATAAATAGACAGAGTTGCAGTCACGTTTATGTTTGTATGGCTTATTCTAAGCCTACTTTGTGTTACTAATTCGCAGTATTACATAATTTTTGGCATTATCTTAATAAGGACGCAATCCCCAATTCCAAAGACATTTAAAGAGGTATTTAGATATTTGAATATGGTTTGTTCATCTTTATTTAAAGTATTGAATCAATAGAATCTAACTTTACAGACTTCGGGGACTTCTATATACAACTTTAGGTACTTGAAGTAACTGAATATTCTAACTGAAAATTATTCTCCGCTAATGTGTGTTCTAGACGCCCGCCGACGTTCGTTATTCAAAATATGAAAAGGGTAGCACTAAAATATTGTAAGAAGCTTACACTCATCGGTATGAATAACTGTCGGTTTATAAATTCAAGTGGATTGAAGATGTAAGTACTTATAATAAAAAGAGCGTTCGTAAAAAGATTCGTATTTTATTTCTTATTTATTGGAAAGTTAATAAGCTTTAGAAGTAGGATGAGGCAGTCTATACTGCTGGGATCAGGTGGCTGGCGTGCTCATTCTGAAGTTTTAAGTTCGATTCATAGTGTGCGATTATTAAAAAGCGAAATACGTATTGCTTTATTTTATGAACCAAAGTAAGTTGAACAATTTTTTAAGTATATCATAATTACTTTAATGATTTGTCAGGTTAGCTAGCCTATTCTTACACGGTGAGCGTGGTAGAATGAGGCTTCACTTTTTTAAATAAAATAAGATAACTTTTGACAAGCTATAGAATAGGATATCGATTAATTATCATAATAAATATTTATCATTAAGTATTTAGTTTTAAAAAGTTTGATGAAAGTTTGAGATCCTATATTGTAATAAAAGCAATTGTTGAACTATTTTCGGTTTAAAGTTTAATATTTGCATTAGATATTATTTGGTCACTTATCGCACTTACGAGCCCTATGATATTGTGTGCCTATTTGTAAGTGGTTTAATTATCTAAGGTAAAGCGTAATTTCTTGAATTTACTCATTTTCTGTAAATCCTGCTACTATATAATCTACAATATTTAAAAAATCTGGCTTTAATTTCTATGTATCATCATTAACTTTAAAGAGACTCTTGTTTGATTATTTTAGGCATTCTTAAGTATTCGATCGATCGTCTAGACTTACATACTTCTCGTTAAAAGTATAAACTACTAGCTTTTGCTCGCGGCTTCGCTCGCGTAAAAGTAGGTTAGGTTATGTTAGTAACAGTCTTTATTATTGAAAATATATAGCCTATGTTACTCGGTAATAATACAGCATTTGAATAGAGAAACAATTTTAAAAATCGGTTATATAATATTTGTGTTAAACCCTTACAAACAAACAAAAATCAAATCTTCACTCTTTTTATAATATTAGTTAGATTTGCAAATTTTAATCATACATGTTAATTAATATTATAATTAACAAGTATGTATGTTCGTTGCAAGTATATTTTGATGGACTTCATTGAGGTATCTTTGTAAAAAATGTGTAATCTGTTATATAGCATTGCCGATTTACATGTTAAGTATACCTACACCTTACAAAAAAAAAAAAACTTCATGCATGAAGTCACTATCTTGAGTAATATTTTTGTACTAATGGCTACCAAAGCTTAAAACAGCTCACAGCATTTAGTGATTACTTAAAGACTTATAATTAGTTATGGTAATATAGCTTTAAAAGTACTTCATATATACCACCGGTAGGTACCGGTGTTATATTTGTATATCACTAAATGCTGTGAGCTGTTTTAAGCTTTGGTAGCCATCAGTACAAAAATGTTACTCAGGATAGTGACGTCATGCATGAAGTATTTTTTTATAATTAACTATCGAGAAAAAATATATAACTAACGTTCATTATAGATACAGCGCAACATACTTAAAAATGTTAAACATCCGAATTAATAAACTATAACTTATTAAGTTTAATAAAGATATATTAAAATGTAGTACACCAGACAAAGGCGCACTTTAAAATTAATCTAATAATTTTAACGATCAATAATCAGGAACGGTAATGCGTCAAAAAATAAAAATACTATTACAAATATTTTCTCACTTTTTGTTATGGTTACTTATATTTTAAAACATATATTTTAAAATTACCTGCCTGTTCTCGTAAACTCCGTCCAAAAGGCTGTCATTTGAGAACTAAAGTTAGAGCTGTATTATCAGTTTATGCCACAGCAGGTTCGACGCGGAAACTCACCGTTATCAACCAAACTCCTCTTGTTAAAACTTGAGAAACGCTGTAAAGAACGATCGTTTTAAACTTTGATTGTCTATTACGTAGCTGTTGGTTTATTTTTAAGTAAACCAATATTGGTACTGGAGAAAGTGTGACAGCAAATGTAGGGCGTAATGGCAGGTGAAATTATAACTTTTGACGAGTATGCGTGCAGGTGCGGTAAGGAAATTGAGTTCGTTGTTTGGTTGTGAAGAATGGAACCCTTTTCACTTTCTCGGTGTCATAATAGGCGAATAAAGTACTTTTAAAGATGAATGGGAAATGGCATTCTAATGTATCTGAAGCTTTTTCTTGATGAGTAGGTAAGCTAGAATGCTAGTTAGAATGTCTTATAATGTTGTAAATTTTGTTTGTATTAAATTAAATACAGGACTAAATATCCTATTGGTACAGCTATTATCAAGGAATATATTTAAATTTTTTTGAGACGTAGGCTATGTTCGTGTTTGTAAACTTTTTACATATACCAAATCAAAATGCATCCAGTGGGTTAGGATTAAATTAAAGAACCTTTCAAACAATAAGTTCTAGAAATTATAATTATTTTTGTCTATAATAATGTAAAATATCTATAAAAATGTAAAGTAATTTATTTGCTTTTCTTTTTATTACGGATTTAGGCATCACAAGCACGTAAAGGAATTTAATTTTTTGCATTCTTTAGCATATGTAAATATTAAATGCAGTTTTTGGTTTTAAAATACCCATATTGCGCTATACATGTAACATGACCTACTTATTTGTAAGGCAATACATAGCTAATAGTGCATGCCATGCATTCAACATTTTAAAGAGTAAAGTCGTGTGGCAAATAAAGACAAAACAAAATATAATAAAAAATTGATAAAATAAAAGAATGAAGTTTGAATAAAGAATTTTGAGTGTTGGAAAGTTACTAGAATTGTTGAGTGCTATTACTTTTTATAAAAGAATTCTATTTGCTTTTTATATGCCAGCATTAGCCCTTGAACCTAGGCTATATCCACATGTACACATAATATGGATATAGCCTATTTAAATGTGCGTAGCATTAAACACCTTCATACTTAAATGCGAAAGTTAAAACTTTATATTGTGAGATGACCTTTTCTCTCTCGCTTTGAAGCAGAATGTTGTATGAGATGTGTGTTTTAGTTCCCCTCTATGGCGTCTCTATATCTAAGATTTCAAGCCCCTAGCTAACGTTTGAGCTCTGATGATGTTTGAACATGTAAACTCGGCAAAGGCTATGTATAACTTGGCAACTCGTGAGTGTTATCTAACAAGATATGTAGTATGTGTATTTCCACCCAGCATATAATAGTACAGTTGATAATAGTAGGTATACGACTGCGTTCTGACTTAATAGTTTTGAATGTTATGGTGTCTGTATTCGACGCAAGAAGCTAACGTCAATTACATGCACGAGGTACTCGCGCGGGTTCCGCGTACAATAATCGTTCTTGTTACTTATGTGGATGACTCGCATCGGTTGTTTACATGACAACCCGGGCAAGTACTTCAATTTGAGCATGCTTCTTGCATCATATAATGATTGGCTTTTTTGTTTTAGCGGTGTGCGCGTAAGCATATACGCAAAACTCGATCATGTTATCCTGACATGTATTCCTAGGTTAAGCAAATTTTAATAACTATACGATTTTGCTGTCATAATTATAACCCTCTGGCATTACGCAGTCTGTGCATTATTTATAACGTGGGACTCTACATGACAAATTTAGAATGTGTTGATATCTTTTTAAATACATATATTTTATTTTTATTTTATTTATTTATTTATTGTGTAATTATGCATGCTATGTACTTGTATAATTATGTTAAATGACAAATTTACTCATTGTTATATATTTTTTTTGTTTCAGGTATGTATCTCCATTTAAAATATATCCAATGGAAGTGTAAGTAATAATATATGATCGGTAACTGAAAGATAATCTTGAAAACTAAAAAAGCATTTAACTTTGAATTGTGAGCGTAAAGAGTTAGTCTTCTCCATAAGCTTCAACTGTAATGTATATTATGCATACAGTTATGTATACTTCTCATTTAAAGTAATTAATAACATTAAATGCAATGACATAATTCACTTGAAATCAATATGACGTCTCACAAATTACCCACCAAAACTACTTAAAATCATATGTCATTAATTTATTATGCATATTGTCGTCAAACTTTACTATTACCGCTAAATTAAAATAACGATTCAATCCTAGCGCGCACTTCCACTTGGCTCGCACAAACTACTAAGGTCCCACTATCAGCAAGTTTGCTCAGATACATTTTGACCTAGGCTAACTAGGTCAACACACTGAGCAAAAAGTACTTCTATTAGGACCACGGGCCTTAATGGCTAATAGCTTATATAAAACGAGGTTAAATTCGTGACGAGGGCTAAGTCCTTAAGACGTCTCTTATATCAATTCTTGGTAAGGATGTAGATACAACTGTAGGGATGCTAGTGTTTTTCATTGTCACTAAATATATGTATTTAGTTGAAATGGTTTTAAGTTTATGCGCTGAAAACTTAACAAGATTAAACATACGCGTGCAATTATAATTTTTAGGTCACTCTCCGCAGCTTAGCTGAAAGTCGAAACTAGGGCACGTAACACGTTATAACAGGCTACTGTTTCATAATGTTTTTACCAAAAACAGACCAAAACTTTCCTATATTAGTCCCCAACATAAGTGCTTTGTGATAAGCCCCGAAATCTTACAACAAAGTTTCACCTCGGTGCCAAATAGAACCGCTTTATATTCCGAAGAAAAGGCCAGACATCAAATGTTTCGAGACGCTACTTACAGTTGTTCAAGTTTTTTATCAGATGCTCATCGCCGTAAAATATTTTCTTGAACTAAATTTAGGAGATGCCATTGTGATGAAGAGGATTTGAAAGAACATGTGACGTAATTAATTGAAGCATTCTGATGCATGTGAGCGATGTTTTGTATAATCTTAAAAGCTCTTCTTTCTAGGAATGTCGATTGATGTATTATGTATTTGTAAATCCTTACTTGTATGATCTCATAAGTGGCTGCCAGATTAAACTATGAGGTTTTATAGAACTGCTCGGGGTTTGAGCTCAAGTCCTCACAGGGTTGAGTACATCTGTATTCAAATATAATTCGAATGCAATTAAGAACATGTAACGTCTACTTGTCATATGAAATACATGTATTATAAAATGATAAAACAAATAGCTAAAGAATTATTTTTACTTTTAAAGTTTCTACAATATTCGTCTTCAAAAAGAGTATCTAGTATAAATGTAACCCAGAATAGATAATACAATTTTATATAATAAAAGTCTAGGAGGTTGATAAAGTGATCGGATTAGTCAGAAAGCGAAAACGTTCTTATGATTAAAAATTCTAGGAGAAAGTATTTTATTTCTTTTACAGTATTCATTTAGGAAGTGTAATTTTTATCGAAATGGATAAATCTTCATTATATAGGAAATATTATGATTTTCTACTTACGTTGCTCTACTTAAACGTGACCGCAAGTTACTGACACGTACTGTAGACTGGAACAAAGACCTTACATACATCTTACAATGTGAATAACAAAATATATATTTAAGAATATATATGATATCCAAACATATATTATTCGTTGCTTTTTCGTCCAGTGTAATCGCACTAAAAGGCTGGAGTGCTACGTCACAGCACAAACCACTATTTGTATGCTAATTCACTACTGTAGCGCCTTTGTTTGGCTTAGAAAAATGGCTTTATTATACTTGTAAAAGTTCTAGTAAACATATAAGTGTGGTGGTTAATTTTTTTAACGCATTTTCGTTCATTTTTTTGTTTGTGTAGCATAAATACGTGTCATAGATCATGTAAGTGAGTAATATTTGCGATGTGTTATCCGATATCATTGTAGGAAGTATTTTGTGATCACTGCGCTTATAGTTCTTAGTATATTTGGATGCCGCATCCGATTTTTATTGAGTTCCGTTATATTGCCATGTGCTGGACGTTGAACTAGTCGATATATCGGCCGATATGACGCATCTGTATTGACGTTGCAATCAAATTGTGTTCAAGTTAGAATTTCACAGTTCATCGAAACTGTGCTTTTGATGGACGTTTAGTATTTTAGTTTACATATAGATATGCGGAACGTGCGTAGGGTAGATAGGTACGTTTAGTACTATACATTTTCATTTATGTTTTTTTAAGCTTGACTCCTTTTCTTTTAATTAAAGTTGATTGTGCATAGAGTTTTCAATTGATTTTCCATCATTTTAGATAACAATAATGATATTATAAACACGACTACGACGATGGTCTATAGTTATTACTAAATATTGATTTAGTAATATACATTTATTATGCGATTACTGTTATATAATTATTACACTTATGTTAGGTAATAAAATTCATCACAATATAATAAACAGAATAAAGGCTACTATTCGCAATTCAATGTACCGTAAAATATCGATGTGTTACTGCCTTGAAATTATAATGATTGATTATAACACGGCAATTCTAGCTCGTTCCTGAAAGAGCTAGGTAAAAATATCGGTCCCGGCTGGCTGGCATTTGACTCAGCCGATATGAGGAGATAAGTTCCACGTGTCCGAATATTTGAGAGTATTCTGATACCGACACGTGGATCCTTATAGTATCATTATAAATTTGGCTGTGAAGCTCAGATGTCAGTCGCAACGTAAAAAAACTGATAATCAACTGAACCAGTTTCGAAAACCGTCCCTAATAATCTTGGAAATACTGACTCACTCACTACTACATACTAACTCAGCCACAAGGACGTATCAAGACCAGAAATTTCTCTAACTTATTGTGTATTCTTCTTATCATCAGATACTATTCTCAAAGTCTCATTTAGTACTATTTTTGCACCACGTCCGCAACAATAGTACAATAAGCCACACAGCAAACACATTACACGCCATTTCTCTTCGCCCTAGATGGGTAAAACTTGGCCTGCTGTACGCCAGACAAAGCAACGGAACATGGGTTATGACGCCCATATAAATGGAAATTGTCGCGATTTAACTTTGCCAAGCTACTCCCTGCTTTCGGAAATGACACACCAAGCGTGGCTCTGATACCGCTGCAAGATGTTTTTGTTGTTTTAAAAATATAATAGCGACATTATATGTGTTTTGCGTTGTAAAGTTTTTGAATTGATAGCTTTGGAGCGTCTTCTTTATCAACGTATGAATTGCTGAATGATTTTCATAAACAGATTACATAATATTACTTTTTGCCCACGGTTTAGCTGGTATAAATGTAGGTTCGGTTAGGTTAGATTAGTAAGGTAAAGGTACCATATATTATATCCTTTTCTGTTCCCTGACAACGTGTATAATAATTATGAAATTCATGATGATCGATCGAGTAGTTAAGTCATGAAAGCGTAACAAAGAAACAAACGAACTCACATTTGCATTTATAATATTAGTTAGTATTCTTGATATACATTACATATTTCCTTCTTTAAATGAGGTGTAAGAGTAACATTTTTTATGTCAGGCGGCGGCGTGGCCATGTACATTCTTGACATTATCAAACTCCATGAGCGGCGGTTTACATTTACCATCAGGTAGGCCGCTGGCTCGTCAACTAGTGGAAGCAAAAATATTAATAAAAATAACCTATTCTATATAAATAATACTATTATATACACATTAACATCTTTATATGATAAAGTTTTATAATAATATATGGTAAAGTTGTGTGTGTTTGGTGATTATGTGTTTACAAATCAATTCCAGTTCTATTAGGGTTGAACTTTCCTGTTACCTTTAACCTCCGTTTTCAAGATTGAATATTGATTCATATTTTAAATATAAATGAATGTAAATATATTGGGAAGGCTTATTTTGAATATTACAATATTCATTTTATTATGTTCATTTTTGCTTTTGTTGTATTTTTTTGCTTTTGCTATCAATGTTGAGTAGCATTACAGTTTCTCAACATCAATAGCTAAAAAAAGTATAAAAGATTTTTTACTTTTTAAACTTACGAACCTTAAAGTAAAAGTAAACTTGGGTTTAATGCATTTTACTAGTTGCTAGTTGACAGCGTATGCCTTTTTTCAGGGTTGGCAACGAGCAAGTGGTTTTTTGGTGTAAGCTATACATAATTATACTTGTTTGTCAACAGACTTACATTTAAAAGTAAATCTGATAATATCCTATCAGCTTAAGACATAGGCTTATGAGTAGCTTAGTCAGTAAACCTACGGCACGGTTTATCGAGGTGGCAGCTTCAAATAATACTTCATAGATTATCTTTTTCGTAGTCCCAACGAAAAAGTCTGTAGTGTCGAAGTCTGTAGTGTATCGGGGAATGTCTCAAGCACTTCTCATAACTCTTTGCATATGTACTTCAAACTGTGAACTTCGAAGTACATTTACATCCATTTTTTTATTTCATTTATTTTTTATTTTTATGTGTGTCATGATCGTAGCAAATGGAAATCCGTAGTCTCTGCCTACTCCTCTGGGAAACAGGCGTGAATCTATGTATGTATGTATGTATAATTTACATCCTCGTACATTAAGTTCGTGTAAAATTCCGTCACTAATGACGCGCAGTAGAAGTTACTTCACGTAAAGTAATTTGTACTGATGAAGAGATCTCGATGTACATAATATACGTCTCGGCTTGGTTGTTGGCGAAACAACCATCAATTGTATTTCGCAGACAGTTCTACGAAAACCTTGTAGCTTTAACAGCGATTATTTTTACAGCTGTTTTCCAAGAAGTAGGTCATCAATCAATTAGCCCTGTGGCAACTACGTTGTTATTATATTATCTGAACAGAAACATTTGTTCAATTTGCTTTCTACAAGTAGCAGTTGAAAGTTTTAGAGTATTGAGTGACTTCAGTTCAAAGGACGCTGTGATGCCGAATATTATGTAATCTTTCACTGACTCCAGGGATGGCGTAGTCGTTTTAATGGTCCGCTCGACACTACTGCTACGCGCGCTGAGTGCTTTGGATTCGAACCCGCACGAGACACAAATCTATGTGCATAATATATGATCAATACGGCACATAAATCCATATGATCTACAAAAACCAGTGGCCGATAGTCGGGCTTAGAAGTATCAACAGTGGCCGATTGGTGGACTTAGAAACATCTATCAGCCACTGGTATTTATTTTGTTGAAAACATTAGGTAGGCTACAGCGAATCAGTCAGCGTAGACTAACATGAAAACGCCCGATTAAAGACATTCAGAGGCCTCATGTACATACCAACGAAGTCTTTAGTGTATCGGGGAATGTCTCAAGCACTTCTCATAACTCTGTGCATATGTACTTCAAACTGTGAACTTCAAGTACATTTGCATGAAGCTAAAATCTACGGTGGTAGATTTAAATCTACCACCGTAGATTTTAAGTTTAAACTTAGAAATTTTGAAGGAACGTGATGTACCTATAAGTATAATTACTATCACAGTGCCATTCTACTTAGAACCACTTAGTTCTTGGTTAATCCCTGGAGGTTACGTCCGTGAGCTGGCATAATTATATTAACGTAATGCTGCTAAGTATCTGATATTAATACAATTACTGCATTAGACAAGCCTGTTAATATTATGTTCTTCCTTATAGCTATTGATCTATTGGTTTTGTTTGATAGCAAAGTCTGTATACATATATAAGACTAGATGTGCCCGCGGTTTCACCCGCGTTTATGATTACTGCGCCGCCCCCGTGGTCGTAGCGTGATGTTATATAGCCTATAGCCTTCCTCGATAAATGAGCTATCTAATACTAAAATAATTTTTCAATTCGGTCCAGTAGTTCCTGTGATTAGCGCGTTCAAACAAACAAACTTTTCAGCTTTATAATATTAGTATAGATTGTCTGCTCTGATTACTTAGTGGTTTAAGTGGTCGCCTTGCCATTGCTAATGCACCAAGTGTTGTAGGTTAGATCCCCGCAGAGGACGAAAAATTGTGTGAACTACATCTAGCTGATCCGAATCTTTGTGTCCGTTATCTGAATGTTTGTATTCCTTTGCGTCACAGGAGTCATTGCTAGAGCGGTAGTTGTCGTTTTTATTAAAAAAGGCAAGAAATTTCCTGTACTTTACCACATTTCTTGGATCTTAGAAAAATAAACTTCTACCGTGCATTATTCAAGCATCGAAAGTAGTCTAAACAACTTAGGCGTAACGTCCATGCAAGAGGTATATCCATCCATAGCTATATTTTTGTGTAGTAAATACATACCGACAAACACAATTTCTCATTTATTATTGTTTTGTATTTTACTTTAGATATTTAACTCCGATTCTGTCACCGGTACTAAAATAACTTGTAGACATTTATTTGTTTAGAGAAAGAACGTTCTTTTGTAGGCATTTAGATATTTACGTAAAGAGTTTTATTTCATTGAAAGCGCTTGAATTTGAAACGTAGTTAAATACCTTTATTTTTTGGTCGGTACTTTAATATTTAGATTAAGGATTTTAAGGTCAACGTAGGCATTCAAGAATTATTTAGAGTATTCTTCTTCTTTATTCTGAACACTTGATTTTAGGTGATTTTTAATACTTATGTAGCGACACATGCATGTACATTGCGTTTCGCTGACGTTAGAGTATGCAATTCATAATGTATGCGAGCTACACCTGTCGTCACCCGCCAGGCACGATAAGTAGACCGATAGCTAGGCAGTCTGTATGTAAGACATTTGTAAACTGTAATGTTGGTGTGTAATTAATAAACCAAACTATTTCGGTGATTAACCAGAACTCTTTCATTTAACTATCCCAAAGACATCAGAGACATTGGTAGATATCACATAATAGCATTTAATGGTAAACTTATATAAGATCCTAAAGTAATTATAATTGAAAAAATATTACTTATATAATCGAACGCCGTTTTGCTATTTATACAGTTATTTATTATTCTATAAAATATATTTTTTTTTCTGTACGAAAATAATAAACGTTTATTTTCTCACTACAATATACACATATTATATAAACAGCATTAAAAATATTACATAATTCGGAATACAACATATATTGTGGGAGACTGGTGCCTAAGCTAGGCTCGAGGCCTGTGTTTCAGGACACCAGGACCCCACCCCTTTGAAACAATTTCGTTTTGCGGATTATGTATTAGTGCTGATAGATTTAATGCAATAAGACAAGTTGAAAATAAAAATAAAAAATTACATAATAGAAAAACTACACAAAAATTATTTACAATTTGATTCTAATTTAACATAATTCTAATCAAGACAATAGTGAGAGCATGCATGCATGTGAGTATATATATGTATGTGTGTGACTGTGTGTGTGTATGTCTTTGTGTGTTGTGTGTGAGGGTTCGTGTTTGTGTGTGTGTGGGTGGGTGCATGTATGTGTGAGCAATAGGAGTATATTGTTGTTGAAATAATAAGAGGAACATTATTAAGCCACAATAGTAATTATATATATATTCTACCACATACACACAACACCATCTAGCCCAAACTAAGCAGAGCTTGTAATATGGGTACTAGACAATGGATAAACATACATATATACCTTTTTTTTTGTAAATACATACATATTATATATAGAAACACCCAGACCAAGACAAACATCCATGTTCATGCACACAAATGTTTGACTTGTGCGGGAATCGAACCCGCGACCTCAGGCGTGGCAGTCGGTTACACTCACCACTACGCCATTATTTTTTCAGTATCATCATAGTTTAATGTCAATAGCCAATCGGTTAACTTTTTTTATGTTAATTAGTATGAACATAATTATTTTGATAATACATTATAATAATATATTATAACAACGGTATTGAAAATCGTTTATAATTATTATGGTCGTATCCAAATCTGGACGTATTTATAATAAATAACGAATTGGTAAGACTATTTAGAAGGTTTGTGCCAAAGCTATGTCTTTTAGAGTTGGTGTCTGTTCGTTTGTGCCGGCATCACGCAAAACCCATTTAACAGATTTTAATACGGTTCGTAATCTAATAGCTTGGGATACAACTTCATCTGAATATAGTGTATAGAAAGATTCCATTTAAATTTATCGTAGTTCACTGGGACGAAGTCGTGGGCAAATGTTAGCACACAATAAGTATACTTTAAACAGTCAACAAGCATTCATTTTTCTATTATCAATGTCAAAAAAAGTTAAATAACAATAAACTATATTGCGAATTAATTTTAAAATGTTTATTGCAAACGAATTATTAACAAGTATATGTAATATTAACGTTTACAATTTAACATAATTATGTACATACATATACTTTACACATGTAAAAGTAAATATTGATGAGAACTTTGAATCTAACAATCACTCAGTAGTTATTTATCACGTTACGCCATAGATCTTCGATCACTACTGGACAGTCGACAAAAACGAGAGAAAATCAATTGCTCAAGGATTTTATTCCCATGAGAGATAGCCGTTGGCCTTCAGATGTTTTTGTGCCAGTGCGATATTGTTATCGGCTGCTCTACACGTTTCTGCTCAAACCCTCCTTTTTCCTGAATGTATCGCCGAAGGATCGTTCTAGTTTTGAATAAAGTAGAATGTTAAATATTATCTATACATATTATTGTATATATTTTACTGATTTGATTAATATATTTTTAATTAATATGCTACCTACATGCGCAACCTATCCTACCCATCATCATTATACGGGGTACTTGCGCGGGTAGTTCGAGTCGCTCCTTGACACGATGCGCACTATTAGCAAAAGTGTTTGATCTGTGGCTCGATCCAACATCATGTATAAAAACAAATATACAGAATAATTTACCTACATAATACATGAAATACAAGCTTAAAAGAAGAAACTAAATTCCTTTCTATTTATAAAGAGGGTTATTCACTTTATGCACTTGTTTTGATGTTTATAAAAATATTTACCGAGACTTTGACTGTAGATTCAGTCATACATATACATATATATATATATATATATATAGATTCACGCCTGTTTCCCAGAGGGGTAGGCAGATACTACGGATTGCCATTTGCTACAATCCTGACACACTTCTCTGGCTTCATTCACTTTCATCACATTCCTCATACACGCCCTTTGACTGTAGTTTTTCGTTAAGTGTATTATATATTTAACTATTAAATAAATTATAATATTATATGAAATAATTACTGTATATATTATTTCCTGTACAATTAATGAATGTTGGTTCCATTTAAATTCTGATTCATTAATATTTATCATGCACGGCTCACTAAATGTCAAAATATTGCAATCCCAAACCAGTATTCAATCACTTGAATGAGTTCCAACGTCGTCCCGTAATTTGAATAGAGAATTGTATCAATACTACGAACATTGTTGCAAGGTATGAATACAATATTACAATGAATTTCGGTTGCGCAGAGAACGCATTGGACGATGCGAGCGTAAATAATACTACCTATACTCTATGGTGGACCGTGAATTATTCAGGCAATCATATTGTAGTGGATACGTCGCGCGTCGCTGGCGAATAGTAAAATCCATAGTATTACAAAGTATCTTGTCTCTTTACAATATAGCAATGTTTCTTTGCAATCTAGCAATGCGTCTCAGTTATCTCCTTTGTTAATGTGTTAGTGATTGTTGTAAGTTTATCATAGAGATATTGTGATTTGGTGTATAACACAATTATTTCATTGCAACGTGTACATACGTAGAGAGAAAACAATATTGTTTAGTTACCATCGGCGTTTATAAAAGTAGACATCGACGCAATTTATTATACTGCATAAAAAGATACTGTCGCCTTGACAATACACTTATGTTTCCTTTTCTAACATAACTAACCGACCCAGAAAATCGTTTGTGTATCTTAGAAATAATAATATCGTGTGGGATTTGTACCGACAACACCCGTCGCGAGAACATCCCATTGCACCAAGCGTGCACTATATTTATACCAAATAAAGAAAGTCAATATTAACTCAGCTGTCTGGTGTCTTATACTAAGCCTAAAATAAGACTATATACCCATAATGAACAGGCCAACATTTTCAAAGCGGCTATACCTATAATATAAACTTTATTACACAACCATCGTTTCAATCTAAAACCTCTAAGCTAAAACATGAAACACATTGCTCATATTATTATGTTTATTTATATTCATTTCTATAAATTCTGAGTGGATAGTCCATTGTAACAAGAGTTTACGCGAACTCGGACAATATGACAATCCATCCATTTTGGCTAGTTGGACTTCTCTCCTTTGTGCTATGTGCGGGTATTATTCATGCCAATCTCGGTCTCCGCTCCGCAGGCTAGACAATGGTATATTATATACTTATACAGTCTAGTATAACTGAGTTTATTGGCTGCCAAGGCTGCTATGCATGCATACTAACTGCTCCACACACGCCGGATATATTCGTTTTATCGCATTATGTTACTCTATGAAAACATACTTTAGTGCAGACCACATTGTCAGAATTTTCATTCATTGTAATTCTAAAATAGCAAAGGTTTTTATAATTATGTTTAATATTGAAATCGGCTTCGATGGTGCAGCAGTGCGACTGCTGTGCACGAAGTCTCGAGTTCGATCCCCAACATTTAGTTTCTTTGTCAAGAACTTCTCATTGCAGCACGGTGTCTTGTACTGTGCCCGGTAGCCAGCAATAGTCTCGCGATTTATTATGAGGAACTAAAACCATAACTGACGTAATGTAAGTGTTTAACCTGTCGGCTAAGCCTTTCAGAAATATAAGCGCGAGACTATGTATGTAATGTTATCATGAGATTTCATGATCACAATGTATGTAAATATTACGATCAATATCTGTCTGCGTAATTTAATTTAAAAACCGAAAATGCTTTTGATCAACAAATAATCTTAAAGTAACGATCCATTTAAATCTATTATAATATTTATAACATCTCAACAGCAAAAGGACTCCATATATAAATAATACAGAAACATTAGTTCGCAATTTTATTTAATACGTTACATAAAACACTAAGGGTTTAATGTAAGTTTCGGGTACTAAATACCGTCCTTTTCTAGACAGCCTACATTTGCCTACATCGCGTGACTAAGCTCAATCGAATGATCCCTAATTTATTGAAATCGGTCGAGTAGCTCGGCTTGACTCAGACATCGCATTTGCCAATGACTGCATACCGACAGAACTGGGCTCGATTGCGACAATGTTACAAAAGCAACGCCATCGTTTTTAGTCTGGTCGTTATTTGGATTGCATAATGCGACATTGGCAGTTGAGAATAATGAAATGTTGATTACTTGTGAATTTAAAAAAAATGTTTATTAGATATTATTACTGTGAAATAAAGTTTTTAGGGCTTTCTCACTTTTTAAGGCTTATCGACTGAAACACTTTTAGTAAAATTTAAAGATAGCTGGCTAGTTGCCGATACTGAAAAAAACGCGTTTGAAGTGACTTGAAATTGCTAGATAACTACAATAAATAAAAAGATAACAAATCTATAGAAATAAAAGCGTTTGTATGATTTGCCTTTTCTTTCATGTAAGCGTATCAAAGTTTTTGAAGTGAAAACTTCTTTAGGCGCGTTGAGCACTTCTTGGCTGAACAAAAATCACGGAACTCGCGTCATTGTCACCGAACGCTTTTCATTTTTGAATTATTTTTGGTTTATAAAGAAGTATTTATGATCAAGGTTTAAAGATTTCACTTCTATCGGCAGTCCCCAAAGACTGCCCCAATTTTTTAAATTATTGGTTATCCATGCCTATATTTAACTAGATGTGCCCGCAGTTTTACCCGCGTTTATGATTACTGCGCCGCCCCCGTGGGTCGTAGCGTGATGTTATATAGCCTATAGCCTTCCTCGATAAATAAGCTGTCCAACACTAAAATAATTTTTCAATTCGGACCAGTAGTTCCTGAGATTAGCGCGTTCAAACAAACAAACAAACTCTTCAGCTTTATAATATTAGTATAGATTAAACAGGTAAATAATATAGCCAACACACAATGATGATTTGTCTTACAATAAATTACACGTAAGAACATTATAAGTGGCTACCTGTTACCCGCGGATCCACTTACATTTAAACAAAATCCATTCAGCTATTCAGGCGTAATTAAGTAAAAAACATTCAAACATTCATTATATTACTTCGATACATACTGTGGGCGGCTGCCTCCCCAAATCCCAATTGTGGTTGACAGTAAATCAACCTATAGTCTGCGCGCGGTAACTTTTATCGAAATCGACTAAAGAAGAATTAGGAGTTCGTTTCGGTAAGTACGGTAAGTAAGTGGTACTTCTGAGTTAATCGTAAGCTCTAGCATGAGTTTAAGTCACTACATAAGTGTCTCTTAGACAACGCAAGGCAATATTTTAGAAGGCTTTACTTTCAGTCGCTATAAATACAGTAATACTCGTGGATGTGTTTGTTACTGTAAGTAGTATTTATTTGAGTGCTTACTGAGCATGAACGCGAACTATTGGATGTAAATTTTAGTGTATCGAAAGGCACAAAGGTTATTAGTCGTTATATAGGCAATAAAAATAGACTAAATGTAAAGATGTTTTAGAAACCTTTTATGTTAGTGCGACTCGCACTAAAAGAAGAGAAAAGATTTCTGAAACAAGTTTTGCATGATTTGCGATATTAGATCCGTAATCATGCTAGCTTTTTACGGAATGCACAATATATGACGATTAGCACTAGCCATGGTAACAACTATACAAGCAGACTTTTACAGCCATAAATGATATGAAATGAAAGAATGACATTCATCTCTTAGCAATTTTACACAAGATTTTCCAGCCAGCCAGAAGTAGACTATTGTAAAGCATATGCCGCTTCTGCTTATGTAAAGATCTTTTAGAGATGGCGTGTAATTTATGTAGCAAATGCCCATATTTTTGCCAAACCCTACGAAAAGAAAATGCTTGTATCATATTATACTTAATGAGGAAGGCAATAATCCAAGGACACAATGAAAGAGCAACCAACTATTGGATTTAAAGGTCGCTGCTCAGATTTTCGCCTGTAATAACTTTTTTTTGTTTGTTGGTATTTGTATCAATACCTTGTAAGTCAAAGCATTTTAGCTATTGTACTTACAAAACAAGTAAGTGTATTTATGTTAGAGTGTTATTGAATCGGCAATTAAGGTTTGTACAGTTGTTAATAACAATATAATCTCTGCGTTAGTCTCGCAACATTTTACTTTTGTTTGCGTTCGATCGTGAAATCCGGCGGAAAGTTACTGGGTTTACTGCTAAGAAATTTACATAAATAGCACGGTAATATATGAGCAGTGATAGCTCAGTGGGGAGACCAACAGACTGCAACGCAGAGGGGCTCGGGTTTGAACCCACGTCGCGCACCTCTGACTTTCGGAAGTTATATGAGTTTTCGAAATTATGTGCGTATTGATTGACAATTATCGCCTGCTCCGTGCCTCGGAAAGCACGTTAAGCCGTTGGTCCCGGCTGCCATGAACATCTATGGCAGTCGTTATAGGGAGAGTGTCGACACAAAAGAACCCACTGGGTCAAAGTTTCGCCGGTCTGCACTGACTGGCATGTCCTGTAATCTTTTTTAGGTAGGCAGTATGTTTTATTTACTATTCCATATATCATCAGGTCACAGAATATTTTTAGTGATAATATTTGATAAGCATTGTGAGATCATGCTTAATCTTGGAGTTGCTTTGCATCGCATGCTACGTACGATTAAGCTGAACACTGTAATACCAAGTAGTAATAGCAGAACAATAATTTGTTATTGACAAAATAAATATCGATAGCTGTAACGGGGGCTTTAGAGCCTCGAATAGTACGTTGTTTTCACAATGACCGGAGATAAATTTGTCGCAGCCGTGGCTTCATTTGCATTGAGAACCGTTTGCGTCGTCTGACCGTCTCTGAGCGCTCCCTAGAGTGAACATTTGCATCGTATCCCAATTAGTTTTTACAAGTCCCCTAATTTTGTACCTCTAGATAAATTACGTTGAGTTGTGACGCATACTTTGGTAGTCTTCCGTTTGTATTTATGTGTTACAAGCTTTTGATATAGGGTTTGTTCGCTTAGAATTCATTATATACATTGAAATTAAACTACTATATACGGATTTTATCGCGTTGTTTATTTGACACTGTTACAAAATTTTTTGAAAAACTGTTACACTACTATAATCACTATTAAACTTTACAAATTTTTAAGCTAATTAAATTATTGAAACTATTAAAACTATTTATACTATTACTATACTATTATACTATTTAGATTTATTTTTACACTTTCCCCGACGTTTCGGTTGCTTTTCAGCAGCCATGGTCACGGGGAGACTAAGATGGTAGTTGTCTCAATGTTCCAGTGTAGTTATTTCAAAGTACCCGAACATAATTTAATCCTGGGTGTTTCTATTTACGCAGAATGAGCTCAAAGTATCATGAAGTCTAGCTGTGGTTTGCTTCTTCTTGGGTTTGACTATTTGAATTACTGGATCCCAAGCTGGTGGTACACTCCAACCATCTTCTCTATTGAAATTAGGATGTTTCTTGATTTCAATAGCCTCGCGAAGCATCCTTGGCAGGAATCGGTGTTCTTTAGCGAGCATCTGTGGTTTGTCAAATCTCAGGTAGTGGTTGGTCCCCTGTTGCACATGTTCACACACAGCAGACTTCAACGAGCGTTGGTGTTTTACATCAGCTATGTGTTCTTTTATGCGGGTGCCTATGCTTCTCTTGGTTTGACCAATGTATGAGAGTCCGCAGTCACAATCTATTTTATAGACCCCTGCATCTTGTAAAGGTAGTTGGCACTTGACAGATGGTAAAAATTGACTTATCTTCGTTGGCGGCTTGAAGTATGTATTGATTGAAGCTCGCTTCAAGATGTAGCCAATCTTGTCAGTGACACCCTTCACATAAGGTAGTATAGCAGGCTGGCGCTCGACTGTGGCTGGCTTTTCTCGGGATCTGTGACAGCGGCGCGGCTGTTGGAGCTTGTTGTCTTGCAGTACTTGCTTGACATGTTGAAGCTCGGCGTCCAGGTGTTTCTTGTCACAGATCCCGTGGGCTCTCTGAAACAAAGACATTCCCACGGTAGCTAACTGTTTAGGATGGTGGTGAGATTCACCGTTTAAGTACCTATTTGTATGGGTCTTTTTCCTATATACAGTGTGGCTCAAAGTATGATCAGAATTCCTGATGACAAGGACATCTAAGAAAGCTAATGAATTATTTGCCTCTAATTCCATAGTAAATTGTATGTTGTTATTAAGGGAATTAAGATGTTCTAGGAATACACTTACACTATCTGTTGGTAATATTGTAAAAGTATCATCTACAAACCTCTTATAAATCCTGGGTGTGATGGGGGCAGTCTGCAAAGCTCGAGCCTCAAAGTCTTCCATATATATGTCGGCAACAACAGGCGATACTGGGGAGCCCATTGCCACACCATCGACTTGTATGTAGAATTTATTGTCCCACAACAGATAGCCAGTTGTTAAGCAATGCTTAAGTAGTTCTGCATATTCCTCAGGCATATTGTACTCTATTAGCTTCCTTTTAGTTATTTCAATACAGTCATGTACAGGTATGCATGTAAATAATCCGTATATAGTAGTTTAATTTCAATGAATAACATTCGCGTAAACAGAAGACAATATCATTATATACAATTCTCCATCACATACATTTCTTTGTAAAGACGCAGAAATATACGTGTAAGGAGGTTTAAGTTTAAGTATTGAAGTTTAAGTATTATTTACTAGCTTTTATACGCGTGGAATTAGAAAGTAGGCACCTATTTATTTTTCTTTCTTTGCATGTAAGATGAGGCTGATCTACACAAATAATACACGGCTTCTAGGCGCATTAAGATGAAAAATACCAAATTTTAATCGCCAGCAATACATATGTAAAACCCGCCAAGAAATTTAATTTCGTGGTTTTTGCGTTATACGCGTTCAAACAGATAGACATAATATATAGATAGCCAAAAATCTAACAATAATAGCTTTGGCTTCTATGGCTCTTATAACATTTTCCGAAATTATTCTTCTTGAATATCTTCTGTGTACAGATTTCGACCAGTTCCAATTTTAGTATAAGTATAGATACTTACATAATAAAATTGATACATGATACATTCTATTACTAAAAATAAGTACACACAAAAGCATAAAGGCGAGCGTGGCATTATAAATAAACTCATGAGTTATCTGCCAACACCACTATGTTTGCCAAGAATTTTTAAATTAACAAAACCGAAAAAATATCAGTATTGTATTTTTTAGCTCAGTATTTTTTCGTTTAGATACTCCTAAATGTGATTGTTGAAACCTTTACAAGTTGCAGGTATTCTATGTTTAATGTACCGTATAAAGTTTGCTACGTGGACAAAACAAAGTGATTCGTACACTGGCATTTTAGGCCCACGTTCCCGTTATTAAAGTTGCCTCTCACGACTCCCACGGGAAGTAATGAGGCAGTCTATTTGTAACTGGAGCTATCTCAGGCCACAAACAAAAAATAAACACGGGTAAATGTTGGAGGTTCTATGATCATTTATCATGGTGGCTGTGGTATTTGACTAATAATATAATTATTGTAATAATATGTTATTTCATGTGTAAATGTTATGGATGAATCAAAATGGAACGTGACAAAGGCAATCTTACATACGTGGAACTTACAACTATAGCTGGCAAAATGTGGGTATATAAGACATCTCTGCCTTTCTCTTCATGGATATACTTATTATATTCTTCAAAACAATTTTTGCAAATGACAAAAACCTTGTGCCCTAGTAATATAAACCGCAATTGAGACCGCTTTTCGATCTTCCAAACGCCCACTTCAATTTTGTGATAGGTACCTACATATTTTATATTCGACTATTTGTTAGAACCGTGTGCGGTTTGGATAATAGCCACATTGCAGCACGTATCAAGCTATAAAGCTTTAAAAGACATTCAAATAAGAATATTCACATAAAATACTGTACGTACATAAATTAGAGTATTACGAAAACATACAGCTTAAGGATCAAAGTACTTTTCTCATGAAGCGGTCCGTAAAAAAGCCTTGTTCTACTTGGTTTCTTGAAGGCGTAAGTATTGTGCGACTTGTCACAACTTTTTGAAATAATCTCTTTCAACTTTACGAATTTATTACTTCAGTGTGACATTTTGATAGTTTTGCAAAATCAGCTTAGTAATAGTTTGTTTTGTACAGAAATAAATGTAGAATTTATTTTCTATTGCTAGTGGTGCAACTGTGTAGGACTTTTAGGTGCAAGGTACACATGTCGACCAAAAATATATCTTTAAGTTGTTTCTTTGACAAGGACTTTAAATATATTATGTATGTATCAAATGGTATTGAGATTGCCTATATAAACTGTTTTACTGCTGGGTAGTGGTGGCGGTGATGGACTATAATCTAGTCTACTACGATTGGTAAACTTCACAAATCTTTGAGAGTAACAATTATAAAAAAAATATAGATACGCAGGTTTTCTTTTAATGTTTGCCTTAATTCACATATAAATGTAGTTGCACGCGTGTGCTCTCCAAAGAGTAAGTAATGGTGTAATTTATCCACATTTCACCAATAACGTTTATGCCCTACGTAGAAGGCGGTGAGATATTTTATTTACCGTACCCGTTGTAGGGTACTAAACGCCAAATTACAAAGTTTTAACGTGTTTTCCTGCTAGTGAATGACAGGTTTATTAACATATAATCCCAATTAAACTTTGCCCTACCAAGTAATCGGACCTGAGACCTCATGTACAGCAGCCGCATATACTACCGCTGTACTAAAGTAGGAGCTATTTTAATAAACAAGTAAATCCGAAAAAAATGAGGAGCGTGTAAAATCAAAATCGAGATCTCTGTATACCAGTCCAACAGTCACTCCACTACTATTGCTGTTCATTCCAAACTTTGCATAAAAATTAAGCAGGTGAACCGGTAAAACCCAGTATATCAATAAAAGCAGCGTGTTCCAAATGACGTCACTCCAATTACAGGCTGTTGCGATAAGGCGCGGTGTAAGCTACCATCCGAACGCTTGACTCTCTTAATTAAGACGCCGATCTTTAGCCGTGATAACGCCAGACATGCAATCTACTGGTTATAAACGTTGTATGTTTTGTTTATTTTATGTTTTGTATACAGGTGAACTTTGCTGACGTATCTATTAACCTACATTGATTATATTCTCGTGAAAACATAGACTCATACCTGTGTATTCTCGAAGAGGCAGGTAGAGACGTATTACGCTTAGATGTCTTAAGTCTCACGTAATAGAAGGCGAGGCTATTGTGATTTATTGGGAACGTTGCCAGACACCGTACTGATAGTGAGAATTTCATGATAGAAAAACCCACTTTGTTTGATCCAGTAATCGATCCCGAAAGCTCATGATTGACCGCAAAGAACAAAATAAATATCAACAATAAGTCTGGGTCAATAATTAATTATTCGATTTAAATGTTGTAGCACAGCATCTGGAATAGCAGCTATCCAACAAAAGCTTTAGGTAACGAATTACAATTACATCTAAATGTAATAAGCAACATACGCTTATTTAGAGATATACTGACATGACTCTATGTTATATTTTAAACGAAAGACATTAAAAGTTAAAGTCAGCTAGTTGACATTTAGCATTAATTAAAAGAGAACTATGTATTTCTTTATATATTAATTAATGAAGTACCTTCACGCTTAAACTACTCGCATGGGTCACAAGCACGAGTTACCTATACGAATTACTATTGCGTTGGTTGTTTACACAAAGAGCAGCTCGCGTATTTACGCCAACTTGAGCATGCTAATTACGTTTTGCACAAGAGCTTTGGTAAGTTTATCCTTTCTTTGAATTTCGTAAGTTGTTCGAGTTCAAATTAAGATAATACCTTTAAAAGCAAGATGAAGGCTTGTGATATAATTGTGCTCGGTATATTTAGGTTTCCAATCATGAAAGTGAGAAACGTCTAATACTAACAATAATAAGATAGCTCAGCTTATCATTATATTATAGCCGGAGGTCTGTCATTATAATGCCAAAGGGAAAAATATTGCATGTTTTATTTCGCTGTTTGATTTCTGCGGCCACCAAAACGGTGACAATAATCCGATATTAGTAATAATTATATAATTGTTAGGTTAAAAGCACCCTTAAGCCATTCTTTACGATGCCTACGAAGAAGTAGAATTGTTTGTTTTATTTCATTGAGTCCTAAATAAACTTGTGTGTAACACAAAATTATAAATAGAAAGATATTTTTGGTCTCAGAAAACGCTTTGTTCCTCATATGGTGTAATTATTATGTTCTAACATTATTACATGTCTTTTATATCACCACATGAAACGTGTAAAAGTTTGACGAAGTCATCACAAAGCAGGAAGCTTGGAGAATATTCTTGAATGTTCAATAAGTATTTGGAAAGGGTATCAACTCATATTATTTGGGTTAATACTTTATGAGTGAAGGAAAATGTTTTGTTTTGTCTCAACGACATAATAACCCTGTTTTATGTGTGCACTTATGCCATACTCCTTGATATTAAAGTTGTGACCTGGAAACCGTATTGTTTTCGAAAATATATTGCGGTGACGAAATTTTATATCCGAATGTCTTGGGTAATTTGGGTATACTATTTTTATGTTCACTTTGTATGGACAAATGCAATACGAAACGGGAATACCATTCTGCATTTAAGAGCACTTTTATGTAATGTGTCTGCTCAATTTATAGTTTGAAAATATACACAGATTTATTGTATATTTTAGTACACTTGACTTCGATACTGTTCTTAAAAGTCCTTACACTTTGTGCTTTAAATGTTTTTCTAGTTGACTCGATTCATTTGTGCTCTAACAAAGCAAAATTCTTATACGTGTAGCTTACGTTAGTAGTGTTTTAGCTGAGATTCAAATCTACATTGTCACGGAGCGCCAACTTCAATTTTTGCTTAAGATAGGCAATCCCAGGGTAATTAGAGTTTCACTTGACATGACGAATCTGAGCATATTTAGGTTTATATTGAATAGGCGTACAGTTTTGTGTATATGAGTGTTCATAAACGGTAGTCATAGCTACTCGTATTGCCTTTATAATAAGCTTTTGTCAGTTTCAACTAAAATGACCAAAGATTTTTATTCTTATTATTATAAAGACCGCTCCCGCACTAAGAATCATTCCTGTGTCTCACGGGACCTTATAAACATTCAAACAACGGACACAAAGAGCACCCAGACTCAGAACAACTTGTGGATCACCCAATTTTTTTCCCGTGTGGGATTCGAACCCACAAAACTCGACATAAGTATATCGCATGCAGACTAATCTTGCGCTAAAAAATCTGTCTCTGAAATCTATTAATCATTTACATCGTATCGTCATAAGTAAATAAAAGGATGATATATGTATGTTAAAATCAAAAATCATTTATTTATTTAGGCCACAAAGCAACACTTGTAAACGTCATAATATAATTATTATAGGTTAGTGAGTCTACTGAGTTTATAAAGCTACATTTAGCTAAGTTGTTTGGTTCAGGCAAATGTGTACGCTAAACTTACATTAAGTTCTTAAGATTGTGAAGTTTAAACGAAAAAGATTTGTGAGGAATACAGGCCATCTTTAACTAGCATTGGAAAAAAAGCTCGTTAGCCCAGCACTAGTGATGTAAGCGCGAGAGCTGCCAATTGTGATTGTCGAGGACACAATCAGCAGTCACAGTATAAAAAAATAAAACTGAAATTCAACCGTTTGTTAGACATATATACGTAGCTTCACGCCAGTATAATGTTTTGGATGCATATTTGTATAAAGAAAATCACTAACATCGTGTTCTTTATACTAACTGTTTAATCAAGCGTTTTAATGTTTGTCTTAAATTATCACAACATCAAAAATACAGTCATCAGCATATAATATAATAATTTATCTAAATAACTATGAACACAGATTATCCTAATCCTAATCCTATCCTAACTATAATATTATAAAAGCGAAAATGAGTTTGTTTGTTTGTTTGTTACCTTTTTACGCCTAAACCACTGAACCGATCATCCTGAAATTTTGCATATACGTTGTCTGGTGTACAGAAACGGACATAGGATACCTTTTATCCCTAAAAAAATTACTGTTCCCGAGGAAAACAACAATAACGTTCTTATGATAATAGATGGCGCCATGTGTCGTTCGAATCATGATTGAATTATATTATTACAAGCAGATTACAACCCGAATTGATTGTCAAATTCTAAATTAACGCGAGCGAAACCGCGGGCAAAAGCTAGTATAAAAATAAATTGATGTAGATTATTAACTACAAATTTTATTGTTAATTAGTTTTTAAAATAACAGTAGGTAACAGCCCAATATATTTCAGATTAATACATATATATATTGATCACGACATGTAGGTGTTAAACATAATATACTTACAACTTCAGTAGGTATAAGTGTATTTCATACGCACTACGTGGTTGTTCTGGCTACTTTTAATGGTGAGACCCAATGTTACTACTAAGAATTTCTTAACATTAGTCTTGCCTGCAGAACCAGATTCCTTTATTCAGTAGCCAGATCTGATTAAATTTAGAATCTCACGATCGGTTACAAAAATTATCGCAAGTTTACCATGGAGATATTCATCTCTATGTGGTGTTAAAGTCTTTTCCGTCTTGTAATGACACATCAAAACGCTAGGCTGTTCAGTTGTTCTGTTTCTAGGTCAACAGCTCGGCAACTTCATGAAAGACATACTTCGCTCGTGATTTAGATACGCGTTAGTTGAAAATACAGTCTTCAAAACGTAAGGAATTGTCTTTGCTTTGTGCGACGTCGTGGCAGTTTGATGGAATGTTTGTTTTATACCGAATAACATTGAGCACAAACAGGGTATTGTTATATCGCATTGATACTTGCGGTGAAATTTTGTCCCGTTGCATATTGCAGTTGCATTGCAGTTTGCGGGTGATCATGTGGACACGGTATAAATTCCGAAGTCGGGCAAGTGGTATAGCAAATTTTTATTACAATTACATTTCATCAACTCTGGTTAAATGTCATTTATATACTTGATAATACTTCGGACCCGACCTGGAAATCAAATGCGAGCACAGCAGTGGCATTCCCTACCTGTATGCTACCGATTGATAGACAATGCAATAATATATATATATATATATATATTATTGCATTGTCTATCAATTGATTGCTGGTAGCAAATTCAATTGATATTTACAACTGTACCTATTTTATGACCTAAATGATTTTGAGTTTTAACTAACATAAAACAATGCCCCTTACGTTCTACTGATATAATCCAAAAACGTCATACTCTCAAGACACTCATTATACGGCGAGGTAAAAGAAAAGAGGTGACAAAGTTATCTCTTTGTGACCGCAAAGGAAATTGCGATTTTAACTGAAATAGAAAAAACTGTGGATTATCTTAATGGGTATAATGGTCGTGTTTATGTAGCCTTAACGCCGTGTATTTATATGTACCTTTCTAGATATACTATATCTATTTTTATTATTGCTTTGATTTGTTGCGCTGGCATTTTTGATTAAAATTGAAATGACCTCCGATTGAAGTTTGGAATATTTTATTCAATCATGTTCAAACCGCTGAATGACATGGTCTGACATTTTATATGGTGCTAGCTATATTTATGTATTGATAGATATTCGGAGTGCAACATTGTGAAATGTAAATTTTACCTCAAGTTGAGATCTATATAACTTTCTTTTCAAATTTTAAAGATTTTGTTCATAAGAAGTCAGATCTTGGCCGCAGCAAGTTATGAACTTGTTACGGCCAAGATCTCCGAAATCAATAAACGACCAAGATCTATGTTTACAATCAGTGATTGTATCAGCTAGTAATATTTCAATGCCACATTGTATTTTCATTATACAAGGCAAATATTCAATTTAATATTAATAAAGCAAGACCAAATTCTATATCGAATCCCGGAAACATAACGCCCTTACGAAAAGACAATGAAAACACGAAGTTCTGTATATATTTTCAAATGACCCTTTTGATTGAAATTAAACTACTTTATACGGATTTTGTCGCATTGTTTATTTTAAAACACTTTTATTACTTAATTTTGAAACTCTAACATTACTATAATTGAACTTTACTGAATTTAAGCTATTTAAATTAATTAAAACTATTTTTGTTTAAGTTTAAGTTTACATTTTGCCCCGATGTTTTGGTAGCTGCTGTAAAGCAACCGAAACGTCGTAATAAAAGTGTTTTATAATAAACAACGCGACAAAATCTGTATAAAGTAGTTTCATTGAAATTAAACTACTATATACGGATTTTATCGCGTTGTTAATTTGACACTTTATTACAAAATTTTGAAAACTGTTACACTACTATTACTATTAAACTTTACTAATTTTTAAGCTAATTAAATTATTGAAGCTATTAAAACTATTTATACTATTACTATACTATTATACTATTTATATTTGTGTTTACACTTTCCCCGACGTTTCGGTTGCTATTCAGCAGCCATGATCACGGGGAGACTAAGATGGTAGTTGTCTCAATGTTCCAGTGTAGTTATTTCAAAGTACCCGAACATAATTTAATCATGGGTGTTTCTATTTACGCAGAATGAGCTCAAAGTATCATGAAGTCTAGCTGTAGTTTGCTTCTTCTTGAGTTTGACTATTTGAGTTACTTGATCCCAAGCTGGTGGTACATTTTGTAATAAAGTGTCAAATAAACAACGCGATAAAATCCGTATATAGTAGTTTAATTTCAATGAATAACATTCGCGTAAACAGAAGACAATATTAAGTAGTTTAATTTCAATATATAACATTTGCGTAAACATAGGACAATATTATTTAGACCCTTTTGATGTTTACAAACCTTCAAATCGAAACACTTTTAAAGTAAATACTCTATATAACATATAGAATATACATACCATAATTTGAAATCAAGTAAAACATTAAACTGTACGGTAATTAAGGCAAAAATTTGGTTCAAAACTTTCGCTAGCCCGACTCGAACTAATTAGTACGATTAGGCAAGCACTGGTATTAAAACTCTTCATTAGTTCTATTTTCATCCAGCAAACAACTTTATGCTAATTCAACATTCGATGAGGCATTATAAAAGCTTGTTCTTGTGTAATCTCAATTTATAAATTTACTATATATATAATAGAAGCAGAGCAATCTTTTGTTGGTAATAAGTTCACTCTTGAATCACTGTTTTTATAAATATTAATTCAATTGTAAAAATAAAGCCATAATTATATCTGTTTAGTCTTAAAGTCAATCAAGAGTTATAATATTTGCGGGTTATTGATGTATATGATTAGCGACTGATGTCTCTTTTATCGAAGGGAGTGTAAGATACTACGGATTTCCCCTTGTATGCACGTGGTACGTCGCGCGTCATCGCAATTTATAGTCCGTAAGGTTTTGTAGTTTTCCTTTTATTATATAATTAAATAATTTATAATTAAAATATTAAGTACTTTTTATGTTGTTATTTCCACCCTGTCGTAGGTTGAAAAATAGAAAAAACTCAAGAGAAGATTTTTGTAAATTTCAACCCTTAGATTAATAACAAAGAAAAAAAATATATAAAAAGCTCCTCATGTTACAAAACATATATGGCGTTACATTAAAGTATAAAGTGTGGTTTAATAGTATATAGTTTATAAGTATAGGGCTGGCTATTTTCCTTTCCTAACACCAAAGCGAAGATATAATCAAACTGTAATGTTTTTTTACAAGTCTACAATTGCTTCGTGCACCCTACTAAACAAACATCGAACAAAATCTGTCGTAGAGTTGTCCATTTAACACTGTCTTTTAAGATGAAGTTTTGAGACAGTTTTAATTGCTTTCAACCTATCTGATACTCGTAGCTGTAACTTTGTTTGACCAAGATCTTTTGTTGATGTGGTTTTATCTTTATTCAATGTTTTTATGGTTTCATATTAATGCTTTTGATAAAGTTTGATGAGTTCTTTAAGATGAAAATATAAAGGTAAAGTTAAATCTGACTTCGGTGAAGACGCTTTTAAAGAATAAAATCGTTTTCAAATAAACTTAAAGATAAATATGTAAATATTGTGTTGAATCGATGATTTTACATATTGTAAATGGTATGGAAGTACTCAAATCTTACTTATCATGTTAAAGTTTATGTGTGAAAATGGTGGCGTTTATTATTATCTATTTGACCTTCTATCACCATGCCTATTTTATTTTTTACAGGAGCAGTATAAAAATTGATAATTTAGCTCAAAAACATAGATTTGAAATTATACTTACATTAATTATGCTGTGAAACGCACTATATATCATGCCTCTTCTTGGAGAACAGCTCTACATTTCTAAAATGTTTGACCTCTACTCAAAAATATGCGTGAAATTCAATCTTTTGCTATATTTCCATTGTTTTGGACGGTTACAATTATAGTTAGTTAAAATACCTATATTATATTCAACTTTCATTTTATTTATACGGAATACTACACTCGCGCGAGTGTGTTATACCATTTAACTTCGAAATTAAGCTTAGATATATTTGTAGTAAAATCGTAAAAACTTTAGAATATGCGCAGACATATTCTAAAGTTTTTACGATTTTACTACAAATATATTTAATTAAGTGAAGCTAGGCCAGCTGCAGAGCTGGCCCAGCTTCACTTAATTTTAATGGTATCTGATAAGTTGTCTACCCTTTGATATTCATTTATCTCTTGGTTGACTCTCTTTCTTAGCTTTGGTTAACTTACCATAAAGCTTTTCGCTTTCGCTTTATCGGTTTGCCTGCTTATTTTATTGCCAGCCTCTAGGTGGTTTCATCAACGTCTGTGGCGTTATGGTATTAGATCTTAGCAACACGGTCAAGAAGATAGATTTTTAACTTCGCACGATCAATAATTTTTTGCGGTACATTTATCTAATGTAAATGCTTTATTGGGTAATAGAGCATATGTCGTAAGTTAGTAGAAAATCAGTACGAAAGCGTACTAAGCGTAAGCTTAGTGATATAAAAACGATGACTTTTCCAAAATGTTTAAACATAGCAAATGTATCACCGGAGCTCGTTAAGACCAAGCAATTCTGTTAGCACTGAAGTAAACTGTCATTTACATCAGTGTCTATTCCGATGGCATCACAACGCCTTGTTTGTAGGGTTGGCAATGCGCATCTAGTATTACATACATCCATAGGCTATATGTATTACACGTTAACGTATTTCTACACTCAGCAACATAAGTCCATACACACTTACCAGTTTCCAATTGCTTTTATCTTACAAAATTATGACATATACGAGTTGTTTTTATAGTAGCTATAATGGTTATAAGATTATGTAAACAATCACAGTAAAAAAGTACAGTATAATAATAAGGCATTTTATTTCGGAAATACTTTTTATATATTAGATTTTTTATGTTTAGCTATAAGTAGCTTGCTGACTGAACCAGGCGTTCGTGTAAACTACGTTAAGTAGTTATTTCTACATGTCTTAAATGATAAAAGATACAGATCAGACTTAATATTTAAGAGAATATGGCTATAGGAAGCCCTAAGCTGCCATGTTAAATATATCTATTATTGTCTGCCAAAGTAGAAAATAACACGTGAAACAAAAAATTTTTCAACGTGTCTCTGTAAATATAGTGTTTATCTAAGTACACGTTTTTGTATAACGTACTTATGCTTTCACAGTGAGCCTGCGTATGTAAACTAAGCTTAGTTGGAATGGTTTTAGACAGTTTTATTGAGCCTAATCTTTGGTATACCCAATGGACTTCCAAACGATTTGACAATAACGTTTCAATACCTACGTGTTCGTTCGAAAGGAAACGTAGAAATATGGGAATGTACTGCGAGGTTTTGTTTTTAGACGTTTTAGTTTTACAGTGAATATTTTATATGTTTGAAATAGTTGTGGTAGATTTATTTTGCAGTATTCTTTATTTTACATCTATAGGCGGATTTTCTTTTCCCGTGTTTATATTTATCTTTCTCAACACGCTCGTCGGTTTAGGGATTTTTCTTAACCCCGCTTATCTCCCACACCTTATCTCTATCCCTGCTTAGTAATTTTAGCCATCCTCTCTTTCAAAAAAATAATTATAATTCACTTAATTATTGTATCTACGTCTTATTTCACTTAATAACGCTATTCCAGGCTATCTATTCAGTTTTTATATGCGTCAAAGTAACCCGTTATTAATGACATTGATGCAATGTCGTGTTATTTGTGGCATGTAATAGTCATGGGCTTCACGAGCTATTAATTATAGTATAAATTAAAATAGTAATATTTGGGTGGAAGAAACCATCATTACCTACCAATAATTATTTGTAGACGTGTAACAATGAGCTCGCTTGCCGACTAAAGTATCAGACTTCTACAGGCAATTACCGTAGCAACAGTTACACCGTTACGACATTTCACTTGAATAACAGTTCCAAGATGTTCACATACCTTTCCCATTCCTTTTTTGCTATCCCATCCAAAATACCTCTTCTTTTTCCCGAGGGTCGTCAACGGACGAACGGTACTCCTGGTAATACAAGCGATTATGAAATTCGATTTGCTATCAACCAGCAAAAATAGAGAACTTGTTTTTATAAGGATACTGATATTGTAACTTATACTAGACAACGAGTATCTACGTGTCCATGTTTCAACATAGATACTTAGATTTAATAAGTATGATTGATGATGATTTAATAGTAATGATTGTAGAGTCCACTTTACAATAATTGAAAATAACATACGCAAAAAGCATTCACACCCGACCAGCAATTGACAGGTCTCAGATATTCTTATTCCATGCGCGCATCAAAGCTTCAAAGTCCAAATATAATGAGGTAACATATTTATACAGTCAATTTTTGACACGGATCTTGGACATGCGACCTGTCGGCATCAAGCTTAGTTACGCATGCGTCAGTGACCTACTGACATACTGTGCAAACGTAAATAAAACTTTAAACTGGTATTCGAAGCTACGAGGGTATGTGCCGCGGGTATTACGGATAACTTGTTAGATTTATGGCCTGTTTCACAATAATCAAGTAAAACTTACGCGTGCTGTTTTTCTCTCGTTGGGTTAAAAAACTTTTATCTTATGGATAAATGCTAGGTGGAGGTTGTGAAATAGGGTTTCGCGTTTCATACTAAGTAGACAGTAATCTTGTAGATTTAATAAACATCTTTACCAAGCAAAGTGTGATAAAAACATGTTTATCGGTCGGCAGTAGATTGGTAAATTCACTATCGACCAAGTTTTAACTCGTTCTTGTAATCAAGGCTTCGCCCGCAAACATACCAAGGAAACTATTACTATTATTGTTCTATTTTTATCAATATATCCCATATAGTTAGTTAATTGACGTGTCCAAGAATTGTTTGTACATTTTTATGGAAATAAAGATTCTTGACTTTGATTTTAAACTCACACCGGTTTAAAGGTATCCTGTGTAACCTTCCCCAGGATACAATCTATCTCCTTGCCAAATTTCATTAAGATCCGGTCGGCCGTTTAGTCGTAAAAGGGTTACTTTAGAATTTTCCTTTAATACATGAAAGCATTTAAAAATGTATTTTAAAATGAAATGCGTAAATACTAAATGGATATATACGAAGTAGTCAGACCGTTTCATCGGCTTTAATTAATTATTTCTATACTATATTTAGCATTTAACAATATGTCGTCATTTTGTATATCTCTAAATGGTAAAGTAAATACAAACAAAACGAAGGTCGCATTTTAATATTAATGCCTGTATATGAATGTATCAACATTTATAATAAAATCTATACGAGCTCAATAACGTATATCAGAATATATATTTACATATAAGAAATGCTTGCTGTGTCTTTTACTGTTTCTCCGTATTGAAGTAGGTATAACAAATTTTGTCAAAATTTCATATTATGGAATGCTATTAAAATTGTGAGAAACAGGGATTATTTTCTATCCCGAATTTTAAAGAGTTTTCTAAGAAGCACGAATCTCATAATATTAATTTTTCCGCGGCATCACAAAATATTTTAATTTAAAAGCTTCTAAAAATAAATTCAATTTTACACGCCAACGGAATGACAGATACAGCTACTTAGAAATATTACCGTATTCGCAAACGTTCTTATTCTTCTATTCTTCTTGTAGGTATGTATATATTAATGTCAATATATGGACGTTATTTGCGCTCACACAAAAATAAATCCAGTACAGAAATTATGAAATAAGACAGTGGCTATAACTTACCCATTTGTAAGTGTAACTCTGCCAGGTAATGTTGGTAGTATTTTACGTTACGGAAGTTTTATACTTCGTATAAACCTACAATGGACGTATAAAACGGAAAAAAGGACTGGCGTAAAGAAGAAAAATATGCTTTTAGAGCGCTAACGTTTACCGCTAGTATGTAGCTGAGACTCTGAGGACACGTTTAATAAAGATTGGTAACCTGTTTTTTTATGATTTCCCGTTGCTTCCTTGATTTAGATGCATTAGAACATTTTATGCTCTCAACAAGTAAGAATCTACTTAATTGTGAATAATGAAAGGAATTACAGATGTGCTTGTAATTTATTTCTTTCTTATTTCCCATGGGTTATTTGTTTGTATCTAGCACTAAGTAATCTATTTGAAGGTTTCTCTACGCGTTCATTTGTTATAATAGTGGAGGCTTATTGCTTTCTGTATTCTAAAATTGTAATATCATCCCTGTTTATATTGCTGGGCACTTGCCTCGTCTTAGTATGAGAAAATTTAGGCCATAGATCACCACAGTGTCCCCAATGCGTATCGGTAGACAACACGTATGTGAGAACTTTATGGAGAACTCTCAGACTTGCAGGGTTTTTTAAGACATTTTTTTCGCCGTTAAAGTGAGCGATAATTGACTATTTAATATGCATGTATCTAAGAAAATACAAAGGTGTATGCCATGGAATCGAACTCGACACCTCTGCGTGGCACTCAAACGGTTTTCCACTAGGCTATCGCTACTTTTTAGTTATTGTTTATGGCTTGCACTAAAATAGGCCCGAAGCCTTTTTTGTGAACTCCTTACTGTCAATGGAAGATGTTTGGCTATTATACCGAATAGTCTGATAATAAATATTTTAAATTTTGAATTTGAATTATTATGATTTATGGATATGTTTTAAATCAGTCAACTATAATTATTGAAAAAGAAAATCAAGAAGCGGAAAGTGAAAATAAATGGACAGTGGTTAGAAAAAAGACTCGGTACCCGAACAGAGAAGTGAAAAAAGGTGGTAGCACGAGTACAATTCATATTCAGGGTACGGAAAAAAAGAAATATTTACATGTATGGCGTCTTGAGAAGGAAACAACGGAGGAAAATCTAGAAAAGTACGTTAGGAATGTAATATACAAAGAAGAAAATATATCAGTCAAAGTAGAAAAAGTAAACCACAAGACTGAAAGGGATTATGCATCCTTCATCATAGGCGTTCCTGAGAGCAAATACAATCAGTTATGCCAAACAGAAAACTGGGGAGTGAACATTGAATTCGCAGAATGGGTGTGGTTTCGTAGATATAGAAAACAATCAAAGCACCTTGAATAAATCAATTAATATACTATATCAAAATGTTAGAGAACTCAGAACAAAATTAGAGGAGATTTGTAACGGTATTTCAGTTTCAAATGCAGACCTATTCGCTATTACAGAAACTGGTTGCAATGCATCTATTCACGATGCTGAGATTATTCCACCAGGATAAACTATTATTAGATGTGATCGAGCGGACGGGCGAAAGCAAGGCGGCGCGTGTTTAGTGGCCACACCGGGTTACGAGCTGCGGCAGGTAGCGGTGCCGAGCGACGTAAACATTAATAAGCATACATTTGAACTGGTTTGTGCTAGTGTTTACAAACGAAATAAGTTACAGTTTTTATTGTGCGTAGTTTATATACCGCCAAGCAGTGATGAGAGTGAATACATGTTACTATTTAAAATCATTGAACAATATTGTGACAAATATAATGATCTAGTCGTAGTAGGTGATTTTAACTTGTATTCCAGTTCAGTGTATATAAATAATTATTTTGAATATTTTAAAACATATTGTGGATTCACTCAGAGCAACAATGTGAATAATTGTAATAACCGGCAGTTAGACTTGGTACTGAGTACGTTCGAGGAAGGTGTGAGTGTGAATGTACGCGCGGCGGAGGCGCCGCTCGTGTCGGTGGATGCGCATCACCCGCCGCTCGACGTGTCGGTGCGCTGTGTGCGCCGGCGCCCATGCACGGGCTCGGCTACACGTGAGTTATCCAACACTAACACACATACTCCTACAGGGTGGAATTTTAGGAAAGCTGATTTGTCGTCATTATATTATTTATTAGCAGCTGTAGACTGGTCACCGATGTATGACTTAAATTTGGAAAACAGTTTAACTTTTTTTTATAATACGATTAATTCGAAAATAGATGATTGCGTTCCAAAGAAAAAGCGAAGTCAGGTAAACTCTAGGTACATTTACCCTGAGTGGTACACTGCTGAAATAATTCGCGACATAAGATTGAAAGCCGTTCTTCATAAACGTTTTAAAACGAGTGGCTCGAGAACTAATTATGAAGCGTTTGCTCAGTGTAGGTCGTATGTCAAACGTAGTATCGTACATGCTCATGAACAGTATCAACGTCGGGTTGAGAGTGAATTAAAAAATAACCCTAAGTCCTTTTGGAATTATGCCAAATTTAAAAGGGGTAGTAGAAGTCCAAAAAGGATCTTAAAAAATGGGGAAGCGTTAACCAACGAGCAATGTGCGCGAGAGTTTGCGGAGTATTTTTATTCAGTTTATAGTACAGAGCGAGCTGAATTAAATGTGGACATGGCGATAACAGAAGCGGGCAACGATAACAGTGCAGCGCGAATTAGTGTTGATCAACTAGAGTTGTCCGATGTACGCTACGCTCTTCAGCAATTGAAGCCGAAGACATCGACATTATAATTTTGTAACAAACGTTGACAATAGCAAATGAATTTTAGTCGTTACACGCATAATTCTCGATAAATATGTTTATGTAGTTTTGGCAAGGCTGCAGCTAAAGTTCAGTGAATTTTAAACATTATTTGGTATTAAATATTATTCTATACGTATAATGGTTTAAGTAATCTTGACTTCTTCTTCTCCCTAGCCTTTATCATGCCCAAATCACTTGGGGTCGGCTTTCTAGTCTAACCGGATTTGACTGGATATCAGTTTTTACACGGAGCGGCTGCCACCTGACCTCCGCAACCCGAAGGCTAACGATACCCTAAGGCTAGAGCAGTGTCAGGATATTAGAGGGCACTGACTGCCCAATAACGAGTCACATAAATGTTCATAGCAGCCGGGACCGACGGCTTAACGTGCTCTCCGAGGCCCGGAGCAGGCGATAATTGTCAATTATTACTCACATAATTTCGAAAAGTCATATAACATCCGAAAGTCAGAGGTGCGCGACGTGGGTTCAAACCCGAGACCCTCTGCATTGCAGTCTGTTGGTCTCCCCACTGGGCTATCGCTGCTTAAGTAATCGTGACTATTGATTGGTAAAGGGGTGTAAACTTGTGCCGCATATGCAAGTACTCGAGGTTATGAGTTTAGATAATTCTCAATATCAATTGTGCATTTGGAATCGTCTCTCTGTGTTCTTAATTTTGTTAGACCTAATCGTTTTTGCTGAAATTTAGTCTCCATATTGCCTAGCCCGTCATACCCACAAAGGTAAATGAAAAATGAAATATTCATCATTCGAAGCCATTCTCGCGTTGGTCAAATTCTCATTTCCCAAAACATTACTTTGGGAAATGCAATGGTGGTAACTTATTATAATAATGGGGCCACTTCAGACCTTTAAACAAACCCTCGAGGTCTAAATCATAACACTGAAATTTATCATATAAAATGCAAATCCGGATACTTACATAAATAATGTCTTTAAATATCCCTATTCAGGTTTTCATAATCGTGTAACAATCGCAATACTCTGATCATTAAAATATTAATCAAACGTTTGTAAATGAATTAATTTGTTAGATAAATTAAATCGTGTCAAGCTGTGTCTAAGGCGTAATTGTGGTGACCCAGTTTTGTTCGGGATATTAACGTGACGCCCTCTGAATCGGCCGTAGCGAACACTGGGGACGAAAATTGTTAAATTTTTGTGATGTCGTTTCGCTACGTTTTTGTTTTTTTTTTGCATTGACGTAATCGGCGCTTGTGTGCTATTAAAGCAATAAATTTTTAGTAAGACTATACGTGGGTTGCCTTATGGTTTGGTTAATTACTACTTTAAAATTATTTAAGAACGCATATTTACATACATGATCTTTGATTTTAGATATATGATTTTTGATCTAATAATAATGCTTCTCTTTTCTCTTTTCGTTTTTCCAATTATTGCAATCACAGAAATCTTAATAACAAGGCCTTATTATATTATTAAGATTTCTGTGATTGCAATCTAAGCCGATAACCCTACTACGGGGTTTATCTCAGCTTATACTTACTTAGACTGCTACGCTATTCTTGTTCTGATATTTTCGACTCCACTTCAAGGTTGCTCATAGTGCACAATTTAATTCCGCGCGATATATAGTATAAAAATAACAAAAATTAAAAACAGTCTACAATTCAAAAGAGAACACTTCAGAAATGATCATCAGATGCATCTTCAGTCCGACATAATTTTATTTTTAAATTGAAAACTGTTATAGGAATTATAATGAAAATTATATTAGTAGTTGTCCCTGCTGTTTCACCCACGTTTATTATTTCTGCTTCAGTTCCGTTGCTCGCAGCGCGATGGTGTATAGCCTTACTTTTGGATAAAGTAGCTTTCTAATGGTAAAATTATTAAAATCTCTGCGGCATTTTTTGATTTTATTCATTACAAACAAAAATACAAATATTTCCTCTTTATAATATTAGCATAGATTACAATAATGTTTAGGTAACATATTATTCTAAGGCTTCGCAAACTGGAGTTTGCGAGGCCTTAGAATAATATGTCAACATCTGGATGTTTGAACATAACACTTAAGCGTATCTTCCGCTTTGCGAGGGCTTTATCCCGATTAAGTTTGATCAGCGATTGACTTGTAGATTACGTAATGTATGTAGATTTAGTCGTTCCGGGTATTAAATTTAATTAACTAGCTTGTTTTGGTCTCTGATACCTGATATTAGCACTGCTTGTATATATTTAGGCACACTATATCGGTTTTACAGCTAGTGATGAAAGTAGGATAGCCAGTAACAAAAGTCGCTAAACATTTTCGAGATTATGCATGATTCCATCAATCGAAGTAATGAGTGAATTATAATAGCAATCCTGACTAATATTATAAGCTACTAGACGTGAATGCGAAATTTCATGATGATCAGCGTCATGAAATTTTACATACACGTTGTCAGGGATACAGAAAAAGACATACATACGTTACCTTTTATCCAGAAAAATAATTGTTCTCGAGGAATAGCTATTAACAAAAGGATTAGAGGATGGTTAATTTAATAGCCATTTATAAATGCGGCATATTATTTTGAATAATTTTTAATTAATAAAATAATATTGTTCTTTGATTAATTGTTCAGCTGCTTATGTCGTTGAACATACCTTACCAGTCTGCTACACATTAATCTAATATTGTATCTACGTGAGTGTAAACGTATGCAAGGTCAAGTGGACTAGCGGAATACTCTTAAGTGTGCTTAGTCGGTATTGTGGCTAGTCAAACGGTCTTAGCAGATTCCGTGCCACATCGAACTGTAAAGCGAATATATTATATAGCTATAAGTCTATTTCTGAGGTAATAACTTAAAGACCGAACGATGTAATCTATCAATAAAGCAGAGGTGTTTTTGGCTTGCACTTAATAGAAGCCAATACTGTTGACGTCTACTGGAGTTACTTTCAGAGTCCATTTAACTACTAATACTTTACTTTACTTACCGCTCAGGGATCGAATCCAAAACTTCGCAAGTGGCTCTACGTATAAGTGTTAAGGGGACACCGCGAAACGCGACGCCCGTACTCATAGACACTCATAGTGTATTAATCGTTAAAGAGCGGTCATAAGGTCTAAAATTGCGATGTGCCCGCAATGATCGAGAGCGCTTAGAAATTGTTTGTTAAATTTTTTAAATATTATTTAAAAATGATTGGTTTTAGTTATGGAAATAATGAGCTAGCAAATTACTAATATTGATGTTACAAATATATTTGAGTAATTCCTAAGCATAATGATAGTGTAACTTCCTTGTAATTTCAAAAATAGTATATTTTCAGAGGTGTTTTCCAAAATAATTATGATCGAGCCAAAATCACAATATCGTGTTTTTGAGTAAGATAATTCTAGTTAAAGACATCAATTTACCTATATCAAAATTCTAGATTAATTGGTCTTCTCATAGTCCTATACTATTCGATGAAACTTAGTGCATTTTTTCAGTGTGTCCTCTTAATTTATAGCGTGGGTGATACAAATAAAGTTTTTGTAACAAATAGTCAAAAGCCAATATTTAAAGTAGGTACTTACCAGTACACTTTTCTTTTTAAATGCCCTCTCTTGGTTAATGGCTAGTATTTTTAGCCTATGAATGTAAAAATAGCTCGTTGTTTAAGACCTAACTTTCATAAAAATCCGTTAAATGATACAGGTATTATTGAGTTATAAACATCCAAGCTTCCACACTTATAATATTAATTGGATACTTTACTAAAACTTACTTATCTTCATATATTTTGTGCTTGTTTTCTCTTTTTGGAGTCAATGAACTTCAATGTATATCGCCGTAGATGTAGTAGTAACATTGTACTCGTATTCTGAAGTAAGAGTAATATTATTACGAAGAACAACAAAGGAAGTTATTACTTGGCTTTAATGTAGTATTATTATGTTGTTTGAGTATATTTAAGTCATTTAGTTAAGATTCAGTTTATGTTTATTGCTTCGTGTGGTAGACGTGTGTTCGTATGTATGTATTTATATTGACTGCATTGATAGTGTAGTGGTGGTCGTGGTCGCCTAGATCCTGCCACTGCATTGAGTATTGTGGGTTCGATCTCATGGAACAAAATATAGGTTATCCGCAAACAAACAAAAAAAAATTGTTGTGCCTAGTTTATAAATTGTGAAAGAGTTGTAATGTTTATTGCTTTGTCACGCTTATATAGCTGAAGCGATTAAGATGAAACTTGGCTTATCAATATAGACAACTTCATATCTCAGAAATACGCGCCTGTGACATTGTCATAGGTAAAGCCGTGTGCCGAAACTATATAAATAGGCGAGCCTTGCTCTATATCAAAATATAACTAAAGACTTTATATTGACTGAGTGTATACAACAGAGCACTTCGGGCTTCGTTCTCTGAAGCGTTTTTCAAGGATTACAAGATTGACGGGTCTCGACAAGGTTGCGGGTAGATAAACTGGGTTTAAAATCTAATGGATAACCTCTTAAGAGTTCGAAGTTAAACATAAATATTTCAGTTTATCTAACGTTGTCCCTGAGCTTTGTTCACCAATGAAGTGAGCTTGGCATAGAGTTTATTCTTTTTAGCCCAATTTCTGTATAATTTATAGGTTATCGGGAGGGATAAATGTGGTGATTCACAGAAAAATACTCGTGCATTTTACAAAACATACAAAAAAGTATAGCTGCTGTAAATTTATCTTATATATCAAAATACAAGAAGGCACGATTCGTCCGTAAGTCGCCTAATCTATATGAGAAATCAACAAATTTATCTGAATACCGTTTCTTTTTTACCTACAGAAGTAAAAAAGAAATGGACTTTCTTTTGTACGTAAATATTTATGCATAAGAAAAAGAAATCAATCAGCCTTATAATGTGCGTTGACTTATAACTACTGAGATGACTTATGCTTCCCCAAAGGATTTTACATCTTGTATTTCTTGAAGTTTAACAACAATCTCTTTTCGTAGCATTGGCTTTTTAAATAGCTGCCTGTATTTTTTTTGCTTTCCGAAATTGTAAGAGTTTACTTGGAAATCCAAATTACTTAACTTCAATAGAACCGTTTTATTTTCGGGCACTTTTGTATTCATATTCAAAGTGAAAATGATTCGTAGAACTTGTAATGTCAAGCAATTTAAATAGACGAAGTAATCTTTTCAATGGAGTAAATGTATGATATAAACTTTATTATAGTATCAAACGTTTATGTTATGTTTATTTTAGATAGATATGAATGCTTTATTTTCAAGAAATTATGTTGAATGTAATAGTTTGATAAATTTATTTTCACATTAAACGCCTTGAAATTCTTAAGTGTAAAGTTCTGTCTCGAAAATGCGTGTAAAACGAGATCTTCATATATAGCTATATCTTTAAAGAATACTTTAGCGTCAGCACATTTATTTACAGCACTGGCTGAAAAATTACGAGTATGAATCGAAATCGTATCTTCAAGGTTCCATAATAAAACAAGTGAGAAACGGCAATAAATTGCCGTAAATCTTAGAGTTCGAAAAATGGTATCATGTGACCTTGAGGTCAGAGGTCAAAGGTCATAGTCATTTCGGGGGTATATCGACTATGCTGAGTTGAATGGCATTGACCGCGAGTCTCTAGCTCCTACGGTTCTTCAGTTGAAAGTTGTACAACACACAGACAAAGGTGTAGTATAAGAGTTTTTTTAAATCAAAAAGGCTTAAAATGTATTTTAACGTTTTTATACTCTCACAGTACGACCAATATGCCAGTATCGTGGCGAAACAAAGGATAAAAGAGTACATAGACTAGCAACAACTAACTGCGGATCACATAAATGTTTGACCACACAGGACAATCGGGTATTGAATCCATAAAACTCGACGCACTTGCGAGGCGACCAAGTGGTAACAACTGTGCCCTTATACATATATTAGTTATTTGTAGATTTTGAAACCCTTATTTTAGTCATTCATTTAGTCAGTAATAAAAAAAATTAGTTTTATAAAATACAAATAACTGCCATCAATTTTGATTAATAAAGCAATGACAGCCTAATTAAAATATTGAAATTTGAATTAAAATATGTCTAAATGGTCCTATTATATCCTATTATATCTTCTGCGACAATATGACGACTTTAGCCGTTACACATTCCATTCAGTACAAATATTGCCTCCAAAGTATTGAATCAGAATTAGGTACCTACACATTTTAGGCGGTAACAAAGAACAATGCCTATATGAAAAAAGCTACGCTAGCGGGTTTTGTTTACTCATTATACCTGCGTGCGGTTTCGGACTAATGTTTTCGTTTGTGTTTTTGAACGCGATGTGTGGTATTCATGGTTTTCATACAAATGCTGTCGATGTTGATTTGGTCAGTTTATTCGATATTGGATTTCAATTTCATGTTTATTTGTCTGATAAGGTTTTATGTTTGGTAATGAATATCATTAAATTCCAGAGTTTATCTATGGTTGCATGAAGGTATTCGCTACTAATTTGATCCATATAATTATTCCTGCTAAAATTGCATTTTCTATGTTATGCCTTAAACTGTCTATGGTGCTGATTGTCCTAGATCTTATATTCAACAGCACAGTTTCCAATTCAATCAAATTCTGTGTACTTCGAATTTAGGCACTGTCTGTGCTTAAATTCGGAGTACACAGAATTTTCCATTTTTCTATGGCATTTAAAGATTTCTTTTCGCCTAATAAATCGAAAATCGTGAGATGATTTTCTATTTATTGACTTTTAGGCAACTCGTCCTCTCGTCTATGACTGCCGCGGTAGGCTTGATTTTGTTTGTGTCGCTGAGTGAGTGAGTAAACCAATGTGTGAGTGTTGAATTAATAAAGACATATCGCTCATTTAACGCACTCTTACTTTATTAGCACCCATATGACTTATAGTTTTAAAGGTAATTTACTTTTAACAAAGAATCTAACTAACAAAACCAGACTGATGCAGAAGATAGTATAAATATGAAAATATGTTTGTTGGTTTGTCCTTCTTCTATGAAGCAACGGATCGACGTAATTTTTTTCTACATAACGATAATGGTAACTATGGAAGGTGAACCACCATATAATTCAATTTGAATAAATAAAATACATGTATACATAAGGGTAGTTTTACTACACATAATATATTTAATTTGTAATAACAATTCCAATATTGTTAATATTTACAGAGTGATTTGTGTTGGCAATTAGTCAAATAGAAATAATGTTTCAAATATTTAATACGCTTTTGTGCAGGTTAGAATGTTTAAATATTTGTCATCAATTACGCTTAGACAATTAACAGATTTAAATAAAATAAAATTGTCACACAGATAAAAATAGAAAGGATATTTTATGTCCCGATATGCATGATACATAGGCAAGCCGCGAACATAAGTTAACCATTAAATGGATTTAATTGTAACTCAACAAACGGATAACCATGTCCTTCCAAAGCCTACATTTATCCTATTGTGTGTTTCTTTAAACAACATGCTGATAAACAGAGACGAGTTAGCGAGCGTAGTGGGCTTAACGTTCCAAGAGTCGATTAGAAAAACAAAACAATTGATGTGTAGCACACATGTATCCGGGCTTATATCATTTCTTTCTCTCGTGTGCGCCGCCCTCTTTCTAGTTTCATTATTTTATCATCGCTTAATGTTTCGTATAGAGCTGTGCTTTGTCTTATCGATGTACAACGTTTTCTTACAAGCATTTTGTTTCTTCTTTTATTTGCGAAGGTACTTGCGGTACTGGGATAAGTTATTCTATCACCGGCCTTTTAATATGTAAAGAAATAACAGAGACAACGTGCATCCAGATCCAGTATAACTATAGATGTGTAGAACGAGTTGTATTGACTTTGGATGCACAAGCAAACAAACACTACTAGGCGCATCGTTGTAGAAATATCATCGCTTAAAATATTCATACATTGTCCTAGCAGTCCAGGTCTTGAGCGTATTCATAATAATCTATCAATCAACTCCTTAAAATTAAGAGCAAATAGAACATCAAAAATAATTATTTGACTTGATTGCTTATTGATGCTAATCTATGTTTGTACTTAACATAGCATTTTGCTGCTTCATGATGTAATACAATAAGCCTGTCAGATACCTTCAAAGGTTTGGGTAATATATGGGCTGTAACAGAGAGAAAAATAACAAAACAAGAGATATTATACATTTGTTATAAAGTATACGAAAGCCCTGTTTAAAGTGTTTGACAAAGAACCTACTTATAGATATTTTAGTATTTGTTTTCCTTCAAACTATTTCGATATGTAAATGTTGCTAATGTACGAGTATGTCAAGTTTGAATGTAACGACTTTTTAATGTTACGGTTTTCAATCGAGTTTGGTTGGACGTATGCCATTTGTAATACACCGTGCATTTGGTATTCAGTTTGATATTGATTGTGCATTAGTGCAAATGCTCGGTTGGTATTATACTTTTTGCCGTCTTGCATAACGTGGCATGGCGTGTGATGGCCACGCTTAAACTAACCTATTATTACCCTATTGATTATTCCGTGTGGTTATGTGGCGGCTATGAGCGTGCATATATCAGCATAATAGCATTTGCTTTGTTGTCCTATAATACATATACAACCATTTTTGTAGTTTAATGATATCATTCTACCGAATAAAGAATACAGAACAAGGATTTTATACAAACATTAGCTTCTGCCTGTGGTTTCACCCGCAGGAATCGCAGTGAGATAAAAAGTACCTTACCTAGGACATAGTCTATCGTTGTACTAAGTTTTATTCTAATCCGTTTAATCGTTTACGCGTAATTATGGAAACATATCCTAACAACTTTACAAACTTCAAAATTTATTATATTTATAAGAACGGCAAGAATATTTTCGCCGATCAAACTTAAATGATTCTGATAAAATGGTTGAAGATTGAACTTTTATTTTTTTATCGATAGCTGCGTTTATTTGGGCCAACACTAAACAAAAGGAAATACAGTTATCGAGTACGCAGCTCGTACTACATCGGCAAGTCGATAGTCGGCAGTTTCCGCCGCCCGTCGTCTTTCATCGCAAAGAGATATCGTTCATTTCCTCACGTCCCGTCTCCTAATCGCCGTCGTCTACCGACACCCAGTCTACCACTTTACGCCACGAAAAATTGTTTTCTTCGCAGTTTTTTTATTTAGGCAACGGTATCTTGTTTTCTACAAAAATAGATTTCGATGCCAGAGAATATTCGCGCGATGGATTGTGCGATAAAATTGCACACGATATCAGATCGAATGTGATTTGTATGTCAGACCAATAAAATATGGACGAAACGTAAACGTGTAAAATAAATTCGTATGTAATTTTTGTTGATACCAAGCTTTTTTAATTGGAATGCTGCCTTTGTCTTTTTACAGTCATATTTTGTGTTTGTATATTAAATGGTAGGTACCCCAAATTCGCACCATGCGCAGTTGTATGGCATTACATTTTCGAGTTAAATAAATAAAAGATGCCACGCCATGTCTATATTTCAACTTCTTTTTAAAACACGCACACAAAGCGTTGCTGCAATTATAACGAGGGTTAAAATTTGTTTTTTTTACTTTTTTTTGTTTCTAAATTTTTCATAATAAAGTCATAATTTAACTATAGGGATGGCATTGTGGTTTAAGTAGTTATCTCGCCAATACCACTACATTGAGTGTTGTGGGTACAATCACCATACGGGAGAAGAAAAAGGGGAAATATTTGTGTGATGCACAAATAGTTGTTCCAAATTTGGATATTCTTTATGTCCGTTGCTTGAATGATTGTAAGGTATTATTACTAGGGCGAAAGTTATCTTTTGAAAACAAAGAAAATAATAAATGAACTGTCAATCTTTATTAAAAAAGGCATAAGGTTAGTGAACTCTTGGCAAGAGGTAGTCAACATAAAAATGCTCAAATTTGTTGATATTAGAAAACTAGATTACCAATTAAATGAAGTGTTTTGAATTATTTAGTGATATTAGAAGTTGTATAAAGTTAATGGCAAGTAACTAAATATCCTAACTTCCTAATCCTAACTAATATTATAAAAGCAAAAATGAGTTTGTTTGTTTATTTGTTTGTTACCTTTTCACGCCTAAACCACTGAATCGATCATACTGAAATTTTGCATATACATTGTCAGGTGTACAGAAACGGATATAGGCTACCATTAATCCTGAAAAAATTACTGTTCCCGAGGAAAACAACAATAACGTTCTTATGATAATAGATGGCGCCACGTGTCTTTCGAATCATGATTGAATTATATTATTACAAGCAGAGTACAACCCGAATTAATTGTCAAATTCGAAATTAACGCGAGTGAAGCCGCGGGCAAAAGCTAATATATATATATATATATGTATAAGGTAGTCAGGCGATCTCGTCTAGGTCACTGCTCCAAATTAACGATCTAGACTCCTGATGTTGGCGTAACGCAATTAAAACTAAACTAATTTTATTTTTTATTTTCTCTTTGATGGCTTTCTACTTAGAGATATAAATTTTATTTTTTTTAAATGGAAATTTGCTTTACTAGGTCTGTATTATATAGACGATTAAAATTCAAATAACTACCATATACTGAGCTATACAGTTTCATCTTGTAGATTGGAGTGATCATCCAAATTCATTGTTCATAAAGAAAGCGTTTATCACTTGAATGTTATCGCATGCTGTAACAGGCTGGTTGTATTTAAAAACATATGAAAATAAAAGCTTTGCAAATAATCAGAAATTATAAATATTGCTACGCCACTAAATAATTCGCTGTTTGTGATTTTATTTTATTTATTTGTTTAGGCATATTTACAGGATACACACAGACATTCACATATAGTTGACAATTATATCAAAGTGCATGTGCTACCCTAATTACAAATATGCATACTAATCTATACTAATATTATAAAGCTGAAGAGTTTGTTTGTTTGTTTGGTTTAACGCGCTAATCTCAAGAACAACTGGTTTGAATTAAAAAAATATTTTATTGTTGGATAGCTAATTTATCACGCTACGACCCACGGGGGCGGCGCATTAATCATAAACGCGGGTGAAACCGCGAGCACATCTAGTTATTAATAAACTTACAAACTCTTTTATTATATAATCATATCAGTGTCTTTTATCCGTACCTAGACTGGTATTTTAGTACGCTCATGCAATAATCCGATACTCATTAAGCTTGGTAAACTAAAATTTCCATGCCAGAATATTATCGTAGCCACTTTTTACCGCGCTGGCAAGAGCCGCTAAGAGTAGGCTATATTTTCTGTATACTACAGCGATATTAAGTTCTAACGAGACTGCTTTAAGCTATACTCTCAAAGGATTTATGTTGCTTGGAGGCTTACTAAAATGGTCCATAAATAAAAAATAAGATAATTATAATACGTTGTGATATACGTTAGATTTAAAACATTTTTCAGATAAAGTTGACATAAAAAACGCGCTTGTCATTCGTGTCTTCGGTTCTTTTAACACAAGATTGGTCATAAGGTAAAAATACAATAAATAAATCGGTTGCGAAAGGGTTATGTATCACTTTTTACGCCGAAATCCTAACTAATATTATAAATGCAAATGTGAGTTTGTTTGTTGCGCTTGACGCCGTATCTACTCGACTGACCTCCATTAAATTTCGCAAACACGTTGTCAGGGTTACAGAAAAGGACTTGGGAACCTTTCATCCAGAAAAACGCGAGTGAAGGCGCGGGCAAAAGAAAGTATAGTATAAACAGATTATACAGAGAGTCTAAATAATTTATTTTAAATATATTAATCCAGGTCATAGTCTACCTGCGTGCCAAATATCATCTAAATCCGTTTGGCGGTTTGGGCTTAATTGAATAACAATCATCTCTATATCTTTATATTTGTAATATTTGTAGGTTACAAAGGGCACCGGTAGAAGTGACCCGGTAGCGATATTTCTGTCGACCACAGACCCCGGTTTAATTTTTTAAGCGTTGTCAACCTACATTTTTCTCTAAACAGAGGTTGTAATATAAAAACTCGTTTGATTTGGGTTGCGGGCTAAACATTACATATCCATTAGCCGGCGCACACTCGCAAACATTTTACACACACAGCGGCAAATAAATTTTTGTGTTTTACAAGCCAGATGTGGCCGTAAAAAGTGAGGCGTCACAATTTCGTAGGATGGAAAAGCTGTCACAAGTTTCACCTAAAACGGACGTGTGAAATATGGGCGTAATCAAACGTGAGGGGTGAGGGGAGGTGACCTCGTCTCCCCTTGATGCTAATCTTGCTTACATTTGACAAGCTTCATGTTCGTGATCTTAAGTGTGTTGTTGACTGACTAGCTTGCGTTATTAACACGTGACAATACGATTGTATAGACATCCATCTGTATACTAAAGCCTCTATGTATAAAATTAAACGACGGTGCAGTTAATTACTTTAATGTATATTAAACGGTTAAAATTCAGTGCAGTTGATAACCTTAGACGATTTCACACCATGCTTTTGTGGAACTGATAGTTCTGTTTTATCCGATATTTGAAGCTGGTTTTAAGGTAAGACAGAGGAGCAAATCGTCCGCCTGGTTAGGTAGTTACTATGAAATTGCAATATAACTTTAATCATAGGTTTAAAGCTATAAACATTAAAATACAAAACTATATAGGTATGTTGTTGAATTATATACATTTATATGTGCAAAAATTAATTAATTATTATATTTAACTACTAGCTGTTACCTGCGACTTCGTCCGCGTAGATTTTAACTAAAAAGTGTTTGTCGCCGCGGACCCAACTATATTTCTCTGCCCAAGTTACTTGAATGGCGTAGTTTTTATAGTGTAAAGCTAGATAATAGCATGGCTTACTCAAAAACAACATTTAAATATGCGTCGTTAGATTACACGCTGTCACAGAATGCGTAAGAAAAATAAAGATTCACAGCTCCTCCCCCGTAGGTGATAGCGTGATAATATGTAGCCTATATGTTGACCCGACCTGTTAGTAATATTCATGCAAAATTTGAAGTAAATCCATGCAGTACTTTTGAGTTTAGCCCGGACAAACATACAGACAAACAGACAAAAATTCTAAAAACTATATTTTTGGCTTCGATATCGATTGTAGATCACGCCCCAAGTATTCTTTTAAAAAAATATTTAATGTACAGTTTTGAGTTTCCTACGATTTTATTATATGTATAGATTTAGAATAATTGCACCTTAGTAATTGTATAATTTAACATAATACAATATAAATGGTATTCAAATACTTCACAGTTTGATTAGCTATAAAAGGCGTAGCAACACTGCTACCTGTCACTTCTTGTTGTGAACTGTAAGTGAACGGACATATAAAAGTTCCTAGTGTCAAAGTTTAAAAGTATAAAATAAATAGTTAAAGTGTTTGTACAGTGTGTTATTTATTTCATAACCTCTAATATATGTAGTCATGCTTAGCTGTATATATACAAGTTATATGTATATTATACAACCAAGTATGTAGATTGATATTGCTATAGCTACATATCTGTATAATATAAAAAGGTATAAAGTCAAAGCGCATTCGTGACGCGCGAAAACCGTAATAAATAATCCAAATTGCTTTCTGTAAAAAACCTTTTTTTAGTTCAGTTGAAAAATGTTCTCTGAATTATTTTCGTTAAAAGTCTTTTTAAGCTATATAATCGTATTAAACTGTTCTGTGAAATAAACTATACAATCGAACAGGTTAATTGATAATTATTATCACCTACTTTATTTTAAGAGTAAAATCAATTTAAATGTGCTTTATAAAATTTACTCTAGACTGGAAAGCTGGAGACTACGTAATTTCTCTGGCTGTACCCTGTATGTATTTATTATAGACTTTAAATATGCATGCATTCCCTTCGGCATAGAATACACGCTGTTAGATTGTTTGCTGAACGTCATTTTTTGGTTGGCGGAGTAAAATAGTTGAGATTGTTTTTCAAAAAGATTAGATTCACTCTACCTGTAAAGTCACCATCTTGATTTTACAAATATTAAAACAATGAACACCAAGAACCTCCAAACTTTGTTTCATATTTTTTTAAACTATACAAGGCGCAGCTTGTTCCGTGTATTACTTTTTTATACTTTAACTAGCTTTCGCCCGCGGCGTCGCTCGCGTAAAAGTAGGTTGGGTTAGGTTATATTAGAACAGTAGGTTAAAGTTATACATAAATATTATATTTTTGAAGTGAAAACTTCTTCAGCGGCGTTGTGCACTTTTTGTAAAGGGTAAAAAATGTTAAACTCGCGTCAGGACACGTGACCTGATTGAAAATTCGTATATAATAATAAGTAGCTATTAGGTTTTTTATAGTAATTTTATAGTATTTTTATACCTAATCATATATTTCATTATTAATTGTAATTTATAACTTATAAAGCTATTTCCATACTTCTAAGTCCAGAAGTGAGAAAATTTTCATACAAACTTTATCCCCCCTTCCGCCCCTTTACGCTACACAGATATTTTTCAATTGTAATCGAAAGCTTATGTACCAAATGCCAGTCCAGAAATGAGAAAATTTCGTTACAAACTTTACCCCCCCCATTTTACCCCTCTAGGGGGGAGTTTTGTCCATTCCACTTACAGAGATCATTTTTGTTTGTAATCAGGACCCAATATACCAATTTTCATACTTCTAAATCCATAAATGAGAAAATTTCCATACAATCTTTACCCCCATTTTACCTTTTTAGGGGGAGTTTTGTCCATTTTACCTACACAAGTAATTTTCAATTATAATCAATAACTTGTATACCTATTTTTATACATATAAGTCCAGAAATGAGCAAATTCCATATAAACTTTACCCCCCTATTTCACCCCCTTAGGGGTGGAATTTCAAAAAATCCTTTTTTAGTACACCCCTACAAATTAAAACACATATGCTCTCCAAATTTCAAGTTCCTACGACCAGCGGTTTAGGTTAGGTCAGGACATCTTCCTTTATATATATAGATAAGATTGCGTTTGACCGCGATCTCACCTGATCTTAAATGAAGATGCAGTCGACGATGGAGCACGCTTGCCTAGAAGATACTCAATTCACTCTTGACTTGAAGACACCCAGATTGTACTCATCTAGAATTATTACATTTTTATTTTGCTTCAGAGCCCTATTTTTTAAAATTTCAAAAATTTTCTTTTATCAGCATACTATTTTCCATTACATAATTTAAAGTCACATAATTCTAAGAGATCTTCCCTTAATTTCATGTATTCACTTTGAAACTGAACGTTCTCACTGAAAATAACCATAAAAAAACACTGAAGCAAACTGACGTCAAAGCAGTTATAGTTCTTATCAAACGAGCTAAAAAGTGGAACGAGAACACTTAGCTGGAAGACTTAGTCTATAGACTACAGTCTATATTTTCATCATGGCGGGATACAAAGGCTTTCGAAGTTAATTAATTGCAATCAACCAGTGCCTTATCTTGGGATCGAGTAGTTCAGGTGATACGTTTAATTAATTTTAGTGCTGGACATCTTATTCCTAATTGGTAGCAACGAGTATTATTATAATTTCTTTTCTTTTCTATATTAAGCTGCGGGGGTGTATTAGTATTGCAGTTTTATTTAATAACTCGTTTCTGTTCCCTTGAATCCCACAAGAATTAATTACTGGGATAATATCATGGACTTGGCTCAACTTGGCCTATCTGTATACCAAAATTTATCAAAATCCGTCAAGAAGCTCTCGAGTGATTGCATAACAAACAAATAAACATCTTCGGTAACTTTCACATTTATAATTTTAAATACGATATTGAGATATATTTTGGAGCCTTTCATCACATACATACTACCTTTTCGTTTATCAGTAGCGTGAACAGAAGTTGCCGGCCGCATTGAAACATATTCGATGCCTGGATCGAGCAAGTGTCATTAGTTATTAGTTTCCGAATTTTCAAAATAAAGTATGCGTAAGGAAGCGAACAAATGAGAACACTTTATGTATCTTTGATTTCACCTTTGTGTTGCATTGGCAGTAGTTTCGAGCCAGCTTTTTTGGTATTTAGTTAGGCACACATAGGAATAGAAATTTTATGCTACATATTTTGATACATTATAAGATTATATAATCGTATCGCGGTCTCTAAGTAGGCTTCCTTGGAGGTCACGGGTTACAACCTTCTAAAGTCAACAATAAATCATGTGTGTCTGGAAGGAATAACCTTATAACTTTATCTGATTCCGTTAATAAATTTACTGCTTTATCGCAATAACTGCGGGGTAATACGTGACGTAATTTAGTTACAGTTTTAGTACTCTAGATACAGGTTATAAATCAGTACGCCTGAGTTTTTAATACACGTCTGCCTACTCTTTTAAGAGTATAGATTATCTCCAGAGGTGCTTTGCTTCACCTAGTGGCGATGAGCCTATCGTCGTCTTTAGGGTACAACTCATCCTGAATCCTTTTTCTGTCTTTTCACTTATCACACAATAAGTATAAAATTCCTAAAATACAACACGTTATCTAGATAAATGTATCCAGATAATGTGTAGCTTTTTAATTTGGCCGCCAATGTGCCGCTGCCACACACAACAGGTTTTTAATTATGTCTAGCATTCCAACAATTGGTAGGTTAAGAGAGAACCCTAATAACCCTTTGCACCACCCAGACATCAATTTAAGGACTTCATGATCGCATACAGATAACGTCAAACTTTTAACACAGCACTAACTAGACAATCAGAATTTAATAAGTTTAGGAATATATTAGAATATAATATTGACTTATAATGTACGAGTATGTACCGCATTAGAGGATTTTAATAAAACCTACAATTTACTCAAACTGAATATATCGAAATTGTGCCAATATTATATTAGACTCACACCTAATAATAATCTTTGGTGTTGCATGCAATATTATACCAGGAGTATATTATCGCATAATAGTATCAATGTTCGTAAATCAACCTATTAGTTAATAACTTCTGATTTAAGATGAAATATATTTTAATTTAGAAAGGTAAGATATTGAACGCCCATTCTCCAAAAATGATAATAAAATCACAATATATTTAAAGTTCTTCTTGACAAAGATCTACTCAGTCATTACGAAAATGGAGCCGTACTCTCTTAGTGTTTGCATAAGAAGGCTGCAATTTACGAAGACAATCAACGGCTCCACGTGCCCCGGTATTAATGAAATAACTCATAATTATTAAAATGGCCGTCTAGGCTCTTGGCTCATTGCCCATGGAATTGGACTCTCAGAATAATTATTGTCGGACTACAAGCCTTTCATTGTTAATTAATTTATAATTTTCTCGCCAACTTTTCACTTGAAATCTGAACTCGACATACAACTCCGTAAATATTATTAGGCTTACTTTGAAGTATGTGATTTTGTATACGTAATGCAAACTTTGAGGTACCGATTTAATTTGTATGGCAGCGAATTGTTGGGGTGAATGAAGATTCTATAACGTCTGAATAAATACGCTTTATTTGTATTGTATTCGTAAATTTTCATGTTCTTAATTTGAATAAATACTTATTTTCCATAACATATATGCTTTAGGTACGTTTCGTAATACATTAAAGCGCCATTGACTACCATTTTTCTTTGAGTAGTTTCCAACTATTTTCTCTCTATTATATGTTACGTCTATGTTAAAATTAACGTTTTGTGTTTAGTTACCTATAAGTAGATGGTAGATACATAATATATTAAAATAATGACAGTGTACCTACTAGATTTTGCCCGCGTCTTCACTCGCTTTAAATTTCTATCCCCCGGGAACAATAGTTTTATTGTGGATAAAAGGTATCCTATGTTATTTTCTTTACCCCTAACAACGTGTACCTATACAAAATTGCATGATGATCGGTCGAGTAGTGACGGCGTGAAAGCGTAACAAGCGAACAAAGAAACACATTTGCATTAATAATATTAGTTTGGATCTGTTGTATCAAATTTTACACACAAAATAAATTATATTATGTGTGTAAAATTCGATTTAACAAATCAAGACAGTGCGTTCCATACACTTTTGCCGTCGTGTGCATTTAATATATGTTAGAAATAAGTTCAAGAAGAGATATAATATTGCTCAATTTTTCTTTGAGGTCTCACTATCATCATTTCGCCACCTCGCTTCTGCCAGTACATGGAATGTTGTGGGATGGATCTCTACATGAGATAAATAATTCTGTGATTCAGAGAAAGTTTCACTGAGCCAGGCTGTTATTTTGTACCCGTTGATTGAATGTTCTCCACGAAACAATATATTTTTGCTCATATGGGAGCTGTATAAAAAATACCTGATAATTGTAATATTTATGTTGATGGGTAACCTACGTTTACGTAGGTTAATGGTATTTTATTGCGATAATCCTTATTAGTCCTTACTAATATTATAAATTCGAAAGTAACTCTGTCTGTCTATTTGTCTGTCTGTCTGTTACCTTTTCACGGCTAAACCACTCAACTGATTTAGATGACATTTGGTACAGATATAGTTTAAAACCTGGGGAAGGACATAGGCATATTCATGTAGGTACCACGCGGGCGGAGCTGCGCGCAAAAGCTAGTTTAATATAAATAGGTTTACCCCAATGTAGAAAAACCGTAATTATAAAAGCTATATTAAATTCATAAATAACGAACAAACAAAGCCCGTATTTTAAAACTTAACAATACAACAGTTTCCAAAACGAGCACGCGTTATATGAAACAATTCGAATTCCTAACCAAACACTACCTGTCCGTCAATATTTGCCATTGATAGCTGTTATCCAATCTACATTCTTTTCGCACGTAGTCAAACAATCGATCGTTATTTGATTAATTGGCCAATACTTTATGAGCGAAGCAACGTGAAGCACGCGTGATCACCAAATGGCGCCGATGAGAATTTAGATTGAAAGCATTACGGAAATGATGACGCGAAATGGAAATCTAAATTGGCCATTTTCAGATTGATCTACAATCTCATATTGACAAACAAAGCTGTATTAAACATTTGATTTTGAACTTTAGTAGTATGTGTTAAAGTCTATTTAATGCTTAACAGTGATATGTTGATATACAGTTTAGAAATCGCAATGTTTTATTTAGTGTCAAGCAGAGATTAGAGCTAAAAAGTATGGGCACATTTTAAACACAGCAGTTATAATGGATTAGAAATATTTAATTTGCTTTTACTAAGAATTATTATTATTTAAATATATAGAGCAAAACAAAATAAGTTTTATAACAACTTTATACTAACAATATACAGAGAGAATATGCATTTTATAAATATGTTTGTATATGACGGTTAATCTTCAGAACCACTGCAGTTATTTGCAAAAATCTTTCATTGTTTGAATCGTATATTATTCCAGATAGACATAGGCTATATTACGTTTAACGACGGCAAAGTTGCGGAGAGCCGCTAGTATTTTATATAGAGAATAATAAAATAAGTTTTATATCATGTATATTATTTTAGTAGCCTTGGCACATATACCATTTGGAACACTTGATTCAACATATTTGAAGTCGCGTATTTGAATGTTGAACAACATTAGGTGTAGCCGCACATAGAACAGTTCGCCGCCATTTCTTGGTTATCAATTGTATTCGAACACGTGCCGCTTATATCAAAGTGGGGTTCACCTTTGTACTATTATTTGCTTGTAATGACTGCTGTATGTACGTGCAAATGTTACTTATATTTATACTCACACAATAGCAGAATCCTTAGGAATATGTAAGTAGCTTGGTAAGTAAATTGTTACACTAACCACATGTAAATATACATTGACATACACAAACACATTGTCATGCATTCCTATACATGGTTAAGCAAACATTCACCTAGTCATAGTTAAATGTAGGTAGCCCAATAGAGGAATTTACTTGCAATCGGAAGATCGTGGGTTCGATCCCCACCTTTTGCACTACCAACGTGAACGCACTCGTAACACAGGCATTACGATGAATGGGAATGCTAGGTTTCCTAAAGTTTAGTTTAGGAAAGCAGTGTCGTTATTAAACCTTTGTACAACAACATGTTTCGCTTATTGATTATATAGTTATAGCTTTGCTTAGTTTGGGCTAGATGGTGTTGTGTGTATGTGATACAATATTATTATTATTATTATAGTTTTGTTAAGATATGCTAAGACAGACCCTTCCTCTATACGCTACTCAAGTGTATGATATAGCGTTCCCACTCATACAACCTTTCGGTTATATAGTGAGAGCCGCTGTACCTTCCAGTGCCCGAAAGCACCATCAGGGACCAATTACAGACATGTCTTGTCCCCAAATCTCGACTCTCCACCCTAAATATTTGTGTTTTTAGTTTTATATTTCACTTTTACTGTTTTTATGTTTTAATTTCATTGCATTATTTAAAATTCATGACATATTTTACCGAAGGGCTACTAATAATATCTTTAAATTTAGGAAGAGCGCTGAGGTCTGAAATACAGATAATTTATTTTTATCTAGTTCGGACACAGATGTCTCACTCAATTGAGATTTAAGCCAAAGTAATGTAACCAAAATGTAATTATTGTTTGTACATGTTTCTTGGCAAATAAACAATTATTATTATTATTATTAATAACCTCAGAGATTCGGTTCTTGTAAGCGAGCTACCTCGTGCCCAAGTTACACTATCTATTCTCCAGATAGGTACCCGAAGCAATAAAACCGCTCACCACTCGCAACTTTGGGAGTTGCTAACGAAAACCTCGCTGAAGCCGACCGAGTAGCCGCTTCCCATATCTCCAATATGGTACCGGAGCTGTATAAGGCACGCTTACTTCCCGACGTACGTCCATACGCCTACCCAAATAGGCCTACTAGCTGGGTGTGGCCCGAGTCACACTAGGTATGATTTTTACTTGTTAAGCAGGCAAGCGCCCGAGATGCGTTGTGGCAGCGAAACCACGCTGCTGCTTCGCTAAAGACAACCTCATGCCTCGCGCGACCGACTGGTTCGCAATAGCCGCGCCTGAGTCCAACGCTCGAACGCTATGTGCTTGTCGAGCAACGAACGTGTCTTCCTCAGCGGCTAACCACATACCTCTGCAAGTGCAACACCAATGTCAGGCACCGCGCACTCTAATCAGCGGTCGATAGAACACACCTTTTGAGGCGCAGTGGGCTTCCTGACTCCGCAGTACCCTGGTCCAAAGGGGGAGACCCGTAGTTCTCCCCCCGAAACCCTATCTACTCGGGTCCAATAGAAAGGACTACAAACGACAAAAAAGGCTTCCATGTCTCCTTTTATTTTCTTTATTGTCTGCCTAGTGTCAACCAGTATACCTAAAGATTGGCTGTAATCTTACAGCACAGGGCCACCTGTGCTGTAAGACTGTGGCCAATCTTTAGGTAGAGGGTTCGATACCCAGCTTACGCAAAATATGTTCTGTTTTCTACTAAGAATTGTTTCTATTAGTACATGCATAGCTGATTATAAATATGTACTAGCTTCATATTTGTACAAGGTTAGGGAGGAACATAAAATCTCAAATGTATATAATAGTCTATAAGTATAATATGTGATAATAATCATTTACAAGAATTTATATATTATTTATTATATTTTATTTGTAAAAGAACATTAAACGCTCATCGGTTCACCTTTTGTTGCAGGTATGTACCAATGTATCAAGCCTATCAGCCGAAAGTGTAAGTGGATAATTATGATTGTACAATGTAGTAATAAGTAACTATAGGTATTCTATAATTAAAATAAATTAATGTCTATAAGACCTAGGCAACACAATATTTATAAAAATTTGGATCATACAGTATACCTACGCTTAATTTTTTTTACGTAATGCTTCTGAACGGCAAATATTATTATTGCAGTATGTCGCAACAAAGTTTTCAACATCACGTCCACAATTAACAAAAATAATGCAGTTTAGAAGCGTTTTACATTCTCCAATAAATTATTTTTGTTTAACAATACTTATATCTGATAATACATTCGAAAATAGTCATTCGTTACGATGTTTTAACTATATATTGCAACCCACGATATGTGAATCATCACCAATTTCCTTTAATAACTAACCACGTTTTTCAATCTTTGATGTTTTTTTAATTCCAATAGTTTATTCAGTGAAATCTCGTTAATGTAAATATAACCTACATTTACAACAACCTCATAATTGTCAATACATTTATGTGGTGCTGTTAAACGGGTAGCACAGTCTTATTTTATTTAAATTAAAAATGATAATCACAGCCAAGTATAACTGGAATTTAAAGCTACTGTGCTCATGAATAGGGGTCCCTCTTGGGTCCAAAACTGCCCGTACTAACCAAAATACATAAGTAAGTAGCTATAATAGAATAGGATTTATTAATTACAACGCTAAGCTTCACAGAATAACTTTATAAAATTTTTGTAAACATACATAGTTACATAGACTGATGCCTGAAAGAGTATGCAGCTGTGTTTTCACCCATGTTTCGCCAGCTATGTATTTAGGTACCCAGCGATAGAGTCGCATTATTCATATCAAAACACCGTCCTAGTATTGAGAAAATTGTAACAGAAAACCTAAAATAATACTTTGTCAAGTCGAAAACCGAACTCAAGACCTCACGATCGCACTCACAATCGGCTTATAGTACTAAACCAAAAAGGTATTCGGCTCGGATCCGTGTTATTAATTATTTCAATTGTAAAAACCACTGCCACAAAGCCGCTGTACGTTAATAGAAAACAACTTTCATAGCTGTTGCCCTCAATTATCGGCGGGCAATTATACAAAATAATAAGAACAAAACGCCTTTTGATATAAAATGCGTACCTACGGTATTCATATTTTATACGTATAATATTTTTATTAAAACTTATTCGGCATGTAGTTAAAGTTAGAAAACTGAAATTATGTTTAAAGCAACAATCGCAAAATAATTATTAGTTTGTAATTACTTGGGCGTTCTACACAAAATATAGACCAAAAGCTTATAAATAAACAATGTTTTATTTGTATTAGCTTTTGTGGGTAAAAAAAATACTGTTCATTTATTAACCTTTGGTAAATAAGGTAAATAAATATAGAAAAGTTAATATGGGAAAATTGGGTCAGTTGCTACCGAGTAGTCGGTCCTGTGTACATAATATGTACATAGGACTGACTACTCGGTAAACTGATAAACTGAAACACGCAACAGGATCTAATTTTGAGTCGATTCAAAAACAGTACAGTGAAATGGTGTATAAATTGGAATGTGATGGAATACATTTGATGGCTGACATTCCTCCATACGAAAATAAGAAAAAGTTTCAACAAACATTACTTCTAGCTGATTACTTTAGTGAAGAAGATGACAAGCAAATTCTTATATCATGTAATAAAAATATCCGATACTTAGTAAAGTATATGCATATATACATAATATTATGTTCGCATGTACGATACATATGTTTATGCTTTGTTTACGTCGGAGTAACAACCGTCATTGTGGCATGCCACAATTTGAACACTCGTTTACATATACATACGCCGAGAACTCATACTGCCTTTTGAGAGAGCGTTGGGGTGAACGCGATAATTTTTGGCCTGAACCTAGCAACTAACGGCAATGTAATTAGGTTCATTGATGAGCCAGTTTAATTTGAACTTTAGTACAACGTTAATTGATTTACACTAATACTATTAACAATTCACACAGACTTTAAAAAATGTAAAAAGAAGACGTGTGATTTAATAACAGCTCTTTAATGTTGACCAGCTCTAGCCATCACTGTTATAATATTTTAGTGTAAAATATGTTATTATTGTTACTTGTGCATGGTTTTGTTAATTATAATTAGTAAAATGGGGTTGTCATATTTATATAAACTTCTAGACAATAAAATATAAAAGAAATACTTAGCTAAAATAATTAAACTTTGACGTTAGTTTTGACCGAAATGACTTAATTATTTTTCAATATAATTAAAGTATTAATCGCCTTTTTCTTTGTATATTTTGTCTTTATGCAAATTCTACGTAAATTTATTATGTAAAACAAAATATAGTTCTAAATTGCCACGATAACAGATTGTAAATATTCGAAAATCAAAGTAGGTACGTGTAATATTGAAATGTGAAATTTTATTAAAGTGAAAAGAGTTATAGAATACCTACAATGGCTGAACTCATTTGTATGACGGTTTTAGTTTGTATTGAGATCAGTTTTAGTAATTGAATGTATGTTTGGTTTAAATCGAATTGCTGCTTGGTAGTCAGCAATAGGTTCACCACCCATTACGTGGGGCTTAAAATCATAATTGGTGAATTTTAAATGTTATTAATATCGTCTGCAACACTTATAAGTGTATGCAGTGATAGTGAATGCGACTGTTGTGCATGAGATACCGTGTTCATTTCTCGGGACGGGCTGTTTCGGATTTATCTGTTAAAAGATTATTATAAGTAGCTTAGGGTTTGAAAATGTCGTCATTTATAACATGACACCTAAAACATAGTTTGCGAAATTTGAGTATAAATAATATATCATTGAATATGCCATTGGGAGTATATGGATGTGAATCTATGTATACGTTACGTGCCGTTGGATTATATAGGTTTATTACATTAATTATTACGTAGCTGTGTTTATGTTCTACATAGTCATGGACGACTCTATAGCCATTTGCCGTGTATGCATCAGCCACTATGCTAGTATCTACCTATAATTATAGCCTGATAGAAATATCCGATAACATTTTGACTGATCCGGAAATCAAAACATGAATCTTCTAATCGGAAGGTGTTTATATTTTATCACGCACCCGCTAACACGAGTCATTCAGCATCAATAAATCAATAAATATGACGTCATTATTGCCCTGAATCGCGCAAAAAGTTACGAAAAGAAAGTATATTTACATATTCAAAACGTTCCTGACTGATCGCTTCCCATGACCCTTTTCACCCTTTGAAAGGTGAATTTCAAAAAAATATCCCTTCTTAATGGCATTTACTGTTGCGTAGAGTAAGGCGTTGATGAGTTACCCAATGGAAGTAACTTTGCTTTTATAATAAAAGCCTTGATTCCCCTGTGAGGCAAAGCCGGTGTGTAGTCGGCAAAGGTAGTAAGTACTTTGGGCTTATGTACTAGCTTGAGTATGTTTGGGGAGTATATACTAGATGTACGAGCTTTTAGTAAGTTTCTGCGGCAAAGTGCTTGTGAAAAATATCATTAGGAATTAGTTGTACTGAATTAGCGATGTGAAACTGTTGCGACAAAGATGTTGGGAAATTGTATGAACTTGCATCCGAACGTTGATTCGTTCAGTCGATTTATTGTCACTGATTATGATTCTAAATGTGATCGTACTAAGTTTGAAATTTAATATGAAGATGACACGAGTGATAAGTGGCGAACAGCGGGTTTTCCTTATTCGTTGTTTAGATTTTATTACTTCTATCCCTCCGTATCGCGTAAATAATCGGACGGTATCTACATTCGTATTTGTTTATAGTAAAACGTAATAGTATATACAATAATTATCTTAAATGAATGCAATCGAAGAATTATCTTATGTCTTAAATATTATGTTTTGAATATCTCGATTTTCTTAAAAGACTCGAATAATTAGATTTTTATCGAAAAGAGCATATTATTTAAATAAAATAACCTTAACTTATTAAGTAATTAGCCTATTACCGCGGTATAAAACCTTTCTAAATTGGCTGCACTTACTAACTCAGGGTATCGTGTGAGCGATGATGTTTCAAGTGATACCTACACATATTGATGAAGTTACGGGAACCACTTACCATAAAGCGAGCCATTTGAATGTATACTACTTTTGTAATATAAAAATGTCTTAGATATTTAAATTGTTTTTTTGTTTAAAAGACTACTCCCGCACAAGCATAATTCCTGTGGCGCGGGTGAATATACAAACATCCAGACTTGGAACAACCATTTGTGGATCACACAAAGCTTTGTCCTAATTGGGATTCGACCGGCAACACTCAGCGCATTTTGTTGTGGCGAGACAACCACTTAAAGCACTACGCCATCCGTGCTGTATCGTATCCTGTTTCTGATATCGGATTAATCTTTTTCATTGTACCTAGTTTACGACAAATTTTTAAGTAAAGTACATAAAATAATCTTATTTTAATATCAAATACATGATTATATGCACTGACCGCACTGCCTAAGCAGCAAATCACAGTATCTAGTTACAATAATATCGATCCGTACCAACTGTATTGCAGTGCCTAATATTTAGCTGAATGGCCTTATTAGTCCAATTTGCATGTGCCAACACAAACAAGGGCCCATGGTATCATCCTGTTGTTGTACGTACATAATTTGACGTAAATTAGTTATAAGAACCCCTCATGCATGTTGTATGTAATTGTGCCTGTTGTGAATGGATTAATGTCGTCTATAGTGGATTAAATATATTCATTGCGGTTTCAAGTCTCGGCCATTGCACTTCGGCGTCAACTTAACCCTATTACTATTGTTTAGTTAGGCAAGACCCGTCTTGATAATGACCTGCGTATTAAACAGTTTTTTCGAAGGTCGCTTCTGCCCGCGGTTTAGACCGTGTAAATCTAATGCGAACGCATAAACAATCATACACATAAGTAACAGTTATACTAAAACAGAAGTACCTGGCATGCTTATCTATACTAATATTACAAAGGGGAAACATTAATTGATTTTTTTGGTTATTTGTTTGTAAGGATTTAACTCAAAAATTACTTAACCGATTTAATAAATTCTATCGCCATTGGAAAGCTATATTATCACCGAGTAACATACATTATATTTTATTAAAAAATACTGTTGCTAACATAATCTAATCTAACCTACTTTAACGCGAGCGAAGCCGCGGGGAAAAGCTAGTATTTTATAAACTGCTGCATGCAGATCACTATCTTAACAAATGTGGACGTATGGACAAGCCCGTTTCTGTCAATTATTTGGTGATAGTACGACTGAGCCAACTCGCCTGAAAAGTACTACCCTATTACAGAAAACCGTTATGATGTTAGGAAACGCAGTTAAAAAGAGTTCCGGAGGCTTAAAATCTGTCACATTACTTCCTTTTTATCCATATTTCTTAGACTCAGGAACGCGCGAATATTAACCCCTATTGTAAACGCTTAAAGGCATACCGCTTACCCTTACCATTAAGAGTTATGTATACTATTTTACGACCATCATAGTATAAAACGATTAATATCGAAATGTCCATGTAATATCATAATTTTAATTAACGAAATTTCTAATACGGCCTGTATACTGGAATTATACGAATATATATATGCAATGCATGATATTGAAATTATAAAGTCGGAAGATTACCTCTGATGTAATATTACTCTTTTACAAGGGCGGGTGGTAAATATGAGGGAGATATTGAAAGGAGAACGATTGCTGGCAATAAAGTAAATGGATCTCTACGCGCTTTTATGAACAGCCGAAATGTATCTTAAAAGGCACGTTTGGTTGTTCATAGAGGGCTATTAGTGCCCACACTTATATATGGAAGTGAAAGTTGGGTATGGGAAAAGAAGCATGAGAGCAGAAAAATGCTGTAGGAATGATAGCGCTGACAAATATAGAATAAGGAATAGTGTGATTAGAGAGAGATGCGACATGAAAGTGGATATAGTGACAAGAACAGAAAAGGGTATGTTAAGCTGGTTTGGACATGTAGAAAGAATGGACGAGAAAAGACTAACTAAGAAAGTTTATAAGGCTAGTGTGAAAAGTCGCAAGAAGAAGACCTAGGCGAACGTTTCTCGATCAGATCGGAGACGTTCTGGACAAAGGCCCGGTTAGGAGCACCTTAGACCGACGAGTGTGTATGAGGAATGTGATGAAAGTGAATGAAGCCAGAAGTGTGTCAGGATCGTAGCAAGTGGAAATCCGTAGTCTCTGCCTACCCCTCTGGGAAAAAGACGTGAATCTATGTATGTATGTATGTATGTAATATTACTCGGAATTGAATTTGTTTTTATACTCATCTCATAAACATACACGTAGGTATGCAGAAATGGGAACACCACAAATAATATATTCAATTTTTTATTATAACAGCAAAACAAGCAGCTTAGGCACAGTAAAGTCCGTGTTTAAATACCTATGTATATTTAAACCATTGGTTCCAGTATTTGTTTGTCAGGAGATGTTTAGTACCAGCGCAGAGTTAGGATCTGTTACAACGAGACGCTATACATTATCCTATGTAATAAAACGCATACAATAGTTAAAGTCGAGAAATACGAAGCAATACGTAGTGTCACCGTCACCGAAGTGCTAGAGCAATATGTGTCGAAGTTACGATGTCACTTACTGTAGTGGGCGATACCGTCACAATAGTTACTATTATGTCTACAGTTACGCTTCATCTGGTAATCCGGCGTGATTTGAGCCGATAATTAAAGCGAACGACGATTGGTTACGCAGTGGAGTAATAATTGACAGAAGTAGAATAATTTATAGGTTCTTTGACAAATTCGGCCGTAATATTCAGAGCTTTGATAGCTCACGCCGTGGCATATATTGCCGTTTATGTTTGCATGTTTTGTATGTTTTGATTCAAACCAAATGGTATTAGGTATTTCTGCTTTTATTTTCTGTAGGAACATTTTCAGTTATAGAGTAGTCTGGCAATTAGCTGTCAGTCCACTTTCACATGACTAAGATGTGTGTTGTTGGTAAAAATTTCTATCTTGGTGACAGGTGTGGACCTATTTTATACATTGCTGACAACCAAGTTGTATAAATCTAAACATTATTTGTTTCGAATGTTTATACATATAGTGTTATGATGTTAAGCAACGCAATGAAAGAAAACGTGCAACTATGATAAATTCGTGTGACTTAAAACCATAGCTGGCTAAACTTAATTACTGTTTAACAGATAGGAATGGTTGTATTTTTATTAATATGCTGTGTCCCTATAAAGAGTGTATTTCTGAGAAAACGATTGATTTTTCTGTAGAACGACAATGATAGTTCAAAAATAAATCTCACAAGATTTTTTAATATTGATTACTATCTATATATATGTTTTAGTTCTGAGATAGTATCTGTAGATATTTTTATATTTTCGCCTATGCTATCACCTGTGTATTGTGTTTAATAAAATAATAGGTACTGTATCAGAAAATATCATTCATTCATTTTCCGATACAGTATCTAAACTTTTATTTGTGTTTATTCTCTTAACAACAGAAAAATATTGTATTCAGACTACAAATACGCTACATAGAGTTTGATAGTAGTCTATGGAGCACACAAAATATTTTATAGAATCTTTTCACGTTATAAAAAAGTTATCACTTGTAACATGTTGTCACAACAGCTATAGCCCTATCATTTTGTTTGCAAATGACGCACTAAAAACTACATGGAGAACTTTATCGGAAATCCATAATGGAGAGCTAAATGATAATGAACGATATCTAGGTAATTATTATGAAAAGCGTTCCAGTCCACGGCGGTGACCCGGCCATTACCTCGAGTGTTGTCCCAAATAACAATGGTGAGTTAGGGTTGATACAAGCTTAAAGCTAGACCTAGGTGTAATGTAATAATAGTCGGGCTTAATTTCGGCATATTACATTCGAAGCGTGGCTCAGTGACAATATTAGTGTACTCGCTAAGTCATGCCTTGAATTGGAAAACGCTTTCAGCAGAGCAAACAAAAACTAGTATATTGAGTTCATTACTTGTGATATTTAGAATGTTTCGTAACGTAACGTCAAATTTTTACAACGCTTGTTATTGTGGTTGATCGTTCGTATATTTATTTATACCAAAGTAGTTTCTGTTCGCAAATTTGCAAACTATGTGTGACAAGTTTCCTGTGTTCCAACCACAGAGAGACAACCAAAGTCATCGACATAGCCCAAAGAATTAGCAAGCTGAAGTGGCAGTGGGCTGGCCATATCGCGCGAAGAACAGACAACCGCTGGGGTAAGCGTGTTCTTGAGTGGAGACCGCGACTCGGCAAACGTAGTGTAGGACGCCCTCCGACCAGGTGGGATGACGATTTGCGAAAGACTGCAGGCAGATGCTGGATGCGGCAAGCTGAAGACAGGGCGCTATGGCGCTCTTTGGGGGAGGGCTATGTCCAGCAGTGGACTATCATAGCCTGATGATGATGATGATGATGATTAGTAGAATAATGGTAAATATAACTGATCAGTGATCATAGTTACAGCAATCGCGATAGCTGCACATATGTGATAAAATCAGTGCGCATTCTAGTCATTGTATCAATATTTTAATAAGCAGTAAATGTATCTGATATTTATTTTGTATTGACTTTTAATATATATATATATATATATTAATCGTACAAGTTGAGCCATATTACTTTTTTGTGCAGGAAAAGTCTCAATATTCACACATAAAAGTATTTTGTAGACGAGTTGGAGTAAATAAGTAGTACATAAAATACTCGGAACATAATTAACATTATCTGTTAGCTTATTCCTTGAATAAATAACGATATGCTCCGATTAATTACTTCCTCTTCTCTTGACTCGATACCGGCTTCCAATAACTTTGTTCTTTGAAAAAGATACTAGTTTTATTCATTGATTTCTGTTGAACTACAATTCTTCAACGCAAATCTTTTTTGTTTCTTTTGCAAGGTACAAACCTTTTACTCAAAGAAATATAAGAAACATATTGCATTGTTGATTTTTCATGTTGTTGTTTATGTTCATTTCCATTACGGAATAATAATCCTTTCTTGCAGTAAAGATTGAATGAGTTGGTTAATTTAATTTTGTATGTCTGAGATTTCCTTTTGAGATTTTGTTTCTGATTGTCCGCGAGCCTAAGGTTAAATCTTAAATATAAAAAGTATGAAGTGCTCATTTAAATATGATATGATACTGTGATAAGATACCTATAGTAATCCCTTTTAATTTTATGACGGTTTTCATTTCCAGTGCAACTTCTAGAATCAATAGTATCTAGATCGATATTTAGTAATGGTCTGATCCAAGCATTGGTGGTTGTTATAAGTTAAGAAGTCTATATTCTTTTTTTTTTTTTGGTTTCGCCGGGGAATTCATTTACGCACATCCGCTCTCGTCGATGCGGTTAAAAAGCCGCGCCGGCGACAGCGGGTAGTGTCGGTCTTCGCCGGGGCCGTTACAATAGTCGGCCACGGAATACCGACTAAACCTAACTGTGGCGCTCTTCCCGTCTATCATGGATCTCCGTTCCGAACTCTCTCCGGCGCTCAGACGTTAGCCTGGCAGGGCTACGACCTAAGACACAACTATCTAAGGCGGGGGGAGGTGGTGAGCGTAGCAGCGTCGCCTCCTCCCCGGCCTTGCTCGGCGGAGCGGGTCCGCACTGGCGTCGGCCTCCCGTTCCCGCTCCGCAGCCTGCTTCAGGAGCATTACTGCCTCACTGAATTCGGCAACAGCTTGCCAGCACCTGTCGCTGGCCAACATGGTGCTCACTGTTCGTCCCAGCGACAGGTCCCCGCCAATGACGGCGGTCAGGTCGCTCCGTTGTGTCTGCCAGGCAGCGCAACTCTCTATTGTATGGCACGCCGTATCAACTGGCGCGCCGCACGACTTGCAGTAGGGTGAGGTCTCCCTCCTGGCGATCTGATGCAGGTACTTACCAAAGCAGCCATGTCCGGTAAGCACCTGCGTCAGCCTAAAAGTCAGCACTCCGTGCCGGCGATTGAGCCACTCCTCCAGTTGAGGCCGGATAGCCTCCACTATTTCGACCCCGGCAGTGGGGGTCCTCAGTTCACTCCTCCACCGCCCGATGAGGGCACTTTGAGCCTCAGCCCGCATCTCTCCCACGTCCGGTTCCTCGCCCCGAGACCGCGCCACCGAGCGGTGACGGTAGACCTATGCCAGAACTTCCGCCTCCAGTTCCCACGGCGGGTCGCTCGCCAGGACCGTAGCAGCCGTCCACGACACTGTACGATACCCCCTGATGGCTCTCACCGCGATGACCCGCTGAGCTCTCCTCAGCAGGGCCTTATTACGCGTGGTGAGAGCGTCAGCCCAGATTAGGGCGCCGTACAGCGCCATGGACCTCACGATCCCGCTATACAGCCTCCGGCAAGACGACCCCGGACCACCAGTATTGGGCAGAAGTCTACCCAGCGCTGCAGCTACATTTACTAGCTTCGGGGCGAGTTGGGCGAAGTGAGGTCCAAAGCACCATTTTCCATCGAGGTGCAGGCCCAAATATTTCATTTGGGCCCGCACCGGCACGTCCTCGTTGCAAATCTTTAATTTCGCCCCTCGGGGAGCACCGCGACGCGGGCCGTGAAATAGCAGGGCCTCCGTTTTGCTAACGGAGACCCTCAGGCCCAGCATTTGAATCCGCTCTATGACGAGTGCCACTCCGACCTCGGCCAATCGGGCCGCCGCTCCAAAGCTGCTTCCCCTCACCGTGACGAGGGTGTCGTCGGCGTAACAAATCACCCCCATCTCGGGGAGGAGCTCGCCGCGCAACAGCCAGTCAAAGCCGATGTTCCACAGCGTCGGACCCAGAACCGACCCCTGTGGAACACCGCGCTCCATACGACGCCGGAGCAGACGCCCGTCGGTGCCCTCCCAAATGACGTACCTCTCATCGAGGTACGCCTCCAGCAGCCTCCGGAGGTACAGGGGCACTCTATGGTATCGGAGCGCCTCCTTCAACGTCTCGAACGGCAGGCTGCCGAAGGTGTTCTCAATGTCGAGCGAAACCGTCAGAACCACATCTCCCTGGTCTATGGCCTCCGTGGAGAGGGCCTTTAGGGCGACCAACGCATCCGTAGTCGATCGGCCCCCTCTGAAGCCATACTGTTCCTCTGACAGTCCCGGTCCCACTTCCTCGAGGTGTTGAACGAGACGGCCCGCGAGGACCCTCTCGGCAGTTTTGGCCGTCTCATTCAGCAGTACCAGCGATCTGTATGCGGAAGGCGAGTCCAGCGGACGTCCCTCCTTCCGCAACAGACAAAAACGGCCGGTTTTCCAGTCCTTCGGGAACTGCCCGGAGCTCAAACACATATCGAGCAGTACCTGATACGACTCCCGCAGCACCCTCAGTGCGATGCTCAAGACTCGGCCCGGAACGCCATCCAGGCCTGGCGCCTTTTTGTTCGTCGACAGCCGGGCCAAGGCCCGGTCCAAATCCTCCTCGGTGAGAAAGGGGATATCCACGATATCCTCCGTCCCAGCTCGAGGAGACATAGTTGGGGGAGCGTGCCCTCCAGATTGGGGGAACAGGCTCTCCACGACCCTCAATAGGACATCCTCTCGGAGGGTGCTCAATTCATATTAACTATGATTTGCTCTCCAGTGCTTGTACGCCCAATACTCTTCTTGGAAGGAATTAACTCAGAAACTACTCAACCGATTTAAAAATTATTTCCCCATTAGAAAACTATATTATCACCGAGTAACATACGCTATACTTTATTTTTAAAAAGTACTGCTACTATCATAACCTAACCTACTTTTACGCGGGCGAAGCCGCGGGCAAAAGCTAGTCTTAAATAAAACTGTTCGTAAATATTGGAATTTGAAGAATTATGTTTATGTGAAATGACAATATTAAATTAATTAATATTAAGATCTTTTATCCTCCTGGTACTGTAGAAGCGATGGTTAGTTAGGAAGTTAAAATTACAGCTTTGTAATGTTAACTTAGCTTAATGTAGCTGAATTTAGAGCAGCGATAGCTCAGTGGGGAGACCAATAGACTGTAATGCAGAGGGTTTCGGGTTCGAACCCACGTCGCGCACCTCTGACTTTCGGAAGTTATATGACTTTTCGAAATTATGTGCGTATTGATTGACAATTATCGCCTGCTCCGTGCCTCGGAAAGCACGTTAAGCCGTTGGTCCCGGCTGCCATGAACATCTATGGCAGTCGTTACTGGGAGAGTGTCGACACAAAAGATCCTACTGGGTCGAAGTGTCGCCGGCCTGCATTGACTGGCCCCCACATAAGATAAATGTAGCTGAAGAGCGGGCGCTATGGTGCTCTTTAGTGGAAGGCTATGTCCAGCAGTGGACTATTATAGCCTGATGAATTAATGTTATCTTTTGTTAAAATATATAAATGTTAACTAACCATTGCTATAAGAATATATTCAAGAACGCTACGATTATGTACATATATAATCTTGATTTTTTTAAAGGTTTCTAAAAAATTATAAACCTTTTGTATCTTTGAAAGCCCATCAAGCAAAAGTCAGCTTTACTTTAAAAGACAGGCAACTCTTGAAATAATATAGACAATGCAATGTACTTGACTGGTAAAGGCCGAAAAGAACTAATTTAAATATTACTTTTTTATACATCGTGTTGTCAAGGAATATGTGCTTTGACAACCCTAGGACGCAACGTTAGCCTGCTAATGACAGTTCCGTCATATTGCGGAACGAACGGTGTCGCTGAGAACTTTTTAAATTCCTCTGACTTCTAAAGGAAATAAAATTTCATTCGCGTTGTTTGAGTTTAAAGTTTCAGCATGTATATTCGTGACATACTTAAGAATTCAAACTTGACACAGTTCCAACATTTCGGTACCATTGCTAATTTAATAAGCATTTAATTAAGATTTCAAAGAAGTTTTGATAAAAGTCGGACAACCAGTTGCAAGGAGCCGATATTGCTTTTCGGATCGGCAAAAAATTGTTTTGCCTTTAAATAATTTATATTAATACAACTACTAAAGGCTTCAAATAAAATATTACTAATACAAATTATTTAAATAAAACATAATTTTTAGCACGTAGTCTGCTTTGAACTATTCTGATACTCGTAGCCTATTCTATAACAGAATATAAAAAATATCACTGACTTACGTTCATCAAAATCGTCATAGTTTTGAAATTTTTGGCAAGATTCTTTGTATGACGCAGACATTCTCTATGAAAGAATTTCACGACTTAAACTTATAAAGGCATGACAAAGGCGACCTATCGTTTGCAAGAGTACCTATCATAGGTCAAGTTTAACTTCATATTTTTGGCTTAGCTTCCATATTTGTTAGCTGACTTAAATGATACAAACACTAGAGCTAACTCATACATTGAAATAATTCACAGCCTAGTTAGGATATCGACCGGCCCCCACCTCTCTTCAACTGCCCCCTCTCTCGTCCGATAAGCTGCCAGTTACCGCTAACAGCTTATGCAGCCTGTCACATATACACACTCGTCAGCGTCTAGGACTACCATACCGGCTGTCGTGGAAATAGTTATTTGCGTTTATATATGGATAGATCGAATATATCGAGGGGCTATATATCTGACATAGACAATTATCGTTTCAAATTCACAGCTAACTAACTCCATGTAGAATTAGATTTGAGAGAAATACATTGTCCAGTTCGAAACTGGTGCATCTCGTAAGCAATACAACAGCGTTATGCGATTAGATTACGAGGACTTAATGATATCTTTGTTAAAATAAATATACGTAATTAGCAAAAATTAAAAATATCGTTGTATATTTTTTTATTTTTGGTTATAAAATTCTTCGGGTCGACTTAGTACTTTAAGTACGCTGTGTTTAGAACCCCAATACAATTTTTAATAAAGGACTTATAGAACACAATCTCTACATTTACTTCAACAATTTAATAAGTCACATAAAATATCTTTTTTTATGCATAATGTTTACTTATATACGTTTTGTTTAATTTTCGAGGAACTATATTTTTCTTTATAAACTGAACAAGTTTCTTATTTAACTCCTAAAAGCTACGTAAAGTATTCTCTAGGTATTCTTTTAAATTATTTAGTAGAGACTACGCAATTAATACGTTTTTTTATTTAGAATTTTTCCGTTACAAAAATATAAAGTATCCTTAATAGCATGTATTAAAAATAATAGTATCTAAATGTATGGTAATGTTTCTTACTTACCGGATTATAAAGCGGTATAATAAAAGGAAAAAAGCATCGCATGCTAGCGTACATGCCTATCTATCATTACTAATGCATTAGGTGGTCACTTCACACGCTATTCCCGTAAATACTTTTAATCGATATTGTATTATTATACGTAGAGTCAACGACTTCAAAGAGGCTGATGGCATTTTACTTTTATAAAATCGTATTATAAATATTATATACGCGGGCTGTGTTTGTACAGCGTAGTATAGGTACTGGAAAAGTTACTAGACTCGACTATTTAAAAGGTTTGAACTCTAAAAATCCTTTTAAGACATTTATTTCGTCAGATGGAAAGGAGTACCTCGGGTTCAACTTAAAATCTAAGCCAATTCGATTTCGTATTTCCGGACATATGTTACACAATGTGATCCTCATAAATTACATCACAGGCGAATTATAGCTAACGTTGATAAAATCGCACGCAATTGCTAATCCTTAATATTATTATAAATGCGAATGTGAGTGTGTTTGTGTGCTACGCTTTCACACCTTAACTACTCGACCGATTATCATGAAATTTCTCATATACATTGTCTGGTGTACAGAAAAGGACATAACCTTTCATCCAGCAAAAAGTACTGTTCCTGAGGGAAATATGTAATAAACCCGACCAACTTCGTAATTCCGGACTACTAGACGGCGTTTCTCGACAATCCAATAACATTTTTCTAGACGACAAGAAGTACAATACAAGTATAATTAAGGTGTACACACAACTCTCTATTTTCAATGTATTCACTTTCGTTCTCAGTATACGATAATTGCTGCGGTCGTAAGCTTATTGGTGAAACTATCGTATTCCGTCAGTGCTGTAAATTACCGGAATTGCTCTGTATATTGCTCATTCGTCGCACGGACCCGGTATGATATTACTAACTCAGTGTTTGCAAGCCTATGTTAGTTGATATATTGGTATAGTTTCAATTCGGAGTATCATGTAATACATCTATATACCATGTATTACTTGACTTTATGTGCTTTATATGTCAAAGAATATCTAAAATATTTTGAACACGCTACAGGCCGTTTTATCCAGAATAGACCAAGAGTCATACTAGCTAAACTAAACTACAAGCTGCTTTGAAAAATTTCTTGACATGTCAGTAACTACTTAGGTCAACCTAAAAATAAATCCGGTACCTCGTAAAGTCTCGGTTATAATTTCTAGTTTGGTTTTAATCCTTGTTTCTTCAGACGATTGCACAAATACACGTTTACAATATGATTTACATATTATTACCCAAATTAACCGTGTTTTCCCTCAATATATTTTCACACTAATAAATTCGCCTACCATAAATTAGAAAATATGTTATGTTTGCAGGTTATGGTATAAAATAATTCAATAACTAATTATATATAGTCATATATTTTACTTTTGTAGTACGTGTTGAACAAAGTGTGATATAGGCACAGCTATATGTTTCAAAAGTTATATTCATAGGCATGAATAGAACCACTAAAATTAGTATACGGCCTCGTTGTTATGCGTGTTTCGCAGAAATATTATATAGTTAATTTTCTCAGTGTATGACTTAGTTTTGGTAGCGGGATAATTCGGTAACATCTATACATTATAAAGAGATAACATTTGTTTCTTTATGTAGAAAGCTAGATTTTCCCTGAGTTACAAAGGCTACGTTTCAAAGCCACGAGTAAAGGCGATTTGACAGATAGTAATAGAATTTTCACCAACGTACATAATGATTTAAATAAAACTTATGCTCGCTTTAAAGTGAAGGTAGACACTGTGAGAAATCTACGTGTTTGAGAGTTCTACATAATGTTCTAGAAGATCACACATCTTCTAGAACCTGAAGAAAAAGTCTTCCTACCTGCATTGACCCTTCCCCTTCTTATACTGAGAAGGAGCCCGTGTCCAACTGTGGGACAGTTTATATACAGGGCTTTTATTATTATTATAACTGGTAACATTTAATTTTTCTATTAATAAATAAACACGTGTTTGTCATTCGTTGACCAATTTTTGAGAGCTTAATCGATTTAAAAGAGCCAAGATATATGACGCACATCCAATGTAAACATGGTCTGAACTATTCGGTAATCGTTCAAGGTTTGTAGACTACTGTTTAAATCAATTCAATAGAAGTGGGCGGTACGTGGGCGGGAAACGAAGCTTGTGAAGAAATTATATGTTTATTCCTTTTAAGTTTGGTTTCTAGGAACCACTTATAGGTTAAGTACATATAATAAATACTACATTATTCTCTAATTGTTTTTTGATATGTATTTATATTGTTTTTTATTCATTGGATATTGTATGAAATGGTTCAAGTACTACTCTTATTTGAAACTGTAAGGAATAAAACAATTTATTTTATTTCTCTCTAAGTGAGCTTATCATTAGACTCTTCACCTATAAGCAATGAACCTACTGAGTGAGAGTAAAGAAATATACACACAAATGTATCGTTACTAATATTAATATTTAAAAATATATGTTGAATCAATGTGTTTTATAATTGTTTGATCCTTTATCTCTCGAACTACGTTTTCACTTGTTCCTCGAGAGGTTAAATTGTATCGGTTACAGTTGGTAATCTTTGAAATTGACTTTAGGATTCACTAATCATTAATTAATAAAAATAAAGGCTGTAGTTCATTTTATTATTAAACTAGGTTCTACCCGCGGCTTCGTCCGCGTTAATGTAGATTTCGTCAATAAATTTTTATCCCTCTGGAATAGTACTATTTCTTCTAGATGAAAGGTACACTATCTCCTTTTCTGTACCCCTGACAATGTGTTTACAAAATTCATGATGATTTCGGTCGAATAGTTAAAACGTGAAAGCGTAACAAATAAACAAACTCACATTCTCATTTGTAATATTAGTTAGAATTAACATGGCAAAAGTCGCCTAGAAAAGTTAGATGCAAATAACGAAGAGACAAAAAAAAGGATGTTGAAATTGATGTATCTTTTCTATATTTGCTATGCTTTACGTGCAAACTATTATTCCACCGTTCTCTGTGTAACTGCAACGTTAATTCCAAGTATAATCTAGCACATTCGACAACATGGCCACTAATAACACGTCATGCGCGGTATTATTTACAGTTCATTTGAGAACACCTCATTAGTGCTAATTTATGATGCGTCATGTTGGTAGCCTTGCGAAGCCTGTATGTATATCGTATACATACAGGCTTCGCAAGTCGCCCCGAAATAATCGTTTTGATGCAGTGCGTTCAGCTAAATAAATTGGTCAACGTTAAAGTTCTTTAGCTATTTTATCCTTATTAGAGTATTATTGTTTATATAATGAATTAAGCTTTTTAAATATTATTTTGTAGGTACAAACATTTTTTATGTAAACTATATTAAGAAGTTATACTTCAACTTACTAGTGGTCACCTGGTGGTCAAAGTACAACCTTGATTCATAAAATATATATTCTTGTAATTATTTACTTTCTGCACTCTATTTCCATATAAATATTAACTGTGCCATATCTAACACTGCTCAGTGTGTACAATACATAAAAAAGCTTAGAGTTTTCTCTTCACGCATATATGTACTTATGCTGGCTGTAAAAATGAACTTAATAAAATAGTTGAAAACCAGTCTAGTAAATGTCGCTGTCTGTATATTGATCAAAGTTAGAGCAAAACTGAGACTTGTACTAGTATATTATATATTTATATAGAATTTGCAGGTAATCAACGTATGCTTTCTCGATAGGTGGAAAGCTGCACCGTTAATTGGTTTCTTTTTGTCTTCGGGCTAATAGGCCCTTCGGTACATGCCCTTTAGTATAGTTTAGCCGCTTGCAAGTAAATAGTCTAAAATTAGTCGCGTGTAAAATTTATATAAAATTGAGGCTTACTATTATTACCAAGAAAAAATCTCTGAGCTTATACAAAATAGCCTTTGTACGTTAAAAAAAATATACCAAATTTTGTAGTCTAAGTCCTCCGTGAACGAAATTTAAGAAATCGAGTCTGAAAGCCACCATCTTTTATAATGTCGCGAAAAGGTTTATCGGTCGGTAACTTCGTGTAAATCTTCCAAAGTTTCGAGTAAAGTCATCGAAGTGCTTATTTAAGGGGAATAGATCAAGATGAATTATAATTTATGCGATTTTGTGTCTATTAGGCAGTAATCGTAGCTGTTGTGCTTAGTTTGGTGATAGAAAGCGCTGGAGACCCAATCACCTTTTCGGTGACTTCGAGTCATCTCCGATCCCTTTGTTCCCGTCCTATACACATATAAACTTTTTATCAGTGCTAGATTGCCACCTACATATTATGTGGCTTACGATAAGCAACGGCTTGATTGTGTATACTTGGAGGTTTAGAAGGAGAAAGACATCAGTCTTTTAACGAAAAATTTCCATGTATGCAGGGTGATCCCCGCACTACGTTTAAATCCTGTGTCGCGGGGCCTTTACAAAAATTGAAACAGCGGACACAAAAACAAATACAATTGTTGTCCTGTGTGGGGTTCAAACCTTTAACACTCTGTTAAGCAGCGATAGCTCAGTGGGGAGACCAACAGACTGCAATGCAGAGGGTCTCGGGTTCGAACCCACGTCGCGCACCTGACTTTTGGAAGTTATATGACTTTTCGAAATTATGTTCGTATTGATTGACAACTATCGCCTGCTCCGTGCCTCGGAGAGCACCTTAAGCCGTCGGTCCCGGCTGCCATGGACATCTATGGCAGTCGTTATTGGGAGAGTGTCGACACAAAAGATCCCACTGGGTCGAAGTGTCGCCGGTCTGCACTGACTGGCCCCCACATAAAATAAGATTAGATAACACTCTGTTCATTGGCAGTGGCCAGGCGATCACTTAAATCTCTACGCCATCCGTGCACTAAAAATTTGTTAATATGAGACAACACAGTGTATTAGAGGTTTACCGATTAGCATCAAAAAGGCCGCTAGTTAATTTACGATTTATTTCATTTAGCAAAAAAAGAAAACAGTTTCTGTTTCTGTCTACATTTAATATCTTTTTTTATTTTATTTATTTGATAACACAACCACATCACACATATTAATACAATATTAAATTTCGTTACATAGTATTTTGTCTGATATGTATGACCTTTACGGTGTACATAACATTGGTTGATTGGCTGGTTATAGAAAAGTTAGCTGTTTACATTTTTATATAACTACTAGTTTTCACCCGCGGCTTCGCTCGCGTAAATGTAGGTTAGGTTAGGTTAGGTTGGCAACAGTTTTTTTTCTGGATGAAAGGTACCCTATGTCCTATTCTGAACCCCTGACAACGTGTATGCACAATTTCATGTTGATCGGTTGAGTAGTTAAGGCGTGAAAGCGTAACAAACAAACAAACAAACTAACTAACAAACTCATTTTCGCATTTATAATATTAGTTAGGATTATAACTTAATCCAATTTTAATTTATTTTAAAAAGGTTATACGGTACATTTATTTAGCAATTGAGATATCTTTAATCTTTATAATATTACTACACAAGCATAACGTTCACTATACTATTTTAAAATCGTCAGCACTAAAGTAACTCGGATGACATATTGGTGTTTTGAAGTTCCAAGCCACATTGCTATTAGTTGGTACGCCTACACGTCGCGATTCCACATTATATGTGCGTCTGGGGACTGGCCCGTAAACTTTGTTGGAAATGCATTGTAGGTTATTTCGTTGGACTGAAACGTTGCAGTTTTGAACTTTGCTAGCTGTCCAAGTTTGCGTTATGCACTTTCAAAGACTAACGTAGATTCGCAAAGTTGCAAGAAATAAAACATGTAAGAATTTGATTTAGATTTGGATGACTTTATTTGATTGATCCGAATTTTGATGAATTGTTAGTAGACAATCTATAAAGTGTAAGTCATCCACCTGTATAAAAAGTAATAAGTATATTAAATCTGTATAAATGCCTAACAGAACATTAATTCTAATTAATCGCTGTAAAACACGTAATGCTAAGGCGTATACATAAGGTTAACATGTACGACTTCAGTGTGGCGAATAATTATTGAAAATAGAAAACATTCGATTAAGTTGTTATAATATCAAACGACAAAAGCAAAACCCGCAAGTTGACCTCTTTTGCACACAGAATGATGTAGTGGTGTCAGGTATATGCACCCGTTTATACTATTTACTGTAAGAGGACATGTTTAATTATTATGTCGCTTTTATGGCAGCTATCTAGGCAACTCTTATTAAACGCCAATGAAACTGGCAGATTATACAAATATATCTGTTTTGTAAATTAGCAAAATATGTGATTTTTTACTTTATCTAGTAACTTTGGATGCCACAGGATCTGTGGCATAAGTGTTGTCTCAGATTTGATACGCGGGTTTGACAAAATTCGCTTTTTTATTACAAAGTTTTAAACAGAAGAAATTTGGGGATATACGTACATATGCTTACTATGGTAAAAAACTTTTATCTTTAAAAACAGGCCATCTACTAATTTTATTGCACATATAATGATCGGCACAGCTGTTCGGGTCATAATCGTTTTAGTTTGCACACCGTTTCATTTTCCAATGAAGCTTAGACGTTTTCAACTTAAGCGCGCGACTCGAGTTACAAAGAAATACACTTACAAGAATTCAGTCAACGATTTTTTTATACAAGTAACACATTGAATGACATTTAAATAACCAAATTGTATTTATAGAAACTTTGTTTCGTGGAAATTTATATTGAAATATTGATATTTTGAAACACGCTGTGACATTGCGTATTTCTAACACTGTATTTAATTTTGGTTATAATATTTTAAACTCATTTGGACGAAGTCAAAATAACTCTTTTTATTTTTAGGTATCGCTTATTGTAAAAAGCGTTCTTTATGCTCGCATGTTTTGTGTGTTTGACAAAGTAATTTACATAATTATTTATAATTTAACTTTTAATAATAGTATTTGTTTTAGCCTAGCCATACAAGTCTTGATTCTGTATTTAAGCTCTTCCCAAAAGTGTCTGTAATCAAGTCAGTCTGTCCGTCTTAACTGCTATTGCATAAACTTTTTTGGAGCATATAAGTATAAGATATAAACAAGTAAAGCTACTATTTGAACTTGACTAGTGTCATTGGTCTAGTATGGCTTCAGTCTTTATGTTCCTTAGTTGTCTACTGCAAAATACATAGAAAGTCTACATACTATGGCTATATTCCCGAAGAAGGACGAAGAATTATTGTACACTCACATTTCGCCAGCTAACAAGGCATAAGGTTATATTTGAAAAAGAAATAAATAGAACCCCAGACCTCATGCGCTGCAATCGCGTTCAGTAACGTTGTACAACTAAGGTAGTACACTATAGAATAATGCAACCAATTGTAATTTTAATTGTAGAATATGACGAAAGAATATCACCAACAACACAAAATAGTTCGAAAAAGAATAGAATAAACTATTCCAAAACCGCTTTGAGCAGGGTTTGTGTACGGACGAGCTTTATATGCTTTCCGTGAGACGAGCTTAGGTTAGCACAATGCACGTTCATCTTTAAATATGCTGAGAATGGACACAGGGATCGGATTTGAAGTATAAAATGCCGGCATAGCCCGATTCTCTAGAGAGATCTTTGAAAGATTCCCCTCCGTGAAAAAGAAATTCTACCTTTACTTAGTTTATTTTCCAATATAAACTTCTCTTTGATTGCATCTAAAAAAGGTACTCGCTGCTAGGTAAATAAAACAGACTTGTAAAATATTCATATTTACCATTTTACGATTCAAATGTAAGTAGCAAAAAATACAGTTCTCACTTTTTATTGTATTTGAAATTAAATATTTGCTTAGTACAGAGAAAACAAATGAATACGTATTCGTAAAATAATTGTTGTTTGATATTTTACGCTGAAAACTAATAAGTTCTGAAATTACTGTTTGTGTTTTAAAAATAACATGTATTTTAAATTGAAATTACTTTCATTGTTAACAAATTTTGCCGTGATAGTGTATTCTATCGACATAATATGCCATTATTTAAATGGTCACCTCACCTTGTTGCCGAGCCGAGTATTGCGAGCTTGATTCGCATACAGGATAAAATAATGTGTATTCCACAAATAGTTATAACGAATCTAGGTGTTGTTTGTGTCCGTTGTTGGATTGATTGTAAACTTATCCAAAATACAGGCATAGTTTGCTTTGTGCAAGTGTTGCCTTTAATCTGTCAATAGTGTTGTTGAATAATATTTTTTTATTATTTAAGTGAAATAGTTACATTACCCGTTACAGTAGACGACAAATGTCTAGAAGCTAAAACCATAGCTGCTGTAAAGTGGGTGTTTTACCTCTGCCTTCACACCTTCTTGCATGATGCGTGAATTAATAAATGCATATAATGAGCATTTTTTTAGTTTGATAGAAAACAATGAACCTTTGAATTGAAAAAAAGAAGTCTTCACGATCGAAAAGTAAGGACTATTTTAGATTTAATCAAAACTTTTAGGGTAAAGATTTTCGTAAATCAAATTAGCGTAGAAGACAAGCTTGGTATAAAACATTCCATCATTTTTTCAATTTAATATAAATTATTCTATCAATAAATGAGTAAAGCAACTTTTAAAATACTAACTGCGACATTCTTGAAATGTAAATTAACTTAATTTAATTCATTTAGTTTTTATTTAGTGCATTTCTTTTAAGTAAAAATATATTTAAAAGCTACTAAACCGATTTCAAAGCTACCTAACATATGCATCAATAAGATTTTCACGTGTGAAGCTTCTTCGATAGCATCAATTAGTGTTTTCATTCATGGTTAAAAGTTGCTAAGTTTGTTTTTAATATGTTTATCCGAGTTTAGTTATTCTTTGCGCTCATCACTTTTATGTAACTAACCATTTCCACATTGCCGAATAATCCGAAATAGTTAAGTAGGCCCAATCACCCCTTTACCGCCTTCCCGCTCCTTCTCCTTCCCGCTTCCTTTCCTAAAGGGTCGGCAACGGGCAAATTATGCCTCTGGTGTTGCAGGCGTTCATAAGCTACGGTGACACTTACCATCAGGTGGGCTGTATGCTTGTTTGCCACCTAGGTTGTATAAAAAAAAAGTAGTGATTTTCTTTGTTTGTTTGTTACGCATGCACACCTTAACTACTTCATCGAACGTCATGAAATATCGCATACACGTTGCCAGGGGGACAGAAAAGGACATAGGGTACCTTTCATCCAGAAAAACGTAATAGTACTAAACTAACCTAATCTACAATCATACGAGCAAAGCCGTGGGCGAAATCTATACATACATGCCTGTTTTAGGGAATGAAGCCAGATAAGTCTGTCAGGATCGTAGCAAATGGAAATCCGTAGTCTCTGCCTACCCCTCTGGGAAACAGGCGAAATCTATATAATAATAATAATCTAGTAATATATAAGTCATATGGAGGTAGCTTGATTTCGTTTCACCGGGTTAGATAATTAAATCCTCGCCTTCATAATCGGTAGAAGTGCGTGCACCCTTCCTTACGCCCTTGAAGCAAAGAGGGGACTTACATCTACATTTCTTTTAAATATATTGCAAGCTCCTAATGATATACTACGTGATATAAAACTTATTGGTATCGATAAAATGTAGTTAAGCATGGATACTGTACCAGTATTAGTATTTATACATCGCATCGCCTTAGATGCTTACACTGAGGCAAATTGCAATACCTGATGTAGGACCATGTATATTTTAGTTGGTTATGCGATAACACGGATTGTTGAGGTCGCAGGATCAAGTCCAGCCTTACAGAATGTTATTTCTAAGTTCATAATTACGCATCTGGTACAGTGTACTATTGATATATACTTCTGTATTTGTTTCTAAATTGTTTATTTTGTTTCCATTTTTTATTTTTATTTTAATTACTTTTCTTTTATAAATGTTAAAGCTCTAATTTGTTAATTATAAGTACCCGTCGTCGGTTCTTCTGAGGAGCGGAGCCACCTATCACAAGCATATTGTTTGCTTAACAGGTGACTCCAACTACCGAAATTATAAAATGTACTTTTTTGTTACTGAAAATAAACATTTTTATTTTATTTTATTTTTATAATTTATTTTTATACCAACTTGTTTAACGAGATACGGACTTTAATACTACAGAATTTACTTAATCTTGTCTACAGTATATTCATACGCCTTATGTATCGACTACATATACAAATTGACTATCATCAATTGATATGGAACAAAACAATTCTGTTGATTGACTATCGTATTTTTTACGAGTATATATTTTAAATAAAACTCTTACACAAAACAAATTCACAATGACAAGAACTAAACCTGGGAGTGGCAAAGCCAATTATATGGTGACGTTTTGCTTAGCGAAGTACTGTCGACTTACAGGAAACCGTCGTTATAGTATTAGTACTGTTTCTGCGCTTTGTCCGATTAGTATAAGTTACAGAGTTGTTACATAACTACAATGTCGTGCGATACTCCTTTATTATAATCTTAGGCTATGATGACCCTTACTTATATCAAAATAACAGTGACTATAGACACTAAGAAAATCCAGATCTTAAACAATATATGTATGTATAAATATATTGCAGCTCAAATATTGTCGTCCATTGTGAATATTGTCACTGCGGTTTGGCAGTGAGAACGTGAGATACGAAACACTTCGTTAGCCGTGTAGTTAATATGATATATGCATAATAAACAATGCCCGCTTTCATCGTTTTGTTTAGTATATAGATAAACTAATTCGCGATTTCATCGAACTCTAATGACGATTACCACTACAAAAGGTGTTTATTTTTCTTGAAAAGCACCTTTGTCTTAAATATTTTGTTGTATATTCTAAAGTAAAGCTCCATCCATTCTCAGATAGCTTTTGTAGCGGATGTTCAAGAATAAATCTTTGTGTAACTTGGTTTCGTACCCGCGGTGAGTTATGACGGTCGGCTGTTGTACATTGTATTGATTTTCCGGTGCATTTGTATTCGAAGCTAACGTGCAGTGTCTTATATTGGAAGCAAATATAGTAGTATGAACATAGGATCCAGTATAATTTAATTTTCAATATAATTTAATCCTTAATAATAATAATAATTCCCGATGTCGGTGGGCCATTTCAGGTTTTATATTTTTAAATATGTATAGTTTTTATATTTATATTTAAAAATGTAACTATTAGAAACAAAATGAATAAAGAGAATAATTATAATAATATTAGGAATATACCCGTGAAAGAGAAACAAATAATAAAAATATTTATTTATTCAAAAAGTTACAGATGGGTACACATTATACACATATACATTTATTATATATATATGCTAAAATGCTTTATTATATATATACAAATAAAGGATTAACATAACAATTTTAAAGATCCATCGTAGTAAAAATCTATATACAATTATTTTGAAACTCTGTCTCTTAAACTAGGATAGGACCTGTATTATAAGAGACAGCAAATACAACAATAATATCAGAAATGCGCAAGTATCTTTGTCTGTATGTAACGGCAGAACCAATAAACTCGCTTTGAAGAGATGTCGAATGGAAATTGCTTGCACCCTGAGGAAAGATTTAAAGAGCTTTTTGTACATGATATTATGTAATACATTTTTTAAACCATTTGACAGCAAAGTCCGGCTATGTTAGCTATATAATGTCTTACGGAATAAATAGAGCCATCTTAAGGACACTTGGAAACTTAGATTTTATAATACCGGTTGAAGCCGAGTTTTTGGAATTTTTCCTTTCAGGCTAGGAGCCCTAGACTTGTACCCTTCATACTATCATGATTGAGATGCCACAAAATGTTAAAGTGTATCAATCATAGAAAGATTACTGCACTAATTTACGACGTTATTTTACTAGTTGGACCGCGCGGTTTCACCCGTTTTTATGATTTCTGTTTCGCTCACGTGGCTCGTTGCGTGATGTTATAATTAGAGCTTGTGTTACTTCTGGATAAAGTAGCTTTCTAACGGTGAACCAATTATTAAAACCGGTCTGTATTAAAAATAACAATATATAAATAAAACTTTTTCCTGTTTATAATATTACTATCCTAACTTCCTAACTAATAGATATTATAAAAGCGAAAATGAGTTTGTTTGTTACCTTTTCGCGCCTAAACCACTGAACCGATCATTGTGCATATACGTTGTCAGGAGTACAGAAAAGGATATAGGCTACCTTTCAATCCGAAAAAAATTACTGTTCCCGAGGAAAACAACAATAATGTTCTTATGATAATAGATGGAGCCACATGTCTTTCGAATCATGATTGAATTATATTATTACAAGCAGAGTACCTACAACCCAAATTGTTTGTCAAATTCTAAATTAACGCGAGCGAAGCCGCGGGCAATAGCTAGTAGTTATATAAACGAACAAAAGATTAGATAATATTTTTCTATGAGAAACATGAATACTGCTGTACAATGTACAATGCAGAATAGTGAAGACCTCAGAACACCAGGTGTTTTGTGGTGAAGACTGATATAAATAAAGTATAATGTGAGAGTATTGAATGTAACTTTATTCGTGAATATTTTACCTTCAATGTTATAGAAATATGCAGTATATGCATGGCTGTATAACCCCGAAGCGGTAGACAATTGAGTATATCCACAAAAAATTCGCCAGCTATGTTTTCCAGCCTCAGGTAATTGGGGCGAGGCTGCTATCGTCTACCAAGTCCATCATAAGCAAAGTTATGTTATGGGACAAACAAGTCAGTTAAACTATATTCTGTTAAAATCGTCAAATAAGTGCCTAAAGTTCTTTCAATAATTAACTTTATTATACAGAACCAATGCACCTGCATAAATATGATTTCTATTTCCATTTGATGATGGAAATGGATGTAGGAATGGAATAATTGAATGAATTCCTGATGGAATTGAAAAAAGGATAGCATGTTAGGATCTTAGTATTGTAGTAAAAGGAAGTCCTTGACGTGCATGGCTTTATTAATGTAGTCTGTTGGTAGGCAACGCAATGCTTTTAACAAAAATAAATTTTATAATATTTAAATTAAATGAAAATATGTGTTGGTGAAGTTTTTCCATCTTAACATTATCATCACACTAAAACCTCCAGCTAAGATGACTCTATTCAGAACATTTTCCGTAAAATAAAGTTTCCAATGTCGCGTCGCGTGAAAACGAATCTTAATAGAGATGGGACGCTGCGCTACGCTCTACCTGCTGAATTATTAATGTGCTCTCCGGGAGACATGATACTTGGCGACATCGGCACGTACCGCTATATCTACTGATATCCGGACAACTTGCAGATAGTCGCTGTCAGTAGCAGATATAATACTCTCTTTGCTTTTTAAGTGATGTTATGGAGATTGATTTTTGGGTTACCGGTTTCGCTTGTTGACTAGATTAGCTCGTTAGTGTGGCTTATTACTAGTAAGTGCCGCATTTGTATGGAAGGGTAATATTTGGTCAGGTGTTTTTATTTTATAGAGCAGAATATGTTTTTATTGGAATTCAGACAGTCATCAATGCTGATCGCTGATTAACATAGAGCGTTGTTAGCTTCTATGATAAGAGTAGAATTATTGGCAAATAAATATACGCTTTCTAAATAGTTAGTTTGTTTTTTACGCTTTCATGCCTTAACTACTCGTCCCATAATTATTTAATCTTGCATACAAGTGGTGAGGGTTACTAAGGTCTTTCATCCAGAAAAAGCATTTTTCTCGAGCGAGCGAAGCCACGGGTAAAAGCTACATGTGAAAGTTTGTGAATATATTTGAATGTTTGTTACTAAATCATTCGTTAACTGTTGAACAATTTTACAAATAGACAATGTCCTTTTCGCCCGGTATGCGTTGCCGAGTTATGCATATGAGCGAAGCCGCGGCAAGATAATAGTCATTAATAATTGTTACATACTATGATACGTTTCAATAAATCTTTTAACGATGTTCATGGATATTTGCGCTCGCTCATACGTTGCCAGGTTTATACCAGAGTCGACAAATAAAGTTATTTTATGAAGAAATCCTCAGTAGTAGCACTGAGTCTAGATCGACAATAGACGTGCTCCAACCCTGTATGTAAACTGTCCCACTGCGAGGCCCGGCGCTCTACTCAGAATGGGAAGGTTCAGGACATAGTACGTGGGGTCATAATATGTGTGTATGTATAGTGGAGCATAGGTAGAGTATACTTTTGCTTACCCTACATGTCTAATAGTTTAATAGTCTTATATCCTTTTGGGAATAAACAGGCGGCAGACTATTACATGTGTGTAGTTGTACGAGTCTCACATCGTACATGGCACGCGCGCCTCCTTTACATCAGCAGTTTTACGTCGCCTCATATAAATTGTGTAAATCAATACTAGTGCGCGATCATACTTGATAATCAGCGGTACTCATTTACACTAATTATCGTATCATACATTTTATCATAAGTTACGTGGTAGTTAAGTGACCAATAAATCGAATCTCATTTTAACTATCAGTGATCTTTCATTTCAAACAACAAAGTTGTGTGCGACCTATTCAACAGCACGTACAGTAGTATTCATTAATGGTCCTATATATAAATGTTGTACAATTGAATAAGGTCAGTGTTATTCAAGTTAGATGTTTATTCCTAGTGTTCTTACTAAATAAACTTGTCACCTACTTGTCAGTAAGGATTTTGTTCATTTAAACTTTGCTTATTAGCACTTAGGCTGAGTCATGATTACAAAAGACTTTAACTTAAAAGTTAAGTATAACTTCGGCAAATTAGCTATAAATCTTTAGCCGTATTAGTATAATGTTCCGATTAATGTTAAATTACAGAATAATATTTAATGCTTACTTTAATTTCAAATCAATATTGAGGATGTATTTAACTCGAAAGGTACAATAAATATTGTTACCTGCCATGTTTGGTTCAATGACAAATTTCAGCATGTAAAATAAATGTATATTATTTATTTATTATCCTTAGTTACCATGAAACTGTATCAAAAGACTACATAGCAGCATAAGTAATTTTTTTTGCCGGATAGGTGGATAATACGGATTTCCACTTGCTACTATCCTGACAAATCTCTTTAATGCTTTATTTTCTCTATTCACATATATTATTTCCTTTATTTATTTTCTCTTTTCAGTGAAACAACATCCTATTACTTTTATATTTTTGAGATATTGCAGTTATGTTAATTGCAATGATATTTACCTTTAACAATATATAATTAAACTTATTATGTATTCCGACTAAATAGCATCCGAATCTTTTTGAAAATCTTTGAAACTATCGTAACCAAATTAGCTATCTAACGTTTTACACAGCGTCTCACCAGCCTTTTCCACAATTCGAAATTAGTACGGTAAATACTACAGGTTTAATAAAGAATATCATAACAGACTAACTACAAAAGCATTAGCTACTGCATCGAATGTCAAAAGTTTCAACACTACACTAACAATAAGGTTTACGTTCACAAAGTTTAGTCGGTAAACAGTACGGCTGCCGGTTTCCGTCGCGGAAGAGATGCACTTGATAAGCATGACCCTTAGTTATATTGCTGGCAAGCACGCTATAGAGTAATGGTCTCAGTCGGCGCGGATAATAATAGTCTTAATTTTTAAAGCTATAAAACGCAGTGAAATGAATACAGAACAAAAATAGTAATATTGTTTCATCTTAATGTAGTATTTGGAAGTGGAGGGTAGTTATATTAGTCACGTATTTAAAATATTTACAAGTTATTTTTATTCTGTATTTTTAAAGTCAGTTTTTTGGAAGTCATTCAATATCTAAAAAAATAAAAGCCCAAAATAGTATTCAGTTTTTAAATGATAGTTTAAATCCTATCAGAAGTTTAATAATATTTGCTCTACCCGTGAATCGAATCTGGGACCTTACGCATACGTCTTTAGGCATAAACGCAAATTCTTTGATGTTAAGGCATCAGATTTGTGATAAGAGGTCGTGGGCAATCTATTGCATTGGCGTTGTAAACCTACTCCTAATTAAACCTAGGCAGATGAGTAAACGAGAACAACAAGTTAAGATACAAATTACTGGTAAAATTGTAAGCCACATTGCTTGTAATTTTTAAACAAAGTAAAAGTAGTTAATGTAACTAATTCTTAGTTACTACTAATTCTTAATATTTTTACAGGTAGTGTATTCACTATACACGCAAATACTCAGTTCACAAACCCGCTTACTAAGTAACCAAGCCTCTACAATTCAACATCTACAAGTGGAATTCGAACTAACCGTACATTTTACAGTAACACGATTATTTATCGACTACGCTCAATACGTTGAAGAATTTACTGCAACGAACTCATTTCCTTGGGTTATAGGGTAGAGCGTCGTAAAAGCTATAATGTAACGATCTGATGATTTGGCAAATATATCATAAAAATGTTATAACTCAAGGGTCGTGCTATTTTTGGCTAATAACTTCATATAAAGTCATAGTGACGTCTTATTTGGTGAAGTGGTTATCTACTTGTAATTGGTTTATTATGTAAACATAGTTTTTGTGACAGTTAGTTGACTGGTGAGACATATGTATACTGTTTTACGTATTTTTGTTGTTGATTTTTGCTGTACTTTGATAGAGAATTGTTGCTATCAATGTACAGCAAAAATATTTAATGAAGTCTACAGTAAAGAAAATCTATTGTTATGTATTACTCATTGGACAGAGAACCTTAATTCTATATAATCCCTCTGTGTTGATGCGTTACGTGGGTATATTATGACGTGTTCTCGGTATGTGTGATATTAAAGCCATAAAGTACAATACATCAGCCGGTGCAATAGCTACGTGAAGGTACGCAGACCTAATTTTTACGGTGACCTCAGTTTTTATTATGTTTTCATAATACTACTTAAAAAAAGCAGCGATAGTCTAGTAAGAGGCGGTTGGACTACCATGCAGAAGTCTCAAGATCGATCCCAATCTCTGACATTTCGAAGTTATGTGCATATTAAATAGTTAATTTTCGCTTTAAAAGTTTAGGAAAACATCGTGAGGAAACTTGCATGTCTGAAAGTTCTCCATAATATTCTCGAAGATATGTGAAGTCTGCTAACCCGCACTGAGTCAGCGTGGTGGACTATAGCCTAACCCTTCTAAGACTGAGAAGAATCCCGTGCCTAGCAGCAGTGTGACAATCTAATATAGGGCTGGTATTATATATATATTATATAATATTACTTGTAATCATACCAACATTTGCAGAAAATAAATAAGAGAGCACGATGTATACTAAGTATTCATCGTGCTCTCTCACTCTGACTGTCACGTGACTGTACTACATAATTCAACGTGCCTTCTATATTGATGAATTTTGTATGATATCGCATGCAATATTTCATACACTTACATTGCAATGCCGCTGTAAAAGTAATGTGCCATTATTTCGATATGTTGTTGTAATATTATATTTTAGAATTTTAATATGATATCTCATTGAATTGCCCAAATGTGGCTGATATGTTGTGAATAATAATGTCAATTATCATGTTATGCACGATAATTATATTTAAATACAGGCAGCCCCTGTAAATAGCAGACCAATGAAGTTTGGTTGATAGAGTGCGTTATTATCTAACACAATCATTAAAGTTTATAGTCCTATGTCTTGTAGTTTTAAAGTTATGATATTTAAAAACTTCTTACTATGTATATAAAATTTTAAATAATGCAACATCTTTCTTTTTCGAGATATTTAAAAATACATAGGTCCTTCTAATTAAAATTGTATTCAAGTTTAATTATGAGCAATAAGTACGAGCCCTGTGTTCTTGTCCATGCAAAGTAGGTATCGATTTGTTCACAATTGTATTAGAATATCTGTCGAATGTAAGTGGCGTCATTAGCAGTACAAAGCGTAAAGTGTCTATTTGTTAATTAATTGCACATCAATAATACCGCCTACATTAAAAGCGAAGATTGAACTTCGAATACTTAATTAAAATAATTAAATTAAATGTTCGTCCGAAGTGTAAAATAAAAGTTCATTGCTGCTCATGCACTAATCTGATAAAAGTACTTTAATTAATGTTTCAAAGTAAACATTAATCACGTGAGAGCAATAAACTGGATTTAAACTAAGTTTCATTTGACAGATGGCACTTAATAGTCTTAAATAACTTATATAAATTTGTTTATCTATAATAATTCTATTTCTTCCTTACTTATACTACTGAGATGGCAGAAATACATACAGCCTGTCGATGGTAAGCTTCTACAATAGTCTATTATCTCTTGTAATACCAGGGGTAATGTTACCGATGCTGCAAAATAACTACGGTACTGCATTCCAGTAATTCCATGCTAACAGCACAACGCCTTTTTAAAATGTCTGACAGGCATGCTCAGCACAAGATTACTTTATCTTCTATGGAAGATTTCTCCATTCAGACTGCTCTAGTTTCACCAGAACCTTAAAAATAAACAGTTAATCGTGTGTATCAAATACACGATTAAATAAACAATGTGTTTAAACACCACACTGAAACGTATGTGTTGCACAATTAGAACAATTACTAAGAATTCAATGCTATTCTAAGCAAATATTTTATAAAAAGCATGTATTCGAAACGGCAGCGAAGCTTTTTAATTAAAATTCTAAAGAAGAGTTTTAAAGATTTTAAGTGAGATATGCACGCTTTATAGGATTCAGTAGCATACTTCTGTTTATTTAACTGCCAGGCATAATGGCAAATTGCAATGTTAATTACACAACGTTCTTTTAATATATCCTCGCTTTCCTTCCACACTGAGACTTGAGTTATTGAGTTCGTGTTGCGCATTACAAATTACCTCTACGCCGTAGCCACGTAGCGCCGTAGACGCCTACGTTAGCTACGCCTCAAAAAGTTTTAATTTTTGTGAATATCAAAGAGCCAGTATTTCTGTTCGTTTAATTTTGTCTGTCAATTTTTTTAGTTATTTGTTTAGTGTGCTATAATTTTTATTGTGTTAATAATCTGGAATTATCAATATATCGTTAGTTTTAAATGTAAGAAGCCCATCTCTTCGTGTTCACTGGCGTAGAAGTTGGTTTGTGGAAAGAATTTACTTTTATACCAACTAAATTTTACTTGCCCATTGGGTACATAGTTCTATAAAATGCATATGCATGCATGGTAATTAAATTAATGGTAGATTTATTATTACTATGTATGTTAAAAATATTTATTTTCTTTATTAGGTGCATAAGCACCTAATACAGAAAATAAATAAACAATATGCCTAATAGAAGACTTCTATTAGGCACTAATCTTTTAGCTATGAGTCGGCACGCATGATAAAAAGGACTGTTGGAGTCGTTTCATTAAATAACAATAATATCTTTATTCTGGTACAGAGACTAAAAAGTATTAAGAATAATATAGAGGTTAAAATATGTGTTATATACATATGTATATTACAAAAATCAGCTTGCCCATACAGACCGTTAAGCACTTTTACCAAGTGCATAACGTCTGTATGGGTAAGTTTATTATATTTTTATATTCCTACAATCCCAGAATTTTTGGTGATACTAAGATAAACCGTATAAGATGAGATAATAATTATCAATCTGACAGTGAAAATTAATTGTTGATTCTTGTAGCTCATACTAGTAAATCTATATATGTAATTTTATATTAAATCAATGACAAAGAATATGATCTGCATGATGCTAAGCGGATATTCTAGCCTATGACCACTGGCAATACTAAGAACAACGCTCGCGTGTTGCCAACCTTGAAAAATAGATTATACATGAAAAAAAGTATAGCTGCTAGCTTTTACCTACCGGATTACCTAGTGTAATGATAGTACTTCTTAGTCTGTTTCACATGTTTCAATATTGTAGGTAATCAAATTGGCATCCTGTATAACTGCATCATTGTAAGTAATACTACATAATATCTATTACGCTCTCTATTCTGTTATTACAGTACCCAATATCATAATTAGAATTTGTAAGCTAATATCTACATTAACGTAGGTATCCTCATTAGCTGTACGCATTTGTTCTCTTAATGGGTAGCAATATTTTACATACATGGGTAGGCAAGTCCGCCCGATACTAATTCACTTAAAATGTAACATTGCTTCAGTAAAATGGTTGAATGCTTATTTTATAACATAGTATTTGCATTTAGGACTCGTTTTATTGAATATGAAAAACATATGTTTATAGTATACTAATTATAATAAATATTATTAGAGATGTTATAAATCCTCGAAATAGTAGGAAAAAGGTATGTCGTAAACACATTTAAGAGGAATTTAAATTTTCGTGTCACTTTTAAAATTTGCTTAGAAGAGACACAAAAAATACGATTTCCGATTCGAGCAAAGTACTACTCGTACTTTGCTGGAATCGGAAATCGTATTTCTTGTGACTACATATTGTGACTAAAATAAATTTTATCACCTTAACGATTTGTGTTCCAACTTTTTCTTCTTATGTATAACTATAACTTTTTCTATTATGTATTTCTATAATTGTACAATCTCCTCAGAATCCACACCTGTATTCTACAGTCTACAAACTAAATCATAATAAACTATTATTGATCAATTCTGTTGCCTGTGATCAGGATATGAGTAGGTTAAATATCCCCATAAGGTCATTAAAACACTTGACTTCCAATAATAATTACAATAAATTACACGTATCAAGTATAGTTATACAAAGCAGGCGACCAAGGACGAACGAAGGTTAACTCAAAAGAGGGCTTAGCGCAAGGCTAGCTTAACGTGATCGCGTTCACTTATTGTTTTGAGTTAATTCAGTAACTTATGGTTTAAGATATTTATTTTTTTCAAAAAGAATACAATATTCATTTATCTGAGAAACACAAGTTAAATATAAGTTATAATAAGAAATACAAGTGCCAGAGCGGCTAATCAGTACAGTGGAAAAAGAAAGAATATAATATGTATATATTAATACTTAATACACTATGTTTTGTAACTCAAATCATATTCTAATGACTAAATAATCATTAATGAGGGTAGCAACTACAAAACAAAAGCCAGTTGGACCCGCGCGTTCTGAGAATCATACTGTTATGTCGTAAACAACTATTTCCATATTACGTGTTTGAAAGCAATAATTGCTATCCTATTTCTATCTATAATCTATTATGGTAGGGTGTTTTTTTATTTAATTTTATTTGTTTGTTATTTTATGCATGCTACAAGTTATTTATAAGTTACTTTTTTATAACTTTTCATGTATTAACACTGCATGGATGCTGTACTGGTTTAAGTGGTCACTTCACCACTGCCACTTATCGAGTATTGTGGGTTTATATCCTACAAACGGTTGTTCCGAGCCTGGGTGTTCTTTATGTCCGTTATTTAATGAAGTAAAGTCTTCGATCAAATATACCATAGATGCACATTCTCATACAAAAACCGAGTCAATATGTGGCACTGACCAGTACTACTTACTTATAAGTGTCTGCATTTATTATGCAATCCAGGAAATAAACCGGAATAACCATTGAACGCCCACTGAGAAACATTTTGTAATAGCTTAGTTAAAACGCGTAAATATAAAGCGTCCTAAGTGTGTTACTCCCGATACGCAAGCGTACTAAGTATATGGTACGGTCTCCACCGTAGTAGTGGTGTAGATTCGCTCTCGCTTACGGGCAGCACACGCAAGAGTGAGTGGGACAGCTGCATAATATAGCGCATATGACTGATTTATGCACAGTTTTGTTGGGGCCGTTTTTCGAGCGACGATCGTGCATCTATGGTATATTTGATCGATGAGTAAAGTCTATCGCAACATGGGAATGATTCCAAGTGCGGGTGTTATCTTTTTTTTAAGCAAAGCAATGTAAAAAAGTGACTTCTACGTTTGCTTTCACTTATGCTTACATAATGTGTATCTGTAAGTCTTGTCAAAACACAAGTTTAATGAATCTGAATCTCTCTCGCTAGTCCTGTGGGTATGTGTACGTGTCATAGTCAGGTTACTATTTGATTTTAAGCTCAAGCAGTGTTTTTTGGGTACTTCTGTTATAATATTATAATAACCGCACGGATGGCATTGAACCCAGAAGACAGCAGTTGGTTTGCTCCTTATTGCGTGGGGTCTACAAAAATATCTAGTAAACTGTAGGAGTACGTCTATGTCTATCATTTTGGTATACAAATGTTAGTCGATATATGTTAATTCACCAGCCATCATATTTATAATGCTAATTTCATTATACCGCCCACACTTAAATGTATTAACTACCAAGTCTATAAACTTGATTAACGAACCGAACAGTTCAGCTGCTTCTATATTTAAATATAATTCCACTACTAAGTAGTAGGACGCCTACGAAAGGTCAAGGTGATTACTTACTCCTTTGTCCTATTATGGCAGAATACCTGCCTTAGAGAGGTCAGCCTTTATTAATAGGTGTTATTCTTATTTAATAACTTAGTGGTGACGGGATCATATCTAATATATTCTATCGACATAGACTGTTCTATTGTAAATTTCCTTTTTGTGTGTTTAATAATTAATATAATTGTTGATCGTCTATAGTATTATTAGTTAATTTTATTAAATAAGCTAAAAGCTTTGGCTATTAAAGTCTCCTTAATAGTGTTATCCATGTCATACGAATAGTGAACTAAAATGAGACAAAATAGAAGGCAAATGCTTTCATTCTCTCTTATAAAAGCTTAACATTATCTATTTCCACCTTTTTTCATTTTCATCTTCAGTTTTACATTGAGTTCAATCTGACACCTCATATTTAGAATTGCAATAACTCTAGTTAAACTCTACACAACAACTACTAATTTACTAAACAAAAATGTAAATGTACTCTATACAGTCAAAACCGGATATAACGACATTGAAGGGACCTTATAACTTCGGACGTTATGTCCGATAGTTGTTATAAGAAATATACACAAGTATCAGGAATGTAGTTATATTAATTGTTATGTTTGTTTAGAATTTTTAAATGTGTACAATTATGTAGTATGGGTATAGGTTATGCTTAGGAACTTGTTTTCACATTAAATGCTGAAAAAAGAAATGTTAATTCTGGAAGAACTTATATATATACTAAGTGTTGTCTATAAGCTGTACTCAGCTTAAAATATTCTTTTATAGATTAGAATAAGTTATTTTTTTTATAATTAAATTGTTCGTATTGTTTTGTTTCGCTGGAACAAGTAAAATGGTGGGTCGCTAAAGCCGATGAATATCGATGAAGTTTCGTCGTTTTAAGCGATATGTCGCTGTATCCGATGTTGTTATAGGCAGTATGATTACTGAATTGTTTTTATAGGTTTCGGCCGGGACCTTGCCATTCGGACGTAATAACCGATGTCGTTATATTCGGTTTCGACTATATTTACATTTTTATTTAGTAGCCTATACCTGGAAGGGGTTACACATATATACAAAGGAGAAGATTTTTACCTCGTTGAAAACTCCTTTGAAAGTACCTAAATAGATATAAAGGACACAAGAACGGGCCAATTAATAAACTTCGACCAGCAAGTTGAGTCTCGAGAACTGGTTAACTGCACGTTTGTCGTAATAGTTTAAAGCACAAAGAAAGCGGAAGCGGAGCGGTAGCGGAGCGGTAGCGGTGGCATATTATTTGTATTGTTCGTACTAGTATCATTCATTACATATTCACATACGAAACGAAACAAAGCGATCAAAGACCGAAGAAAGTAGCGTTCCCTCGTGTTGGCGGCTAAGACACCTTTAAGAGACCTTTGCACCGGATCGTGTGTGTAATTTTCCATACTAAAAAAACAACAATAACAACATCGGTACTGCTCTGCCTTCGCTGTCTGTGAGTGGTAGTATTAAGAGTGACTGCAGACTTCTGTCCAGACAAACGTATTCCTCTGTTTTGCCCTTAAATAATGAATCTAGAACAATCCAAAATAAGATATAATTAATAAATATCACTGCCATGCTCCTTTGTTTTGCTTGTATTTATAATTTAATTTATTAACAATAACAAAATCGCTACAGCAACAAAATTAATGATACTAATAAAATATGTAAATACATGCAGAAATAGGCAAAATCCTTTCATATTCAGTATAATAAAAAATAATGAAATCGGTTTTGTTTGATGAAGGAAACAGTGAAATACGAAATTATGATTTTGTTATTTTTGCATAGGTTTTCTAGTCCGTGATGAAATTATATTTTTCGCACGTTGATATTTCGTTCGGACTTGCGTGCGTGCGACGTGCGACGGCAAAACTGTAAAAGGATCTTTTAATCTTTTTCTTTATTGCTCTAATTTATTTTTAAGTAATCGTATTGCCGTCAGTGCACCTTATCTTATAGGCTCATTCCACATGTAAGACATAAATTATGTGCACCATAAATAATACTGCCATCACAATGACTTTATGTCATCAGTCAAATTAATTGAGCTGAGCTGGTTAGTCAATTTAACCATGAGCTGTAACGATGACAAGGCAGCATAGTAAATCGAGGGAATATAAGAGAAACTATAATTTAAGACAGAAAGAATTAAAATTAAAACTGTTCAACGTTATAATCATTAACAACTGGCGCTGCATCTCTCAGTTTTAGTTTACGTGTTATCAAAACGATATTATGTATTATGATTTGTATATGTTTTGTTTTTAAGGCGCCAGAAAAAGCTGCAGCTTATTAAATTAACAACAAAATCTTATTACACATTATAATCACATTTTATGTATAATATGAATTCATTAAAAAACAACATCCGTATCAAATTTAATAAAATACGTCAGACATTTAGAAAAATACAATTTTAAATGACGACCTGTTTCATCTTTCACAGAAACACAAAGGCACTTACATTATTACTTTTCCGACGGAACAGGCCGAAAGCGATACAGCCTAAGGCTTTATAAACGGAGGATTAAAAAAACACGCTCGTCCCGTTACGTTAACGTTCCTTGAAATAACGGAACTCGTTATTCATGAGTTCTGTCCAATACATCTTTTGAATACATAATTTAGTTGAAAAATTACATTATCTTTATTTTTGTCTTTGAATTTTTGTTGTTATTTTTTAGTCTTAGGTACACCTATATTGGTGAAAACTAATAAACAACAACATAAAAGTTATCTCACATAGAGAGTATATATTCTAAGAGGTAGAAGTGCACTACACCCACATTTCGCCAACTATATTTACGAACCGAGCTAGAGTCTGTGCTGCTACTGAGATTTTCTTAAAAGAAATTGCCCGACCTGAGAATTGAACTCGAAACCTCATGCATTACTATTAGCAGTAGCATTCACTAAAAGGCCGCGGAGAGAGTATGAAATAAATAGCCCATTTTCTTATTCTTTAAATTCATGCTCGTTATACAATAACCATTTCACTGAAAATATTTCCTCAGTGTTCTGAATCCTACTTTATTTTATAGAAGACCGTTACCATTATAATAATTACCAGTAACACAGTTTTAGGAGCTATCAAAGAGGTTACTACTGTAATTTAGATTGGTAGGGCTTGCCCTTTGGGAACAGATTGGTTACTTGTCCCACGAACTGATTTGATGTTAATCTCTTGCTTCCTTATTAATAACGAGTACAATTTGTATAGTAATGTCTGCGTGCTTGTAATAATTACGATATTAGAATAGGAAGTATGGTTATTATATTGTTGTGAGTATATCTCACAACAATATAATAACCATAGGCACAGGCATAGGTGTTCTCACATTGTAACTTCATGTCGCTGCTCGCAGTCTATCGAGCTTGATGTATCATATCTCCCTTTCTGCTTAACGAAATTGTATGAAACTTAGGTTGTATTCTAAGTTAAACTCCATGCTGACAATTGTGCAATCCGCGTCAATACTCGTTCACTCTTTTTGTCAATAGAAAAGGTCTTTTTTCTAGATGAAAGTGCCCTATGTCCTTTTCTGTACCCCTGACAACATATGTATATTATTATGCGAAATTGCGACATGATCATTGGTCGAGTAGTTAAAGCGTAGGTACCAAACAAATAAATACACATTCGCATTTATAATATTAGTTAGGATGCGAATGTGAGATTTTGATACGCTTGTACCTTTCATAAAAAAAAGTACTGTTCCTGAGAAAAGCCGCGGTCAAAACCTAGTTATGTTTATAAAAATCGATAGACAAAGACTATAAACTTTTGTTACCTTTCCTTATAATTTTTACGTTTTGTGGATGTGTGTGTTTTGTGAGTACTCAATAATTCTCCAACAGCTGATGTCTTTTGACACTGCCAAGACTTATGTCTTCACAACGTGGGAATGATACGACGCAATATAGAGCGATATTGGACGAGCGGTAAGAATAGCAATCAGCCCGATGGAAACTAGGTATCTGCATTATTGGCTCGATGACGTGATGCGAATGCTGAACTATGATCGATATTGTTGATCTGATCAGGGATAACAACTTTTATTTTACTGGCTTTCCTTTGTCTTTATAGTGTTTTCCTGTATTATTCGATCCATATACTAAGGTGTGACTGTAATAGAATAAATGAAAGGTAGATTTGTAGCATAGTAAGCTGGCAAATTTTAGTTTGATCGTTACATTTATACCTAATAAAAGTAGTATTAACGTGTTTATGCTTGTGATTTTATCCACGTGAGGCCTGGTACTAATACTGGGATAAAAAGTATCTTATGTATTTGTATTAGTGCGAAGTATCGAGCTATATATTTTTTGAAATTACACCATATTAAACGCGCTATTTTAAGTGTTTAAATTTGAAGTGTTTATATTTATACTACGTTCCAAAACTCAAATTGCTGATGTAGGCCAAACAGCTGCCAAATTAAAGTGAAATTGGGCAGGCCACGTTTGTCGTATGCCAGGAGAGTTATGGGGGGAACAACCAAACAGTGGATGCCATGTAACGGGAATCGACACTGGGGCCGGCCCAGGAGGAGATGGCGAGACGAGCTCGATGCCTTTAAAAGGGATTGGCAACTCAGAACAAGCGATCGAGATAGATGGAAGTCGGAAGGGGAGGCCTTTGCCCAGCAGTGGGACGGCAATTAGGCTTATAATAATAATAATATACATATATTTATATATATTACGGCTTTTATCGCGACTAAAAATAAATTTTAGTACCTCATTGTCACTATTAATATAAACGTGAATGTTTATACGGACGTTTGGGTGTTTGTCACTGAAGCATGCGTAAATCGATGAATGGGTTTAGGTGAAACCTACCAACCAAATCGAACATGCTCTAGACTAACGCATAAAGGTGCTTTTTTTCGGTGTTTCATTGCGATTCATACAGGCAAAGCCAAGAATAGAAAATATAAATGTTATAAGGACCATCATATAACTGCCCTAATTTTAGAAAATTTATTAATTATTATAAAATTAAACTAATATTATAAAGAGTATATTTTTTGTTTGTTTGTTTGTAAAGATATAAATCCAAAACTACCCCACCGATTTGAAAAATTCTTTCACCTTTAGAAAGCCACATTATCACCGAGTAACATAGGCTATATTTTATCTTTAAAAAGCTCACCTAATTACTTTTATACGAGCGAAGCCGTGGGCAATAGCTTCTTATTCATAATAATTATGGTCTATGTTTACTATATACTTGCAACATACTTAAGTAATTATCTCCATTTGGTGTATGTACGTTATTCATAATTGACATATGGTGATTGATGTTAAATTCATGGCATCTCTTCTATCCATTAAATAGTTAATAGGCTCTGCGACGTGGTATCGATCGTAATTAACCTATTAGCAGCATTTGCATTCACCAAGGCAACAACATATTGATAGATAAGTTATAGTTGTACACCATAATTTTAGATATATACTCGTACAATTCACTGCCGGATTGTGCAAAGGCTGTAGGCTAAAATATCGACCTTGTTGTAGCCTACAAGTAATGTTTGTAGGAATGCTAACTCAGATAAGTCTCAGATAGCCGAAGATATTAAAGAATATACGTTGTATTATCTTTATTTTAAATCATATACTTCTTAAATATTTTTGCATGTAGCATTCCTAAAAACATTGGATGAATAACAAAAGTATAATGATAAAAATAAAGATTTGATGTAATTAATGTGTATTTGTAGCAGTTGACAATCGACTACTTTTTATTTAATAAAATAACATAAATATGGCAAATCGTATTACGGAAATGAATCATATCTGAATTACCTAAGATTAGCGTCTTCAAACATACAAACTCTTTCACCTTCACAACGATGTAGACACAAAAACATTAACATTTATACACATTGTTTTACTTTTTGCTAAGCATCAATATAATTAAAATATTTTTTATTTTTTTATTTTCTTTTTATCTGCCAGTCCCATAAATTCACACATAATTATTAAGTTAACACAACGCGGTACTTCTTTGTATATTTAAGGATGCATCGTATATACTTATGTATGCTATCTATACATCTATACAAATAAATAAAATTGTCATGTCTGTTTGTAATGTCAAAATAACAGCTTTTTATCTAATGCATATGAAAGTATATAAGGTACCTATACGAAAATAACTATTTTTTAAATTTTTGTCTGTCTGTGTGTCTGTTTGTTGCGGCTAATCTCCGAAACGGCTAAACCGATTTTGACGGGACTTTCACTGGCAGATAGCTGATGTTATAAGGAGGAATATAGGCTACTTTGATTTTAGAAAAGAAATAGGGTTGCGCGGACACATACACTTTTTAGTTAAAATCTACGCGGACGAAGTCGCAGGTAACAGCTAGTTGTATATAAATTTAAATATCATTCTAATAAAAGTATAACTATAGATGTATAGTTATACTTTTATTGGAATGATATTAGATATCGATGGATAACACTGCACGAATGGCGTAGTGGTTTATGTGGTCGCCACTGCCACTGCACCGAGTGTTGTGGGTTCGAGTCCCACACGGGACAAAACTTTGTGTGATCCACAACTGGTTGTTCCGAGTCTAGGTGTTCTTTGTGTCCGTTGTTTGAATGTTTGTAAAGTCCCCCGCGACACAGGATTTATTTCTAGTGCGGGAATAATTGTCTCTTCGAAAGAAAATAAAAAGATATGGTAAAGATGTGAATCTTTTTAATTATGCTTTATTAAATACACGCTTACATGTAGTACATAACCAAAACAACAACCCACAGCTAGACTTCATGATACTTTGAGCTCATTCTGCGTAAATAGAAACACCCATGATTAAATTATGTTCGGGTACTTTGAAATAACTACACTGGAACATTGAGACAAGTACCATCTTAGTCTCCCCGTGACCATGGCTGCTGAAAAGCAACCGAAACGTCGGGGAAAATGTAAACATAAATATAAATAGTATAATAGTATAAATAGTTGTAATAGTTTCAATAATTCAATTAGCTTAAAAATATGTAAAGTTTAATAGTAATTATAGTAGTGTAACAGTTTTTCAAAATTTTGTAATAAAGTGTCAAATAAACAACGCGATAAAATCCGTATATAGTAGTTTAATTTCAATGAATAACATTCGCGTAAACAGAAGACAATATTATGCAAAACAACTAACTATATACACATTTGGTTAGTTTGGTTTTGTTTTTGTTTGAGTTTATACTTCTATTACAGCCTTTATTGACATTTATCTTTTTATTATCGTTCGTCATTTGTTTGATTGATGAGATACATTTTTGCCACAATGATAAAAATATTGCAAACATAGTGGACTAGTTTAATTTAGTTCCTTGTTTCGTGATACTACACACATTAAAACGATTGGTGTAATACACCGCTGCTTATCCTTTTGAAGATACACAATTGTATATCTTTGTAGGTATCATAATTTTTTATAAACGTTCCAAAATTATGTATTAACATTTCGAGTATCGTAATCCACACAATAGGCATTACAGAATAAATATATTATGTAATCAAAAGTACAAAAGAAAACAAAAAGTATTTATTAGATTCGTTACCATTTAGCTTTCTGCGAAACAATGTTTTGAAAAGTAATAGACATTCAAACAAATGGCAGTGGCCATAACCGTACTGAAAAAAAATCCAATGTCTTTACAGTATTTGTCCATGTAAGCAATTTATGTTTTCGTCTCATATGCTAGATTTCAATGTTATATTTTTATGCGAATGAAATTCATTTTTTGTTAACCTCGTCGAATTTTCATTGTGTTATTTAAATTTTGATCTTATTTTATTAATAAAGCATTTTGGTAACCTTCAAAGTGCGTCGACTGTATTTCTTTATACATTTTTAATATAATAAGTGAGACATTTCTAAAGATATTTAAATAATAGGACATTGACGTCATTGAAAGTTTGTCAATTTAATGATATGGAATAATAGGTTGATTAATAGGTCTTTTGAAAGCTATTTAGTCAGGTTAATATTTTATAGTATTGATGTTTCTTATTATGATATTACGGTTGTAATGAATTATGAACCTGCTTAATGTTCACTTGTTTAGACTGTGCAATATTCCGAAAAAGAGGTTTATAATAACTCACAATATCAAGCGCAATGTTTGTAGTGCGCAAATGTTGTGAGATAATTTCCAAGTATCTAATAGCCTTTCCTACTTTTTGGCGTATCATATAATTTACTTGTTTATAGCGTAAGGTATATGATTATTTTTGATAATATATGATTTTAGTTTATTAGACTCTAAATACCACGAATAATTTAAAATGATCAACAAGAAACTTCTAACGATATAGTAAATAATAACATATATAATTATAGCGGCAAAAGGTTGATTATTTAATTTAATGGTTGATAGAGCATCACATTTAAACTCATTGTACCAATTGACAGAGGTTTCATCATCATCATGTCAGCCAAAAGACGTCCACTGCTGGACATAGGCCTCCCCCAAGGTTTTCCACACAGACCGGTCTTGGGCCACCCGCATCCAACCGCTTCCCGCGACCTTTACCAGGTCGTCGGTCCACCTTGTGGGAGGCCTACCCATGCTGAGGTTTATGTCATTATAAAATAACCTATTTAAAAAGAGAGACAATATTTATAAATATTATCAAAGTGTTGTGTTAATGATAACCCAACATTTAGCAGGCATATCAATATACATACATTTATATTTCATATTAAAAAGCACACACATAATACGACTATTAAAAAGTCAAAGCTGCAAAATTTGTTTGCATGTCAAAGCTTCCTGATTCGGCAATCTAACTTTGAATATTCAGAATAGTGCATGTTCAAAATACGTGTACCTAAAATGAACCAACCTATTTGGTGTCCAAATAGGCACTTCATTCGAACACAACTCATGCGGCTTAATTACATTGCGTCAGCAAAACGGTGCTCAATAGTATTGCATTAACACGATATGTCGGACATAAATAATAATAATTACTTAATTAGTTGTGTACTATGCATGTTATTCTAATAGATAGACAAAACCGAATGTGGCTTGCAAAATGTTAGTTTAATTCACCTCTGTCGAGTTTTTTGGAGATAGACGGCAATTACATTTAATTTATATGATACAAGGTTTAAGATATAAAATCTTAGACTCCAATCTCAAGTAAGTAATTTATTGTTTTAAACGAGATTTATGTAACTATGTACTTATGATATTTTGTGACTTGATTTTTCACAAATAATTTTTAATAAATTAACGTATTGTTCGTTAAACAATATCTATGTTGTGTATGAAAATAAAATTCACAAATTATTTATTAATTTAGGTCCCAAAGTAATACTTACGAATATCAAATGAATGTGATTTTAATTTCAGAATGCTGTGACGTACTTGTTGTAATATTAAAGATATCAAAAGTACGTACCTAATATTAAAATTATTAAACTGTGCTTGAACTTAGGCTTTGCGCAAATAGATACGCCGGTATGACAAAGATTCAGTTGTTTATGACCGGCTTTTGTCAATTTGACGGTAAGCCTATCATCCTACTTTCTGACTTATTCAAATTTATAAGCCAGGGTTGATTAACAACATCCCTAATCAGAGGCTGTATATAACTCATATTATGACTTTCCCAAAATTTCCCACACCATTTAACCTACTAACCTTTAGAATATATATCACTCACACGCTCGTAATACACATACATAAAACACGCACACATACATAAAGCATCTTAATCCTTTATTCAGAACGAGGCTCTGCCTCGCGACACAATAATAAGGTATATTTGTCAAAGGCGCTGCTTAGCTACGTACTGTATCTTAATTTACTGTTTCTGTGCTTGTACTGAGTGCAAATTATGGCTCGCTCAAGGCACACCTGTGTCTGCTCCGCCCTAATACGCTACAAGCACGATGTAGACACATAAATAGTTGGAATACAGTTATGAAGTAAATAATTCACATGTGTCGCTTCAAGTATTTTTTGAATAAATGAACAGCTTAGACCGTGTGCCAGATTTTCTTCAGTATCCCTTGTATTTTGAGCATAATATTTTGTATAGCTCTTTGAACTTTTCATGGAATGGAAAAACACTTTTCTACTAAGTAGATATTTATACCATGTTATATACCTTTAACTATAAAATACATATATATGTCATTATTATTATTTTCTGAAGCGTGTGTGGTTTGCCTATAAGTAATTACATTTTATATTAGAATTAAGTTTTTAGTTTATGGTTCTTGTATAATAATATAATAATTACATAATGCAAGTTACTTGCATATGCTCCATGCGCGTGTAAATCATTTGAGTTTCTTGCGCAGGTGTTGCGTCGGTCGTTTACACGATGTATGCAACGTGCGCAGGTGCTTCTACTTGCGAATATTATCCGCTTTGTCTACAGGAGCTATTAGTATTACGTTCTATAGCATAGCGTCAGATTATATATACGCAACAAAACGGAAATATTGTATTAATTGATCAGCTTAACTACACCGATACATTATGATAAAAACGCAGCGTCTAGATGTCGGCATCCGTACGCCAATAGTAATATAAAATCCCTTTTCTTGAGGATTTGTTTCTTTACATTACTATAGGTCTTTGGTCACAATAAAAAACACAATGGATGTTATTAGGAATAAGTCTAGATCTTACGTTTTAAACGAAAATACATAATTACTTCTAAATCTATTTAAAGTTTTTTATGTTTATTTATTCTGCCCGCAGCTTCGCTGGCGTTAATGTAGATTTTGTCATTAAATTTCTGAAAAAGAAAAAGTACTGTTCTCGAGGGATTCCTCGAGAACAGTACTTTTTTCTGAATGGAAGGTACCTACACTATGTCCTTTTACCCCTGATAACGTATATGCAACATTTATATTTGAACATTGAAATACAGTTTCAGTAATAACAGTTTCCTCTAATATAGCCATAAATATAAATACTTTTATATGAAAGTAATAAACCGTGGATTAATAACATAGAATTAAAATAGTTTTCATGATATCACGCATTGTGTACCTATTGTTCACATTAACCATCATGATTATAGACATTAAAATGAATTGTAGCGTCTATTACGTGATACTTCCAACTAAAAGCCAATTTCATTTAATATTTTTGTGTCCTTGTTTCCAGCAAACACAACTTTACATATTTACTAGATTTTGCCCGCGGCTTCGCCCGCGTAAATGTAGGTTAGGTTAGTATCAGTACTTTTTTCTAGATGATAGATACCCTTTATCCTATTCTGAATCCCTGAAGCCAAATTTCATGATGATCGGTCGAGTAGTTAAGGCGTTAAAGCGTAACAGACAAACAAACAAACTCACATTAGCATATATAATACTAGCTTTTGCGCGCGGTTCCGCGCGCGTGGTATCTCCATAAATAAAAGTAGCCTATGTTCTTCTCCAGGTTTTAAACTTTATCTGTACCAAATTTCATCTAAATCGGTTGAGTGGTGTAGCCGTGAAAAGGTAACAGAGAGATTTACTTTCGGATTTATAATATTAGTACCTAATGAAGTAAGGATTAGTTAGGATAATTAATTAGGATTAGCATGCTTATTAATAACTAGCTTCTGCTCATGGCTTTGTTCGCGTAGAACCGATATTCGAATATACATGAAGTATGTGTAGATCCAGTAATGTCACATCGGTATACCTAGTTTTGGTTAGGTATTAGTTTTACTGCTATACGTAGCCGGCAATAAATGCTATATTTTATAAACATCAATATTTTAAATATAATATCTAAAGAATTGTGTTTGGATTGGCCATAGTTGAAAACATTGCACCTACATATTGCAGTAAAAATATTAACAGTTTAAAAGCCTCATATATACATTCAAAGATCTCCACAAACTTTAAAAATACTATGCTTGCATACCTTGTAACTCGAAGCTAATAATCTCATTATTTAGATCGAAATCCCGATGATTGAGTACAGGCCGTGGAAATCGATTTGCAATGGAATAATGGAATTGCAATCGGAAATACCGAATCAATTCAGCCAATTTGTCGATGATTCTGTTCCGGAGATAACGAACGCCATTGCTACTCATAGAGTGCATAGTGCTGGTACATTGTTTTCGATGTACCTAATTAATTATTTTATAACTCTACTTTAATAATAGAATTAAGTTATTGTTTTCGACGTGACAACGTCTAATAAATCGATGAACGCCGGCTGCACGCACGAAAAAGGATGACTCATTGTCCCGTTACGCTCATTGTCCCGTTACGCTCAGTCCCGTTACGCTCATTGTAACTTTACGGGAAAGAAATTTTGTTATGACGTTGTCACATTAAACTATCGTCCGTAAACAGACTTTACAGACAACCAATTTTTATTTTTGTTATTCTCCTTTTCTAAAACGGAAAACGATGGGAAATTGAATGACCATTAGCATTGTTTTGTGTTAAGAATATAAATGGACTCGATTAGTATCCCGTGCGTGCCAAGGGGGACTAATACTTCCCGTATTGTATCTTGGGATATTGAAATTGCGATTCCAAGGTCCGTAGTAGAATGATAATTTCCAAAACCGTTTGATATAGAGATGGGGAAGATAATCCTATATCGCAGATATTATTAGTATGTAGTATATTTTATTTCGATTTGTTATGAATTACAATATTGTTTCTATTGTTACAGGCGATCAAGTGCGGGCTTGCTGGCACCGCAGCTGGCTTGCCAAACATCATCACCTGCTTCTGCGCCAGCGCCGCTGCCACCGGCGTCTCCTCCCCGCGTCGTGTCCGCGCCGCCCGCACCCCTCGCCCAACCACCACCCGACCCCGCACCCCAACCCGCACAAGAAGACGGTGTCAGATTACGACGAGTACATACAGTTGCAGTCAGAGATTACCTCAAGAGGGAAACTCAGACGTTCTTTGGAGTGCAGAGGGACAATGAAAGGGAACAAAGGAGGCTATGGTATGAAAGGCGGAGGAGGCACGCGGCGCGGGCGCTCGGGGACCTTCGGCCCGATCTACCGCCGGATCATCATCCTGATGATGATGATATTAGGTGAGTCACACCAATGATTTATACATTAAATAGCTGTTTTAACATTTACAACGTTACCTATAAATCTCAAACATTTAAGAAGTAACTAAGTATTCACTAGCAACTAATTAGAAAATTATTTACCCATAAACGCTCAACGTTGAGCGTTAGTTGAATAATAATTAAATATCAGCAGCGGGCTGCTAGTAAAAGATTAATAATTGATAAAGGACTTGAGAGCTATTCAACTGAGAGGTAACTAAGATAACGATATTTTTATAAGTAAGGTTATTTGTTGGCTGGTATTCTAAAATAATATATTTTTTTAATTCCCATTTTCACACCCATGCCAATGACAACAATGACAATGGCAGTAATTTAGCAGTCCACTGAGATACATATATTATATCGACTAGATCCTTATGTAGCTAGTTTATCAATTTAATTGAAGTAGATAAGCAAATGAGTATTATTATCGTAATTTAAATTATTACGTGTTGTGTGCAGTAATAGATAAAGAGATGAGATGTTGAAGTATGAGTGAGCGTGATGAGAGTATAGTATAGAAGTCCGTACGTGGGGGTTATGCCATTTATGAGTAGTATAGTATAGTAGTAGAGCCTCGCTGATACCAGCATAGATGTGCCGGCTCGACCGAGGAAGGACTACCCTCTCACAGCATATCGACATGAAATAGCAGTATTCCTACTGTTGTGTTTCGTTGGGTGAGTGAGAGTGCCAGAGGCCCAATCACCCTCTTTCCTCTTTCCCGCTCCTTCTCCTTCCCACTTCCTTTCCTAAAGGGTCCGCAACGCGTAAGTAATGCCTCTGGTGTTGCAGGCGTCCATAGGCTACAGTGAACACTTACCATCAGGTGGGCCGTATGCTTGTTGCCACCTTAGTCGTATAACAAAAAAAAGGCGGCAAAAAAGAAATAAGTGATTATTGATTAGTACTTCTTTCTTTTTGTTGATTAATTATTATTATAGTTTTGAACTCATAAATGGTATTTACGTCAAAGTTTGGTAAAAGTCAGGTTCAAGAATTTATTTAAATTCTTGAACCTGACTTTTACCAAACTTTGACGTACGTATAATATAAACAATAATTACGTTCAGAAAAATAAGGTATTCAATAGAACCCATTACAAGTACACCACTAATTCAATATTATACAAAATTATAGCTCATAATACCAAATAATGTTTCAAAAAATGTATTCAGCCGGTTCATTTGTATTATTATTCAATATTCAAATGAGGCGTATCAAATTAACTTAATTATACGTATGAGTAGTGAAATATTGCGTAACTCTCTTTATTTTGCTTAATTTTCCTTTATGTATGTTGATGGATAGTTTAATAGCAACTATAGCCTAGTGGAAGACCATTGGACTGCCACACGGAGGTCTCGAGTTTGATCCTAAGGCAACACAGATTTTTCAGTTACATGCGAGAAGTTATATGCGTATTAAATAATTAATAACCGCTCACTTTAACGGTGACGGCAAACATCGTGAGGTAACCTGCATATCTGAAATATTTTCATAATGTTTTCGAAGATATGTGAAGTCTGCCAACCCAGCGTGGTGAACTATGGCTCTACCCTTCTCACACTTGGAAGAGGCTTGTGCCCAGCTTTGGAACAATTTATATTCAGGGCTGATATTATACGTTGATCGATATTCTGCTATTGTTCATCAAATGGCATGGAGAGTTACGCAGTAGATTTCCATAGTATAATCATGAATGATAAAAAATGGCTACTTGCACAGACCTCTCTCAACGTTGAGTTGTCAAATGAATTGAGATAGATACACATATACTGGCAATATATGAGTAGTATAGCCTCGCTGATTTTAGCATGAATGGGCCGGCTCGACCGGGGAAGGACTACCCTCTCGCAGAATATCGACGTGAAATAGCAGTATTCCTACTGCTGTGTTTCGTTCGGTGAGTGAGAGTGCCAGAGGCCCAATCACCCTCTTTCCCTCTTCCCACTTCGTTTCCTAAATGGTCGGCAACGCGCAAGTGATGCCTCTGGTATTGCAGGCGTCCATAGGCTACGGTGACCACTTACCACCAGCTGGGCCGCATGCTTGTTTGCCACCTTAGTCGCATAAACAAAAATGTAAACAGCCACGTGCTATAGGCAGTATCAATAATATTAGTCAAACTATTAGCAAACAATCGGTGCTACTCAAGAATAACAATATATCCATCTATATTTTTGTATATTTTCGCATAGTTGAAGGTATGCTGGTAATTGGGGACCGATAGGTGGCGCCAAAACGTAAACTCTTAACAGTGCTCCATATAAAGCTATTAAATAAAATAGTAATAGTTACTTGAAAAGTAAATAAAGTACATAAAAGTGATAGTGGTCACACAAATCTACCCTGATAGTGTTATTGACGATTTATATACAATCTAAACCGAAGTATAGTGAATTTCCAAAATACCAAACAAAACATTAAATCAGTGACATTTCGTTTTCTCCATTTAAAATACAGTTTGACGAAGAAACTAGCGCTGCCCAAAATAAACTAAGTGGCACTTACAAATGTTGCAATACTAATTACATTGTTACTAGACTTATAATCAATTTATAGACAGCGCAGTTACCGACAACGCCATCTAACCAATACTTTTACAACTAATTGACACAATCGTCACAGTTGTTCCAACTGATCAACAAATTGAGCACTTTCGTTAACTGTGTTCGTAGCCGAATGGATAAGGCGTTTGGTTGAGAGTCACGACGCGGACGTCGAGGATTCAAACCTTACTTTAAAATATATTCTACTAGCACAAGTTAATTTGTTCATACTTTGTAAACGAACTTAGACCAACGTGAATAAAAAAAATATTGTCTACTGTAAATGCTGAGTAAGAAAGTACCAATATGCCACTTAAAGGAATCATCACCGAAAAATCGTAAACAAAAACCGATTGTGTCAAAAAACTGAACAGTCTAATGTGACAAAGAGAAAGAAGCAGGTATCTAAATCTGACAAAGACACTTCGGCTTCTAGTACGATAGAGAACGCCACGCCTTCAAGTGTAATTTGTGAACAGCGTGACATTGAACTTAACGATGATTATACTTTCGAAGATTCTATGGATCAAACATTATCGCGCAGTATGGATTGCATAATAGGCGACTCAATTGCTCTACAGGAAATGCAAGAAACTATAGAACAACTTCAATTACAACTTAGCAGTTCACAAAATGTGTTAGAAAACATTATACTCGAAAACAATGATCTCCGCAAGCAAATCACAAAATTAATAGAAGAAAACAATGCGTTAAAAGGTTTTTTATCTAACTCACCAAACTGTAATACTAAAAAGAAAAATATGCATTCCCTACAACAGTCTTAAACGAATGTTAGAGCCACACCGGATACAATAGCCTCTTCACCCGTTACGGAGATGCATCTCAATGATACTGTACAGTCTATCAAACAGCATATCACACATTTGGAGCAGCAATTAAAGGAAGCTAAAGGAGAATATGTAACCTAAATAAGCAAATCCACACTTTGCAAAAATTGTTACAGCCAGAAGAAGAATCGAACCTTGGACCGTCGTAACACGTCATAACGTCAAACGTCTTGGACCGTAGCATGACGTCACCTGAAAATAGTATTTGTAAAGTGCAGAATAAGCTTTGTATTTTGACAAACATTAGCTATACAGGAACACAACAAGTTGTCGATAATGTATTTGGGTCTCACTTTAGATATTGTCGCTATGTTTTGCCAAACTGTAAAAAAGATCAACTACTCCATAACATTGATGGTAAGTTACAGGATTTCAATATGAATGACTACTGCATTATTTTATTAGGGGCAAACGAGTTAAAGACTCCGTCGAATTATACTGAAATAATAAACTCAGTAAAGCTATAATTGCAACACGTAACATACACCAATATCATAATATGTACACCCACGTATTGTATCTGTGGGGCTCCCATATATAATTATAAACTTGAGGTCTTTAATAAGTTATTAGTTCAGGATGTACATGAGCATGGTTACGCATATCTGTTTGATTCAAATAGTTACCTCTCCTTAGATATGTTGTCCTACAGGACAGATGAACTCACAAAAAAGGCTTAAAATATATGTATATCAAGGTTATGGATAATTTAAAGGTAGATTTCCAATGGTAATCAAAAAAAAATTTTATTAGAAAAAGCAACTCAAACAAATGATCTAGTCGAAATAGCCAAATCAAGTTAACCTTTATTAGTCGGTGACATTATCACAGATACTCCATATAACACTCCAAAAACAATAAATAATAATCTTTTTCGTGCATAAGTTCATCAATGTCCTTGACCAGAATATTAACGGGCTTATAAATAAAATTGATTTACTCGGTGTGAATCTTAAGGTGCTTTCACAAGAAAACTTAAACGTTGACGTAATCTGCATTACCGAACATAACATGTTACAAACCGACACATATTTATTGCACTTAGAATCTTTTACTCTAGGTTCTGCATGTACTAGAAAAAATAGGAATGGAGGCTCTTGTATACTTGTACATCATAAACATCAGTTTAAGCCGATAATTGAAATTAAATATTATGAAATGATGAATATTTTAGAATGCAGTGCTGTAGAACTCACTGAACAAAACGTGATAATAATATGTGTGTACAAACCATCAAATAGTAAGCCCAGTGACATTGATACGTTTTTCTGTAAATTTGATTACCTACTACAAAATTTTTGCCATAAAAATAAAAAAGTAATTATATGCGGCGACTTAAACATTGATATTTTAAAAAGAAATAAACTAACAACAACTTATAAGTCCATGTTAGCACAATATAATCTCAGCCTAGCTATAAAGTCTCCAACACGTTTATCCAGCCAAACCTGTATAGATCACATGATACACAATGTCAAAGGATCTAAAAGTAATATTTATGACCTGGCTCTTTCTGATCATACTGCACAACTGCTAACGTGTCCTGTAAAGGCGTTTTGTAGCATCAATTATTGGAGTATCGAGAAAAGAGACTACAGTAATGAAAATCTAGAAAAATTCAAAGAATATGTAGGTTCTATTTCGTTTAATGATGTGTACAGTTGCAACTACCCTGAAATAGCATTTAGTAGGTTTCACGACAAATTTTTACAACTTTATAAGCTGTGTTTCCCAGTAATCAAATGTAAAAAGCTTATACACCAAAAGCAAAAATGGATAAGCAAAGGAATTAAACTCTGTTCCAAGCGAAAACGTAACTTACTTTTAAAATACAGAAAATCTAAATCTGCTATAGACAGAACAAAATTTAAAACATACTCTACGAAATAAAATAAAATTATCAGGCATACAAAAAAAGCCCAAAATGATTATTATATCGCAAGTAGCCAGAATAAAACTAGAGCAAGCTGGCAAATAATCAATAAAAACAAGTTCAATCTACCAAAAGGTCACACATCGACGTAGATGGAAATATAATTACAGATCCGAGGGAAATTTCACATCGCTTCAATAACCTGTATGTAGAACAAGTCGAAACACTAATTCAGAATGCAAAATCTACCTATAATAATTTACCTCCTGATAATTTTTCATTAATTAATAAAAATACATGTAATAATAAATTGACATTGAATAATAACATTGCATTTAACAAAAACATTACATTTAATAATAACTTGACATATAATAATAACTTCACACGTAATAATAAATTGACATGTAATAAAGAATTGATAAGTAAAAATAAATTGGCGTCCGATAATAATTCCATATTAAATATTTCTAATTCCATTTTTATTCATCCCACAACACCACAAGACATACACAGAATAATAAAATCACTGAAGAACACGAATAGCACTGGATACGATGAAATTACAACCAAAGTAGTAAAACATGTCAATCAAATTATATGCCCAATACTCTGTCATATATTTAACTTGTGTATATTTAATGGCATATTCCCTTCAAGGCTAAAACCCACGATCATAAAGCCCCTGTTTAAAAAACAAGATAAAGAAAATATGACATGCTACAGGCTCATAGCCCTTATACCTGTATTTTCTAAAGTCCTAGAGAAAATTCTACATGAAAGTATATGAAAGTATATATCAATTTCTAGAAAAATATAACATTATTACTGAAGCACAGACAGGTTTTCGAAAAAATATTACTATAAATAAAGCCATCCACAAATTTCTCTGGGAAATCATGATAAATGTCGACCGCAATACTCCAGTGTGCGCTCTATTCACAGACCTTTCAAAAGCTTTTGACTGTGTGGATCACGAAATTCTAAAAAAGAAGCTTAATCATAGTGGCATAAGAGGTAATGCCTTAAATCTGATAATGTCGTAACTAAGCAATAGACAACAAGCCACTTTGATTACTACAATGTGCAAAAAAGAAAGAAAAGAAATATCTTTCCTATCAGATTATAGACCGATCAAATACGGGGTTCCTCAAGGAAGCGTCTTGGGATCTCTGCTTTTTCTTATCTGCAAAATTCCTTGATCTGACTGTTGATTGCAACCTTAATTGGAAATCACATATTGAAAAAATATGGTCTAAATTAAGCAGAAGCTCCTACGCTCTCTTTATGTTGTCAAAAACTGCTAATATGTCTGCGACTGTAACAGCGTATCATGCATATACAGAATCTTTACTGCGATATGGTATAATATTTTGGGGAAATTCTACCGACTGGGAATATGTTTTTAAAGTCCAAAAGCAATGTATTAGAGCAATCTACAGACTTAAGAATACTGACAGCTGTAGGTAAACCAGTCTTCAAGTCACTTCATCTACTCACGCTCCCTAACATATACATATTAGCAGTGGCTATGTTTGTTAAGAAAAATATGCATATTTTTAATTTACAAGGCACTCGTCATCAATACAAAATAAAAACTATGCCAAACAAGACAACTCTATTAAATCAAAGTATAATTTATATGTCATCTAGAATTTATAATAAAATCCCAGGACATATATGTAAATTTGAAAACATGAATGCCTTTAAAGTTAAATTAAAAAAAATATTAGTGGACAAAGCATATTATAGTATTAAGGAATATCTAGATGACAAATGCATTGATATTAATGATTGACGTAATAATTTATCCATTGTTTTTTTTTTATTTGTTCGACATCATACGACTTTTAATTGTTCTTTTGTTTCTTTTTTACATATTATTATACTATTATATTATTATTATATTTTGTAATATTTGCATGCCTCAGGGTGGAGTATGGAGAAACCAAATATAATTGTAACATATTGACCATTGTACCCATATTCGCAAATAAATGATGATTTGATTTGATTTGATTTAATTGTAATATACGAACTTGAAGTTGTAGGCACCTTGTCCTTCACTACCAAATGAAGTATACCATCTAGAATTGAGGTCGATTTAGAGTTCGTCCATTTCGTAGTATACTAAATGGACTTCTCGTCAGTGCTTAACGCCTATTCCGATTTAAGCGCTATTAATCACATTACGTGTTAATAAAATATGGCGAGGCAACAAATCAATAAGGCGTACAGTACACAGGTTAGCTAAAGCCAAACTCGACAAAATTATTGTATTAGAAGCGTTAAATTACATCGTTTTGTGACGATCAAACGGTATAATTTCCGAATATACAGACACGGATTTATCCAAGCGTGAGTCGAACAATTTACGTACTAATTGCGCACATGAAATATGGTTTACATTTCACATCAAATATATTCTGGAACGAATTATCTTGCAGTGTACGGATCATTGGGTAATATCATTAAAGCTGTCTGTTTCATAGATTTTCGATGTAATTTGTAAATTAGTAATTTTTCAAGTATGTTATTAATTTGTGGTGACATTCATTATGCCGTTTATATCGTCATCAGTTTGTTTAAAACGTTTTCAATTAATGGTTTGATTTTACGCGTTTGTAATGGACAATTTAATGGGCCTTTTCAATTGACTTTATTGGGTTAAAATTTTATTTAGTGAGGACTGATAAAAGTTTTTATATATTTTATATTATATGCTATGTTGTTCCTAGAACAGTTAATAGGCGTGAGGTGCGTGCGCGTCCTCTCTTTGCTGTGTCGTCCTGTCATACCAATGCTGGAGTTCGCGCACCTCTTCGACGATTGTGTCATAATTTTAATACATATTTCATTGAACTGGATATATTCAATATGTCGGCACCTAAATTTCGGAAAAATTTAATATCATGTTTAAATAATTCCCACTAAACTTATCTTACTTCTATGATTGCAAATTGTATTTAAGTTTTCCATGCATTGAAGGTTTATTAATATTAATAAAAATTGTCATGTTCACTAGTTGACTAATATTATATTATAAATATACATAGATTCACGCCTTTTTACCAGAGGGGTAGGCAAAGACTACGGATTTCCATTTGCTACGATCCTGACACACTTCTCTGGCTTCATTCACTTTCATCACATTCCTCATATACGCTTGTCGGTTCAAGGTGCTCTTAACCTAGCCTTTATCCAGAACACCTCCAATTTTGATCGAGAAACAATCACCTAGGTCTTCCTGTTGTGACTGTTCCATTCACACTAGCCTTATAAACTTTTTTAGTCAGTCTTTTCTCGTCCATTCTTTCTACATGCCCAAACCAGATTAACATACCCTTTTCTATTCTTGTCATTATATCCACTTTCATGCTATATATCTCTCTAATCACAGTATTCCTTATTTTATCTTTCAGAGTCACGCCACATATGTTTCTTAGCGCTCTTATTTCTAGAGCTTTTATTGTGCTCTCATGCTTCTTTTGCCATACATTGGTATGTCTCAGAACATACCCGTTGCTATGTTTACGGGTGCATAGACCCCTACCATGACCACACGAGTAATCCCCACTGTCATTCTCATCCATAATAACCTAGCATTTACATATTCAAATTCTTTTACACACTCATTCATTCGAGCAGACAGAATAACACCAACTCTCTGATATACTCTGGTATTGCTAGACACGCCGGACCAATACGCCGAGTAGGTTCCATGCCTAGTGGTGTTACAGCCTATCCTTTTTGTCTCATTCACGCCCAGAACATCAGTCTTTCTCTCATTCATCATCTGACATACTTCGTTCAATTTTCCATCTATCCCTCCTCCAACATTCAATGTAGCAAAAAGGCTTTCCGTAGGCCACATTTCGCCCTCGCGAGAAACGACACGTGACGGGAGGCGGACCGCGTCGCCGCTATGAGGATTATTAATAAAACCAAAGTCCATTTGCGTTTCCACGATTTTTAGGGAAAATACTGTCCAACTCCGCAGGTGGATCCATCCTGTGCCCTGTGACCACCAACACAGGCACCCTCCGTTCACGACCAGCTTTTTCCTCTGGCCACGAATCCATCAGCACGGGTCGGTTAACATCTTGGATCGGGGTTTATCCTCGCGTCTGATCCCTGAAAATTGGTTTGACTTCGGAGTTTTCCTTCTCCTAGACATCTCCCCGGGCCAATGCTAACGAGGCATATCTCCCCGGGATATGAATATATTAAGTGGATAACGTTGTGAGTGCACATTTACGTACATGTATCATGTTTATACAATTTAGTATTATACAATGTGTTACTGTTTGTTATACCGAATAAATAAATATTGTGTCAGTATGGTAGTTAAATAGATATTTAAATAATAAATGTGCTTAAATTATAATCTGATTTCAACATCGCGATGTTGATATTGTTTTTGATTGATTGAAAGTTGATTGATATTACTCATAAAATGTACCTATGGAACAGCCCAATGAAACAAAACAATCCATCCTTAGGGTCTTATGATCACCATGATATGGTTTATAACATTTTATGTCTCTATTATCGAGAGTCAGGACTTTCAATGACACAGGTGTCAGAAGAGTACTGCGCGACTGTGCCTTAGAGAGGATTCCGTTTACAATTACTAGATCAAGCGATGCGGGATTGGGCTAATCGTTCAGTCGTTCATCTTAACTATAGTAGTATGGACTATTATGAGTTTTATTCCGAAGAACGTAGTAATGTTGCAGAACTAGACAAACCTTGAGGGATATACTGGCATAATCTGAGGAAACAAACATACAAATAAACATAATCAAAGTAAAGTATCACACATATGTACATAATTATAGGTGAGAATTATTTTATTCTCAAGTCAATATTGCACAGAACTCTGCCATGATTGCCGTATTTTATTAATAGTTTCTACTGGTACCAAATTTTTTAGCCAAATGGTGCTAATTCTCAAAGAAATAATCACGTCATAAATCGCTTGGGAGTCGTCACCGTTGTGTCAACTGTATAATATCGAACTTAACATAAAGCGCTACTAAAACTTCCTAAAGTTTACATCTAACGTTTTATAAGCTACTTGTATACAACGCAAGTAACTGGAGCAGGCTACATACGCAAGCTACTCGTGCAAATTATTCACACGCTTCTCTTGCACAAGCGACTCGTGTCAGTCATTTATGCTATGATACGTGAAATCTTCGCAAGTGCCTCAACTTATCCATGTTATACGCCAATAGTCTATTTACTAACTCAGGAGATAGTGCTTTTATAAGAATTAAATCCTAAAATAAAAATCGATAGTTTATATCGTAAATTGTACCAATTTCAGCAAGGGTTAGGGGCGTCCCTCGATATGTTGAAGGAAAACAATGTCGGATTGCTTCCGCGGAAATTGAATTTTGTATCTATCTCGTTGTTACTACGTCAACTTGTTAGAGGAAAGTTTCGTTTTATTACTGAATACAGATATACCACGATAGATTTATATAGAAAGGTTGTTCACCCCAATAAAATGAGTATTGCATATTTATTTAAAACAGTGGAATATAATAATATCGGCCCTGTATATAAACTGTCTCACTGCTGGGCGTGGGCCTCTTCTTAGTGTGTGAAGGTTTAGGTCATAGTATGCCGCTGGCTCAGTGCGGGTTGGTAGACTTGAAATATATCCGAGAACATTATGGAGAACTCTAATAAATGCAAGTTTTCTTACGTAGTTTTTCTTCACCGTAAAGCAAGCGATAATTAACTGATTAATACGCACATAACTTCGTGCATGTGCATGACTCTAAAGCTCTGCGTGGCAGTCCAATGGTCTCCCAGTAGGCTATCACTGCTATGGAATTTAAATATGAATATGTTTATAAAGTCTGGCCATAAAGTAATACAAATGATCGTCAAACAATAGCTTGTAGACGGATTTCTCTGTATGTCTGTTTTAACATCACAGATTAACTACTAAAAATGGTTATAAACCTGTTTTCACCATTTGATAACTTCAGATTCGACTTAAAATGTAAGCCACATTTCTTGTAATTCCGTAGAGCGAATCCAACGTAAAATAAAAGCGGGCAAATTGTATTATTATTTAAGTAAATACACGTAAACAACCAGAGTCTTTATTTTTTATTAAATAAGTATCGCTAATCCTTAACTACCTCTCCACGATCGAACTATTAAAGTTCGTAAGTCATTGATGACTGATTAAGATATATCAAATTTTTAATTTAAAAAATAAAACTATTCTCGCACTAAGAATAAATACATTTTAATATACAGACGTAAAGAACAATAACTCGGAACAATAAATTGTATATGACATGTTTTTTTTTCTCGGGTGCGTATCTACTATGACTTTGTGGCTATTTAAACCACTACGCCATCCAACAACACCCAAGGTCAAGTAATTTGGTCGCTAGTTAATACTTATATTGGTTTATAAGTAAGACTGTAGTATTTCCTAAATGCTGTTTCCATAAGCCCGACCCATTACAATTGCACAATCGATTTTCTCTCACTGCGCTACGTTCAGAACAATCCCTGCAACCAGGAACCTTGCCAATACTATCGCAGCCTAGACGGGATAATAAAATTAAGTCTAACTACCCCTCTCAGCCAATAGAGACATCATTTGTGACGTCACTATTTATAGACGGTTTGTATTCCTACGTGAAACTCGGCTAAGAGACGGGCCAATTATGTAAGCGTAGTAATTAGAGGGAGTTCTTTAAGAACAAGGTGTAGCTTTGCTTAATTACCTCAAGGAACAAAATGTTCTGGAATGGAAATTTTAAGTGGAAGTTGTTAGGAAATTTTATAGTGCTTACAAAAATGTAGTTGAGTTTTCATGTAGTTAGAGTTTATTAAGTACTAGTGGCCTGCTTCGATTTCACTCGGATTAAAATATATAAGTCTTTATTCATCTGGCATAATGTATCTTTCAAATAAAGAACGAGTTTTTGAAATCTGATGAAGATTGCCGCCTACATCTAAACTTGCAAAATAATATCTCTTTATAATGTAAGCGTAGAAATAGCAAAATTATTATATTAACTAAAGAGTTGTTGAAATAATTGGTGGTGCGATCGAATTATATTTATCTAGAACGCCTGAACTAAGAATAATAATAATCATAATATAATATTCTACCACATACACACAACACCATCTAGCCCAAACTAAGCAGAGCTTGTACAATGGATAAACATACATGTATACTTGTTTTTTGTAAATACATACATATTATATATAGAAACACTCAGACCAAGACAAACATCAATGTTCGTGCACACAAATGTTTGACTTGTGCGGGAATCGAACCCGCGACCTCAAGCGTGGCAGTCGGTTACACTAACCACTACGCCATCGAGGCCGTCATTTGTAAGGCGGAAGGCGGAGCGATTTATAAACATTAAAGCTATAGGGCACAAAGAACACCTACACCCGGTATAAATATATACATAGTCTCCCGCCTACAGCCCAGAAGAAATGGCAGAGGCGTATTTGTATGTAACATTTCGACAGCTGTGTTTTGGGACCCACGTGATAGGGTGCGAACCTATTACCATTTACTGGGCACAACTGAAACACAAACTTGTTGCTTCTAAAAAATATTGAAGAAAAGCCCAATAATATGTTGCTCGACCCAGTTATCGAACTGGAGACATCATGCATAGCATGCAGACACTACTGCTACTCTACTGAGGCAGTAAATATGCAAGGCAAAAATTTTATACATATTTGTACAAATTTGTATCCTGTGCACATCGCAACAGTCGAAGCATTATCATTGACCTCAAACCGTTGCACAATTTGTGAAATAGTTTCTATGAAACTAGTCAAACACAGCAGTGTATTTCAAAGGATGAAGTATTTAACAACATTATGCATAATACACTAGATATTAAATGGCTAGCAGCTCGCCGGATCTGGTACAAACCACTTTATCAATTCCCTGGGGTGTACTGGAGAATAACTATGAAACATGGCAGTCCAGTTTGTATATAAATAAATTGTTATCAGCTAGTAAAACTCAATTATCGCAGCGATCTATAGACAGGGACAGCCTTGTATAAATGTTTTTGAATTGTAAAAACAGTGGCATATGTTGCTAGTTAATTCAAAATGAAGTTCAAAATCATTTATGTATATCTTTACAAGAAGACTTCCCTACGTCTATCATGTTTGCATGCCAATTTTGAATAAACTATAAAGTCTACAAGAGAGGCATACTGCGTTAGAGCCGCAGCGGTAGTGAAGAACTGCTGTGACATGGCTGCTGAATAAATGTTTTTTATGTCAAAAAATCTCAATAGCAGCATGGAAACTGAAAATATTCTTGTCGGACGTCAATTGACCTCTAACTATACTAAGCGGCTTTCGTATGTATCTAATATTTCATCCAGTTTCACCAGTGTTAGATTTTGTAGACATAAAGTTCTGCCTATCTCTTCGAAGATACTCGTGTGACATTATGAATGTATTTAGAGTCTCCAAGCTTTCATTTCAAATAAAACATTTTTCATATCTTCTAGATGCATGATAAAAATACAGATAAATTCAAAAGTATCAAACCGAGTATGGACGCCAAATTCAAATCGAGCAAAGCTTAGACTTATATACTTTATTGTCTTTGGACACAACAATACAATTACAAATGATATTAAGGTTTAAATGATAAAATATAAACCTATCAACTCTGTCATTCATATCGTAGGCCACATAAACACTGATTTCAAATGCATACGACCATTAATTTATCGTATGGTAACAGTAGTACGAAGACATCATAAACATTAAGGGAGGAAGCAAGTCATATGACAATGAGTTATTTACCCGTTGGGACGTCCGGATTGCGGGAAGCATCATAATGTCCCTGTTAATTCCTGAATGCTGTAACTTCATAGAACTTTGGCAGTTGGAGAATGTATGCAAGTGTGAAATTTACATTTGTTTGTTACTTGATCTAATAGTTGGTAATGTGCTACGGTGTAACATCGGACGTTAATGGGATTTGTTACCTAATTGGCTATAATAAATTAAAGTTATATTAATGAATCTATTAAAGTTATTAGGTAAAATATTATGTTAATGTAAAAACTGGGTACTAATCAATCCTTTTGCTTAAATAGTGCTTATGTTTTAGATATTTAATTGGGATCTGATTTTAATCTGACATGTGTTAACGATTTTATTACAGAGATCATTATTTTTATACATTTGTAAAGTCAACTAGCACTAGGCGCTGGCCTAGTGCTGGTTGACTTTGCAAATCTTTTGCCTAAACATTCTGATACTGATAAGGGCCACGGATCTCTTCCCGGTATAAGAAGGTTTGACTCAACCATGTTCTTGTCCAGCTGTGGGATATGTTATAAATAGGGCTCATATTTTTATTTTAATATTAACTTTCAACTTAAAATATCAAATACTACATCATTAAGCAAACATTATTTAGCATTTATTTATCATTAAAAAGCATTTGGTTTGTTGCTCTATTTAAATTTAAACATTTAAATACATAAAATCACTGATATTTGAACCATTCTTAGTACTAACGGGATGATTTTACTCGTGAACGTTGTATTGTCTAAGTAGGTACCACACACGGCAATCAAATTCTGTCCTTAGTGCTCGCACGTATTATTTCGCCTACTCTCACGGTCTAGTAGGCGACAGGTATAGAATAGTATAGACCTATGTAGGTCGTGTGCATTAAAGTACAATAAGCCATTCGTACATTTTCTTTTGACCGACTATCATGGGTATGATTAGAGATTCTGGTTTACTAATATTGTTTTATGTTCACGCGAATGTTATTCATTGAAATTAAACTACTTTAGACAGATTTTGTTGCGTTGTTTAAAGTCTAACACTAATATTATTGAACTTTACTACAATTTAAGCTACTTAAATTAATTAAAACTATTTATATTTAAGTTTATATTTTGCCCCGACGTTTCAGTTGCTTCACAGCAGCCATGTTCACGGGGAATTACAAAATTATGTAATAAAAGTGTTTTAAAATAAATAACGTGACAAAATCCGTCTAAAGTAGTTTAATTTCAATAGAGATTCTGAGTTTATTTTATCTGTTTCTCCACGGCTGGCCTATGTATTCTAAAGGCAGAATCATATTTTCATTCAAGGCCAGATATCAGAATATTTGAGAGAACTAATTTTACTTGATTGAACTTGATTTTACATATTGACAATAGTGAATATGTAAAATCAAGTTCAATCAAGTGATATATATATATTATCGTGAACATCTATAATAATAGATGTTCACGGTATAGACTCTTAAAATGCTCTGCTAGGCACGATGTTTGACTGTTTTATAAGTGTTCAACTATCTATGCATGACGGAGGTAGGGTTGCTCAACCTCGCAGATCGATTGATCTCTTAGAAGCGATCGTCTACGTTTTACCTTAATGTAATCTATCAACAATTTATTTAATGGAGAAGGCCTGACTCACTCACTGACTGATTTAACCAAAGCTTAAAACCCAGCTTAAGTCCTTGGACCAAGAAGTTGGAAACGAATTTTACGAAATCAACGGGTTTAAATGGAATTTATAGTTAGACAATTATTATAATCACTAATAACTATAATTTCAGATATTTTCGATATTTCCTCAGAAGAGGATAAACGACTTACTACTAAATTCTATGCGGTCAGAGTTTCAGACAAAAACCATTAGCAAATAGAAACAAAGCCGGCATAGAGTGATACAATAAAAATGATGAAAATCTAAAATCATAAAACTGACAGAAGCCATTAAAGCGTGCGCAGTGCCAATAAACCAAAGTGAAATACAAAAGTTATCTAAAATATTTCGAACACAAATCGACTTTATAGGAAAACACATTTTTATCTGTATTTTCAACCTAAATTTGGCAAAAGTTTGAATTGAATAAGCATTTTATTGGTGTTCCACACTTGAGCGGCACAAAGGGAATTTAAAACTAGTACTGTTCATCTATTTGCGGTGGAACTTTGAACGCATCGAGTATGCTTACCTAAATATTTCATCATTATAACATTAGTTTCAGGTAATCCTTATTTATATTTTAAATACGTATGAGAGTTTATTTATTTTTTTGTTACGCTGTCACGCCTTAACCATTTGACCGATCATCTGGAAATTTAGCATACACGTTGTCAGAGGAATAGATAGGGACATAGGGTATATTTTATCCAGAAAAATGTACCCACTGTTACTAACCTAACCTACATTTACGCGAGCGAACCCGCGGGCAAAATCTAGGACTAGTATACATTTTTAGCAATCTTTATTTAATATATTTCATGATTCTTGAATTGTATATTACAAATTTTAATGAATTATTTTAAAGTCTATATTACTAGGTATTTATTTTCTATGTAATATGCATTGACATGATTCCCAACGTAATAGATATAATTTTAAACATGACATTTTATTGTACTATGTATAAAAAATACGCATTCAAAGTATATCTATATACATATATACTTCATGGAAATACTATTAACCTATTGAGTCACAACGGCACACCGGCGGCCAGACAACAGATTTTTAATTTGTATTCTATGACTTGACAGATTAGTTCCAATATTTAGTTAATAACCGCTAGTATTGTTATAAACCTTTTGTATCTATATATACCCCTCTGGGAAACAGGCGTGAATCTATGTATGTATCTATGTACTATCACCGGTAAAATATTCGATGATGATCACAACTTAGTTTGTATTTAGTACCTACATTTCGTATACAAAACACATACAGCGAGCAAGCAATACGTGTGCACTCCACAAAGCTATCGTGATAGTTGTTTAGAATTTTCCCCAGTTTTCCTTATGTCGATGTTGGATATTTATTTGACGTCTTTCATAAGTTACGTCTGCAATGCCAACACTGAGCTAAAAATTGAATGCGGAATAAATTCCGTACCAAGTATGGAATATGTTACTACAGTGAAATAACTTTAAAATGTTTTCGACATCTTTTGTATTGAATATTAGAGTGACTTTTTAATGTTAACTTTGAGATAATATTACGTTTGAGTCTTAGAGTTACTTTGAATGGGGTTCCGAGCGGCAAATTCTAATTTTGACTAGAACAATTCGTTTTTGTTATTATCTAACTTCTTATCCGAATTCGTAATATCGGTTATTGGGGCATAATGTACAACAGTGACTGTTTACACCGAAACGTAATATTTAACGGAATACAACAATTGAGGATTTCGGTGAGGAAATTTATATGTTGTACTATTATTATATTAAGTGAATAAATGACTTAAAAAAAAAAACTAAAAAAAAAAAAAGACTACCTTACTTCTCCTGCATACTTTTTTTTTTAAATATGTTCAATAGTTGAGTGATATTACATGACATACATTTAGACATCTAAAGTTTTACACTATATTAATAGAAAATATCTGGTATGCAACATAATTTCATGACATTCTTATATCGGTAACGTAAATATCTCAATTTTCCTTGGGTTTGACAATGTAGTTTTATGATGTACTAGATTTTGCTCGCGCCTTCGCTCGCTTGCAGATTAGTAACAGTACTTTTTCTGAGTAAAAGGTAACCTTTGACCTATTCTGTACCTCTGACAACGTGTATGCAAAATTTCATGATGATGGTCGAGTGGTTAAGGCGTGAAAGTGGAACAAACAAATAAACTCACACTCGCATTATTATTTAGGATAATGTACACCGTTTAGCATAAAGATGTGATCATAAGGTCGTAAAGTGTTGGTGTATTTTTAAACAGATTTAATTTTACGCTATTTAAAATATTAATTTTCATATATCTGAAAGTTTTGCATAAGTCACAGAATCCACTATACAACCTTAAAATATGATGAAACCTTATTGCTGTTTATAATAATAATAATAATAAATAATAATAAATTTATTTGCACCAAAAATACAACATTACAGAGTTACACTAGGTTATAAAAATAATCTAACATTAGTAACAAAGTATTGGGAGCATCTGCCAGCCGAACTAGGCAAAAAAACCTGTATCTCAGCGTGCAGCGCCGAACCTTATCCGGAATACAATAATTGTTGGACTATTTTCACAAGTAGTTTTTATAATATTATATAACTAGGTATACATTGAACTTGATGGTGCATTTTGGTAAAGGTCTTCATGAGTATGTATATGTGTGTGAATGTATGTATGTGTGTGCGTGCGAGCATGCGTGCGCGCGCGTGTGTGTGTGTGTGTGTGCGTGCGTGTGTGTTGTGAGTGTATGAAAGTGGCTAAGTATATATTGCATGTTTGATTGGGGAAAAACCAATATGTATGTATGTATATCAGTATTATAGAAGTGCAAGGTATATTTATCTAACATGGAATATTTAATAACTCTTCGGTTTCTTGATATGATAGGTTCTGTAAGTAATTGTGGACTTTCTTCTTACATTGTATCTTATTGAGAGGGTAGATGTCGAGTATTTGATTTGTTTTATTATAAAGATATGGACCAATAAAAAGGAAGAATCGTCGTATGAAAGAAGTTTTAGGGCAGTAAGTAGGGCAAACTGCGTACTTTCTACGTTTGCATAACAGGAATGGACTATAAGTGAGTTCACTGTGTTGTTTTAGAATTATATTCAGAATAAATAATTGGCGTACTGTGAGCACCTGGCTTAATTGATAAACTTGTGCAGTCGGATATAGGATGGGTTTAAATAAATATACTTTCAAAACGGCACGTTGGGCTATCTCAAGACTCTTTAGAATAGTTTTGGAGGCTCCTCCCCAAGATGAAATGCAGTAGGTAAGGATACATTGGCAGAGTGCAAGGTAAACTGATTTTAGAAGATTCGAGTCTGCGACATGTCTTAGATTTTTAAAAATATAAATGAGCTTTCGAACGCGCGCTGATACATGTTTTATATGATCTTTAAAGTTAAGGTTATAGTCTACGGTCACGCCCAAATATCTAACTGAATTAACACGCTCAAGGGGGTTACAAGGGCAGCTTCCTGAGATGTTACAGTAGTGAGGGATTATAGTCAGTGAGTCGATGATTCTGGGTAACTGGCGTAAGCTGAATGTAATATATTTGGTCTTATCGACGTTGAGAGTAAGCAGATTGTCACTAAGCCAGTCTTTTACCCGGTCAAGTCCTAGCTGGGCAGCATAGAAAACCTTCTCCCAAGAGTCATCAGTGAATATGAGAGCAGTATCATCTGCATAGGAGATTATTTGGCCTTGGGGTAAATTGAGGTTAGTGAGATCATTTATATAGACGAGAAAGAGTGTTGGGCCCAAAATGCTGCCCTGCGGTACACCGTACGTAATGGACGACACGCTACTCGTATATGAACCAACTCTGACACACTGAGATCTCCCAGTGAGGTAACTTTTGAAAAGTTTAAGTTGTTGGCCCCTAATACCCAGTCTCTCGAGCTTCCCCAGCAAGATAGAAACAGAGATCGTATCAAAGGCCTTGGCAAGATCTAGGAAGATAGACAAACAGTATTTGCCATCGTCCATCGTACGGGAGATAAGTTGTATCAATTTATGTACTGCACGGTCAGTCGATTTCCCGCTACGAAAACCAAATTGATTTTCAGAAAGGAATTTATTGTGTTCAAGGTAATTTATAAGTTTTGTGTTGATAATTTTCTCTAAAATTTTTGACATAGCAGGCAAAATTGAAATAGGTCTGTAGTTACTGATACGATCTCTGTCTCCACTCTTGTGAATGGGAAGGACTTCTGATTTTTTGAAAAGATCGGGGAATATGCCATTTTGTAAGCAACAGTTAAAAATATGGGTGAGAGGAGGAACTAGAATGTGTGCGTTTAATTTAATTGCTTTGTTTGATATTTTATCACAGCCTATGGTAGAATCAGTCTTAAGGTTGGATATGTGGCGTTCAACTTCTCTTTCTTTATTCAATTACCAATTACAAAAAATAAAGATAATTTAATAAAAAAACATGTATTGGTCTTTATAAATACTTAGGTTGACACGAGATTTATATATGCTTACGTCACAATCTCCAAGTAAAACACATTGCGGTTACGTTACATAAAATAAAATATGTCTTATTTTCAGTCTTGTCAGCGTTCTATAAAAAGTTTTTAAATTCGTTATAAATATCTGTATTTCAAAGTTTATACGTGTAGAAGACATACCAATTAGGTAATTCGCAGGAAACGAAATAGATAGGCTAAACTGGCTATGGCTAACCTAACCATGGATAATAGACAGACTATTATTAATATATGAGCTATTAGTATTGGTAACTGGTTTATGTGTAATCAATGGCACAAAACTTGTACTTTAATTTTCTTTATTACTTAGCACTTAGACTAATTAAGGTCTTTTACTTTAGTACATTTTGGGACTAGATTATTTGTATTTTACAATCTTTAAGTTCTGTACATAACCTATGTACACCAAAAAAAAGTATAATATTATAAATTATAATTTAAATTCTAATTGCATCAGCAATGTAACATCGAATGCCACAACATAATTTAAGATCAGAATTAGTCAATCACACAATGACATTTTAGTTATTATTTTGTGTAAAACATACTATATAAATCGTTTGTTAATCATTAGAAACTAATATACTCGTTATTTTCCAGTATGTACGGAGCATCGGGCGCAGCGCCTAGAGAGGCTCGGGGGCGAGCGCGCGAGCGGCCCGACGTGTTGCCTGCGCCGGCGCCGCTCGAGGAGCCGCCGCCACCCACGCTGCCGCGCCCCGGCAAGGACAGCGTGGCGCGGCTCACGCTCACTGGACTGTCTCTTGTTGTTACGGTAAGTATACTATCAGTTAGTATTTCCCTACTATTATAATAATATCACCCCTGTATATAAACTGGTCCACTGCTGCGCACGGGTCTCTTCACTATGAGAGGGGTTAGGCCATGGTCCACAACGCTGTCCTAGTGCGGGTTGGCAGATTTCACACATCTTCGCAAAAACATTATGGAAAACTCTCAGACATGCAGTTTTCCTCACTATGTTTTCCTTAACCGTTGAAGCAAATGACAATTAATTTATTTAATACGAACACAACGAAAAGTCAGAGGCGCGTGCCTTATCGTACTCGAGACCTCTGCGTGGCAGTCCAACGGTCTCCCACTAGTCTATCGCCGCTTTTATTAAAATAAGCAACTAAAGAAATAAAGTCTATTGTACCTACGAAATGACTTTGAAACATTCTGACCATCAAATCCTAAGCATCTGTACTTTCCGAGTATTTGGTAGCTTGAATGAGGATATCTGTAGGATAGTTGTCCAGTATAAAACATAATATGATGAAGTCTACCTATGTCTAGCCAACGATTTTATCTAGAAACATTGAGTTCACCCAGGTATGTTTTTCTGTATAACTATTCAATTCGTAATGTGAACGTAGCTGAAACCCAGGGAACTGCAATATAGGGGCGTGTATATACAAAAAATTACATAAGGTTCATCTTACTAAGCCCAATTTATAGTACCAGTAAGGTCTCTTAATAATGGTCTAATTTCATTATTTTACGCATACAAACTTAATACGAATGGTAGACTTTTAAGTCGAAGCCGAGCAAAATTACTTTCTTTAGAGTGCTCTTGTTCTAAAAATGATTCATTTTATACTTTCGCAGTATAAATATTGACGGAGGCAACTAGGCTAGGCACAATTAATGCTGTGTGACATAGTACGTTATAAATTCAAACTTGCTCCTGTCTTATTACTTATTTACGTAAAATATGGTATACAGACACATTTTATAATAAAATTAGTTAGAATTGGTAACAAGATAGTGAGCGCTTTCATATATAAAGTTATTATGACACATTCATGCATATTATATGTAATCCCAGAAGCTATAACCTCGTTGGATTAACACAGAACAAAATTACATGATCGACTACGGGATTATATTTTAGACTTCATTCCATATTAATGTAAGTCATAAATATTATATATGTGGCGTCTAACTGGCGCTAGTGCCATCGATATTCAGTAGGGTACGTCGCAACGTAAAATGTATAAAATACGACTTGAAATTCCTTGTTACTAAGTAACACTTTTTGGGATATACGATGGAAGTATTGCTGATATTTCACCTGTGATAGACACGCGATACTGTCCGTCCGTATGTCGAAAGTGTCAATCATTAAATGGTATGGAATTGTTTGTTGCTCGACAAGAGATTTCCTCGTGAGCTTCTATATTGTTTATTCTTTCTATATATAGGTTGGAGAGAAAAATAATATAGCAAGCTTTTCACTTGAATCAATATTAATGATGATGATATTTTTTTTTATTATCGTTAGGATCTCACTTTAACTTACATAACTCTAAAATACCTACGTAACGCAGTATTTATAATTTGATAAAACACACATTTGAAATGATTACTTGTTACTAGTTCATTGAACTAGTATTCATAGTTATATTGAATTGATGTCCCCTTCTCTAGTCAGGCACTTTTGTGACATTCGGTTCGTCAAACGATGATTTTATTTCCCGCGTTGCGCGATATTCGATAACACTGAAACTCGAGTAGGTTGTCACGTACCATAAACGGGAACCTTGTTATGATAATAACGGGTACGGTTGTGTGCGTGACGAGCCATTCGTAGTATAAGGAGTATCTATATATACACTGTAGGTACCTAAATGTATGGTAAAAAGCTCTGTCATTTTGCTTATTCTTTCATAACCTTATTTTGCAATGTTCACCTACACAAAGACATTAAGATTGGTTGAAGTCAATAATAGTAATAATAAAGCATATCTATAGACTGTAGATATAAGGTTTAAGACTTTATTTAGAATGTTTTATCTCTACATAATTATAATTTGAACGACGAGCAATAATGTGAATCCGCTGTTGGAAAAATCATTCGGTCATTTGAAATAGTTAACGATGATTCTATTTATACCGTACTTACCATGCTACTTTTATAATATTATTTAAGAAACTATTTATTTTTAATTTATTATAATATACCTAGGTATAAATCAAAATGAAAGAAGCAATACATTTTCTCAGAAATATATTTTAACTGAACATTAAGGGTGGCAGGCCGGAAAATTATTGCTCGTTGTAAAGGTGAAGGAAAACATCGCGAGCTAACCTGAATGGGATTTGTATTTAATGTTCCAAAGGTGGTAGAAAACAGGCTATCTGGATGAATCTTGGGGGCAATGGCTAATCACTTTCGTTTGAGAGTAAGTTGTTAGCACAGTTTTCATTTTCGAATTTTGTAGGTATATTGATTTGAAAAAATTGGTCTTAAATTTTCGTATCAGCCCTAAAGGATTGACTAGGTGTCCTCAATATTACTAACTATCTACTTTATTTCTTTATTCTGTGTGAGAATAATACCTAGTCGAGCATTAATGAGTCATAACTAGCCCATACAGAAAAATATGTACTTTGGTATTTTTCGTCCTATTATATATGATATTGTTACATGACTACTATCAGTATTTGGTTAATATAATACAATATGAACGTAAAATCAAAAAGTATAAATTTCCTGGCAATGAACACCTAATGAGGTAGATGTCGTAACCGCTTCTCTTGAATCATATAGACTATCACTTAATTTCTGCAGATAATATGGTTTTCTATATTGTCACCCTGACATGCCTGTTCTCCTGAATATCTCGCATTGCTACATGGGACGTCACCATATCTTTATATAATAAAAAAGATTTTTAAAAACCGAAGGTGCTGCACTTAGAAAATACCTTTGGTGAAAAGAGTTCCAATGCCCTTTTAGCAGGCATTGACTATGACCATTGCACTATCAGTAGAGCGATCCGTAGCGATGACGCAAAAGCTCCGTTCAAATTTATGTTGGATATATTAAATTAGTTTGATATGTGTGTATATGTTCAGGAACTGACATACGCGGTGCGAAAAAGTAAAAAATAATTGAATAAAAACAAAAAAAGAAGTAGAGCGACCCTTTCGAAAATTAACTATCTTCATAGATATATCCGTGTTATCAACAGTCGAGCCTGTTATTATTTACTAACTTGTTTGTATAGATCATTCTTCAAAACGTTATAACATAGCAGTATCAAAGTATTATGATAATTCTGTAGGAACACTCATGGCCACAGGTGGTATAGTCCGCTAACCCAGTTTCGCAGCATTTAAAAGTTGGCTAAACAACTCCACGATAAAGTTCAGTTGTTTTAACTGTACGGTACTAAAAGCTCTTGGTGTGTGTGGGAAACACTAAACCAGCCAACAAGGCTTCTAATGCGTGCTGGTATGTGTATCTAGAGACTAATATACAACGTGAAATATATGAAGTCAGACATAAGGGTCGTGGTGTAACTAATAGCTATTTTGGATTGACAAATGTGCGTTTTTATACCTGAATAATGTATAATGAAATATGTTGAAGTACAAATAAAACGAAGCAAGTATTTGAATTTCCTAAAGATCAATCTAGAGGGGTTTCTGACACTAAGAGTTTAGCCTATAATCGTGTATTGAAAAGAATAATATTTTTAATAAATTGTGGCCTACGCCACTGACCTTAGCGACCACTGCTCTTAGGGTTAGTTAAATATTTTTTTAATATTACTAATCCTTTGTTTACATATTACTAGTATTTTAGTTAACCCATTCAGCTGATCTAGAGTGCTTGTGTTAGTAGTGAGTTCGAGTAATAACGCGATTTTTATATTAAAATTTATAAAATATCTACTAGATTTTGCCCGGGCTTCGCTCGCGTAAATGTAGGTTGGGTTAGGTTAGTAAAAAATTTTTTTCTGGGCGAAATATACCCTATGTCCTTTTTAGTTTCCCTGTCATCGTATAAGCAAAATTTCATGATGATGAGTCAGGTAGTTAAGGCGTAAAAGCGTAACAAACAAACAAATAAACTCACCGCATTTATAATATAAGTTGGGATATCTTTTGATGGCAATAACCAGTTAGAATTGTAGAGATGTGCCAAGTAAATAATAATAATTTGATATAAATAGCTTATAAAATATGAGTGTCATGAATAACCATTTGAAGTGGCGTGACGCTATGTACACTACACACACTTTAAACGATAGTTACCTAAAATATACCCTTTACGTTCTTTATTCAATTTTATTTATTCCGAGACTACTTAATATACATGATAGTAAAGCTACCCTCTAATTACTAACTCGGTATCAATTCATAAACATCATCAACATGGACTCTAACAATATAAACAAAGGTATAAATATTAAAAACAGCTACATAAAGAATTCATACATTTCCCGCTTACGATTGTAAGCTTTGTACAATTTTAAATCATATCACGCGCCGTCTACTCTTTGTGAACTACGCCGTAGCATTTACGTAGCTCGGAACTCTCGTAGCTCGGAAGTTACTACATAAGTAATATGATTAAGTGGCTGTATTTGCTACGAACGGTATTAGTCGTGTATAGAATATTATGGTACTTAATGCTACCTTCATTTTATGAAGATAACTTCGACGAATTTGATCATTATTTCTGCATGATAGCATGTTATGATGATCTCTTTCATGCATAGTCAATGCTAAATATTATACATATTTCGTATGAAGTGGAGGTAAACCTATAATAAGCCGCTGTCGATTTTCTTGGAGCAATCTATGTATGTAGTATTGAGAACCCACATACTCGTATATTTTAAGAGGTCTGTAGGTCTACCATGAAAATGTCTATCCGAAACTTTGGGCGACCGAAATAATAAAAATATATCTACCGCGCAATTTCTTTAGATTATTTTCTTTCATAATGATATCACTACGTTGTTCGAACAGCTTCACTGTAGGATTTAGGATGATCAAAGAGTTACTTTATGTAATATTGTCTTCTGTTTACGCGAATGTTATTCATTGAAATTAAACTATTATATACGGATACGAAATACGAAAAAAAAAAATGTCTCAAAAAAAAGTGTCAAATAACGCGATAAAATCCGTATATAGTAGTTTAATTTCAACGTTACTTTATGTGTTTTATGGTACTAATAGTATCAATACACGACAAACAATAGACCCGAATCTTAGGCATACGAGTATATGTAGGTACTTTTCACGGTAGGCGTTCTGTTTTTCCGCTGGTATGTACATAGAATTTCTCTCTGTAGAAACCTTAGTTGATCAATCACGAAAACTGAATTACTTACGTGTTCACCAATAGACCAAATAAATTAAAATAATAGTCAAAGCCAAGGTAAAAATCATTTACCCATTACGGTCAAAAGTAACACTTATGAACATCCAAGATTAACATTGATTTTACTAAAGTAACATTTAGACCAGTAACTTGCTTTCAATAAGAGTTTGATACTAAAAATAGATATATATATATACAAATTTTCTCAGTAAAATTGTACGTAGACTTTATACATAGGTACATATTATTATATAGTTATGTAATATAGAGCAGACATGTGTGACATGCCAATTTAGCCATAGTACACATTGACCGTTGTCAAAGCGTCGATCGCTTGTGTCAATTCAAGCGTCTCGGCTGAGCGAGATTATTGACGCTGTACAACAAATATTAGAAACGTATTGATTATCCGGACTCTATCGAATATTATAAATTTACAGTTCGAGAAATAAATGAAGTATCTTTTACTGAGTGTTATTATTAGCAAAGATAGTGATTTACACCTTCCCAACTGGTGGTGGTTAAAAAATATACACACGCAAATTAGGATATTTTTCAATTTATTGCCACAGAGATTATTATTAATATTATATTATGAAAGTTGATATAGTGTCAAGAATAGGAAAGGGTATGTTAAGCTGGTTTGGGCATGTAGAAAGAATGAACGAGAAAAGGCTGCCTAAAAAAGTTTATAAGGCTAGTGTGAATGAAACAGTCGCTATAGGAAGACCTAGGTGAACGTTTCTCGATCACATCAGAGACGTTCTGGACAAAGGCCAGGTTAAGAGCACCTTAAACTGGCGAGCGTGTATGAGGTATGTGATGAAAATGAATGAAGCCAGAGAAGTGTGTCAGGAACGTAGCAATTAGAAATCCGTAGTCTCTGCCTACGCCTCTGGGAAGCAGGCGTGAATCTATGTATGTATGTATTAATATTATGTTCCCAAAATACATAACATAACGGACATTGTTATTATCAGCGTTCTAAATAAAATTTTGGTCACAAACTATATGAGCAGGAGATGTATGCACGAACACCAGTGCTTTCTCTGTAATCTCTCACGCTCATATTCCGCTTGGATGGCGATCCGACACGACCGAAGAAAGATCGAGCCTAGGACCAATGGCTTTATGTGCTTTTTAAGATGAAGTACAACACGACCTTCTTCTTAAGTCTGACAACAATTTGAAATTTCTTGAGATGAAAACGCAATAAATTTTTGTTTACTTAACTCGTGATTTGAACCCGTGACCTAAATTTGATAAAGATAATTTGATATGTTTTGCTAGCTGTATTCGAAGGCTATAACAAATTCAAAGCTTTATCCACCAGGAGTATTGCTTGATGCGATACTGAGAATGAAAATTACCTAATAAAATTCTTGATAAGACTATACTATTAAAGCAAGCCTTTATTATCAGCCGTAAGCGCAAATTTATGCTACTGGACCGATGCTATGAAGTATATACAGTCATTAAAAAAACAATTAGGACAATGGACAAAGTATAAAATTTATGTACTAAGTGTATGGATAGCCAGTTGTCACGTTATCATAGATGTCCGCGATAACGATAGTGTCGGACATTTTATTTACAACATAAAGTATTTTTGTTTAGTTTTTGAGATTTATGAAACTTATTCGGCCTTTATATTTATTTCTATTTTGTGTTATCTTATTAGCTGTTTTGACTGATTTTTTGCGTTTCTTTTTCATGTCGTTATACATAATATATCATATTATCCCCGAGATAGAATAGAGGTTTACTACACCAAAATTTCGCTAGTTATGTGTTTAGGTTTTGCTAAATAAGATGCAGCGAGACTAACATCGTCTAGCATTTACAAAGTTCCTGACTCTGTACTGCCACTGAGTATCTTTAAAAATAACCTATAAGACTTTACCTGACGTGAGACACAGGCGTCGATGATTTTTATTACAGCATTTTATAAAACTAGATTATGATAATGTTTCTTAACTATAACTATTTAAGCTGTTATGATTCATAACAGGTTAAGGTATCGTCGTGAGCACGCAACCATAGAGTAAAATGATCACAAACATATTGTTATCCGGATCCTTTCGAATATGATAATATACGGTCGGACGAATTAGACCGCGATATTTCCGTGCAATAAATTATAAAAGCGATGTCTTTCGGGTCGGCCGTTATGGCATCGTAAATAATCGTCGAAGGCTCGCGTTCCGACTGCAATATCCCGGGAAGGAACTAGCTGGACTGCAAACTACTGTTTCCTGAAGGAAATCGGCTGACGTGATGGTTTTCTCTTAGTGGGTCGAATATGTATTTTTTTTTTATGGTGGCAAGGTTCCCCGTTTGAATGGGCCATGCAATATTTTGTGTTGGTATAATAGATTTCTATTTGTAGACATTTATACCCGCATTAGATTAGATGGTGACCCTAAGAGAAAGAACGAATAAAGAAAGGATTTCATTTAAGAGGGGTATCTATGTCGTGATGAGTGCGATCATAAGATGGGGTTGGAGCTGAGTCAGACTGTCCATGTAATCATTATTTAGAAGATAATAGTCTTACCATAAAAGCTTGTATTAAATGCACAATAAAACAGTTTCTAAATGTATAAGGGTCAAGATCATTCCAAACAACTTATGTATAGTAAAACATGATTATTTAAACATCATTTATGTTTATACATATTACATGCATTAATTTATATTAACGTGACGAATCACACCCGTTGCATTACTGACATGAACCCGTTGCTAGCACAATTTATGTACTATACTAATAATGCGTAAACCAAATTGAATAGGTAAACGTAAATTCAAGTTATATTTTAGTTAGACCTTGACGTTCATAAGTGTTATTTTGTGACCTAAATGAATAAAGATATTTTGATTTGGATTTTTTATTCTAAAAGTAAATTATTCTCTTCGATTTACGCGAATGTTATTCATTGAAATTAAACTACTATATACGGATCTTATCGCGTTTTTATTTGACACTTTATTACATAATTTAGAAACTATTACACTACTATTACTATAAAAATGTACTAATTTTTAAGCTAATTAAATTATATAAACTATTAAAACTATTTATATTTATGTTTACACTTTTCCCGACGTTTCGGTTGCTTTTCAGCAGCCATGGTCACGGGGAGACTAAGATGGTAGTTGTCTCAATGTTCCAGTGTAGTTACTTCAAAGTACCCGAACGTAATTATAAGTATAAGAATAATAGTAGTGTAATAGTTTCTAAATTATGTAATAAAGTGTCAAATAAACAATGCGATAAAATCCATATATGTATAGTAGTCTAATTTCACTAAAATTGAAGTTTAAAATAAATCTCATAGTTAGTAAATATTAGTAACGTACCCTGACATTGCAATTTCTAAATCATAAAAACATCAACATTAATATACATTTTCATTTATTTCATAAATCAATTTGAAAACCTGTTTATTTTTTATTGAATTGGATATATTTTGTTTTTAATGAATCAAACATCTCACACAAAATCCTGTATCATGGGATATTTAAAATCATTCAAACAATGGACACGAAGATCACCCCACCCCGTGTTGATAGATCTTTTCGTGGATCACACAAATTTGTGTTCAAACCCACACATGGCGTAATGGCAATGGTGAGGCGACCATTTAAATAAAATACATCGCCAACCGTACAGTTGCACGGTAGATAATAATTATTATGGCGATTAAATATAATGATCATCAAAAATACTAATTGGTCAGCAAATAATGCACAGCATAACGAGCATCTATACGCCTCAAATCACTGCGTTCCGTCTCGGAAGTGTTAGGTTATGTTAGGTTCCTTTTTTTAAACCCACCCAAAAATGAGAGCCCCGCTATGCGGGGCTACGTCGACTTAGTTTGATGTCTTTAAAGTTTGCTGGCCATGAGTTGCTTATCAATTAGCTATTTCTGCTCACAGATTATATTTTTCTCCTCACAAAAATACCAATACTATGCTAACCATTTAAATAACACCCATTATTATGTTCTTGATTAACGATTAGAGGTTCAGCTAATATTTTTGGTCGCCATTGTTATATACCATGAGCTCAGAGCTTAATAATGCGCCTGCTTAATAATAATAATAATAATCGTTTATTTCAGGTATAACCCATAGAATTTAACTTACTTGCTAACAAAATCAAATAAAAATAAAATTATGTTATAGAGAAATTACAAAAATCAAACATAATATGTATCTATATTTAAAGCAGTTAGGAACTATTGTACTTATTATTATTTATAAGCTTATAGAAATCTGTGACCCTACTGTCAGCGAACATGCCAGTCGCACTACACCGCCACGGGAGGTTGAGCATAACTCGGAAAGCATTGTTGTATTGTACACGAAGCGTGTTATACGCATTCTTCGTGTATTTGTGCCAGAGTTGACTGGTGTAAAACGTCTGACAGTAAGCCTGAAAGAGTGTAATCTTCACCTGCTCGGAACAGTGTGCAAATCTTCTTGCTAACATATAACAGCTCTGGTGCTGCTCAGCTCCTCAATAAGCTCGTTAATATATAAGTTAAACAGAATCGGCGACGTTAACCCCCCCTGTCTTACACCACTGGACAGTTTATAGGGCTGTGAAACATTATTATTCCATTTAATTTGGTTAACCTGATTAGTATACCAGTATTCAAATATGTCAGTGATTCTGGATGGTACTTTTGTTTGTCTTTTTTCTTAGTTCTTGGTTTACAATAGATTCTCTTTAATAGTATGTATTCACTAAATTTCGCCCGCAGTTTCACTCGCGTTAATCTAAATATTTCAATAAACTATTCCTTGGGTGCGATACTTTTTTTCCTGTGTAAAAGATACCCTATGTCCTATTCTGCACCCCTGACAACGTGTATATAATAATTTCATGATGATCAGGCTAAAATTTAAGGCGTGAAAGCGTATCAAAGAACCACATAAACTCACATTCGTATTTATAATGTGAGTAACGATAATATTATTGCATGTATTTGTCTAAAAAAATTAGAAAATAGCATATTTAAAAAGGTATCAACTACCAGAAACCTACTGCTTTAGATAGAGGCGTACATTTCCGATATCATACACGTAACGTATCTTACTATTACCACTAAACTAAATACTGCGCATTTGCTTCAAAAGATTGTATGAACTACAATTAATAGTTATTCCACATTCGTTGTTTCAATATTTGTAAAGACTCCTGAGACCCAGGTTATATGACCAACAGCAGCAATAGTATAAAAATACCGGATAAAGGTCTATATGTTTAACATACATAACTATATACATATCACATAATGTCACGAAACACCGCTTTCACGACTACACGATACGTATTTAAAATTCAATTTACGTAGTTAGTTCACTCCCGAATCCAAGTCATTGTTACGACAGTTGTGAAGCGTGTCCAAATTCAGTACAAGCAAGACTTGTTTAACTTTGTAACATGGAATTTGTCTCCTATTTTGTACTCGGCTGGCTAAAATGACGCATATCGTTGTAGTTATTTTCTTGTTCTTCATACTTTAAAGTACTATTCAACTAGGTTTGTTAGCAGCTTGTACTAGATTCTATTTTATGTATGACTGCCAGCTTATCTTTATCATATGTCAATTAGATATAGATGTCTATTGCGCGAATAGATTACCATTTAGTGCGGCTCCGAGGATTTCGTTCAGAAGAATACTTTCTAGAGGTTACTCCTGTTGAGTGTAACTACATTGTAATATAATAATATATTGTATTATAATATAATAATACATTAGGTTGCGAAAATATTTTAGTATATTATAAAAAATATGACTAAATTAAGAGACTCCGACTAAGTTTTGTGTGTCTAATGAAATAAATAGAGGTATATCACTAAGTTCTCTAAGCTAGCATACTGCTCGCCTAACAGACTCTTTCATACTTCTGCTGCTTCTGAACCAAATTACAGTATGCCCCTCCCTGGACCCCACAAATGGCTTGCAGCGACGAAAGCTTGGATCTTGGCCAACTAATGCCATAGACTAACGAGGCAGTCCTACTCAGAGTTTAATTTTAATAACGTATAATTATATTTTACTATCAGTGATCTCACTCGAGAGATGATAGCTTTTTATAATTTAGGAACGTATGCTCCTCTTGCCATTCCTAATATATTTAAGATCTAATTAAGTTATAATTTATTGAAAAAAAGCACTTCACTTGTAATAAGCTATGAGAGATTATACAATGTATACAAAAACACAGACTTTATTTTTTTAATAAATTAAATTAAGTCAAAATGTATTCTTACGCTGATTTTACATACATAGATGTCAAGGAAAATATATTTTCCTTCTGTTTGTATACCTTTGTATATTCTTCTGAATATTTTATTTTCGTAAAACTGTAAAAGCTATTAAACCAACTTATCAGCCTTTTCTTTACGTCTTTTTTTCATAGAACATAATTGGAGATTACGTTTCAAGTAGCTATTTTCATTAAATTAGTTTTATAATACATGTTTGTTTGCGTATTACGGGTTGTATGAACGCTTTGTGTTATAATTATTACCTCACGAAATATTAAACAAAATAGCAAATTAGTTGTGTACGAATATTAATTTAGATATAAAGTGGTGTTTATGACATGTTTCAATGCGATTAAATACAATTTTAATCAATATTAATCACGTGCTGTCTTCTTGTTAGTGTAAGAACGATTGTATGACATTTGTCTTGTAGAAAATTGCATATTGCAGTATGTGAAACTCTCCCTTACTGTTTTCAAAATAACGATACGTATTTTAGTGTAGGTTATGGTAAAACAAAAAGGGAATAAGCAATATAGGAAATAGTTTTAACGATATTCAAAATTTGGCAAATGTAACAGTATCAGTCTATTTGATGAAATAATTAAATTTGTTATGAATAAAAACTTTACACTACAGATCATCTAAGTTCATTTGAAAAGTGTTCTAATGAGTATCATATAAACTTTCTTGTTTTTTTTAAAGTGTCACTTGAGGTAGAGAAAGTAGGCCAAGTTTCACAAACCTTAACCTATTTCGTTTTAATATTCTTGATGCTGCTATTTACAGAAACATCAAAATAGTGACGCTTCTTAGTAATTATTGATGTAACGCATTTTATATACTGATCCACTAGATCCTTATTTATTGGTCTGAAACAGGGTTAGATTTGCGTAAGTTTATAGATGGGAATCAATTCGCGATGTGCGTTTATCGATTGTACATACGAATTATTCGATTCTTTTGGTATTCGGAATCGATATATTAAATATAACTATTTAGATGCTGCACCTTTGACCTCTTTCTATCACAAGTCTTTAGATTATTTAGAAAGCTTACATATATATATTATTATACATTTATTCATTTAATAAACACTAAGAAAATGCTAGTTTTAAGAAATAAATTATAGGGTATCAAAAATCTTTTTACTTTTTGGCTTCAGATTGGTAGAAGCAGTATTCTTCTATGATTACTACGCCATCTATAAGAATATTGAGGAATCATCTCTCTATGCTAATATGCCAATATACACATGCATATGGTACTTCAGGAATGGCAAGATGAAGTTTTTTGTAAGGTTTACGAAAAAGTGCACATGACACTCCGGCGCTACAAAGTCCTTTAAATAAGTTACCGTGGCCAATAACGATCAGTAGAGGCTACGGCTATATGCCATCTTGGAGGTATAAAAATGGACAAAGTTTATTGAGTAAATTCCTTACATACATTCTAGGAATATCTATCAGGAATAAAACTTTGCGCATCGCAGTTACATTTACTAACGTTGCGTCATAAGGCAATAATGCCTTAATGACACCAAGATTACATTATATTTTCTTAGCTTTTCTACTGACGTCATAACTGCTAATGTGATTATTCCTGTGCAGGCGGTGACGCGGCGCTCGCGTCAGTCAACGTCGGCGCAATGGTCGAGGTCGTTTCGCGGCAGCGTCATGCCACAGGACGACACTGACGTTGATGACGTGTTCTTCGTGCCGCCTACGTCAGCGACGCCGTTGCAGCACCACGAGGAGGGGGATCAGGCTGATGGAACTAAGGGGTAAGCTTTCCAATAATCTGAATATAAGGCGATAGGTAGATCGACGATTATCATCAATCATTCGAATTTTCAAAGCCATCGAAATATTCGAATGTTTAACGAACATTCGAATGAATTAAACTTTAGTATTGATTGACTATTTTATTACGTAAGAGAACCGCTATTCGATTTTTCAAGAGGGATGGCAGAATGCCGTAAACAAAGATTATCACTATTATCCGATTTTATATGAAGCATCGCTTACAAACGATGAAACTCGAGCGATAGATTCATCATTAAATCAGGTTTCGAAAAATTACAAGCTAGAGATATTTCTCATGGTTGTAATTTAGATGGTCATTTCATGATGATAATTTTGCTCTTTATATTTAGTTTTAAAAGTGAATAAGGTCCTTCAGACCGAATTTCGGTCATGGCGACCAATCTTACCAGAAATTAGCGATTCGCACAGGTTATTGAAGAGCATAATACAGCATACTCAGAACTCGATCCCAAGGCCATTGCTGCGCCGAACTTGGCGATGAAACAAACTCTGACTGATAGAATACCGAAACTAAAGGTTTCCTCTACGTATTCGGAACTCAAAAACTTGAACGTTTATAACTTAAGACGAAGCTATTACATAAAGCTCGCGATACTCAGTTACTAACTGGCGTCAAGTTGTGTGCTAAGTTCGGCTAATAATCCTGTTCCAGCCAGATTCTCTCGTAACGTCGTGTTGCTAACTCGACAGATTAATTAACTAGTCGGTTATTACACACTTGAATACTAAACACAGTATACTTTATTAATTATAAGTTAATAATTATACATTTAAAAGTATACGGATAAAGATATGTTATACTGGAGTGAGAATTTGGAGTCCTTTTTCAAATTTTGACCTTCTTGAAACTGGTTTCATATAAGAAGTTCACTCATAAAATGCTTTAAAAAATATTGTGAATGTGAAATTGACCACTTTTTATATGCCTGTTTTCACTTATGCTAATATTTCAGGTGTAAGTAGTATTGTAATAAAGAGTACATATTTTAAATATTGAATTTTCATATCTCTTTCCTAAACATTACAAGAAACTATATTAAATGAAATTGATATCGCATATTTTTCTTGTTATATATAAAAAGTACAATGGACTCTTTAACATAATACATTTTTAAAACATCCACATTTTATTAAGTCATTAATAACGTTTTCTGATTTAGGATCGATTATAATCAGAAAATTAACCTAAACTGAGAAATCAATTTGGAGGTTCAGAGCAGTTTCATATAAATCTGCCAATATCACTTTTATTAGGCTGATAGATATCTAACGATTGACAACATATATACATACATAGATTCACGCCTGTTACCCAGAGGGGTAGGCAGAGACTACGGATTTCCATTTGCTACGATCCTGACACACTTCTCTGGCTTCATTCACTTTTATAACATTTCTCATACACGCTCGCCGGTTTAAGATGCTCTTAACCTGGCCTTTATCTAAAACGTCTCCGACCTGATCGAGAAACGTTCGCCTAGGTCTTCCCCTTGCGACTGTTCCATTCACACTAGCCTTATAAACTTCCTTAGTCAGTCTTTTCTCGTCCATTCTTTCTACATGCCCAAACTAGCTTAGCATACCCTTTTCTATTCTCATCACTATATCCACTTTCATGCCGCCTCTCTCTAATCACACTATTCCTTATTCTATCTTTCAGAGTCACATCACATATGTTTCTCAGCGCTCTCATTTCTACAGCATTTATTCTGCTCTCGTGCTTCTTTTGCCATTGACAAATTGGACCAAAATCAAAATCTAATCAAAACCAAAACATCTTTATTCATTTAGGTCACAAGATAACCAAAGTAAATAAACAATAATATGAATTTACATTTACGTTTACCTGATACCACGTTCAGCAAAGCAAAGGCGTAGGACCAATGAGAAGAACAAAAAAGCCAATCAGCACTTCATATCTCAACTGGACTGAACAAGTTTATTCGTATTCGAAGTGTTTAAAGGGTCTTATGTTCATGAAAAAAACTCAAAGAAGTAGGCGGGTATTATGGACTTCACTTGCTAATAATAATAAAAATCTATCACATACACGCAACAACATCTAGCCCAAACTAAGCAGAGCTTGTACTATGGGTACTAGACAATGGATAAACATAGTTTTTTTTTGTAAATACATACATGTTATACATAGAAAATAATACTTGCATATAATATGTATATCTGTTGCACAAAGTTTTATCAGTAAAGAGTTATTTATCCTAACATATTTCTGGAAAATTTCTAGTTTGGATTGAGAACGTTCGCCTTTCTTTTCCCACTGTTGCATTCATATATACCATTATGGTCAATCTTTTCTCTTTTTTTCCGGATAACGTCATTCTATAAGATAATAATGTTCTCCAAACCGGATTTCGGTCACGACGGCTAATCTTAACAAAGAATAGCGATCTGTGTAGGAGATTATTAATTATTATAGTGCGCAAGTGTATGCGCAAACATAAATATACTCTGTGTTCCCTCACTCTCATAATGCGATGGGACACCAATCCGTCACGACTGGAGAGATATAAGGTGCAACACCGCCAACTTCCTAACTCCGCGCTCGTATTGAGATTTCTTCTATAATAACTTTTTATTTCCCCGACTCGGGATACAAACTCGGCACCTCATGCACAGTAGTCGCATTTACTACCGCTGCGCCACGTAGTCAGTCAATTACGATTTACTTTAATGTTTATTAGATTCATAGTAGGTCTGGATTTCTAAATATTAATATTTTCTCATACATACTTGTTTGTAGTCTAAACGGTAATATATTATGATTGTTTACACTGTACACGTAGGTTGTTTACCTGTGACGACACTGTGTCATTGAGCGGGCATCGACATATAATTTGCGAATTCAAAAAGGTTAGGTCTCTGCATTGTCTATTCAAAACCTAAACTCAGTCTAATTTAGTGGCTACTGTCCTAATGAAAATTCTAAAGGGTATTTTGGTTAATAAAATTGTGATGACGAATAGCAAGAGTAATTAATTTCAGGCTTCATATTAGGCAGGTTTTGAAAAGTCGTCTGGCAGCATGTTATGCGGTCGTTAACTTTTTATTTTAAAAAGCGTTTTTATTATTCGGGCTTGTTTTTGCTCACTATATGGAAAGGACTACTAGGTATTAAACACTAAGTAGAATTAACTCAAAGCACATTTAATTGGCTCTTGTACAAGACGTATGATTTCATAGAATGGCTGACACATAGAGTCAGCCGTGTTTGATGGCTTTGAATTTTGTGAGACCTTTTAGCAGTTAAGTTACACGATCTATGTACTTAATTTTCTATATTGGATTAGGATCTACGACTTAGTTTTAAAAAACATCATGCAACTCGGGAGCTTTACGATTTCTTTACAAGATGTAAGATGGGTGAACGATGGAAGGCCATGCTCCTTCATTCACTCACAATAAGACCCATCGAACTAATGTGTTAGTCTGAGTAGAAGGCATTTGTCATTACATGGCAATTACTACAACTTTTTAAAAATTGGTCCACCCACCTTATATAATTTAGTAAGATTTTCATATTAAGTGAACCATATATATAAGGTTCTTTTTGAAAAATAAACAATCTAAAAAATAAAATACATTACATTTTTACCGTATTTTAGATAATATAAACATGCGGTTTAAGACCTTTACTTTCATTAATCTTTTAATTATCTGTGACAAATGTCATACATTTATTCTATAATTTGTCTTTCTAATTCATCGATTAGCTTTCTAAGGGTGCAATATAGCTTTTGAAAGTTCAAGTATGTGACATACTATGGATATTCTCCTACAGGTTTGTTATTTAAAAATAAATGGTTTTATGAAGTAGAATTATTATATACAGTGATACCAGAAGACGATCAAAACACAGATAAGAAACGTCGTCTACAATGGACCTGCGTACTTAACACAAATATCAGTCCCAAATCTTTGTGACAAGGGTCTGTGAAATCGGAGATTAAATCTTCAGCATACACTGACATACACATACTTATGTATATAACGTATGTAGGTTCACGAGAGATTTAGGTATAAACTAATATATAGAAAGTCTTGTGGCTTTACATTGTATCTGTACCCATGGGTTTTGTTTATAGAGATTGACGATTGGTTGGTTTCTTTAGCGATTCAAGTTACAAACGATCTACAGTAACTGCAGCTTTGCTAGACCCGTTTCTCTACCTAGCAATCCAGATTCTTTATATTCTATCTCTCAAACTAAATAATGGCAGACGAGTATAAAGCCGTTGAGGACTGCAGCTTAAGTAATTACATACTAAAAATAGGAAGATAATGCCAAGAGTATGCGTAGTCGCTTTACAATAATAAACTATTGACGACAGCCAAATAACAAACAAGGCCACATGATTTAAAAAAGAAAGGAGGTTCATTATAATATATGTATTTTACTTAGTGAAAAAGCCGCTGTATCATCAAGAAGAGGCGATTCGCCTTCGTATTATACATTCCTTTGATATCGTAGCTTTGAATATATAATGCAATTATAGAATGTATTTTAACATTCACTAATATCATAATCAGGGATGTTCTTTGATAGATTTCTTTTGGCTATTTTTCGTCTGTAAGTAACCCATTTATTTTAAGGTGGTAGAAGAACGAAATAAGTTATTGTATTGATCTAGCAATAATACGAAAAAGTAAATGCGACTGCCGTGCATGTGGTTTTGGGTTAGATTTCCGGGATGGGAGGTTTTTGGATTATATTTATTGGCATAGAATTTTCAATAGCTGCCCGGCGTCAGAAAGTTGGCGGTGATGAACATACCCTGTCTTGGAAAATATTTCATGTCGTTGGTTTTGCGTCTGATCTTTCTTCAGTCGTCTAAGGTTACTAGAACAGCCGAAAGAGATCAGGCGGATCTATGCGAGTGTGGCAACAGAGAGTGCACTTGTGTTTATGCACTCAGTTAAATATCTACTGCATGGACATCCTAGTCTTTGTTAAGACTGATCAATATTTGCTCTGCAGAACTTTAATATTATTGTTATATGTATACCTAATCGAATAATAAGCTGATTGCGCTCTCCGCCAAAGACAGTGATCCACGCATACGTTAATTAAATAGCATTGGCATTTAGCAAATGCGACATCGCGTAATTGCCCTCTTCACATAAGCTATACAAATATTATAAAGAGAGAGTGCATTTTGTGAGATTGCGTGTGTTTCTGTTTAGAATACTTGTTAAAAAAAGGGCTTAACTAATTTTAAGGCATTTTATTACGGTATGCTGCTAGTACGATATACAAAACATTACATATACAAAACATTATAGTATACCGCTAGTACGATACACAAAACATATAAACCAAGGATGTCGCAAAACAACCCGAAAGTCTAAAAAAAGGAGTGTAATATAAATAATAATAATAATAGTGGCATCACCATACAGTTAAGATTATTCCGGTCATTATTTTATCTACAGGACTCATTCCAAAATCACTTCATACATCACTTAAAGAATTAGACTTGCATAAAAATGCATATAACGACAGAAATCCGTTATCATCGACACTTGCTCTATAGACCGCCGATTCTTAACATCCACTACACAGACACCTACAACAATACTCAATGAACCGACCCACTTGGCATAAGCCCGTGATAGGTTCACACTCAACAGCATTAAAGCTGAGATTTGAAATATTTTATAAACCACCATAATAATAATAAATTTATTGACACCAAAGAAAGTACAAGATTGTATACATCATAGTACCTAGTTATATGTACCAGCCGCTATGTTATTATGGATGTAATAACTTATTTAAATTAATGTCCCACGCGCTAGGAAAATCCTGTGTTGCGAGGGACATCCATCAGTCTTTCATAGTGATTACAATTTTGATTATGCGTACTGTATTACAATATTATATAATTGTAATAATAGTATGCGTGTGTGTTGTGTGTGTATGTGTGGGTTGTGCTTGTATGTGTGAGCATGTGTGTGTGTGTGTGTGTGTGTGAGGGTGTGTATGTGTGTGTGAGGGTGTGTGTGTTTGTGTGTGTGTGTGTGTGTGTGTGTGTGTGTGTGTATGTGTGTGTATGTGTGTGTATTCGTATGTATTTCGGGATATTTAAGGTAGTGTGGAGTTTGTTGTATAGCAGGTTAAGTAACAGTAGTGTCGCTGCGCGAAAGCGGTCTTAGTATATACTTTAGGGCAAGCAGGTTTAGATCTTCTTCTTCGTGTAGTGGATGGAAGGGTTTTTGGTGGGAGACTTAAATGTCTTCTTATGGTAGCACGTAGGATATACATTTGTTGCACTGTCATTACATTGTACTCAGCATAAAGTTTTTGTGTAGGGTATCTAAAAGGTTTATTTAACAGCGTATTAGGGTATTTTGGACCTATTATCTTTTTGTTATATCTAATCTGAACTTGTTTTGTTTCCAGGGCGCGATCACCGTTGGGTTCCAACAGCGTAGAATATAGAAGACCAGAGAGGAGCGTGTCGTGGGGAGCGGGGGGAGCGCGCATCCACACACCAATGTTAGAGCCTTTGGCAGACAACTCTAATAGGAGGCAGTTCGGCATGGGCGTTGTTGGTAGATTCTTTAGGTAAGAAAGCATGAAATTAAACGACATAGTCACAATATACAAAAAACAAAATAGAAGAGTGACAACATTTTCAACACACCACCAGGTTTATATGACTTACGCATGTACCTGTGCAGTAAATATGTTTTACAAGCGTAATGTAAACTGACATTATCTAAGTAATGTAGACTGCATGGATAGCGTAGTGATTATGTGATCGCCTTGGTTGCTACTACGGTATCAAAAATGTATGTGTTCCACAAATTGTTGATCCGAATCTGGATGTTCCTTATATAATTTGTTTGAATGTTCGTAAAGTCCACTACAGTGTCTAAACAGTACAACACATATTGTTGAACCCACCATCAGGTTTGTATACACACGCATGTATCTGTGCAGTAAACGTATTTTAAACGTATATCGCAAAGTAATTTATAAAAGAGATAAACTAACTACCTTAAAGCCGCTAAAATTATGTGAGGCTATTAGTTAGCCGTGCTTGAACAAGAAAGAAGGCAAAATCAATCTTGCACATTTAATAGTTAAGACGTAAGGTTTACCATTCATTTAGTTTGGCTTAAGGAATATCATTTTTATGTGTAATAAGTTATGATTCGTGTATGCGGGATGTTCAATGTCACAAAGTATAAATGTGGTCAATCTGCTGCTTAAATTTCACCATGATACAAGAAGCTTAAATAGATAACAAATATTGGGATTCTACTGCAAACTACTGTAATTGCTTAATCCGTCATTTAGAGAGGAGAGTACTTTAGGATAACTAAATACATGGTTCTAGGCGTTAAAATTAGTTTATAGTTATTTAATATACAATTTGCGCAATCCGTTATACTTTGTGGTCAAAATCGTGTACGAGTATAACAGATTGCGAAGAGATTCATGTCTTCTAAAGTCATAGCCTTCAACAATAGTTCTGTGAAGTAATTTCTAGGTCACTCATATATCATGAATATTGGATTATGATAAAAAATATAAAGACCTAGCATACCCAACGATAGGTATAACAAATTGAGGACAATCCCTTCGGTCGACAAAATGCTCGGTTAATACACCATTTACGCTCTGATTTGGCAGTTTTTATTCCGGAATAAAAATTCTACACAAAAATGTAAAAAAGTACTTTTAATATATGCGCTGTAAGTTTTTATTTCTAAGCTCTTTTTAAGTAAAACTGGTTAAACAAAGAATTTAAATTTTTGAGAGAATATTTTGCGGCGGTCGTCGACCGTATCGATTCGGACAGCCGCAAGTAATTATTAAAGAGCTGAGCAGTCCTGTGTATTCTGTTTTGTTTTGTATGCTTCAGACGATACATTTTCGTGTAAGTATTTACAAAATATCTTTACTATAAGTATGATAGTAACGTATTCCACAATTTCCAAAAACGAAAACTAAAATAAATAATTATCCATTCATTCACTTTATAAAGTAGGTTTTATATGACTGCTATGGCACCTGGTTAGTAGTCACTTAAATGGACGCCTCGGTAATTTTTCATGTGCGATGTTTTATGTGTTCGTACATTTTCATACAACGAATAATTGTACGACGTAGACAATAATTGATCCGAGCCTTGTCTTTAAGTATTTGCATTCGAATGGTTGTGCGAGCAGCAATACCGTGATAAATCTAGGTATGAAGCGCCAGCAAGCAATTCTAAAATTGTCAGACAGTCTAAAGTAACTCACGAAAGTCGTTGCATGAAAACCACATAACAAAACCTGCATGGCTGCCTCTATCAATCGTTTTAATACGAATTAGGTCAGTATAGAGGACCATTTTATCTTTATCACGTAATTATTATGAAGCCTGTGTTTAAGCCTGTCAGCAGTATTGAAATTTACAAAATTAATAATAATTATTTTTAATTTACTTAAGGCTAGGCTTTTAAATACAAAACAATATTATGTATTTTTAATGAACATAAAATAATATTTAAAATTCGTCTGAGAGAGAATGTGTAAAAGTTAAAATTATAAAAAGTTAAAATAAATATTGATGATAATTTATGTACCTACGAGTACGTATTCAACGTAAATTTAAAGCTTCTTAGTTTCTTGCATAAACGATGAAGTTCATAAGAAAGCATTTTAAAGTACACATTTATATTTTAGAAAATTTTCGCTACAGAAACAATTTTTGTCCAAATCCACCAAGTTAATTGAGTGGAGGAAATAATTTTTATTTTTCGTTAAAATGTCAGCGATAACTCGGCTGCGTTGTAGTAAATAAACAGGCCCAAGTGGGTCAAAGGCAGTGAAAATCAAGGACACCCTAATAAACTTTACGCCGCGGCCTAGAATCACCATCCGCTTTATTATTTAGTTTGATGGAGCCTATTTAGTAAATATTGTGTAATTATACTTACTTTCGAGAGCCCTTATGGAAACTATTTCGTATTTCGCTGAGTGGAGATTTGTTGAATGTTTATTAAAAGTTGTAATATGTATCGAGGGCACTGATAATATATGTAGCATTTTAGTGTTTATATAATAATTATTAACATTTATTACTTTTAAAGTGTTTACTGGTGTAAATAATTGCTATTATGCAAAACTTGAAACAAGTTAATTTATCAGTAATATTTTAGTAGCAACGTAATATGTACAAGTCAAAACAGAAATATGTTTCAAAAATCTTTTAATTCACACAATGTAACACTTATGAATGTCACACTTTGGTGATTATAGAATTTACTGGAATTTAATTTAGATAAGTTGATTTGAGGAAAGGACATTACAAGCTCTGCTTAGTTTGGGCTAGATGATGTTGTGTGTATGTGGTAGAATATTATTATTATATTATTATTATTATGTGTGATTAAGACAAAGCTATACAACCAGTAATACGCTTTCTTATTCCCGCGCATGCAATGTCAATAGTCTAGAGTTAGATCTAAATAGTGATAGATTTAGATCTAGAGATAGTGCTAAGAGCCCAGGCCTGTATATTGTCCCAAAATATTTATAAAATCAATGTTGTACATGCATTTTCACGTTACGTTGATAGTCGGAATTGGAAAACAAGATTACACATGTAATCACAATTACGCTAACGGACTTTGCAACATAAAATTGTAGTGGACTTGTTTGGCAGTTCTAAAAATATTTTATCTTTGTAGGGGAGTATGAATCGGCACTAATGTTCTTTGTGTGAGCGTTTGTGCGTATTATTTGTATGTTACGCAACAATGCAAGCTGATCTATGTGAAGCGTTTTCTCTCTTGTGTAAAAACCATTAAATCTGCGAATGACGCAATTGTATAAATGAGAACTCTCAAGGCTTGTTAGGTATTTTTTTAAGACACTTTATAATGTCGCGGAGAATCTTACAAACATTAAAACAACGGACACAAAGAGTATCCAGACTAAGAACAACTGTTTGTGGAATTCACAATTTCTTGGCTCGTGTGAGTCAAATAATAAGAGTGAGAGTGGTGAGGCAACCAATGAGTCGAGCGTGCAGAGTTATGAGTTGGCCTTTTCGTCATGATATGTCCGTGTGATATTGTGACGAGACTGGCTGTTATTATTGTCCGTTACTTTAATGATTATAAAGCTCTCATCACAAGCAGATGATCACAAAATAATTAAAATAGGGTACTTTAATCATTTTGTAGTAGATAACATTCAAAAGCGAACGTTTTGCAATGTGTCTTATGTAGCAACTTGGATGAATAATTGATCGAAGAAAATGAATAGTATACATGAACACAAAAGATTGGGGCCGACACAAAAGATCCCACTGGGTCGAAGTGTCGGCGGTCTGCACTGACTGGCCCCCACACACAAGATAAGATACATGAACACAGTTTAAGTTACTTATTAAAACGTAATATGACGTTTTAACACGCTCCAGTATAATACGCCTTATTTTGTTATCACGTTTCATCTTACTAATATTGAATGTGACATTTTTGTTATTTCCTGCTTGGTTTACCAGGATTACTAAACACATTTTTATAAACGTTATCTTGGAATTTCATAAACCCAGAAGTTGTTATTTTTGCGGAATAATTGGGAGGAAAAACTCGTGAATGTTTTATTTTAAGTAATGCTATATTATGGGTAATTAAGTAGTGTAATTGGCACAAGTCGTTTTATTTAAATAAATACATGAATTACGACAGAGTGCATTTCCAAGAAATTCCTATTTGTCTAAAGCATAAGTTACAATACATTTTGTTTAGTACATCAATATATGTATATTTAATGGAATGAAATAGAGTAGACGATTAATATAGGAACTGTAAAAGTATTAAATCCAAACTAATTAATCCTATTAGAACAACCATAAAACATAAAAATGGTAGCGAAACTTTCCTTAATTAACAAACTAGGGACATTTTAATGAATCTTACTTAGAGTAACAAAGAAAGATTAAAAAATAATAAGGGAGGTGCACGGTATCGTGTCTGCCATAATTCACTTGGGCCTTATATATCACGATGTTTACGAACTTCACTTTAAAACTTGCTGTAATGGATTTTTAAATTAATATCCGTGAGGTTGATTTATTAACAGTTTTATTTTGATTACTGAATTTTAAAAAACTGTCTTACTTAAGAATAAATGCATTTTCAATACTTAGACATACGCTTGCATATCCCAAGGGGAATGGAGAGGGGCAATTAAAAATAGACCTATAGAAAGTCGGCGAAATGTGGGTGTAATCCCCCTCTGGCTACTTCTTCAAGGATATAAGCATGGGACTGCATATATATTAATATTATGGATATATTTATAACTGACATATATATATATTTATAACTAACCTAAAGATAGAAACAGCAGCGATAGCCAAGTGGGATAGCCACGTTATTATTTATTACCGTTGGACTGCCACGCAGAAGTCTTGAGTTCGATCCCAAGGCGCGCGTCTCTGACTTTCGAAGTTATGTGCGCATTAAATAGTTATTTATTGCTCGCTTTACCAGTGAAGGAAAACATCGTGAGGGAATCTGCATGTCCGAGAGTTCTCCATAGTTCTCGAAGGTCAGCGTGGTGGAATGTGGCCTAACTCTTCTCACACTGTAAAGAGGCCCGTGCGCAGCAGTGGACCAGTTTGATATAGGACTGATATTATTACCTATAGAAAGATATGAGAACTCGATTTAGCTGTATATTGTTACCTAACCATAAAAATTCTTTGGCTCGTGATTTACAATATTCGTTAGGTTTTCTTCCTTATCTCATTCGAAGTTCCGGTTACGGTTATAGTTTAAGAAAAACCGTGATATCTTCTATTTTAGACGAAATAACCTATTCTACCTGAATCTCTATTTCAATCTTTAATATCTTTTTTTTTAAGACATTTCCCGCACTAGGACTGAATCTTGTGTCGCGGGGAACTTTAAAAACATTGAAAACAAAGAACACCCAGACTCATAACAACCATTTGTGGATCACAAAGTTTTGTCCTCGTGACGAACCCACAACACTTGGTGCAGTAGCAGAAGTGAGGCGACTACTTAAACCACTACGCCATCCGTGCAGTCAAATCATCATCATCTTTTTTTATTACTAAAGATCACTTTGACAAGGAATTCATCACTTGCCATTCCGTTCTGTCGACACCACTGCGCCTGTTTCTAATGTCAAATCATTTATACAAACTAAAATAAACTTTTCTTACAGGCGTTCTCTCCGAAAATCTGTTACTCATCAAGAAGAGGTGGCTCGTCAGTTGGATGAGCTGACAGACTACCGGCCGTATTTTACGTGGTGGGTCAGCACAGTGCAAACACTGGTACTGCTGCTGTCTCTCCTGTGCTACGGCTTTGGACCAGTGGGGTTCGGGAGGCACACGCACTCGGGGCAGGTGCTAGTGAAAAGCTTGAGCTTACAGCAGGTGGGTAACGCAGAATATCAAGCTGTTTTGCATGTCTTATAATGAATATACATGTGCAATATGTAGTAGCGCTATGATTAATATTTAATATTTCTTGACCTTCGTCACATTCTGTTTGAATAAGGAGCTAGTCAAAAAAATATAACATTAGAGAACAATATTATATTTTTGATTCCATTTCCAAACTTTAACTGAATGTTGTCATTAAATATTTATAATCGTATTCTTATAAGAACACTTAATCATTGAAGTTATGATTAAGGTAATAAAAGTATCTGTAAAGTATACGGACAATATTATTATGATGGCTGTATTGTCAGCATAGTTATTTTTGAGCTGCAGTGGCCTACCAGCGGCAAATACAATCGCTCACTATATACATATGTCTGATATGCCAAACATTGGCTGATTTATGTAAAATTTACAATATCCAATTGATGCAAAAGGTTGTTCTCAATATATCCTAATTCTTACACACATTTTAATAGCGTCGTTTTTGGGACACAATTGGGACTTTTATTACATAAACATGATTTTGCTTTAAGTTTTGTGCCAATCCCTAGTGTTTGTCTACCTTTCCAGCAAACAGGCCTGAGTACGATGTATGTACGTATAAAAATACGCCGTGTTTGCTTGACTGATGTCGGTCACCCGGAAAAGGAAGTAGAAACTACAAAATATTACTACACATGACCCTGGCATACTTTATTGGTTCATTGTCCTTTTCACATACCCCATACACTCTCGTTTGTTTAGAGCATCCTTAACTTAGCCTCTCCAAAATGTCTTTGAGAAAATGTTTCACCTAGGCCTATTTTTTAAAATTTATAACCTCAAAGTAGATTGTAAAATTTTTGGAACCTTATTCTTAGTGCCTATTTGGCAAAAGAAGACTTTAATATTAAGCATCGCTGTCAATTTTGCCCGCGATAAGAGTACGAACGTTTTACAGTTTCCAAAACATTTCATATTGATTGCCTACTTTATTCACACTTGAATAGGTAATTTTATGTGGCGTCTCATATAAAATATATAAAAAGACCTTTTCGGGGGCCACGTTCAAAATCGTGAAATGTTTATGACTTCTATGACTTTTATAGCGTTATGATGGCCCACAGTGATTTTAAGAGTTCACACGTATGTGAAAATAGTTGGGGTTTATTTTTCATTGATATTTTATGGTCTTCAAACTATTTAATGAGAGTCCCGTACACTTTTTATATGAAATACTTGTGTTCTGTATTTTAAAAGTAATACCTACGATTTTTACCAATAGCTCACTGTGGTATTTTTGTCTTATAGTTTTTTTCCAAATATTAAATTCTTGTTTGCTCGTACGTTATGAATACTGAAACTAATTTATAAAAAAATGTCTATACGTAGTATAATTGAATGTTTTTTAACTTACAAATCTTAATTCCAGATTATTATATCGATATATTTTATATCCTATAACTCCTAGGCAACAGTATAATTGCTAACGCAAATTATTCTTCTTTGAAGTTCTTGGACACAAAAACACGAAATAGTGAATGTTCTCTATATTGTACTATATTACGGTTTTACTATTTAATACAAATAGTGAAAATGTAGTATAATTATATATTAACACAACAGCTTATTATCATAATTTACTGAGCTATTGTTGTAAAGAATGATAAAATTAACGGTATAGTCGGTCAAACCTATACGAAAAGGCTGAAATATTCTGTCAAATATATTATTTATCACAATATATTTAGAGGAGTCGAGTTTGTTTCGCTTATAATGTAACTGTACACAAAACTCAACCACAGCTAAAGCAAACTGTATTATCTTTGTCATTATGATTACAAACACATCACAAGATACCCTGTTTATACCTCAGCGAGAGGGGTGTGTCGGTAATACTTACCCCATACATAATTAATCTCACATACGTAATATTGAAGCCATCGTACCTGTATATAGCGCTTGAAAATTCAATAATGTGACATTTTTTATAACATGTCTTACGTACGTCAGAAATACCTGAGCGTGTGACAAAAATATACGTATATATGTACATACAAGTATGTACACGAATGTTCTCTTCATAAAGCTCTTCATCCTCCGAATTCCGTTTCTTTGTACAAGACTTAGCATAACAAGGTTATATGAGGCAAAGCTTTTAGACAAAACACGTTTGGCGCAGATTTGATGCTTGAGCTCGACATTGCATGATATTTACCCAGAGGATATATTGATGTGGCGTACCTAGCTTTTGGTTGCCTGTTAGTTCTTTTAATAGAATCTAGAATATTCTATTTGAGTTACAGGCTATCGTTAGTTTCTTAGTTATGCTTTTTATATCGAATAGTTCTATTCTGTTTAAAAACATTGTGTTTTGTAATTATGATGATTATGTCACTTTAATTTACTGTTTGAAGTTGATTACGCCTGTTCCAAAGGCTGTCATTCATTAAATGTCTTTGTGACGGGTAGTCGTACCCAACCCAGATACTGGGTTATGTCATAAGTGTATAAAACTTCTTACTGAATAAATTGCTGCATAAATATCCAGAACATAAAAGCTGCCTTAGTTGGCTAGAAAGACTTAATCTTATCTATCTCACAAAAAGCAAATTAATTAAAAACACTAAACTTCTTTCTGGACTTCATCATTCTCAACCGCAGCACGCATTTATTTTTATATCTACCTCTCAATATTAACAATTAGCAAGTACCTAGCCACAAAGGGTGTACGTTCATTGTGGCGCAAGGGAAAAGCGACACAAAGTAAGAGTATTAGTGAGCGAGCTCTAAAAGTAGGTCACACGGGCTTTGTGCGCGCCTCTTTTGTCTGCTTTTTGCTGCTTAGCACAGTCTTTCATGATGCTATCTTTTAGCGAATGACCGCAAAAGGTCCCTCTATGTAATTCGGGTTCAGTGGACTTTTGTGGTCGGCTCCGTAAATATGTTTTGTGTGTTCATTTACGTTTCTTGGTTCATTAAGATTTTAAGAATAGTGAGTTTAGTGGCTTTTATAAATATATATTGTTTTGTTTGCTGCCAAATTTATACATAATATTATATTTTGGGAGATATTTCAATTTCGTATAGTATTGCCCTACAAATATGAGCACGCGTTAATTATTGCCTAGGTCAATAATCATAAAAACATTGATTTAAATTTAAATTGTATCTTAAAAACTTGCTTTAAATATTTTAATTCGAAATAAAGCAAATGTTATGCATTTATTTAATTATTTACTTTATTACATATACAAGCAAACACTGCGTTCTGAAACAAAGAACCGTTGAACCGAACCGTATTGTAGGCTATCAAAATATTGATCTTATACATGAACAGTGCACGGTAAAGTATACAATGTTATTCAACGCATGGAAAGCCTTCAACAAGATGTTGATATATGTACATTCTTGCCATGTTTACAGAGGTAATTAAACTATAATTACTTTCGCTCTGCATAATTATACTGCCTTATACTAATAACTGATATGTTAATTGACAAATAAGCCTAAAATGATTTCCTTTTGCATGTAATTAACGTGTGTCAATCAGCTTGTATGCTCTTTTTACTTACGCAATGTTGGCGAGCTACAATAGTTAGGAATACATCATACTGCGTAAGCACAGCATTATTCTTGTTTGCTCTCTAAAATAATACTTGAAAATATCTTATAGGAGGAAGTTTATACTTGATACCAGTAGGTCACCATGAAGATGTTTATTCGAAATTTCAGATCAAACGAATTATTATGGATAACTCTTGAATCGCGCTCCGTATTCGTATTTCGTTTTTTTTAAAGTGAAATTACTACATTGTTTGGGTAGCTCTGTGATAGATTTTAGTTAGTTTATGCGTTGCACGATATGAATAGTAATAAACTTCAGCCTGGAACTACGGTTTTAACATTTCATGTTACTCATGTTTCTCCAACATAATATACTTTGGTTCGCAACCGAACTAACTTAAGCCCGTATCACTTATTTCCAGGTCGAATGGGAAGAACCCGCCTCATTCTGGCTGGGCCCCAGAGCGGCGGATCTTATACATTTAGGAGCCAAATTTGCACCCTGTATGAGAAGGGACGCGAGGATAGCGAGGGCAATAGCAGCTTCGGCAAGGAGAGAAAGAGACACCGCGTGCTGCATACGGAACGATGATTCTGGATGTGTGCAGTCTTCTAAGGCTGATTGTTCGGTGAGTAGAAGAAGGCTTGTTTTGACTTTTGAGATGGTATTGTAGATGATTTTATTTATGTATTGTTTGGCATATATGTAATCCGACAATATATCGAAAAGAGAGAAATAGAGAGACAGAGAGAGGGAGAGAGAGTGCATGGACAAGACTAGCAAAAAAATGGCCAGTATCATAACAGACCATGAATTTAAAAAGTTACCGCTATCGAGAAATAGGTAGTATATGATTCGAGCACAAATGTTTAGCACTATATCAGTATAATTAGAAAAAAAAACTCGTCGAATCGTAATGGAAAATGGATCTTATTTACGTAGGATCTACGTGAGCCTGTTACCACAAATGTTAGTTTCGTTTTGTCAGTGTAATCATATTTATCAAAACTAACTTTTCAGCCCACGGTTGTGCTTGCTCGGGAATAGTATGTTTTTCTTATATAAAGGTACTTTACTGTGCCTCTGACAACAGTGTATGTAAAATGACATGATGATAGGTCGAGTAGTTCAGACATGAAAGCGTAACGAACAAACAAACCCACATTTGCACATATTATATTAGTTAGGATATTAAGGTTTTTGTCGTAAAGCCGTTTTAAGGTTAGAGTTAATTACATTGGTCGTATAAAACCGTAAGTAATTCTAATATTAGTTTATATTTTTGTGCACGCAATCCTATAGATAAGAGGATTAATATCGAAGGTAAGCCCGCCGAGAACTGTCGAGGTAATAACAAAAATATATTTATTCATTACTATTATTTGATACCCAGGATTTATTTTAACTTCAATATATAATTAATATTCCAGAATACGATATCAACGTGGAAGAAGTGGTCTTCGGGTGAATCAGGGCCTGGTGGTCGGATATCAGGCTCAGTTTGTGGTTTAGATCCAAAGTAAGTAATTGCATACATTATTTATGTTTATAGAAATGTTTCATATCAATATTTGGTGGTTTTAATGAACCTCGTTTTGTTATTCAAAGTAAAGTATGCTGTAAATATGCCTGTCTTGTACAAAGACGTTTGTAAAAACTGATTGCTCTACAATTTTCAAATTGCAATCTATAGCATTTATTTTCATTTTCTTATTTTTTGGTTACATACATGATTGTGTATCTATTGCAATAATGGACTACAATTTTATCAGTTCTAGTAAGGCACCTCTCAAGTTATATAATTATCTAATTATTACAAATAGATTACGTCAGTATTGTAAGTATCTGATCCATACTCAGCTATCTAATCTTCGATTCCATTTTTTAGGTTTTGCGAAGCACCGAGATCGATAGCACCACACGAATGGCCTGATGATATCACAAAATGGCCGATCTGTCGGAAGTCAGTTCTTGATGGATCAGCCGCCGCAGGTCGAGCGGGCCATGCGGCAGAACACATGGCTTGCGAGGTTATAGGCCACCCGTGCTGTATAGGAGTCCATGGACAATGTGTAATCACGACGAGAGAACATTGCGACTTCGTCAAGGGTTATTTCCATGAAGAAGCGTCGCTATGTTCACAGGTGCGCAACTTATACTTGACAGCAAACTATTTTATTATCGTATAAAAAGGCGATGCTTTCTAAATAACATTGTCAACAAGCCATACTCACCAAGCTCTAACAAATTTCCCAGGTGTCCTGCCTTGACGATGTCTGCGGCATGTTACCATTCATGAGACGCCGGCGTCCAGATCAGCTTTATCGAGCGTGGACGTCATTATTCGTTCACGCTGGGCTACTACATCTAGCTGCAACATTAGCGTTGCAGTGGCTCTTCATGAGAGACTTGGAGAAAATGGCTGGGCCAGTTCGAATAGCTGTAATATATTTGGGGAGTGGTGTTGCTGGGAACATGGCGTCTGCGATATTTGAGCCTTATCGGGCAGAGGTACTTTTTAATTTTGTTTATTAATAAACTTATTTAGGTCAGCTGTACTATGGATTCTTAGAGGGAACACTAATATGGCATCATCCCGAACGTTTCGCTGAGGTAGATTTTTATATTTCTATAAGCTTCTTTGAAGAAAATAATTCTTATTCTAGCTTTTAGTTGATCTAAAACATGACATGACAGATATGTGAACTTTGAATGAAAAGTACGTTGTCAGTAGAGTATTCGAAAGGTACATTCAAAGGTACATTCAAGTAGGTCTTGACAACTACATACATATTACAGCCGTCAAGACAAGTAAAGGAAACATGTTTTTACCATACTCAGTTCTATTATCAATTATCTGGAAGCATTTTGATCACGTTCATAATATAACAAACAAGTTCAAGTGAACCGAAGTTATTATGACATGCTGTGTTTTTCTTCTAAATATAAGTCAATCATTTGGCACGGTATTTGTACCATCTACAGAGTACAGCACCAATATACATTTAGAAAAAAACGTTGGACTATTATTGATAAAGAGAATCGAATTATTCGAATCTTCAAGAAAATTTAACCTTTCTGTAAAAATGCCCGATTTAGAATGATCCGAAACTCTAACTCGTCGTAACTAAGGCTCGTTTCCACGTACAAATCATCAAACATATGGTTATTATTATAATGAAAAACAATCATAATGAGCATTTGCACATAGGTATTCAGATACAACGTGCTCTATTTTAAAGATGTTAAAGTTAAAATAAGGACATACACACAGCTGGTCCTAAAACAGCCATGATAGTTGTCGAATATATACTAGCCAAAGAAAGTTTTGCACCACTCATAAAAATTGTAATTTTTTGGTTTTAAAGAACAATAATTATTGTTTAGAGTTTTCGGAAAATTAAATATTAAACCAATTTTTTTTACAATTTATTTCTAGGGTCTGCGTACAATTAAATTTGAGAACTAAAGTAATTTTGAAAAGCAAGCTATTTACAATGAGACATGTTACAGCTGATGATAAGCCTTCTAAAGGTTCAATCAATACTTTGTCATGCCTCTACGGGCTTGTATACCTGATTAAATTATTGAGTCCTTTTTGAAGAAGGTTGTCCTATTCTTCGATCCTTATAAGGTCATCTACCGTTGTGGTGTCACTGATCCAAATTTTTACACGGTGATGTAACATGTCCTAAACGTGCTTAACAGGATTCATGTCCGGAGAATAGGGTGGCCATTGTAATCTTCTGATTAGTGCTCTCGAAGATATTGAATTATAGCTCTTGTTCAATGAGGACGAGCATTATGATCAACAAGACTGAAACCTTGTCTAAGATTTAGTCTGTATGCGTACACTAAAATCTATAGTACGTGTTCAAGGTAAATTTGACCAGCCATGGTTTGTCTTGTTGAAGCCAATGGTGTGCAACGTCCATACATTATTCCACCCTAGAACATGACGGAACCACCATGCTGCTGCAGTTGAGGTAGACGATGCAGGAGCATGGAGCTTGGAAAGCATTCTCAAGTGTTACTAATGACTCAAAAAACAATCAATTCATGCTTTGGTCCTCGCGAGTGCCAGTGAAATTATAGAAGGTGCAAAATATTTTTTGATTAGTGTGTATGGTTATATATTATTATAAATACTTCCTAATACTAGGTACATCATCTATGTTCCTTGCAAAATGGTTTATACGTGTAAAAATGGGGTGATAATTGCGAATGATAATATTTACTTTCCAGGTGGGACCTGCTGGATCACATTTTGGACTGTTGGCATGTTTAATAGTAGAAGTGATAGGGGCGTGGCCTCTCCTGAGGCATCCAAAACGTGCTCTCCTGAAACTCGTCGGTATCGCGATGGCTCTTTTCCTCCTGGGTCTTCTACCCTGGATCGACAATTTCGCGCACGTATTCGGCTTCGTGTTCGGGTTCCTGCTGGCGTACGCGCTGCTGCCGTTCATAACGTTCGGGCCGTACGAGCGGCGGCGCAAGATCGCGCTGGTATGGGTGTGCCTGGTGTCGGCGGCGGGCATGCTGTGCGCGCTCGTGGCGCTGTTCTACGCGGCGCCGGCCTACGAGTGCGCGGCGTGCGCCTACTTCACGTGCCTGCCCTTCGCGCCCGACATGTGCGCGTCACAGGACGTGCGCGTGCGCCAGCTAGACGGGGTATGACGGCGCGCGGCCCGGGCGCCCCCGCCGCCGCCGCCCCCCCGCCCCGCGCTCGCCTGCCCCGCGCGCCCCGCGTGTTCCACGTGCCCCGCGCGTCCCAAGCGCACCGCGTGTCCCGCGCGCCCCACGCGCCGCCGCGCCGCCCGCGCATAGCCCACGCCGCCCTCGCCCGCGTCGCCGCCCACGTTACCTCACATCGTCACCTCGCTACTACACGAGCGCGTATGCGGGACCTCAATTTATACATATATCAGCACATTTTATTGTCTTAAAATGGTCGTACCGCTTAGAACGATAAATGCTGCATACTGTCGTGAGCGGGTTTATTAATGGTTGAGTGGTCGTGACACGTATACCTTGAGGTTCTGCGTGCGCAGTGCTGTGTCGCTCCTGCCCACTTGATGATTGAACGTGTTGATAGAAGAGTGCGCTCTAGTTACCTAGGCGATCTTTTAAGATTTTATAATCGTCGAACTAGACTATTATAAAAGTGTATGCGAATATTTCATCGATTACTTTATTTATCGATAGAGACGTATTGTTGTGTGTTAAGGTTTGTTAATATGTTGTTTTGTGGACTCATGATTTGTCCTTGAATTTCGAGTGCGTAAGGTTGAATTTATTCTATAAGCATGTCACCTACTTTCCATCTTATTCTAAAACTGCAATGTGTTAAGTCTGATTTTTATGATTATGACGGCGATGTTCGATAGCTGCTTGTGCTCGTAAAATAAATTCGATCCAATGAATTTCAATAATAAAAATAATTGTGCTAAATCCACGGATACAGAACTTCTTGCGGACGCGACTTACTGTTGTAAATATATTGTAAAATAAAATGGATTACTTAAGTGAGTCGTGTTATTTGTGACTTGTTTTGTCTGCGTGCATTTTACGGGTACCCCGTTACGTCACAGTGTACATTCTTACGTCTGTTTCTATTCTTGCAGTTTTTACGTATGTATGTACACAGAACTAATAATAATAAACTACTCTTGAAGCACAATACAATTTAATGAACAATAGACTATAATATTAAAACGATTCTGTGGCGTAACGATCGCCCGTAATAGTGTCAAATATACATAATTTAGTATATTACTAAATAATGTAAATAGAACGTTATAAAAAACATATTTTTCATCTATTAAGTTCACAGTATATGAACGAATTCCGTATATGTGTAAGTATTCACTAATCAATTTTTGATTTGGTCAATTTATATAGTTGTACCGAGTCTGCGTAGTATTACATTTATTTTATATAATATGCTAGTGAATATACATATATATTATATACCATTTATATTTAGGATTATTTATTTTACTACAGGCGGGTTAAGAAAAATTTATCGTTCACTATCATTCATACTTTACATGTTTTATTACGAATTTACATTTAATACTAGTCACTATGTTAATATTAATATTTTTAGTTTAAAGTGATGGTGTAAATATATAAATTTAACTAAGCGAATGGTGATCATTGTAATTTAACAGTTATTTTGCTAAGGAATGTTAATCGAGAGTGTGTATGTATGTGTGAAGGTTTTATACAGGCACAGAACCATTGTAGATATGTACCTAGAATGTTTTTTGTTTGTATTTAATTATGAAATTGTGCACATAATTCGGTTCTATGAATGTTTCCGTTTGGTTGCGGTTGAGCGGCTCATTCATAGTATTTGACCTAATAACAATTGTACAAGTGTTGCCACATCCTCTTAGTTATTACCACGATTCACGAGCGAATTATCATCGTTTATACAGATTATGGCTACCATAGTACTGTGGTTACCATCTTATAAAATGGCTTGAGACAAATGAGTTTACTACGAACATTTTGAAAGAGATCATGTTCAAACAAATTGAATTGTCAACGTTAACATCTCGTCTGCTTACAGTTAAAGGATAAGGCAGATAAAATATTTGCTTTACCAATATTTTGCGACCCATGTTTAAATGATACGCCATTGGCTGAATGACATTTTCAAATATCGTGTTCTTTTTTTTGGTAAAGAAACCCAATAAATTAATATAATAATAAATTTAAATTCTTTACTTTGTGCTATTATCGATAAAACCTCATGCAAAGCAATCTCGAGTGAATTTTTACAGACATTTATGAATATATTTAGTTCAAAGAACAACAAGGTACATTTTGTTATAGTACATGTAATATGGCAGCTAATACTAGGAAGAAAGCGTTAACTCTGAACGTGGGTGCCCAGAGAATGGGCTAAGATGTAATGAAAGATAGATGAGTGTGAAAATGACGGCGTAAAGTTAGGTTATACAAAAACTATAGATGCTAGAGAAGTATCTACAAGGCAAGTTCATAATGATACTATAGTCTATTAAATTGACAGCCTAGTGGTAGTCAGTTTACTCCAATAGTGGCTACTATCCCTGTCAAACAAATGTTTCCTCATACACGCCGCTAATAGGACAACTCTTTGTATAAACAGACTTGCAATCATCCAAAAATGTTGGTGCAGATGCATTCTTAACAACCGATGCGTATATGACAATATATTATACTGCCATACATTAGATAGAAGCAAATAAATAATCGTTGATGTTTGTGACGTACACCAATTCTATACTGACCATTGCAATATACTATATATATGTACAATACCAAATTGAAAATTGAGAAATTATAAGTTTAGATTATTTTAATCGAAATGTTATGTGAGAAAATATAATACTCTTTTGCTTAAAAGTAGTCCGCACAGGAATATCTACCTCCATTATTTCCTTACCAAATTTCATTTATTCAGTGATTGGTGTAGACGAAATTTAAATATGAATTTAATTTTTATGGATTATTTACATCAAGTGATTATAAATAACACCAACTTAAAATGGAAAATGACCGCCTTCATATCCAAATTTTAAAAAAAAATAATATGATAATACGTTCACTGCTTCTGCATTAATTATAACGCAATTTTAATCGACCTGTGACATAAATTACATGTAATGCACGAACCAAGGTTAGTACTGCACTGATGTTCTTAATCACTGAAATAAATCACCAGCATTCTAGACATCTTGAGTCAAGTTAAGAACTAAACAACTCAAACATTTTACATCCTATTTCATAGTTATAAAAAGTAACAAAAAGCTTTTTATTATAAGACCCTGGCAAAAAGTATGTGGTTTGATTTTAGAACATGATTTTGTTAATCTGTATTTCATTATGTATAAACATGACGCATATAATATATACCCATTATAAGTTATATGCATGACAATTATAAAAAAATATTGTTATTATATATCAATAGAGTTCATAAAGTTGTGGAGTTTATTAATATGATTTGTCCTATCTGGTATATTATTAGTTTTAGATATCGACTAAGTTCAGTTTAAAGTCGGTGTTATCCATTATTATAATTACAAAACTTATTTATCTTATGGAGTATTAATAATAATAATAATAATATTCTACCACATACACACAACACCATCTAGCCCAAACTAAGCAGAGCTTGTACTATGGGTACTAGACAATGGATAAACATACATATATACTTTTTTTTTTGTAAATACATACATATTATACATAGAAACACCCTGACCAAGACAAACATCCATGTTCATGCACACAAATGTTTGACTCGTGCGGGAATCGAACCCTCGACCTCAGGCGTGGCAGTCAGTTACACTAACTACTACGCCATCGAGGCCGACAAAATGATTTATAAAAACGACCGCGTATTTTTATTACATTTTATATAAATTTGGCTCTTTGTTTCAACCAACAAAGTAAATTTCAAGAATCTGAGCTTGTTAGTTACACAACATACCCATATTTTAGATTATGATTTAAACTTAGCAAAATAATTTTACATATAGTTACATACCGATCATTGTTGCAACTCAAAGGCATCTTATGTGAATTAGGAAGCAAAGTTATAAAAATATATTTTTATTGTATTCTAGTCTATAAAGCGGCATTTTTATTTTATTGCCATATCTGTAGCACGTTGTAATGTCAAATACTTATTATGAAAATACATTTTGAGTGTAAAGAAATAATACAAAAAGAAGAAAGATTTAGAAAAGAGGCGTAGCACAAATACAATCGGTTTTTGTAACGGAAAAATGTAAAATGTATAAATATAAATACTATTTATTTTTCAATGTATTTAATACAAAACATAATCAGCACAAAAAACTGAAGTAAATGTAATTTTATTTGTGATCATTTATTTAGCACAATTAATTTTACTCGATATAAAATAAATTAGTTACGTAGGCACATATTTACTTCTTATGAATTACTTAATAATAAATTTAATGTATTACGCATTGATTCACGGTGAATAATAAAAGTATCTGCGTTTAAAATAAAATATTAATAGTATTTTAATTTAAACGCTGAGCTTGATTAGATTATGAACGTATATGATGTTTGTAATAAGATTTATTTTGCCGTGATCTGCGTAAATTTTGCTCAGAAGTCTCCAATAAATGTACAAGCAATAAAATGTCAACACCAGTGTCTAGTGTAATTAATGTATGCATGTTAAGCAGAGATTATAATGTGACTGTTTGTAATGATTTCTTTATAATAGACACTTAACTTGCTTTCCTATGTTTTTGAGATCAGACAAAAAATTTAGGATCCCACTGGCAATTAGTGTTCGAGATTAAGTGTGTCAAATGTCTAATGTATATAGACTTCACTTTCGTACTTCTATGTATTCAAAAACGATGTTTTATTACTTTATGTACTTAATTTTAATAGTGAAACACGGTACAAAGTTCAAGTCACAAAATACCTTACTTTTGTTAATTTATTTCAAGGTAAATGATTTGTTTCTTATTGCCTCAAATATATGTTAGTCCACAAACGGCCAAGTATTATCGTAATTATTTTAAATATTTGAATGTAATGAAAATTCCTAAGCTATACCAAGGAGACGACTGTATATGACATGTGATTGATTATATTTTATTATAAAGTGTTTGAATGTGTGTGTAAAGTGTCTCGATTACTTTCTAAAAAACATTGTTAACAGTGAACATTCTCGAAGTGCCCTTGTGACCGGCGGCTCGGCGGACTGTTTCAGAATTTAAGACAAAAACTTACATAACTGTACATTGTGAACATACACCTAATTATTACTTATACGTTAAGGATGGTAAAGTAATCTTATTGTAAACTAGTATTAATCGAACAAGAAACCTTATTATCATAATATTGACGTGTTTTATTTCATCTCCTAGTTTTTGAATTAATGGAAATGGGAACGAGGGTACGAATATGGGTAAAAGTATTTTCAAGTCAAGCTTCGTAGAGCTTAGCAAATATCTCAGTAACATTTATTTATACATATATAGCGACTGCTTAAAAATAACAATTACCTATAATTACTGAAACAAGTTTAAATTATACTTTATTCGAATTTGGAATCTACCATTAATTTACACAAAACAATGTTTCATAATTTATTATTAAGAACATTAATTAGATAAAGCTATGTACTAAATCATACATTTTATACGTATTATTATACTTCTAAAGCTATTTTGAAAAGATATACTGATTATTTACAAACAATATTTTTTATGAATAGTATGTCAAAATTTAATAGGTACATATTTTCGGCGATATGTACTTAAGATAATCTGGTGGCTATCCAAGTATTTTATTTATTGGCAGGCTTATCCCGTAAACTATAATATACTTGCACTAAGCTGATATGCACATTTACGATCTTAGGAATTCATTTACTGTACCTAACATGTCAACAAGGCTTTATCCATTTGATACGATAACAGTATACAATTACGCCGAAAACTGAATAATGCCGATACTTGAGTTCAATCCAGATGTTGATAAGTGTGGAGAACCAAACTGAAGTCTTGTAAAGCCACGTCCTCTATACTGTCAGGGGCGCTCAGAGAATCTCTCGTCCGCAGGCCATTGAGTCGGAGTGACGACGCCCTCTGTCGTGCCAAGGCGTCGCCTAGGAGTCTTCTCTTGTAGGCATTTCTTGCCGCGCTGGAAACCGTTGGGTGGGTCGCTTATGTAGTTTGAGTTCCAGTGACCCACCCCATATTCAAGGCAGCGAGTTGGAACACCGTGGTCAGTTTAGTAGGTAGAACACGGGTCTTTTCATCTTTCCCCAGGTAAGCGTGACATACCTTGTCCGCTCGACCTTTTCCGTGGAGACGGAAGCGTGTCTGAATTCCACCAAGTTATAATACATACATAAGTACGCGTAGAGATCACAAATTATCCTATGTATCCAGGATACGGTGAGGTTTTAAACCACAATTGATATCACAGGACTAAGCAGACGAAAATTTAGTAAGTTGCACGTGAATTAACTAGATGGCTCTGTATGCAAAATCCCAATCATACATGAACTGATGAATGTACCACAGAGGTAAGGCTTTTCTACCCTTCTTCTAAAATGCAGATTTAAATTCCTTTATGCATGTCGCGTAAGAATATTTTAAAGTCTGGCTGTTTTAGTACGTTTCTATTCCATAAAACGTGTATGAGGTTTGAGGTTTAATATACCAAAGTATTTTAAGCGAAATGTTCAGCAGCAGTACGGCGTAAAGAACAGTGCCCAGTAAACGGCACTAGCACGGTCGGCGGCATTAGTCGACAGTCGATACTTTTCAGAGATTTTGAATTTTCTATCATACTCAATAATGATAATTCCTTATCTTTTACTGTAGAATTAGTTAAATGGTAATTATTTTAAATAGATTTTTCTACTATACTAGAATAATAAGTAAACTTTCATTCATAAAATACTAGTACAAATTTCATTAATAAAATACTGGTACAAATTTGTTTAACGTGTAGGTAACTACTTATGTCGTTTACTACACGTGGGACATAAAAATTATAATTTCGCGCGTGGGACCACAAGTATTTACGTATTGCAAAATAGATTATTGGCAGAAGTTCAATACGAGATAAATCAGTTTATTTTATCTAAAGATTACAAAAAAACTTGTAAAACGTCAAGTGGATCATGAAACCGACGCACGACTGATAATAATATTGCTAAACAGTACATTTTATCTTAGATTCTATTTTTCTTTGCAGATATCTTCTCGTTCTCGTGCTTATAATCTTTTCGACAATCTTCGCGTGTTGCGAATACAATAATTTATCTATCTACTTATAATATACTCTCAAATATTTATGAGATAGTTAATTTTACCAGCGTTAAATCAGAAGTCCGTTGATCAAACGTTAATCTTTGACCAAGTACTTCAAAATCATTCAGGTAAGTAGATTTTTACGTGGGGCTGTTTAATTATGAATAAACAATACATAAAATCGAACATCATATATGACTATAATATTTAATAATAGTTACAACGCGTAAGCAGATATGGCACAATTTTTTGCATTGTTAGATTTCAAAAAAATTTATCATTGCTACTTTAAATACCTGAAGGCACGTACCTCAATTTTTTTGAATTTATGTGCGCATTAAATAGTTAACTATCACTTACTTTAAAAGCTAAGAAATACATCGTGAAGAAACCCGCATTTCTGAGAGTCATACATATTACTATTAGAGCATTATGGGTCCAATAGATATGTGAAGACTGCCAACCCACACTGGGTCAGCGCGGTGGTACATGCCCGCCAGTAGGAGAGTTTATATAGAGGGCTGATATTATGTACTATATAGTACTACACATTCACTAATAAGCATGCCAATTAAAAAATCCAATAAGATATTTGGCCTTGATGATTATATTAGAAATACTAATACTTTGTGTATAGCGTCCTATAGAATTCGCATAGAGTATTACTGTCTTACGCTTTTGTAACACTTACGTTGTTAACCGGGTCTAACGAGTATTATTGGGTATTTCTGTTATATATAATATCGGCCCTGTATTAAACTGTCCCACTGCTGGGCACGGGCCTCTTCTCAGTGTGACAAGGTTCTGTTATAAAGAATCTAAATGTGTCCAATAGTTAATGTAGGGTGGTACCAAACTCACTAACTCTTGAGCCCTTAATTATAGGTTGTATGTTGTTGTATGTTATTTCTGTCTAAACTTTCAATTATATGAAAAAGACGAAACTTTTTTTTATAAGATTTTGATAAGCTTTGACTAAGTGCCTTGACAATCGTATTCCAGTGGATGCGATCTATACCGATTTTAGCAAGGCTTTTGATAAAGTGGACCACTGCCTTCTCATTAACAAACTGACTCAACTGGGTGTTGGTGGAACGATGATAGGGTGGTTTAAATCTTACCTAGAAAAGAGAGAATCAAAAGTGGTAGTAAATGGTCATTTTTCTGAATTTTATCAAGCAACTTCAGGAATCCCGCAAGGTTCGCATTTGGGTCCGATTCTTTTTAACGTCTTTATCAATGACATCACAGAGTGCTTCAAACACTCCCGCTATTATTTGTTTGCTGATGATTTAAAGATAATGAAACCAATTCAAACTAACTTAGACTCCAAAATGCTACAGGATGACATCAACAGACTAGCAGACTGGTGTAATCAAAACAAGATGATTTTAAATATCAGTAAATGTCACTACATTCAGTTTACTCGTAATAAAAAAGCGTTAGAGAATAGATACTACATTGAGGGAGTCGAAATAAAGAAGCTGACCATTATACGTGACCTAGGAGTCCAACTAGATCACGCGCTGAAGTTTGATGTACATATTTTGAATATCGTCTCAAGGGCTTTCAAGGTACTGGGATTTGTTTTGCGAAATAGTAAAGAATTTAAAAGACCAGCTACAAAAATAAAGCTCTTCAACACCTTAGTCCGTCCAATATTGGAATATAATTCAGTAGTATGGAATCCGCATTACGAGGTTTATTCTAAGCGCTTAGAGAGTGTCCAAAAGCGGTTTCTTTACCATCTCTGCTACGGTGATCACTTGGCTAAACAAATGACTAGTTACACCGACAGGTTGAAATACTATCGTATGGAAACTCTAACCAGTCGTAGAAAGAAACTGGACTGCATCATCCTTCACAAAATTTTAAGTGGAGCGATTGATTGCAATGAACTTTTGAGCTCATTAGTTATCAAAGTTCCGACTCGGATTCCCAGGCACAATACTTATGAGCTATTTTGTATCCCTCGATCCAAAACTAACCTCGATCATTACGCCGCTGCGCCAAGGCTTTGTAGGCAATATAATACCCTGGCAAAGACTACGGACTTGGATATCTGTACGTCTTTGTCCAAGTTTAAAAAATGTTTAAGTGAGTGTATTTAATTTTGTACGTCATATTTATTTTTATATTTATTTTTGTTTAAAGTTTTTATCATTTTTAATTTCATCATTTTCTGTTCATAATTTTAATTTTAATTCTATTCTTTTTATATTTAACTTTATTAGCTTAGTTGTTAACTATACTGTGCATGCTGTGGTCTCCTGTAAGTGAAGGAGTACACCTATTCGATACTTTTGTAAATTTTTTTATTTATATGTCATGTGTTGTGTATATTCTTTGTTGGAGATCCTAAATATAAATAAATAAATAAATAAAATTAATAATAATTCCCCAGGCAATCAAGCTGTCTAAACCGAAATTCGCTTTCTTTTCCAATGTCGAGTTTGTCTAAAAGTTACCTTTGATGACTTTGCACTATCTAATATCTACATCACCTTGCAAACAGGGTCATGGACACTTCCTGATTATCGAATAACTACTTGCAAATAAGTAGGTTTAAAGATTTAATTGCTATCTCGAGCTCTATATTTTACTTATTGCTGTTATCTGGATGTCAATGTTTAAACGGGATAACATATTCAGGTATAACGTTGATTTACGAATTTTAATGCTTGCATGTTGCAGTATATAAATTATCCTGCCTTATAGATATACAGACTATGGTTTAATATAAGTCAACTTTTCATTTTTTTGTAGGGAAATGCATTTACGCATACTTCTCCGCGGGAAAGGGGAGCGCCTCTCCACGGGAAAGAGGAGCGGAGGGGTTATGTCAGGCTTACCCAGGGAAAGGAGGAACTTCCCGGTTACTACCGACTAAACTCACCATGGTGTTTCTACTCGCTGATTTGAATGGTGGATGGGTCACTTGAACTGAAACTAGATCAGCGACCAGGCGGCCATCCATCTAGCCCAGCACAGAAGCACCAGGAGAGCCCTGGCCCGCAACGCTCCTTTTGGTGGTCACGACGCTCAGCTGTGAGGATACGACGGAAAAGACGAAGGGACTTTCATACGTGTAGGTATATACATATCTACCTACTACTTTAAGTTGTACAAACGTGGGTGATTGTCAATACTGTGTTTATTAAACCTATAGAAATCAATGCCCTATCGGCCTATTTAAACTCAACACTCACTTGATAGTTTAATAGCCCCTTAAGTCCTTAAGTGTCTTGATCGTCCTGCCTCAGTGATAACAAGTCTCTCCACTCATAAGATTTGCCCCTCTGGATTTCACAACCATTGAACAATAGCCGAACAGACATGATTATCTGGAGGTAACTGTATCTATTGCCTGTGAAACGCAACTACCAAATAGTAGCAGCAAATGCTTCTAGTAGTGTAAGCATCATTTATTATAGTAAGCCAGAGAAGGTTTGCAACTAGTTGCAATATATCAAAACAGAGTCTCAGTAACATAAATATGACAAATGGTAACGAGTCGGCACACCATGGTAGGTTTAGTCGGCAGTACCCGCGACGTTCTAGGTTTCCCCGGGTGAGCCCGACATAACCTCTCCGCTTCCCTTTACCCACGGAGAGGTAAGCGTGAATGCATTCCCCGACCATGAAAAAAGGTGGATAGCCACCTGGTTGTTGCAGTTTATAGTCTGCAGTAGGGCAACGTGATAAAAGTCCCACGTTATAGGAGACTAACGGCTATCGGGCACAGAGAAAATCTGACCGATCGATTTGAATCTGGGACCTCACGATATCATCCCACCGAGGGAACTGTAGTAATCAAAGTAACAATATTTATCATCTTTTATTAAAATAAAGTTCATTACTCCTTGTGCAAGCGACATTACTAAGAAGTAAAGAGAAATACTTCACAATAACAAATTTACGTTTACCTAAGGAATTAAACCACGCTTACACATAAAATAGGCACAATTTATGTGTAAAGCTTTACGATCTAAATATGATCTATATAATCTCTACTAGCTATTGCTCCGACAGTGTGAATCTCAAGGGAATGGATACTGGGATAAAAAGCATACTATAGGTATATAGTAGCGATAGTTTAGTGTGAAACTGTTGTTGAGATTGGAACGCCACGCAGAGCTCTAATGTTGAATCCCAAATCACGAACCTTTGACTTTTTGAAGTTATGTGCATATTAAAAAGTTAATTATCGCTTGTTATAACGGTGTAAGTGATCATCGTGAGGACAACCTACATGTTGAGAGTTCTCCATAATGGTCTCGAAAATGTATGAAGTTCGCCAGGCTGCACTGGGCCAGCGTTGAGGACTATGGCTTAATTCTTCACTGAAAAGAGGCCAGGGTTAATATTATAAATATATATGTATAATAATAATAATAATAATAATAATGTTATTCTACCACATACACACAACACCATCTAGCCCAAACTAAGCAGAGCTTGTACTATGGGTACTAGACAATGGATGTATGTAGGTATATGCTTTTATACACTTACTTGGGTGAGCTTACTAAATCGTTTCATTATCTAATAATTGTCAATGGTAGACATTTATACTCACAGCACATTTAGTAGTAACTCTTACGGAGATTAGCCATTGTGACATTTTTACCATACCCTTCAAAACAGTCTTCTCGTGATCTGTGAAATATATGAAACGTCAAGATAAGTGTCGACAGAGAGTTATAAACTAAATAAACCGCGATAAAACCTACAATGTTAAGTGATGACATTAAATTAACGTAGATTACATTAATTAAACTAACAGACTGGATGCGGAAGGCGGAAGACCGGATGTTGTGGCGTAAAATGGGAGAGGCCTATGTCCAGCAGTGGACTGCGGTGGGCTGATTGATTGAAATTAAACTAACTTAACGTTCAATAAGCATTAGGCTGACTCCCATGCCAATCTCGGAGATAGGTTACCGACTTTGCGTTTAGGACCCAAGTGATCACTTAGCCATAGGTTCGCCCTTTGCGACCCTATTTCTGTCTTTTGGGCATTTTTACTATGAACTGGCTTACAGAAAATATGTACTATGCTCAAGCTGGGCAACGAAATTAGGACCTCGTTATCGTCTATAAACATAAAAAAAGAAAATACTGAGAATCAAAATTAAATATCAGCTCATGTTAAAGCAATATCTAACTCAGGGAATCCCTATCTAGTCTATAAACGTAAACACAAACTAATGTACTAAGCATGACTCTTAAATTAAAATATACTAGCGCAGTAGCTGTTCAGCTAAGCCCCTCATTCTCCGTATAGTAAAATAATTATACTCGATAATAAAATAAATTATCCTTGTTCAAATAATATAATACTACTTAGACAAGATCGCACATAAAAGCCAGCTTCAGTTTCGATAACGTCAATCATAATGATAATAATGTACGGTGAAAACATTGTTATGACTTCTCTCAACAGTTTTGCCAGTTCATTTTCATATCTCAGTCTGTACACCTCGTCTTTATAGTATTAGAATATAATAAACGTGTCTAAGTAATAAAACAAGTAAGTATAGTTTTTAATGTTTCCATTTTTAAATAATATTAAGTTTTAAATGTTGTCACATTTTCTTATAAAAAAGGTATTGGTATTAAGGTATTATGCAAGGGTTAACCTCACTAAAGTGACAGAAGATATTTCGTAATAATTTAGTTAGGTTTTCTGCTAGAAGAAGAGTTACTAGGAAACAGATAGTAAAATGATTTTTTAATCTTATTCGCTAATAACTTAAATTGATATTGATTATATGATATCCGTAAGAAAAGCCCGATTGCGTGACACTTTACCTAACTTCAAAATAATTTTAAGAGCACTGCTTCTACAAATATTATTTTGAGATTAGCCTTGTGTTGGTCATTACTTGCTTTTTGATTTCTGCATGGTTACATTTTATGTCTCATAATACGTGTTAATGTGCAGCCAAAATTATTTTTAATGTTACGTATATACTTTAAGCAGATTTTCTTGCAGGCAAAACTGGTGTCATAAATAATTTGTTTGCTGTTATGAGTATGACAGACAGAAGTTATTTTACTAGTTCGCGTGTTTCCCAGGACTAACTTAAGACGCCTACAATTTTTTTTAAATAATTTGATATTGCGAAGCTTTACATTAAAGCAGTTTACTACTGGACTTTATCCATTTATACCACATCACATATTTATTCTTTATTTACGTAAATATTTTTCTTTTATAAAAATGTGGCCGTTCAAAACTTGTTCCAAATATCTTAAAACAATTATTATTATTAGGTTGCGATACTTTTGTGTATGTAAGTCAAGGTTTAACTTGTTCAGGAAAAGGAAAAGATTAGATATGATATTTTGGAAAAATCTAAAATAAATATTTGCTGATGGCAAAACTATCGTAGTAATAATATTGACTTAGCGTAAATATTATTAGATAATTCATTTATGATGTAAGCGAGTAATGATACAACGTAAACATAAATTATATCACTCACAAAAATGTTTAGAAGTATATTTGTATACACGGCTACACATCAAGTTAGACAACCTATATATGTATGCATAACTACGCTACATACAAAATAGAGAATTGTCGGAAAGGGACAGTGTATAGTGGTGTCGATGATTACATCGACATTAGGTAAGGATAGAGCGTAACAAAAATATAACACTCTCTCTCGCACGATTCGCAGCGTTCAACTTCTAATAGTTAAAAGTCCAAACAGTCTAGGTTGATGTGTCGCTGTACGATGAATAGAGCAAACACCCACATAACGCAGTGTCATCATGAGAGCATGGGTACACTAGTTTTACTTTAGTAGCTTTAATTTCGTATTTTAATTTATAATGATCATTAGTTTTATAAAGCAGTAGATTATGCTCGCGGCTTCGCGTGTGTTAATCTAGATTTTATCAATAAATTTCTATCCCTAGAATACTATACTCGTGACAACGTGTATGCGAAATTCTTTATAATCGGTCGAGAAGTTAAGTTGTGAATGCGTAACAAAAAATCATACTCACATTCACATTTATAAAATTACTAGTTTTCACCCGCGGCTTCGCTCGCGTAAATGTATGTAGGTTAGGTTAGGTTAGGTTTGCAATGGTGATTGCTACCGCGACCCCATCCCGCCCCACCCCGTCGGCGGAGGGACTGCTCACCCCAGGTTTTTAGTGTGTATACCGACCCCCTTCAGGGGCGGAGAGTCTCACATAACCACCCTTCACCCCCCGGGGAAGGGGGTATCCATAAAGGATTTTCCTGGGAAAAGAAAAAAAAAAAAAAAAAAAAGGTTAGGTTTGCAATAGTTATTTTTTCTGGATAAAAGTACCCTATGTCCTATTCTGTACCCCTGAGAACGTGTATGCAAAATTTCATGTTGATCAGTTGAGTAGTTAAGGCGTGAAAGCGTAACAAACAAACAAAAAAACTCATTTTCGCATTTATAATATTAGTTAGGATTTAGGATTAGTCATTACTTTCATAAAGCATGCTACTTACTTTAACCTAATTAAGTTGAGAAAGTATGAGTTTACGGATGACCCAATAGTGTAAGTGGCGACCTTGTTTCTAGCAATACTTCATTGAGTGTGTTGCACTGAAACGCTCGCATGGAAATGAAAATTATAAGAGCCACTAATAGCTGTACTCAGCCGCAAGTATTTTTGTTTAAGTTGTTGTTCTTTGTTTTACAAACATTGATTCTGTGTACAAGTCTCTTCTCACGGTACAAAATGTCTTTTGGAACATGTTGAATATGTATTCATCATGCTTTTACTATCCCAGAAGAATTAATTGAAGAATTTAACTCACAGCCTAAGAAATGTTGTAACCGAAAGATTTTCAAATCCTTATCAGAAACGAAAATTGGATCTTGTTTTGTTTTCTTTACAATCAACAATCGATTTTGTTTCCAATATAATATTATGTATAGGCTCATATAAACTTCAACAGTTGTCAGTGTCAATTTGCTCCATCGAATAGGTAATGGTGATTCTGCCAACGTCATGGTGGAAAACTCATATCGTTATTTAATATAATGTGTGGCATACACATTACATTTTATAAATTAAGAAGTAACTGGACATTTAAATGTGCTGTGTTGTCATGCACTTATGATGACAAAAAGGAACTATTTTTAATTAAATCGTGGTACAACATGGTATTTTAACTAATGTGGATTACGCATTTTTTGTCCAATGTGGGGCTCGAAATCACAACACTCGGCTCGGTGGCAACGGCGAGACAATGTCTTCAATCACTACGCTATCCGTGTACGCCAAGTTACATATAGAACAAAGCATTCCTTTTAAAAACATTGTTACTAACTTACTCTTGGGGGCTCGTGCCCATTAACATACTATTAAACAAAAGAATGAATGTTGGATACATAGGCATGTCATAATATTTTATCATTTCATTCAATTTATTTTATATCTATTAAGACTAGGAACTAGAAACAGGAAGCTAAGCCTATTATGTGTCTGGTTTATAAACACATACATTTATACGCATAGTTGACTGCGAGGATGACGTAATGGTCGTCTCGCCATTACTACTACTGCGCCGAGTGTTGTGATTTCGAATCCCACTCGGATCAAAAAATTGTGTGATCTATTAATGGTTGTTCCAAGTGTGGATGTTCTTTGTATCCGTTGTTTGAATTTTTGGAAAGTCCCCTGTGACATAATACACACCGTTAATGCGGGAGTCTTTTAAAAAAAATTGTCTCCGAAGATGACTGAGGTGTAATACCTATATATGGTTTAAGATCCCACGTAATAGGGAGCGTGTCGATAACCGCCCATTTAGCACAGTACTAGAACTCGTGCTGTTACAAAAAGAAACTTAAGACAAATTTCAATAACATTATCTAATCAACCCCGAGAGCGATCTTAAAAAATGTGTTTTCAATTTAACAAAAAAAGAAGATTTTATAAGATATTATACATTGCTTATACAGTAATATAAGTACTCTATAAATAACATCACGTTGTCTTGGTCCCGTAACATATTATGTTTCCACTTATGGTTTTCTGTTAGAAAATTCTCAGTTACAGCAAGGGATCAGAAAATGTGCCTGCCAGACTGAAAAATGATGAAATTAAACGTTTGACCATCCCATATCATTACGTATTTACTTTATTTATAGATATAAATATCCATAAATAAAGTAAGTACATGTAATATATTATTATACCTTATTCAAGGATACTTTAAGAATGTCGTTTTAATTTCAATCGTTCCGCTATTGTTTAAACAAAAGGATCGTCAATGTTACACAAATAGCGATATCATACAACCTTCGTTGACTAGAATTTTTTAAAGCCTACCATGTACTCTTACGCATCTAATTAGACGTTGTAATGTTTTGTTATGGCTTTAAAATGTAATTACTTTTTATTTAGAGATACCGTAAGGTCGTATGACTTTAGCCCTGAGGGGTGATATTGGCCCTAAATTGGAAAAGTTTGAAGTTCCCACCAGACTACGTATACTTTTTGCCAAAAAATACACGTGGAAGTCGTCACTATAAATTGTCAGTCAAATAGCTGCTTAGCGCTGCCAAGCTTTGTTCTCATTGGTTATTATAGAAAAGTTGATTTATTTATTGTAAAATTGTTTCATTACCTATAAAAATATTTATACACGACATTGACCAAATGTTAAAGAAACTTAAGATGTCTATTCAAAGAAAAGAGCGGGCCACCAGTAAGCTTATTGTGACTCAAGTGGGTGTAGGTTTAGTACAGGCCTACTCCCGAACACTGCTTTCCTGTGTAGAAACGGACTCCCAAAAAAAAGAGCGGGCCAATGTGAACCATCTTTAAGTAAAACTATTGTGCAAAGTTTGGCAAAAAAAAAATGGATACATTTATGTACCACACTTTTTTATATGAAGGTACAGCTTCATTATATCCCTAATAATGTAGATACCAATTTTATTTAAATAAGCATATAACAGCTGCGATAGCTCAGTGGGGAGACCAACAGACTGCAATGCAGAGGGTCTCGGGTTCGAACCCACGTCACGCACCTCTGACTTTCGGAAGTTATATGATTTTTCGAAATTATGTGCGTATTGATCGACAATTATCGCCTGGTCCGTGCCTCGGAAAGCACGTTAAGCCGTTGGTCCCGGTTGCCATGAACATCTATGGTAGTCGTTATTGGGAGAGTGTCGACACAAAAGATCTCACTGGGCCGAAGTATCGCCGGTCTGCACTGACTGGCATAAGATAAGATAAGATAAATAAGCATATGGTTAATATCTTCTGAATGTGAAACAAATGATGGTATCAATATATGACAGCTGTCATCACATTGAGACCAGCCATCAGTAACTGTTTAATCAAAAGTATTATTTAATATACGGGATATCATAATTAGTCCGTTGAAATGTTACAATTTAAGGACCTAATATTGCATTTATTAGAGGACGCAATTTTATTTTGGGACATGTGTGGGGGTGATTCCAGAGTAGCGTACGGTCATTGAACGATTAAAGGCAAAAAAGATCATAAAACTAAGTTAAACATTTCGTTTTGACCGAATTCTCATGAGCATTGACGAACCCGGTCAACTTTGGAGCGCTGTAACAGCGTTTTATATGAATGAAAATAAAAAAAATTATAGAGAAAAATTTTCCTCAAAGACCATCTACAAGATTGGTCTGAGGAATTTTTTTGTAAAATGTATAAAAAAATAGTTGTAGAACAAAATATAATTTTTTATAGAAATTTTCTCACTTTTTTGCTTACAACTTCTTTAATTTATTTTAAATTTAGGCCAAAAAGTTATACGAAAATATTTGTAGGCAAAGCGATTTGCTACAAATTATGTCTTTACGAATTTTTTGTAGGACGCTTAGTTGCCGAGATATGGCGAAAAAGGTGTTTGCACCCCTTTTTCCAAGATGGCGCCCGGGGGACAAGGGCGGCAACCCCACAAACTTGGGGTTAAGCTTCTATTGACCTCCCACACATGTCCCAAAAATAAAATTGCGTCCTCTAAAAAATGCAAAGCTCATGTAACATTTCAATGGACTAAATAGGGTTGTTGCCCATGTTTAATTTTATACATTACTAGCTTTTACTCGCGACTTCGTCCACGTGGAATAGTTACTTTAGGCAGCATTTTTAATTTTTTAAGAAAACTATTTTGCTATTAATACACTTAAAATGCTTTGGTTTCCCGCAAATAGCAAATTTTATTACATTTTTATAAACTAAGTTTTTTTGTTTTCCACCCTTTGCCTTTGGGTTTGATACTCGTGAGCATGCCATATCTGGCGTGCTCATGAGTTACCCATGGAATACAGTTTTGTTCATTATTATCGTAAATGTTGCTGTTATCTGTAATCTGCACTCCTATAAACTGAAATGGCAAATTGCTCGGAATTATCGGAATACAGGAAATTAAAACATTTTCTCCTGTTGTCATTACATAGCCTTTGTGCGGCAAGACTTCTCATTGACAGGACTGAATACCAACTTTCAGCCTTAACTTATGGGAAAGCACTCCCGATAATTTTAAACAGTTGAGATACTCTATAAGGTACGATGGCACTTGTTCAATGTTCATAACATTGTCTACTGAGAAGTGCACGATAATATCACCCTCAACATCTGACATAATTTGTTCGTTTATCTGGCGTACTGTTTCATTTGTCGGCGCCAAAGTTCACACGTCACGCAACCATTCTGGGTTGCCCATACTTATTTGTAAATCTGGATAGACATTATTATTTAACGACCGTTTTCAATATCCTATCTGTCTGTGGATTTGTTTACTGGAGATAGACTTTTGACGTATCTTGTATGGAGCTAATGGCAAATACCTATCACTAGTAACATAAATAGTAGATAGATAGGATATTGAAAATGGACGTAAATCATCTGTGTTATCGACAATTTGACAGAATTCCCGTCTTAGTGTAATGATACTGTTGCCGTCTGTTAGCATACAATCTTCTCCGACTTTTAGAAGAGCAGCTGCATATTGCCCTACGTGAGAATCGTTGTGTAGTTGTACTCGCATATTTGTTGTCAGACAAAACCTTTTTACGTATACCCATAATACAGACGCCTTCAAATACCCCTAGTAATAACCGGCAGGGTCTGTCTAAAGTCACCACTTAAAAGTACCGTTCGTCTCCTATTTCATCCCCATGTAGGTTGAAATCTCAAAATCCCTGGGACCAATGTTTACTTATTTACTTCTTATCAAGTGCCTAAATATAAAGTCTCATGGTTTTATCTTCGATACTGACGAATTCCGATACAAACTATCATCTTAATTCAACCCATCATGCCTTCTTTTACAATAAAAGATAACTATGTGCTTTCCCAAGGTCTAGTTTATCTTTGTAACAAATTTCATCAAAATCGGTTGTGGTTTAGGCGCGATAATGACGAATTCCCATACAAACTTGCATCCCTTATTTCAACTCTTCCATGCCCTTTTTTGCAACAAAATGTAACCTATGTCCATGCCCAAGGTCTAGTCTAAGTCTGTACAAAATTTCATTAAATTAATCGTGGTTTGAGTGCGAAAATGACCAATTCTCAAATAAACTTTCATCCCTTATTTCAACCCCTTCATGCCTTTTTTTACAACAAGAGGTAGCCTATGTCCTTTCCCAAAGTCTAGTCTATGTCTGTACCAAATTTCATCAAAATCGGTTTAGTGGTTTAGGCGTGAAAGCGTGACAGACAGACAAAGTTACTTTCGCATTTATAATATTCTATATAGTAGGGAAGTAGGGATTTTACATACAAGAGCAAAATATCAATCTTTTAGTACAAACAGTATCGAAATCGATTGCAAAATAGGGGAAAATTAACATTTTAATTTGGATAAGAAAAAGTGAGTCGTAGTGGAAATGTTTCGCTATCAACTTCGCACAACTGCAGTTAAATAATAGTCATAGTTTGTATTGTGAATTCTTTTTCTGTCATTTGCCATTACCCCACGCTTCCTACCAGATTTGAAACGCTTGAATCTTATTTATTATTGAGTAGATTACAAAATCTTTGTGTTGTAGTGTGTTGTAGGACTTGGATAATGTAACTATTAGAGTTCAATAATTAAAAAATCGGTGTCAAACACTCTATTCAGTATGATGAAGGCAAATTCGAAGAATGGCGAAAAAGAAAAATCCGGAGAGAAACGTCGTTCGGTTTCTTTTTACTTTATTTCTTCTTCTATCTGCAGCCGACAAGAACTACTTTTATGTTAAATTTTAAAACTCCTCGTTGTTGCAAGCCTCTTAAGAGCTTTTAATATATTATGAAGTTCACTTATGTTTTATGTTGCTGTATCTAGAGCTATATCTTTAAGATGATTATTTATTGTTATTATATTGTACGATAAAACTAAACATTAATGAAATAACCGCTGTATGTATATTACACGGTGGCGCAATGGTAGTGTAGGATTGCTTGGCATGAGGTATCGGGTTCAGTTTCTTGATCTGCCAGAAGTGTATTGCGGTTTTATTTGTCAAGAAACTCTTAGTGGCAATACCGAGTCTGGAACTGTGCCCGGTATTATGCTTGTCCCTTGGTACCATAGACCTAAAACCTTACGTTGTGAAACACAGGTGAAATACCTAACTACATACCTATATAGAGACTATGTATGTTGTTTACCCGTAAACATGGCAACGGGTATGTCTCAGAGTGCACAGGAAGAAAGAGAAGATTTTTGGAAGTGTTTGAGAGCTGATGTCTTGAGGAAATGTAAGGAACACGAGAGGTTGCTAATATTAGGGGATTTAATTGGTTGGGTGGGCGTAAAGCGTGAAGAATACGAAAGGGTTTTAGGCAAGTATGGGGACGAAAGTGTGAATGAGAATGTAAAAAGGTTGCTTGAGCTATGTTTGGAGTGGAATCTTTGTGTGACAAACACTGTTTGCCCACAAAAGAATCCACCAGTATACAAGAGAAGCAAAGAATGTAAGAAGTAGTATGATTGACTTTGTTTTAATGAATGAAAGATTGAGAAAGAATGTCTTAGACACTCGGGTATATAGAGGTATTGATGTCCATGCCGACCATTTTTTGGTTATGGGCCGGATACGTGGCCTCTTCAAAGGATGGCGACACCGTATATCTACACGAACATGTGCCCAAGAACCAATAAAAGTAGAAAATTTACAAGATGAAGTATTGAAACACGAGTACCTATAAAAATCAATTGAGGAAAAGATTTGAAAGATTTTGTGACATTGATGATATATAAGAATTATGGCAGTCGTTTAAGTATGAAGTGGTTGATGTAGCGTCAGAAGTATGCGGTGTGAACAAGAAAAGGAAGATAATAAAATCGAAGAATGCGTAGTGGGATAAAGATGTGCAAGGGCTAGTACGTGAGAAGAAGCACGCATGGTTGGACTGGCTATATGTCAGATTCAATGGAAAAATGCAAGAAGCAACGAATGAGGATGTAAATAAAGCTAGGAATAAGTTTATAAGAATGAAGAAGGTAGTGAAATATATTATTATGATTAAAAGGAAAAAAAGAGGAAATGAAAGACGAGTTTGATCGAAGGTTATCTGAAGATTTCTGGACTAACGCAAAGTTTTTCTGGAAATCCATTCGCTTGGTTCGAGGTAAAACCCCAACCACAGAGCTAAAATTGATCAGAGACAAGAAAGGAAGTTTACAGAATGAAGAAAAGAGCGTACTGAAGCGATGGAAGGAATATTTTGAAAGTTTATTTGAAAGAGAGGAATGGCAACGGCAAAGTTTCGAAATGAATGATAATGATAGTAATGATGAAAGCCCAATAGGGCTTTCATCATTACTATACTTTTACTTATTAGTATGGATTAAGTAATGAAAGCATTGAAAAGCATGAAATTAGGAAAGGTTGGTGGTTATGATAGGATTACAGTCGAAATGTTGACAGCTGGACAGGGTCTCATAGTAACTCACTTGTGCCGCCTTTTTAACTTGTGCTGGAATACCGGCCGTGTATCACGTGATTGGTGCAATGCCGTCATAGTACCTTTATTTATTTATTTATTTATTGTTGGAAAGCTTACAGACAAATAATATATATATGGTATAAGATTGTTCAGAATACATGCTGACAACAAGCTTCCACAGATATACAATATTTATAATACCTACAGCTTTTATTTGATCTATAAACTAATTATGTTTTTGCTTACAATTAACTTAGGTTACACAGGCAAATTCAAAACGTGAGTTACGACTGGTTGTTTGTGAAGAAAACATTATTCATCAATTTTTTACTGTGTTTGGTCTGGTATTAAATAAATCCATATCAAGCTCAAGAGAAAAATTATTAAAAGTCTTAGCACTGCGTAGTAGGAAGGCATTCTGACGATAATTCGTAGATGCAAATGGAATATTTAATAAAGGTCGCTGTCTTAGGCCCACTTGGTTAGTGCGTAATTCTATGCCTGCAAGAAGTTTAGGACAGTCAATGGAGCTGGTCGCAATGTTAAGCATAAGGCAGAGATCATTAACCAGGCGTCTAAATTCAAGGGGCAAGAAATGATATCGCTTGCATCGCGAATTATAATCAATTGAACACTGTTGTGTGTTTATACAAAAGAAAAGGCTCATAGTTCGATTGCAAAAGCTATAGACGCATTATCTTGCTCAGCGTCGTCGGTAAATTGTATGGCAAAGTGTTAATTGAAAGGATTGTCAAAGTAACCGACGAGAAAATATAGGATGCACAAACGGGATTTCGAAAGGATATGGGATGTACGGATCAGGTCTTTTCCTAACGGAGCATAACCGAGAAAGTTTTGGCCAAATGTCAATAGGTCTATCGCGCATTCGTGGATCTGGAAAAGGCTTATGATAAAGTGGTGAGGAATGAACTTTGGTTGGTATTGTCCATGTATGGAGTGAATAGCAACCTCACGCGAGCTTTGAGATCTATTTATGATGATTCCAGAGCTTGTGTTAGGATAAATGGGACCTACACAGAATGATTTAGCATCGAAAAACGTGTTAGACAGGATGTGTAGCGTCACCCTGGCTGTTTAACCTATACATGTACAATTGTTTGAAAGATTTAAGATTGTGAATGGGGAGTTTTTTAAAATTATAAGCACCCATCATCACAGGGTGTTGAGCCCAACCTCTGACATGATCAGAGACCTGTCATATCTCCTTTTCATTCTTCACACTCATAGATCTCTTGGTTCGGGGATTTATTTATTAATTTGACATTCATAAGTGTTACCTTGTAACCTAACTTGAATACATTTATTTTTGATTTTGTAATTTCATACATGTTTTCTTAGTCTATTTTACAGTTATTACTATATTTAATAATACTTATACTCTAACATTTACTATACAATAATGGACGCTAGTTACGGTTTTTTGCCCTATTACACAAGAGCAGTTGACTTTATCACAGTCATCTTACTTATAAATGCTGATATACCATATTATAGAATATGTGCATCCACATTTCCTGCTAATTATTTCTGTTAATAACCTTCCCTACTACTCTTGTGCAATAGTTTATAAAATGCTGTCTTGTTATCGGGTCCACCATGAGAGTGTGCAAATTGTCCGCCCTGCTGGTGTCCCCCATAATCTGTTCCGCGTTGTAGCGGTCCATCGCGTGTATTAGACAGCAACACAAAATATGGAGAACGGTCTCCTCCAGTCCCGGCTTGCAGAGACACCGCGGGTCCTCCTTACATTTAAACTGTGAATGGGAATTAACAATGAATGAGTTATTTGTTAAATGTCTTCTTTATGCCCACGACCAAGTAATAAATGCGTCATCGGCGGAAGAGTTGCAGGTGATGGTAACTATTATGCATGGTGCTTTTGAGAGTAAAGGAATGAAAATGAATGTAAACAAGACGAAAGTAATGGTATTTGAAATCCTTTTCAAATACCATTATAATATAATATCCTCCTGGAGTGCATGACGATGTGTAGTATTATGATTGATGGAGAATAAGTGGAGCAAGTGAAAGAGTTTGTATATCTGGGTACTTTGTTTACAAGGGATGGTACATATGAGAGAGATATTGAAAGGAGAACGATGCTGTGAGCAGGCAATAAAGCGAATGGGGCTCTACGCGCTTTTATGAACAGTCAAAATGTATCCCAAAAGGCACGCTTGGCTGTTCATAGAGTAGTGCCTACACTTAATGCCGGCACTGAGTGCCGGAGGCCCAATCACCCTCTTTCCCTCTTCCTGCTCCTTCTCCTTCCCACTTTCTTTCCTAAAGGGTCGCCAACGCGCAAGTGATGCCTCTGGTGTTGCAGGCGTCCATAGGCTACGGTGACCACTTACCATCAGGTGGGCCGTATGCTTGTTTACCACCTTAGTCGTATAAAAAAAGAAATGCATGTAAGTGAAAGTTGGATATGGTAAAAGAAGCATGAGAGCAGAATAAATGCTGTAGAAATGAGAGCGCTGAGAAACATATGTGGTGTGACTCTGAAAGATAGAATAAGGAATAATGTGATTAGAGAGAGATACGGCATGAAAATGGATATAGTGACGAGAATAGAAAAGGGTATGTTATGCTGGTTTGGGCATGTAGAAAGAATGAATGATAAAAGACTGACTAAGAAAGTTTATAAGGCTAGTGCTAATGAAACAGTCGAACGTTTCTTGATCAGATCGGAGATGTTCTGGATAAAGACCAGGTTAAGAGCACCTTAAACCGTTGAAAGTGCATGAGGCATGTTATGAAAGTGAATGAAGCCAGAGAAGTGTGTCAGGATCGTAGCAAATGGAAATCCGTTGTCTCTGCCTACCCCTCTGAGAAACAGGCGTGAATCTATGTTTGTATTTATGTTGTTTAAATATATTCAGACTGTTATATACTATTGAAATAGGCTAAATTATCTGCTGCTATTACGTACTAACAATTCCACACTTAGTAATTTCGTATGGAGTTTCAATAAACGCAGTCATATGTTCATCATCATCATTATTTATGGATCAGTTCGGAAATATAAATTGACGGATAAGCATGTTTCAGAGCGCCATAACAAAATGTAAACTGTGTTACGAATTTGAATCTCATATTCATGTTTGATTATTATCGTACTTATAATATTTTGTGTCGTACACAGTTTTGTATAGTTATATTTATAAGCAGAGAGCCAATTCTCGTAATAAAAACTATTCAAAATACAGTTCCAATCTAGTCTAACAAGCGTCAAAAGTGAAGTGATATGCCATCTATGTTCATATGTATTGTGACGTTTATTTTAAAAATATCCTATATTTTGAGCGAATTTTTACACGAATTGGCTCTTTGATTTGTATATTGATTAGGTACTTGTTAGTTTCGGAAATACATAACTCCCCTGTTTCTCTCTGAAGGGTATGGCAGCGATATATCAAAACCATTACTCCCTAATTTAAGTTCTGCGTAAAAACAATCAATTATAATAGCATTTTCATACTAACGCTGCTAAACCAGCAAAACAGCCTAAGGGAAATAGGCAAAATGGCCTAAAGGCCTTTAAATTATATCATTTATGCCCAAAGATAGTGGATTGCCTGACATAGGTCTGGGTTTCCACACAGACCGGTATTGGGCCCCCCGCATCCATCCACTTCCCGTAACCCTTATCAGATCGTCGATCCACCTTGTGGAAGGCCTTACCTGCTGCGTCTTCCGATACGTGGCCGCTACTCCAGAACCTTACTGCCCAACGATCATCAACTTTAGTTTGCGGATCTTGTCCAGTAAATTATATGCAGATACGTATTACAATCATATTTCACCACCTATGTTTTATATTTGCCACGAAATGGATGGAAGTCTGTTACTGTTTACCGAGCGGAGTTAAAGACTCCGTGCTAAAAATTATTGCCAAATACGTCGAATTCTTGTGGGCAACATTGACTTGTAGAGAAAAAAGTTAGAATATATCATGGCAAAAGTAATATAGTTATTTAAATTGTCCAACATTATTGTCGCATTGTAAAGCTTAACTGCAATTTATGACGGTAGTAATTCTTGTACATACTAGTCTTACGTAGATCTTAAAATAACCTATCTTGTTATCCTTAATCGGGGTATAAAACATGTCCCTAGAATATCCTTATTGTAATGCTTTTAATTATGCAGATGATTATAAAAAATTTAAATAAAGTAGTAAATTACCTAATATGTAGCTTTATGCAAATAATTTTATTACAATCTATAATATGCTAATGATATCTAAGTTGTAGCAAATTAATGTATTTTGCAATTAAATCACGTTAATTCTAATACTACTTATTATACCTTAAGTAGCTAATGACTGTAGGGATCGTGGAAGGGCTGGTGTAGTGGTTCGCATGGACTATCAATTCTTCGAGTGTGCACGCTTATGGTAATTTTTATGTTGTTTGTATTTTAATTATAATATGTGGCATTAATTATGGTAATTTTATGTAAATTGTAATTAAATAATTTAATGCAATTTTTTTTGTATTTAATGACTTAAATTTTCGCGTTTATTGTAATATTTTCTTATCTAGGTACCTATAGGTAACAATTATATGCGTCATAAATTATTCATAATAAAATTAAAGAAATAAGAAATTATGAGGTGAAAAAGTGTTAAGACGAATTATTTTTTTAAATGTATATCTTGCCTCTTGTTGTAATGAAAATGGAAATGGAAATCCGATGTCTCTGCCCCCCTGGGAAACAGGCGTGAACATATGTTTGTATGTATGTCCCTTGATTGTTTGAAAATACAAAAATAGCATCGCTTGACCATATCAGACATCGTTTACGATTTATTTTTTGATAAAATTTACAAAATTAATACTTTACAAAATCAGCGTGAAATTACTAAAAACATATACTTAGGTACATTGAAATGATGTCTTTTTACAAAAAAGATCTACATTATATAGATACATACTACAAGGATATCATGTATGTGGATAATAAAACATCGTTTTGAGTCGAACGTGTCATTTAAATAACAATTTGAAACAATGCACTGTTCGGTGTTTTGTCATAACTAACATTTTGTTATACATCTCCAAGTGATTGTTAGATTATATGGTAATGCATTGTTAAGTTATATTGTGTATTGTTAAAATAAGTCGTCTATATAATAGAAGCAGCCTTTAAATGACTGTAGCCCAATGATTGTAGCAGCGGTTTTGCTGTGGAGGATAATGGGTTCATTGCATGGCCTTGTATCAAAGTGAACTTACTCTAAGGCAATATTTTTGTGTTCCGTAAACTTGTATGTCCTTAGACTGGCTATTGGCTATTAATAGACTTGTCCTTCGTATAACCTAAAATATACATAGATTACAAAATCAAAATATCTAGCCCCTTAACCTCTAGATTACGAGTTACGAGTACATAATATACCTAATATTATGCGATGCTAATTAATTTGTTTAAATGATGATGAATTAACGTTTTAAAACTCATCAACTTTGACATACCATTTTTATCTCGTGTTCTTCACTTTAGTATGTAAAACACTTAAACATTGAACACTTTTCCACTAAAAGCTAAGCTATAAAATCAAATGCTTTTATTAGCTGATTTTACACAGATTCCTCGCGTATCTTTGTGTATCGCTGGCGTTGCACCCTTACGGTAAATATTACCACCGTTATACTCATAATTAGCTCAATAACAGCAGTTATCACGTGTTTGACTGAATCATACATTGCTTTGTGCTGTCAAATTTTGAAAGGCGTGGCGAATGTGAATTTAATATAATGATGCACGAGGAAAAGTCAAAGCATAAGTAGTATTAAAGCGAATGCTTCATTTAAGAGAAAAATATTATTATAATACAACTAGCTGTCCCGACAGACGTTGTCCTGTACAAACGATAAAAAAAAAACAAATCTAAAACATTCTCGAATCCACTTAAATACACACAAAAAATTTCATCAAAGTCGGTCCAGCCGTTTAGGAGGAGTTTAATTACAAACACACGCGTAGAAGATTTATATATTATATGAAGATTTATATAGCTTCTAATATTTCGACCTAATGGCGACATGAGTGCAACATAATAGTCAGTTAAAATATAAATAAATTTGAGAAGTATAATAAGTCAAATTTCTGCTCCGTTTTATTAAAAATCAAAAGTGATTTTATGAATATTTGTATAGTAAGTAGTTGCTATAATTGCCATTTTCGTTTAAAAGTAATGCGAAATAGTTTATAGTGCATTTGGCACAACAGCAAATGTTGATATCGTCTGCTATTATCTAATGCATGGTGTATAGTGTATTTGATTTTTGAAGATTAATGTAATTTTTGCGATTTACAAATACCTGTGTTAGAATATGTGCACAGTACACATATTTGTGTATCAGTAATACAGGTATTATGTAAAACTTAACGTTGAATGGTCGCGAGCCCGATGATAAGAACATATTAATCAAAAAATACAAAAAAAAACTCGACCGTAATAGATTTAGGCAAGCACTAGAAATGTTATTGTTATCCATAAGTTACTTCGTCTGAAGAGCAGCGATAGCTCAGTGGGGAGACCAACAGACTGCAATGCAGAGGGTCTCGGGTTCGAATTCACGTCGCGCACCTCTGACTTTCGGAAGTTATATGACTTTTCGAAATTATGTGCGTATTGATTGACAATTATCGCCTGCTCCGTGCCTCGGAGAGCCGTCGGTCCCGGCTGCAATAAAAATCTATGGCAGTCGTTATTAGGAGAGTGTCGACACAAAAGATCCCACTGGGTCGAAGTGTCGCCGATCTGCACTGACTGGCCCCCACATAAGATAAGATACTTAGTTTGAATATATAATAATAATAATAATAATAATAAGCCCCCTAAATCCCAACCATACGTCCGAGTCGAACACCTGACACACGTGGGGGGCGGACACACGAACATTTTTACTGGCGTGGCTAACATGGCAATGGTAACCCATTCAATATGGAGACCCGTTCTAAAAAGAAACTGAGAGGACCGCTGCCCGGGGGCGATCGCCGGGGCACACCTGGAGCTGACGCTGGGTGTTTCAGCATGCGAACCGTCAGCGGTGAGGGGCTGAACAGGCGGGCTCCCACTGATAAAGATGCTACAGCCGAACCCGCAGACAATATTGACAGACTGACAGACAGGACAAGTTCCCCAATTGAACCATATAGCCCAAGTACCATTTCTTATACACCATCAGTCCCAACATCACCTTCAATTACTAGTAATTATAACGAACAGAATAATTTAGATCCACTTATTAGTAACAATAATAGAGTCGTAACCCCAACTGAGGATGTTTCGCAGGAGGCATCAGCCATCTGTCCTGTGACCACCAAAGCTGGCAAACCCAGAGTGCGTATGCAATGGAATGATGAAATCAATACTTTTATCATGCGCACTTACTTTTATATTACTAAATTAGAGACAGATAGAACTATGTACTGCAAAAAACTTCACGACCAATTTGTTTTAAAATATCCACACTTACAAATATCAGCACAACGAATTGCAGATCAAAGAAGGGTGATAATTAGAAATAAAAGGTTGTCTGACGATGTTATTAGTAAGTTAAAATATGAAGTATCAGAACAACTCAGGACAGAAGAATTAGAAAGTACACTGCATTTAGCATCAGATTCAGTATTACCGCCCGTACCAACTCCTCCAGAATATATTTTGCAACCTACATCAATCACATCATCCAACATCTCACTTACACAAATACCCTCTGCTACGATAACAAATTCGCAGATGACATCACTTACTCAGGCGCATGTTTCTACTCAGACGGGATCTGATCCAGTCACACAACTAACAGAATATACACAGTCACATCAAATTATACAAATAGACACAACGGTACAAGAATTAATAAATCAAGTAGAGACCGCACTTATACAATACAATGGTACCGATCCAACAGTCCGTCCTAAACTACCAAAACTTAGAGAATGCAGAAATCTTTACGCATATATAGATATTTTTAACAAGCAAATATTAAGCAGATTTTTCTCAATTGATTCCGATTTAAATCATATTCACACTTTGATGTACTGTAGCGCACTTGTAATTTCCGAAAACCTAGGATATAAAATTCGAGCCCCTAACGCTAATACTCCGTATAAAACCTATAAATCTTTAAAGCCCGCATGGCAATTACGGATAGAAAATGACATTAAAAATTTAAGAGCAGATATAGGCAGGTTATCCCAGTACATTAATAATAATAAAAGTAGAAAAGTAGTTGCAGCAGTCGAGGTAATTTTCAGAAAAACAAAGGTACACACAATTCACGAACGTAATAACATAAGACCAGAGGAATATTTAGACACATTAAAACAAAAACTTACAGTAAAATCACAACGGTTAGCCAGATATATGAAAGCATTGCGAAGAAAGGAAGACAACAAATTGTTTATTACAAATGAAAAAAGATTTTACAGAACATTTAGAAAGGATAACATACAACGTGCACAAGAACTGCCCAACTCAGAAGACCTAAAAACTACTGGACCGATCTCTGGAAGAAACGGCATGATCATAATGACTCAGCAGGATGGATAAAAGATGAAGAATGTAGAATGATGAATGCGGAAGATATGGAATTTTGTGATGTTACGGTAGATGATGTAGAGATAGCTACGAGAAAAATAAAAAACTGGAAGGCAGCAGGAACAGACAGGATACATAATTTTTGGTATAAGAAATTCCATACTTTACATAATATGTTGGCAAAGAACATTACAGAAATCATCAAAGGTGAACAAGTACTACCCAAATTCGTTACAATAGGCATCACTTATATGTTACCCAAAAGTAGTGACACTGTAAACCCATCACAATATCGTCCCATTACATGTTTACCAACTATTTATAAACTTATTACATCATTAATTACACATAAAATTAACAAACACTTAGAATGCAATAACATTATGTCTGAAGAGCAGAAAGGCTGTAGGCAAGGACATAGAGGATGTAAGGAACAACTAGTTATAGACTCCACTATTCTAAAACACGCCCATAGTCACAAAAGGGACCTGCATATCTCATTTATAGATTATAAAAAAGCCTTTGACAGTGTACCTCATTCATGGTTAATTCGAGTCCTTCACATCTACAAAATCAACCCTGTGATAATTAGCTTTCTGAAAAATGCCATGTATGACTGGAGAACAACATTACACCTTACTAATGGTACAGATACAATCACTACAGATGAAATCAGCATCGGAAATGGTATTTTCCAGGGAGACTCTCTTAGTCCACTATGGTTCTGCCTAGCATTAAATCCTCTGTCAAACCTCCTCAACAGCACCACTAGTTGATATAAATTAAACTCTGAAACATTCATTACACATCTAATGTATATGGATGATATTAAACTGTTTGCTAGAACTCACAAATGCCTTGATAATCTCATAAAAAATACAACCCAATTTAGCAAAGATATATATATGTCATTTGGATTAGATAAATGTCGTACACTACATATACAACAGGGAAAAATAGTAAAGTATCAAAACAACGCTACTGATACTAACATATTTATATCCATGCAACCATCAGATACATATAAATATTTAGGAATATACCAGTCTAATATCATTAACCATACACAAATCAAGGAACAGCTTCTATCAGAATATACTAAGAGACTAAACTTAATATGTAAAAAACAGTTACATTCGAAAAATCTATTTAAAGCAATAAACACATTTGCCATACCCATATTAACGTATTCATTTGGATTAATTAAATGGACACGCACTGACTTAAATAGATTAGAGATTAAGACTAGAACCACACTAACTAAACACAACTACGCACATCCAAAAGCAGCAATAGAGAGAATTACAGTAAGTAGGCAAAAGGGCGGTAGAGGACTGATTGACTTGACCATGCTGTGGGAAGGACAGATTCGAAAGCTTAGAGACTTTTTCTACGATAAAGCCAAAAATAGTAAAATTCACTCAGCAATTACAGAAATAGATAATAACTTTACTCCTTTAAATCTATACAACAGAGATACTATTTTTAAAAGTTTAGATGACCACAGGCATGAAAAAATATGTAGATGGCGAGGTAAGGAATTACACGGCAGACATATACACGATTTAGAACAACCGCATGTAGATTCAGACAGCTCAAACAAGTGGCTAAAATTGGGCTCACTCTTCCCTGAAACGGAAGGATTTATGCTAGCAATACAAGATCAGGTTGTAAATACAAAAAATTATAGTAAATTTATTATTAAAGACCCTAATACACAAAATGACAAATGTAGAAAGTGTCATCACGCATCTGAAACCATCCAACATATTACAGGAGCCTGCTCATCTCTAGCTCAAACAGATTACACCCACAGACACAACCAAATTGCTAATATCGTTCACCAAAAACTAGCCGTAAAATATAACCTAATACCAAAAACTGTTCCCTACTACCAATATACCCCAAAACCAGTGCTGGAGAATAGCAGCCACAAAATATACTTTGATAGAGCAATACTTACAGATAAAACTATACACAACAATAGGCCTGACATAACTATGATAGATAAATTAAATAAACATACATATTTAATAGACATAGCGGTACCCAATACACACAATTTACAGGAAACCATAACAGAAAAAATACATAAATATACAGAATTAAAAGAAGAAATAAGTAGAATATGGAAAATGAACAAAGTATACATTGTGCCCCTGGTGCTCTCCAGCACAGGCGTCATACCCAAACACCTTCTTCACTATTTACGACAGATAGAGCTACCCACCAATCTTTACATCACTATGCAGAAGGCCGCTATACTCAATACTTGCCGTATAGTTCGTAAGTTTTTGCAGGACGAGCCCCTTTTAATAAATAATGCCCCAAATGAACCCCACTTGGCCTAGACCCGTGGTTTTCATTAAATACCGAATTTTATTTCGAGAAAAAACTAATTAAACCAACCAAAATAATAATAATATTCTACCACATACACACAACACCATCTAACCCAAACTAAGCAGAGCTTGTACTATGGGTACTAGACAATGGATAAACATATATATATACTTTTTTTTGTAAATACATACATATTATACATAGAAACACCCAGACCAAGACAGACATCCATGTTCATGCACACAAATGTTTGACTTGTGCGGGAATCGAACCCGCGACCTCAGACATGGCAGTCGGTTACACTAACCACTACGCCACCGAGGCCGACAAATGCAATAATATTATAGGCAATATGTATAGCCATTTTACGTCGCCGTGTAGATTAAAAAGAAAATCACGTTTTCTATACATACAGCAAAGACCTTCAAATCAATCGGTTGTCAGCAAATTTAGGTAAAAAACCAATCTTTACGGAAACAGGTCATCGGTCCGTCTTTCACGCAATTTATTTTTTTAACAGAAACCTAGTTAGCCGCTGCATTAAATTTTTATTTCCTATACTTATAGATAAGAGTAAGATCTCTTGAAAACAGTAATATTATAATTTCCCATACAGAGCATATCCATATTAATCTTATTTTCTACCATTGAAGTTTACGATAGTTTAGTTATCTACTATAAGAAGCCATTGAACCTATATATTTGTTTTAATTCAAGAAGACGCTGCCTAGTGGCCTTGAGTGCGTGATACGGTAGTGTCATGTCAATGAAAACTCCGTGCCCAGACACCGCCACACTTTTTCCTGATTAGCCTCTGAATCAAATAGTCGTGCCGTCTAGCTCCCGCAAGCTACTGCTACACTCGAGCTATATTAGAGCAAAATATAACTCGTCAGTCGAGCCAATAAGTGTAGTGAATAAGTGAAACCAGTATTTAGTTATTTTGTGTTCATTTTAGTTTTGTTATTGTTTAAAGGTAATTCATAATGTTAACGGGATGGAGACTGGCGCTCTCGAAATGTAAGTACAATCGATAAATTGTGCATTACAAGGTTATTTTAAACTTGTGTTTGTTTTTTATTTTAATTTTAAATTGACTTTTATTTATTATCTCGTGTTTAATAAGGAAATAACGAAAGAGAGAACGTTAGTTATGAAGTATATTTAGTTTGCTTACTTATTGATTTAAAATGTAAATAAAAATGATTCAATCTGATTAAGTTATTTTCCAAATAGATTAGCATTTACTTTTTAATGCCTTCATATTTTCTAATCTTTAGACGCGTACCACTTTGTAGTGTTTTATGTGTGTATATTTTAATTTTTTTTCCAGTATTTATAATACCGCAGAGGTATGTCTTGGCTATTATGGCACTATTTGCCATAGCCAATGCGTATACCATGCGGGTGTGCCTCAACCTGGCTATCACGCAGATGGTAAAGAAGAATGTTGCGTCTGAAGGAGATCCTCACTATGATCCCTTTGCATGCCCAGATCAGAACGAAGTAGGTAATGATACGGTTGTCACGAGATTCTACAGGGCCAACGAAGACGATGTAAGTACAAACCAATATTTTATATATTAATAACATAAATCTATCCTGATTTTCGCTTAGGTAGATTAATTATATTCCCTCCAGGAAAAACGCGTGATATAATAATATTTTGATATAGTATTCTGCTTGTTTACCGTTGATATAATAAAAATAATTTTAATATAGAATGCCAAAATATAAAGATTATTATTTTTTTAATAAATAGTGTTATAAATATATTGTGCGTATATAAAAGGGCTTGATTAATATAATATATAAAATGTAATAATATTCTATCACATACACACAACACCATCTAGCCCAAACTAAGCAGGGCTTGTACTATGGGTAGTAGACAATGCATAAACATACATACATAATATATAGGTACTTTTTTATAATATTGTCTTATATTTACGCGAATGTTATACATTGACATTAACCAAACTTTATACGGATTTTATCGCATTGTTTATTTTTTATAAAACACTATTATTACATATACTTTTTTTGTAAATACATATGTATTATATATAGAAACACCCAGACTAAGACAAACATCCATGTCCATGCACACAAATGTTTGACTTGTGCAGGGATTCGAACCCCATCCTACGCCATCGAGGCGATATATTTAATTATATATATATATACATATATATGTAGGTATATATGTTTGTGTGTTTCATAATAAGTTACGGACTGATTTAATTATATTAGGGGTTAAAGTATGAAATTACCGATTAAGACTGAAAAATTGAAACCCGTTTTTTCCTAAGGTGACCATATTTATTTAATCGAAATATTTACCCTCATTATCTATACATTGCTGCCATCTAAACGGAAATTTATTTACGATAAAACTCCGGAGATCTAAATTCGACAAACTGTGTGAAAGCATTTTGTACTGCCTCCTGAAAGGAAAATTTTTATCGCGTAGAAAATTGTCCAAATCACGAAAAAAATGGTAGTCCATTGGAGCGAGGACTAGCGAGTAGGAGGATGACGTATTGTTTCTAACTGCAGCTCCTGTAGAGTTACAACGGTTTATCGTGCAGTTTTGCGTTATCATGGAGCAATAATGGTGAAGATCGATTCACGAGTCGGGGCTGTTTCACTGCCAGTTTCGCCATCATTGTTCGAAGCTCGGCACAGTAAACATCTGGTGTTATTGCTTGACCAGACCTGAGAAAGCTATAGTGAATAACACCATCAAGAGACCATCAAACAGTTACCATTACCTTTTTATTGGTAAGCTTTGCTTTAGGGCACTTTTGCGGCGTTTGACATGGGGTCAGCCATTGCATTTTTCGCTTAAAGTTATCGTAAAGAATCAAGTTTTCATTACATATCACAATTCAATCCAATATTCCTTCATTTCTGTACCAATTCAACAAGGCGATACAAGTTTCAATACGCATTTCTTTCTGCAGATCAGTCAAATCATGAGGTACCCATTTTTCTTATTTTTGAAGTGAAACCTTCTTTAGGCGCGTTGAGCATTTCTTGGGTGAACACAAATTATGGAACTCGAGTCATCGTCACCGAAAGCTTTACATTTTTTAATTATTTTTGGTTTATAAAGAAGTGTTTATGATCAAGGATTAAAGTTTTCACTTCTATCGGCAATCCCCAAAGACTGACCTAAATTTTTTTATCTTATTGATTTGATGCAAATGAGCCAATATTGTAGGTTTTTTTTTTTATTTTGATCGTCAAAATGACCGCACTCCACCTGATGGTAAGCAGTCGTGTGGTCTAAGAGCAGTGGCCGCCACATCGCCCCAACAGTAGCCGAGGCGATGTTGAGGTCTCTACTTTGAAGGCCTGAGAAGATGCTTTTTCACGCCCCGCTTAAAGAACCCAGGATTGAAGGAAGAAGGAAACACGTGCCTTGGCAGAGAATTCCATGCCTTGGTCGTTCGGCAGAGATATGAGGACCCAAACTTTTTGGTACGCGCTCTAATCGACTCTACCGTGTAAGGATGGCATCTGAGCCCAGCACGCGTTGTTCTGGATAGGAAAGGGGAGGGCGGGATAAGGTGGAATAACTCATCAGAGCACTCCCCGTGGTATATTCTGTAGAAACATGCCAATGAGGCAATGTCCCTACGGAGTTGCAGAGGTTCCAGTGAACTCGTGACCTCTGGATCTCCGATGATACGGACAGTCCACCGCTGTAACCGATCGAGAGCGTCCAGCAAGTACTGCGCGAAGCCATCCCAAAGATGAGAACAGTACTCCACGCAAGGGCGCACTTGTGCCTTATACAATAGGCACAGTTGCCCAGGCGTGAAGAACCGCCTCACCCTGTTCAGAACTCTGAGTTTTCGCGAAGCTTGCTTAATGACGCTCTCGATATAGGTTTTCTGATTAAGGGAGCGGCAAAGATCCATACCTAAGATGGAGAGACTGTCACGTATCACCAGTGGAGTGTTCTTCAGAGAAGGGAGGGGAAGGAACGGAGACTTTTTTGTTGAGAACGCGCATGCCTGGGTCTTCTTGGCGTTGAACTCGACCAAGTTCTTGGCACCCCATTCATAGATGCGGTCCAAGGTCTGGTTAAGTTCAACGACAAGATTCTGCCTTTTCCCCTTAACCTCAGCCTGTTTGGCCCCAGGATGTCCGAGATATCGCCCATGCACGGTACTGTCGTCCGCATAACAATGTATGTTGCCGAGATTCAACATATCATTGATATGCAGAAGAAAGAGCGTAGGGGATAAGACAGAACCCTGAGGCACTCCTGCATTGACCTGCATAAATTTGGAAGCGCGACCGTCGCAAAGGACCCTAATACGACGCTTCTGCAGGAAACTTGCAATCCAGGTGCACAGTTGAGGGGCAAGCCATAGGCCGGAAGCTTGGAAAGAAGAGACCGGTGCCAGACTCTGTCGAAAGCTTTGGCTATGTCAAGGCTGATAGCCAAAGACTCGCCGTGCTTGTCCATAGCTTCACCCCAGAGGTGCGTGACGAACGCTAGAAGATCACCCGTTGATCGTTTAGCCCGAAAGCCGTATTGGCGATCATTGATCAACGATTGATCCTCCAGGTAGCGGACAATTTGGGTGTTTATAATCCGCTCGAACACCTTGGAGAGCACCGAGATGATAGCTATGGGTCGATAGTTGCTTGGCTCGGAACGGTCCCCCTTTTTGGGAATCGGTTGAACGTTCGCCTCCTTCCAAGCCTCAGGCACAATGCCTGCGGCGTAAGACGTCCGGTATAGGCGCGTAAGCGTGGGAGACAACTCCGCTGCACATTTTTTAAGGACCACAGCTGGGATGCCGTCAGGTCCGCTTGCTTTCCGAACATCGAGAGACTGCAGTATCGCACGAACGGTTCGTTGCCTGATACATATATCAAGCATGGTGTAGCCGCAGTTGGCAATGTTAGGCGGCTGCGAACCGCAGTCATCGATTCGGGAGTTGGCCGCAAAGAGATTTGCAAGCAGATCTGCTTTCTCCTGCGGCCGATGAGCCAGTGATCCATTCGGATACCTCAGAGGGGGCAGCAAGGTCTGGCAGAAGTTGGACTGCACGGCTTTGGCCAGGCGCCAATAGCTACGACTGCCCGTAGGATGCGCCATGAGTTCCTGGCCGAACCGTGCGACGCGCTGGGCATCCGCTCTTAAGTATACCCTCTTGCAGACCTTTGTGGCTTGGTTGAACGCTGCCTTCAGGTGATCCACGTTAGGGTCGTGGAGAGTGCGAGCCCTGGTCCAAGCGCGATACGCTGTCTGTTTGCGTTCAACAGCATCGGCGCATTCACGCCCGAACCAGGGCCTTTTCCTGCCGCCGCTCGTGACATCACTGTATGGAATATAATATTCCATACCCAGGGTGATTTCACCAGTGACAGCAGTAGCGCTCTCTGATGGATCCCTGTTCTCAAAGCAGCGTTGAGCCCAAGGGATGGATGCGAAGTACTCCCGCATTCCATCCCAGTCTGCCGACGAGTAGTGCCACAGTCGTCGTCTTGCCTCCTCGGGTCGTGGGGGCGTAACAAAAACAGCTGTGGCACAAACCAGACAGTGGTCTGAGGTGCCCAAAGGAGCACGAATCGACACACTGTACCGGTTCGGGTTACTCGTCAGCAGCAGATCGAGCAGAGAGGGCGCCTGACCTGCAATGTCTGGTATCCGGGTGGGCTGGAGTACCAGTTGAGACAGGTCATGCGTGAGAGCGAACGCATGGGCAGTTCGTCCCGCGTGGTCTGTTTTGGGAGAACCCAACCAGGTCTCATGGTGGGCATTGAAATCTCCCAAGAACACCAACTCAGCGTTCGGAAACCGCTCCTGCGCGTCGTCTGCCGCCTGACTCAGGTAATTGAAGAGTCGAGTTGTCTCAGCGTCTCCTGAATGGGATCGGTAGAGGCACATGTAGATTTGGCTGAAAGAGCCATGATCTACGTGTACCCAAAGGACAGAGAAGGAAGGGTCCTCTAGGCATTGTAGACGGCGACAGCAAATATCCGCCCTAACAAACAAGCATACCCCGGCTTTCGCGAGGAAACACTCCTCTAGCACGTAGCCGGGATATTGCAGGTAGTTCGTGTCTGCAGGACGGCGTATTTGTGTCTCCGTTAGAAAAAGCATTGCCGGCCGAGCCGTCTCCAGGTGGTGATGGACGGCATTAAGGTTAGCGTGGAGTCCTCTGATGTTAATAAACTCCACGACACAGAAAGCAGCAGTGGGGTTACGGCGATTGGCTGCTGTTGAACGACAATGCTTTGTTCGTACTGCCATAGAGTGAAAGGAAGGGGAAACGTGAAAAAAAAGAGGCGGCTATTCTCGCAGCATAGTGGGGCAAGGCGCAGAGCAAGTTTTGTCATATAACTGTATGGTATGGCGATAGCCGATCCGACGGACGGAAGGAACCCCGTACCCTCCCGAAAGTGGTCGCCGGGACCCACCCTCCGGTCACCATCCGGCACGACGAGCCACCTCGAGATTATGCGCGGCATGATAAGGCAGCCAACCTAGTTGGTTAGACTCGGTTGGGCCTCTGGACTATACCGGGGGGGCCAGCAGAGCACCGTTTCTACGGCTCTCCCTGGCCGCCGGGTCGACTCGCGCCACCCACACAATGACTCTACGGATACTCTGCAGGTCCCTCATAAGTTGCGAGAATCGTCGCCTCATGCTTAGGCCTCCGGCGCTCTCATTCACCGAACGAAACACAGCAGTGAAACACTGTTGTTTCACGTCGATTTTCTGTGAGAGGGTAGTACTTCCCCGGTCGAGCCGGCCCATTCCTGCTGTAACCAGCTTGGCTCTACTACCTTATCTTGGCTCTACTACCTTATAATAAAACTAAATGTTAAACGTTAACGTAACGTTAAACCATGCCGCTAATTCCTAGGTAGTTTGACTCGGATCGGCTTCCACCATCTCCTTCAATCAGCGTTATTCACCTGTGTGGGCTGTCTTCCACGTAGTTCGTTCTTCAAGTCGAAGTTTCCATTACGAAAGCATTTAAACCAAAAACGCACGGTGCGTTCATTAGCAGTCTCCTCTCCAAATGCAGCGTTGATATCGCGAGCCGTTTCTGCCACGTTAGTTCCGTGTCGGAACTCGTATTCAAAAATGACTCGGATTTTCGAAGTATCCATCTTTCCCGTTTAAGTTGAATAAAAAAAAACAATTGAAAGTTGAAAATCGGATGTTGCAAATTTTTTAAAAGAAGAATTTTAGTTATAATGTGAAAAAGATTCACGCAAAAATCTCACACCATGAAGGTTTTATGTCAATTCAAAGTATCTATTACTACACAATGGCAACTTCATACTTTAACCCCTATTAATAATAGCTTGATAAAATTAAATAAGCAGCTGATAAAATTAAATCGTAATAGTATATATTAGTATTTATAATAAAAGTTTTTCTAGTAGGATGTACAACGTAGAACAGGAGAATGTTGTTATAATTAAACATAGTGGTCTGTGAACGTCAACCTCTTAAAATTAGACGTAAGAATATAATATTAACCTAATAGATTATGCCCGCAGGGCGTCGCTTGCGTAAACGTAAGTTATGTCAATTTTCTATCCTTTGGGAACAGTACTTTTTTCTGGATGAAAAGTACCCTATATCCTTTTCTGACAACGTGTATGTATGTAATATAATTGTATGATGATCGGTCGAGTAGTTAAGGCGTGAAAGCGTAACTAATACTCACATTCACATTTATAATATTAGTTAGGATGCATACAGTTTATAATGGTCTTCAAAAAGTTATTCTCCAACAAGCCACGGGTCGTAGGTTCAATTCACTAAAACTCGATTAAAGCGGATTTTATTATAACTGTACTTGTTTAACTATGCGTAGGACTTAATTTATTCAAGAACTAGGAACTAGGTCGCCTTATGATTCCCAGAATTAACAAAAATACTTATATATACAGCATTCTCTTTTTCGAATAATTGAAAGATTTCATATAATTGAAGTCAGTTAGAGTTTATTTATAATAGTATTATATACATATTTGATTGTACGGATGGCGTAGTTAGTGGTTTAAGTGTTCGCCTCGCCACTGCCACCGTGCTGAGTGTTGTGGGTTCGATCCCCAAGCAGGACAAAAATTTGTGTAATCCATAAATAGTTGTCCCTATTATAAAGAGTCTGGGTGTTAATTTATGTCCTTTATTTAAATGTTTAAAAGCTCCCGCGATATAGAAATTATTCCTAGGATGAGCGAAACCTTTAAAATAAATTACGTATTATAGGTAAGCCTAAAAAGAAAGATGATTTATTTTTAATCTTCTTTCAAGATTTTATACCATTTGTATAAAAGTACTTTAATGGAATATAACGTAAATTTATTTTAAAATGGCTGGTTTTTTCTTCGTCAATTAATTCTTTCGAGTTCATTATTTTATTAAACAATGCGCGTTATCATTAAAATAACAAACTGATATGAATAATTCTGCGCAGATCATCACATATGAAAAGTAGGTATAATAGAAATATATACGTATATTTATATTGAATCCCTTGAATAAGGTAGAAATCGCTGCGTGAATATTAGGACATTGTTTTAAAATTGGGTATTGGTATATGTCTACAATTTTTATTTACTTTTGCTAATAAGGTGACTGTACTTATTTTAAGTGCCGAGGAGCGAATGCCAGATGTATCACTCGTACGTGACAAACGTAGAAGAAATCCTATTAAAATACTTTTTAAAATGAATGAATGGGCGAAGTAGGTTTAGATACATTTTTATTAACTCGGAACTTTGATTTTACGCTTTCCTCTTCGCGGAAAGAAGGGAGCAGAAAGATGGAAAGTCCCGGGTTCTACCGACTAAGCTTACCACGGTATACCTACTCCTGCGTCGAATGGTGGGTGGGTCGCTAAAACTGAAACTACTTCAGCGATCGGGTATATCTATAGATGCCCACTATGAAAATAAAGGTATGGGCGAAGTAGGTATATAAGCGCCCGCACTCTTAATTGCTGAACAAAACGTGTTGTTACTCCTCTTATACCGGTACTTTGTCAGAGAATGATAAGCCGGCATATTCATACCGTCTTCTTCTTTCTTTTCTTGTGGTTAGTGACCAACCTGTTGTCAAGAGACGCTCAAGCCGCCCGTAGGCCTCTGACATGGCTTAACGACTGCTGTCAATTTGACAACAACCGGGACCGACGTTTTACGTGTCGTCCGAAGCACGGAGACGCTCAGATGAAATACCACTGAGCGGTCACCCATCTATAGACTGACCGCACCCAATGTTGCTTAGCCAACTAATTAAAACAGCATATTTATTATTCATTTGTGAAAATTGAATGTAGTATCTGCATAAATCCTAACTAATATTATAAAAGCGAAAATGAGTTTGTTTGTTTGTTTCCTTTTCACGCCTAAACCATAGAACCGATCATTCTGAAATTTCGCATATACGTTGTCAGGTATACAGAAACGGACATAGCCTACCTTTCATCCCTAAAAAAAGTACTTTTCTTGAGGAAAACAACAATAACGTTCTTATGATAGTAGATGGCGCCACATGTCTTTCGAATCATGATTGAATTATATTGTTACAAGCAGAGTACAACCCGAATTGATTGTCAAATTCTAAATTAACGCGAGCGAAGCCGCGGGCAAAAGCTAGTAGGATATAAACGTAAAAAGATCTGACTAGTATAATACCAGAGACTAGTATATGACCTCTTCTCCATAGCCTTTATTATTCCTAAGTCACTTGGGGTCGGCTTTCTAGTCTAACCGGATTTAACTGGATATTAGTTTTTACACGGAGCGACTGCCATCTGACCTCCACAACCCGAAGGCTAACGATACCCTAAGGCTAGACCAGTGCACTAACTTCCTAATAACGACTGCCATAGATGTTCATGGTAGCCGAGACCGACGGCTTAACGTGCTCTCCGAGGCACGGAGCAGCCGATAATTGAGAGACTAGTATATGACCACAGAACAAAATACTACGACAAATTGTGAATGAAGGAAGTGTACATATTAGGTCTTTTTGTGTAAATGCCGCTTGTGTCCTATATTTAACGTGAGTACGGCGGGCGGTAATGGGTTAATTTCGCGGTATTTGTACAAAACGCAATGGTCATTTTAAAAATTAATTTATGTTTCGAGTAGAGACTATATACATATATTATTAATAACATGTATTATTAATAATAAATATCAATAACCTTTTATGGAATTTGTATTTAAAGTTATATATCGCTTAGTGTCTTCCTGTTTTCGTTGTTTCAATTCGCCATAATTATAATATATCATAGTTATGGCACATGTCTCAAAGCTAGCTGTACAATTAGCTCCATACACTTTGAATTACATGCATTTATATGTATGTTAATACCGTTAAATTATTTGAAATTATTTTATATTCATGGAATTTAAAAATAGCAGCTTTATGTATAGTTAGTTGTTAACTGTTCTTTGTTTACCGTGATACAAGAATTATTTCTTGTGGAGATGACTAGTCTATAAAAATATTGACTTAGTATTTATAAAGCTGTATTAGAAGCCATGATTTTGATTTTGCTATTCTGTCTTTTAAAAATCCATATTTTATTGTTACAGCCTGTAAATAGTATATTAATACTGATCTTGCTTGTTCTTAGTTTTTCGTTCTTCGTTTCAATATTTTTAATTATTATTGATAGGTTTGTAATTAAAAATATATAAAATCCATAAGTACCGACTTAATCGTTATTAAACATTAAGATCATCGTTTTATGGTTTGAAAATTCCAAAGATTATTAGACTAGATTAGTATTTCTTTGCAATGGGGATTACTTAAAATAAGCTTACTATATAAATCACCGTTTATTTGTTAAACCACACTCGCATCAAAGATAATCCTTTTATAGTAGGTTTAAGGCTTGATAGACATTAAAGCCAAAAACAAAAATAATGTTCAAACTTATAACTTCGAGATGTGGAGCACGTATTTTCCCGAATTCGGCCCTGTCCATATCAATGTGTCAAACATTAGCACAGACAGGGCCGAATTAAGATATGCAAGTATCGGAGAGAATATTGATAAAATCTCGTTTTCACGATTCGCAGAACTCGTAGGCTACTCACTTGATAAACGTTAACCCCTGGTTTATTAAAATAAACAGAATTTTGGTGATAACATGAAACTGATATACTCTACCATGGGTGATAGAAGGGGAGAGAATACGAATAGATCATCCATCCATTTGATGGCAAAGTGTGTATGGCATCAATAGATTTAAAAGCTGCATACCCGAGTTGAAATCAGGCTAATCCATTGACTACATAAATTAAAACTGAAGACACCATCTGTGTCACACATGCACAATTCAAATTATTTACAAAAATATGTATTTATAATAATATCGAATTGTTTAGTTTTTTTATTATGCTAGCTATTATCTGCAACTTCATTTGCATTTATTACGTAGCTTACGACCTTCTCCAGAATGCATGCTAGCTTCATACAAAATGTTATTATATTTAGTTCAGTGGTTTAGTCGTAAAAACTTTACAAATGGAATTATTTTCGTATTTGCAATATAGTTAGATTTGATTTGAATTGAATTGCGCTTTTATATAGCATGTACATGCTAACATCTAGGTTATTTAGTAAATCTAACAATACGATCTCTATTTCATTATTTGATGACATTAACAAACCTTATAGAGATGCACGCTGAATTGTACAAAAAATAAAGCCTAACTAATATTATAAATGCGAATGTGAGTTTGTTTGTTTGTTTGTTACGCTTTCACGCCCAACTATTCGACCAATCATCATAAAATTTGGCATACACTTTGTCAGGAGAAGAGAGAAGGACCTAGGATTTACCTTTCGTCCAGAAAAAAGTACAGTTATAGCTGTTTATATTTTATGGTTATATACATATATAAGTACCTATAAAAAACTAACCAACATTTACACGAGCGAAGCCGCGGGCAAAATCTATTTATTGAATAAATGCGATGTATCGTTTACAAATGGTCACAGACATTGAACCACGCTTTGGTGGTGGTGGGGTTGGTTTAGTGTCTTAAGATATTCGATATTTGACATACGGATTAAGATAACAATGATTATATCTACGTACTTTGACATAGCATCTTGACAGAATCCGACCAAGTTTTGCTGATAATATTATTAAGTGTTTTAAGTGCGTCATAAAGCATTATCACCAGATAAACACAATCTTTAGAACGGAATAAGCACCGTGTGACAAGAAAATGGGAAAGCCTTATAATTAAACCTCTCTCTTTCTTTTAATATTCTTCACCCTATGAAAATTCTAACAAAGTAACGGATTCTGAGAATTACATAATTCTTATTAGTCTTTGTAAAAAGCAGAGGTAACCTATCCTGTAGACTGATACACTGTCAAGCAAAAGTCTTGATCTATGCTTGACTTTTTGATGAGTTAAGTGTGTATAAAATAGTTCACTTTATCGGTAGAGTGAAATATCGTGAGGAAAACGTACATAACTGTGAATTCTCAATGCTGTTGTTGAAGATAAGGTCAAACATAGGGCCGTTGTGGTGGACCATGGCATGACTCTTTCCATACGGAACAAAAGCCCGGGCTCAGCTGTAATAAAGAAGGCTATTATGTAAGGTATTATAAATATTAGTTATTATAAATAATATATTTATTTATTTATTTATTTATTTATTAGGTATAAGGCACATCAACAACATAAACACGAACATTTGTAATTTACATTCCAGTATCTTAAATCTAGTGTTTACATCAATTACAGATATAAACAATATTATTAGATATATTATTATAAATAATATATCTAATAATATTGTGTTTCTTTATTAATTATTTTTACGAATCTTTTCATGTAAACCCGAGTATTATATTAACATATTCGAGTTCTAGTATGTTCTAGTTTTTGTTTTAATCTCCGACCGCGTGACTATCGCACCAATAAGTATGACAGCGCTGTCTATCTAAAGCTTATCATAAATCATTATAGTAAAGCTTTACCAGTAAAACTAAACAATTTTCTGGTAATACGTGCAGCACTTCAGGTGTAGTGGAGTAAAGCCAAATTTTCACTTATGGTGCTTGTTCAACCCGAAACTGCTTGCACGGGCAATGTACCACGAGGTAACCGAGCTACCATCAATGGAGCGGGTGGCTCGTGTTAGTCGTCTACAGAATGCACAGAACCCTAATGTACCTAAGTTACATTATATTCTTTATAGCTTTTGCACGCAGCTTTGCTCGCGTAAAATAAGGTTAGGTTAGAATATGTACCTCGGCGGGGTTGCGACCGCATGTGAAAGTGATTCGCGCGGCTCCGCCGATTGTGGTTTGTCGAGGAACACCGTGGTAGGTTTAGTCGGTATTCAGGGAGGTATATTATTCTTATTCCATCTTTCTATGTTACCCCGGCGAGTCCGACATAACACCTCCGCCCGCCCCCGCGCAGCGGTATGTGTCAATGTATTCCACCACGTAAAAATAAATAGATTATGTTAGCAGCAGTACTTTTTTAATAAAATATAGTCTATGTTACTCGGTGATAATAATATAGCTTCCTAACGGTGAAATAATTTTTAAAATAGGTCGTTTACTTTTTGAGTTAAACCTAAGGTTGTAGGTTAAATCAAATGTTTCCTCTGTATAATATTAGTATAGAAAAGACACACGAGAATAATAATATAAAATAGCAAAATGTATTACTACTTGTTACTAGGTAATGATCATTAATACACATTAAATTTAAAATGAGTTCGTTTTGCTTTAGTTCAGTTACACTTTAAGTATTTTATTCTTAACTAGCTTTTGCTCGCAGCTTCGCTCGCGTTAATTTAGAATTTGACAATCAATTCGGGTTGTACTCTGCAATTATGATTCGAAAGACACGTGGCGCCATGTATTATCATAAGAACGTTATTATTGTTTTCCTCGGGCACAGTAATTTTTTTCGGGATGAAAAGTAGCCTATGTCCCTTTCTGTACACCTGACAACGTATGTGCAAACTTTCAGAATGATCGGTTCAGTGGTTTAGGCGTGAAAAGGTAACAAACAAACAAACTCATTTTCGCTTTTATAATATTAGTTAGGAAGTTAGGATAGGATTAGGATTATTATGGTAGTAACATCTTTAGCATGGATGGTTTAATGCTGAGATTTCAAACCTTTAAATGAGCATATTTTGCTGCATGATTCTTTTTAGCATAATTTGTATGTTTTGTTAGTTTGTATTGTGTCTTTAAATAAACAAGTAAAATTGGTTTACAAAGACTGCGGTGTTATCTCAACAAGTGCATGTTACTCGCGTCGTGTACTAAATCTATTAGTGTTTTGAACAGTTCTAAACAAACGTTTGCTCACGCGGTAAAAGAAAACATATCAAGAAAATGTTTGTTGTAATAGTCATCTAAACACACAAACATCTAAGCTGTCATGTTTATATTTTTGATGCATTATTAATTCATATCAGCCCTTTTTATAACAGTAAATATTATGTAACACTTACGTTGATCTATACTCATTCATCGTCATCACAGGGTTTAAAAACGAACATCTACTATCTATAGAATGTACAGAATCCTATGATGATATAAAGTGGTTCGCCGTTCGCCTACCTCACGTGGAGTATTATCGTTTGATAAGCATAATTTATTTAATACGGGATAAGCGTTGTGAGACTACAAGATGCGGTCTTAGTTATGATGACGTACGAATATATTTGATAAATCATTTTGACAGTTGTAAAACCAATATTAGGTAGTTTATTGCGGTTTATAATGTTTTGTTTTACAGAAATCTCTGAAGTGCGAGCATTTGTTACACATTTGTGGTCGGGGATTTGTATTGTTATGGCTATAATGTCATATTGAATCCTTCTGAAGTGGGTTTTTATTAAAGTATTTTTGGTTAATTGTTTGTTACACATGACGTCATTTGTTACTCGTGAAAACCATTCAAACATTTACCGATACCAAGCCAACACCTCATGTGACAACGCTACTCATTCTGTAAAGAATTAAAATATTCAAAATGTCAAAACGGAAAGATACAACCCGTGACTGCACATATTTCGTAAGAATTAAATTTAGGAGGTCACGTAATACGTTATGTAGACAAGGCACAAAATTTTGAATGCTTTCCTACATGTTTTCTTCAGTAATTAAATCAATATTTCGTTAAATATTGATTTAACCTATTGAGTAGCAGCTGCACATCGGCGATCAGACACAATAGGTTTTTAATTATGTCTAGTATTCCAAGAAATCAAAAAAAAAATCTTGTCGTGGCGTTTTTTTTGGATTGCGACCAAAACGTCGTCTACCTCGAAACTTATGCAAAGTCCGCCCTAATAAACCGAGAATTCCTTAACAAGATAAAGTGCTATTTATCAATATAGCGAGATACACGAAAAAACAGTGCTCCAAAGGGCAAGTAAAAAGAAAATATATTAAGACAACTATATTGTAATAATAAAATTATTAGGAAGAGAGGAATCCGCCACGCACCCTCGGATTGCCCACCTCAACTAGTGCAATAGAAAAAGGTTGACAATACCGATCTCCTCTGAATAGGGACAGCCACGACGTGGCACCCGGGCGGACTCACAAAATATGCGTCAATTAAATCATCAAAAGTAATCTTTTATTACAATGGACTTCCGCCTAGTAACGCCTACTTCGATTCAATATATATTGTAATAAACTGATATATTATATCATACAAATAAAGTTTTATGTTAGTGCGTCCTTGTACCTTATATACGGTGTATTGTGATTACAAAGTAGGAAGTATCAATATTAAAGTGATAAAGTATTACAATTACAAGAACCATTTTAAAGTCGTCTTGTATGTTAAATATCGATATTTATCCTTTTTATGCAGTGACATTTATTCGTGTTAAGTTTTCGATCGACGACTTTAGCGAGCACAGCGTTCTATAGATTTTAAGTCAGTTTTTAATCTATTGTGTAGATATCTCACTTATTTATTTCAAAAAATGAATTATTTATGTACTTTTATTATATTTTGAACATAATCATAAATATTGATTTGGGTTGCAGATACCTCGTAGTCTTATTGACTCCTCCAGCGAAGTTAGAATGCTTATGTTACGTCGGTGGTGCAATTGGTGGTAATCGAACCCACCTTTCTCGATCGCAAGTGTAATGTCTTATCCATTGAGCTACAGCCCCTTGAATTAACTGATAATTGACCAATGATGCCGATTAGATCTAACTACACTAATATAAATAATTATTACACTGTTTAGTTGGCAGCGGTGTCTCACCTCCTAACTTAGCGGTTAAGATTAACGAAAACCTCTGAACCATTAACCCTTAAAGGCTACAATGAGTTTGTATACTACTAAGACTACAATGGGTGTATAAATACAATACAATTAAAAATACTATACCAAATATTTTTTTTATTAGAATATGTTCTTAAATTATGGCTCGTGTTCTTTGATCTTTTGATTTATATGGTTAATTTCTTAAAAAAAATAACAATTTAAATTACGAGTGAAAAAGCTGTTCTATAAATTATGGTAATTTTGAATGGGTATGGAAAATCTTGAAAGAAAATAAACTTACAATATTCTTTTAACAATCTTTATATTTTTAATAATCACAGATAGCCTTTATTATTATATATTATTATATCTAAAAATATTTATATCTTTTTAATCAAAATGATATCAAGCAATCTTTTTCAAAAATGCTTGTAAGATAAAATAAACATAATCAAATCATAATAACAATAAGAATATTTTTAGTAATTAAAGACTACAATAATGAAAATTAACAATCACTTCCAAAAATGCCGTAATCTTTGGTTTTCCAAAACTGTCTATAATAAGTTATGTATTGTTTGCAATACATAACTTATTATAGTTACATTCGATGCATAATGTGAAATAAAAATAGCATATAAATATAATAACACTCATAAATATAATGAGTACATAAAAATACGTGTGTATATAATTTTTATTATTATATATATTGTTTTATACTTAAATTAAAATATGAAAAAGTTCATTACTTATGCTATAACTCAGTAGCCCACTACGACTACAATGGTTGAAAAAAGATACAAACACAAAATTAAGCGACCCGGGTGTAAAAACACCGTAGTAGCCTTTAATTAAGGGTTAATAACACTAACAAATGTAATATACTGATTGCTGCCTAACGTACAGAATTATCTCAACGTAGCCAGTTTTTAAACTTTTATAGCAAATATATGCAAATTCGATAACCTATGTTTCCTTAGCTGGCTATACTTATAGAAAAAAAATTGGGGCAATCTTTGGGGAAGACTTTGGGGAAGCCGATAGAAGTGAAAACTTTAATCCTTGATCATAAAAACTTCTTTATAAACCAAAAAGGAAAAAAAATTAACAAAAAAGAAAACCGACTTCAAATAAGAATATTCTAAAACTTAAAATGCACTAAAAAGTTAATAAATAATTGTATATTCTTGTGAATAATTAAATTATTGTTATTTTTGGAGTCGGTGTCAGCTGCCCGCGCCGCGTGCTGCGTCTATGTGTGTAAATGTGCATGCCAATGTTAAGTTATGATTATAGTAAGACATCTCATGTTTAATTAGTTACAAACCTACCTTGGCTGACACCGACTCCAATAATAACAATAATTTAATTATTCACAAGAATATGCAATTATTTATTAACTTTTTAGTGCATTTTAAGTTTTAGAATATTCTTATTTGAAGTCGGTTTTCTTTTTTGTTAAAATTTTGTTTATTTCTCGGTTTATAGTGAACCTTGCCAAATATGAGAACATCATCAATGTAGCCAAATACGCATTATTAAGTATAACTTGAAAATGAATGGTCAAATCTTGATCAAAATTAAATGAGACCGCACGGGAAGCACCAGCTTTTAAATAAAAAAATAATCATCAAAATCGGTTCACCCAGTCGAAAGTAACGAGGTAACAAACATAAAAAAAAAATACAGACGAATTGAATACCTCCTCCTTTTTTTGAAGTCGGTAAAGAGGGGGGGTCGGATTCCTGATACTCTCTTTGGGGTTATTAAGGGGGTCATAATTTCGTTATTTTTTGCGTTGGACGCACCATTTCTGAGATATCGTTAATATTCTAAAATAAATCAAAAATGGAAAGCGTGGAAGCGTGACGATGACGAATCGTGACGATTACGCAAGTTCTAAGATTTTTGTTCACCCAAGAAGTGCTCAACGTGCCCAAAGAAGTTTTCATTTCAAAAATAGTATTTTAATTAAGAAAAGAAGCAGCTAAAAAATTAATAACTAGTATATTACAGGAAAATATTACAATTATGTAGAATACAAAAACTGCGAAGGTAAAACTAATTACAAGAATTACTATTTGTCTTTATCATCTCTTGTTGACCGTGATCCTATTCTCCACTTATGAAGTCGGCTTCTATTTTATCCAGCATAATCATTTGTCGATCATGTCATGTTTGAAACCACAATGACAACGATGAGAGGGGACTGCTCACACGGTGCACAAACACAAATCTTTATGACATTTTTAACGGGTATGAATTACTTAATGCAATTATATTTTTGTTAACAGGTACAATTATTTGAATGGAGCGAAGCAACACAGGGTCTTATTCTTGGATCGTTCTACTATGGTTACGTTATAACGCATATTCCTGGCGGTATGTTGGCTGAACGATATGGCGGCAAGTGGGTCCTTGGTATTGGACTGCTGTCGACAGCAGTATGTACTTTCGTCACACCTTTCGCTGTAGAAACTGGAGGTGCTACAGCTTTATTCATACTGAGAGTCATTGAAGGTTTCGGTGAGGTGAGTGGTTTTGGTTTTAATAGAGATGAAGTATGATAGTGGTGCGTAGAAACATGAGGCGTTTTAATAATTGTGTTTCTTTAAACTACTGAAATAATAAAAAATATACTTAAAGTTGTAAGTATATAATTAAGAGAAATAAATTGAATAAAAATGAGCTGTTTCCTTTATGTTGCCGTATGGCATTAGTTTCTCAAATTTGGTCCTTATTGAACATTGAATTTGAAAAAAAGATATTCAACGTGGATACATTGAATATCTATTTTTCAAATTCAATGTAAACTTGGATAGAAGATATTGTTTTATATAATTATGCATCGTTCGCCTAAATTAAAATTAGCCTTTCGCTCACTCTTCTGAGAGATCTAAATTATTTTTTAAATTTTCGCATTTTTTTTATCCATTTCTATTTGGCAAATCAACTCTACAAAACGTTTAATCCATTTTTGAATGTTATAAATCCATTAATAGTCGTCATCGCCTATGTCCCCAAAAGGGATGACATCATTGTGTCTCACCCGCATTTAACCAACTATGGTTCAACGTGATAGGGTGGTAGCGAGCTTATTGCCCCCTACTGGGTACAGTTACAGAATCGGCAAATCCAATAACAATTTAGCCGACTCAGGCATCGAACTTGAAATCTAATGAATTCAATACCGCGAGGCAATCGAGGCTAGCGAGGTATAAAAGTTTAAATTACCTTTTCCTAACGTAATTTCACAGTGGCAGTGATTAGTATAAGAACCACTAATTTTCAATTCTTCTGTACAAGGATATAGTTTACAGTATTGTGACCGCAAAGGTCATTGAAGACATATTATGGTAATCCCTACATATACATAAGTACCTATCTCAATTAGACAACAATAATCATCAATACAATGACTTTTAAGATCGCCATTATTATAATATATAATCATTGCATAAGTTACAGAAAATTTAAAGACTTAATAGTTTTAAATAATGATTGTGTTAAATACGTGGTACATCATATCAGAAGGAGATAAATATAAATATATCGATATTATAGTTTATTAGAATTTTGACACTGTGAAACATACGTAGATTTTAACTATATAGATACTGGTTTAAACACTATTCTTTACTAACTACTGCCCGTGGCTTTGTTCACAAATCCTACAAGAAGGCAACTATATTATATGAGTTTATTAAGCGTCTTCATTATGTTTGATTGATGTAGTTACGTTTTATTTTAGTTACTTTTTAACATAATATATTATTCTTCTAGCAAACTAATTCATCCATTGATAAATTATTGATATGCATGCCGTGGCATATCATAATTAAGGCAGCACTTCATAACGTATCTTTATGTTTATAATAATATCAGCCCTGAATTAAACCGTCCCACTGCTGGGCATAGGCCTCTTCTCAATGTGAGAAGAGTTAGCCCATAGTCCATCATGCTGGTCCAGTGCGGGTTAGCAGACTTCACATAATAACTTTTAAACTTTCGCGTTGCATGATATATATATATATATATATATATATATATATATATATATATAATATTTAACGGGTATTAACGCGATCATGCATAATGTTTACCTTTTTTAGGCTTAACGTTTCGACCAGGTAAGAGAACATTATGTAGAACTCTTAGACATGCAGAATTCCTCATGATGTTTTCCTTCACCGTTAAAGCAAGCGATAATTAGTTGTTTAACACGCACATAACTTCGAAAAGACAAAGATGCGCGCCCTGGGTTCTAACTCGAGACCTCTGCGTGACAGTCCAACAGTTTCCCACTAGGCTATCTTCTTTCTTTATGTTTGTATCACCACAATGTTTTTTGTTGTTTGACCTACAATAAATAGGTATATAATGGCATGCGTAGAAAAACTCTATCTAGGTTTTGTTTTATCTTTGTTTCAACATCCATCCAAATCCGTTTCACATTGACTTTGCCTGTTCCTAGGGTCCTACAATGCCAGCGTTGATGGCCATATTATCAAAATGGGCGCCGAAATCGGAACGCGCTCGAATGGGCGCTATTGTGTTTGGTGGAGCACAGATCGGCAACATCGCTGGATCTTATTTCTCCGGTCTGATCATGCACAATGGCTCCTGGCATAACGTGTTCTATATGTTTGGTGGTATCGGCTTGGCCTGGTTTGTCCTATGGGTGAGTATTGACCTTCAGCAATTTCATTTTAATTTTATGTCGGATTGTGTTTATCGGGCCATGTCATTTCTTTGTCACATTCTGAAGACTTTTATAATTGAGGTGTCATTAGTTTCATTGTAATAATAGTAGTGACAAAGACATATGCGTATGTGAACGATGTCGAACTACTTTAAAGTCTTGATCCTAGCTCGTCGGCAACGATTCCTGACGCATATTCAATACAAATAGTACCAAAATGAATATTTTTCGGCTGATGGATATTTGTGAATTAAATAAAAATACGTTTAACTGACTGTTTTGAGCTGCGTAGCAATATTCTATAGGAGATAATATAAAATATTTGCAAATTAGTCCTCCTTAACCGTAGTCCGACAGCTGTCGATGAAATAAATAGATAAGTATCTTCCATTGTCAGAAATTTATTACTGGGGCTCCAGGAATCGAATTATACTAATAAAGCTTTTTATTGTGTTCAATAAGTATTAAATTTTCGGTTTTATACAATCCCAGGCATAAAAATATAGCTACTTTCCATCCAACTGGAATCCAACATCCAATTTCATTCCAACGACACATTAGAAAGAAATGAGTATACTGTTGGCAATATGGTTTAATTAGACGCCTCGCAACTGCCAGAATAGATACGATACTCACGAAAAAACTAATCTATCAATAGTTATTGCTAGTATGATTGTTCTTTGTGTTTATTGTTATGATTTTTGTAAAGTTCCTTGCGTCATATGGGGTAGCACCAAATACGTAAGTTGCGTCAAATGTAAACATTCATTTCATTTAAGTTTTCGTTGACGTGTATTGGACTAGGGCAGAACTCTATTACAATTGACTTTAAAACTGCCGAAGCCTTATTATTAGCCTGCTAACAGCATAACAACAATTTAAATAACTCGAAGATTATTTATGGATCATTAAGAGCCATCAAAATAGCATATTCCAATCTCGTGAGGTATATATATAGTTTATTGTATTTTGGCACGGTAGCGTAAAATTTTGTCAAGTATATCATTACACGACCGTATTACAAGCATAGCAAGGTCTTTGTTGTACAAAATATGTCCAGCCATATGCAAATTAGTCTACTACAGTATAGTAAAAAAGTCACATGGCTGTGTATTAAGTTAGGCCCCAAGCAATTTTGAAGTGCGGTAATGATATAAAAATAAGCTAATTTATCTATATGATTCATGAAATATTACGCGCTCGGTGACGAAACCGCTAAATGTTTTGTATTATTTGTAAGTTACTCTAATTTAGTCAAACATTGTGAATATGTACCTCAATTATTTAACATTTTGTTTGTGTTGGCAATAAAAAGTGAAAGGAATGTCCTTGGCGCTTATGAACACCAGGTGTGCAAAATACACACGAGGGATTAAACTAACCCTGAAGTAGAGCGCAAGTACAAAGTCCAAAATCATTTATTCATTTAGGTCACATTCAATGATGGCGTTCAGATCATATTTATAGAAACAGCTTGCGCACGAGGAATAAACCTTTGTCACAGGCCATGGGAGTTTTAAACATTCCAAATAAAAATCACGGAAATTTAAACCATGTATTTATTGATCACATACATTTTCGAGCCATTCGGGGATTAAACATACAGTATTCTGCGTATTGGCAGTGTCGAAATTACCACTTAATCGACTGCGCTACAAAATAAATCCCTTAACTTATTAAGTATGTAAATATATGTAATATATTACAAGCTTATGAGCATGACATGAAAATTTAAATAAAGAATATGCTTTTCACGGATTGCATTATATTTTTTTTGGCATCCAATATTCATTAATGCCCATGGCCAGATGTGAAGAAGAAGGAGACCAGCTGCTTTTGTGTATTAAAGGATATAATATCCAGTACTAAAGAGTAAACAATTTGGACAATGATTATCGTTTACCAGAACAATATAATATACTTAGTTATTTTTTCAGTTCAGTTCGTTCAGTAGCAGTTCGAACACAAAATATGCGTCGACACGAGTTTCGCCTCAGCGCGAGGAATCTTCAGGACCAACGGGTTCCCAATAATTTTATTTCTATTACTTGTCATAACAACTTACGTACATTGTAGCATTTTTTCGATATCCAATTGAGCAAGTCAATTTGCATCGCACGCGATTTCTGAAATGACATAAAATTTAGGCCTATGTATCCCCAAGTTTAGGCAGATGTTAAGTAATAAAGACATACATTTTGTCAGTTGTATTTGGGTCCCATGTAAACCACCTACAAATCGCTTGGTTCTTCTGAATGTTAAAAGACATTTGCCACATTGAATTGCAATAAATACAAATATCGATTTATGTGGTAGTTTTCAACATCGACGCACCTTAGTATATAGGTTCGATCTCACCACGGGATAATAATAATTATTATTTATTGACACAAATTAAGCTACAATAATTTAGAATTCTCTGACCCCTGCTCTAGTAAAAACTGTGTTGTAGGAGCCAGTGTGTTCCCCCTATTAAAAGTTATAAATTATTTTATGTTATTAAATTAATGGCAGTCCACCAATCAATTGTGCACCAATTATAAACTTTAAGAGATTCTGAACATTATTGTAGTCCATCGAATTCAACCACTTGTGAACAACTTTTTTAAATTCGTTATAGTCTGTCTTTTTATTTTATTTTAATGTTAGCGTATATAGCGGATAACCATTAGCGTGATCCATTGATATAGTTAATTTAAGCTTCAGAATGATTTGTTACATTTTATAAAATATCTAACTAATGTAAATTATTTTTAGTCACTGTTATGCTACAGTACCCCCAACACACATCCGTTCATATCGGATAGTGAGAAGAAGTTCCTGAACCAGAACGTTGATGCTCTTATACATACAAAGGAGAAGGCGTTAGACCCCATCCCTTGGAAGGCGTTGTTGCGATCTGTACCACTGTGGGCTCTGATCATTGCTGGTGTAAGTATTCTATTTTACTCTTGCCCTTTTACAAATATTTGTAATGCAAAAACAAACTTGTAACGTTTTGGGTTGCTTATAATCACTTTGAATTAAGAGATTAAATGCAGTTCATTGGATTCTCATAACCAGTAGCGATGCAAATGTATGCGCTATGCAAAGGTTTAAAAACCTCGCGTTAATAAGAATTTTGATATCGTATCCGACCTAGTTTCATTTCATTTTAATAGAAATCTAATATCACTAACATACGAGTATGAATTGAAAATTAAATTTTTTGCTTAATTCCTTTTGGTATGACTAATTTGGAAATTATAGTTGCACATTAACATTTTACCATGAATACTAAATATTTAAACACACCGAAAATTAGCGTTAGTTTACAATGTTTACTGCAAATTTGTTGTAAATTTCTTAAAGATGTTATAACAAAGACTACTCGAAAATTATCCATAAAAATATCAAATTCTAATAAAAGAAGAGATATTTATCCATTATGTTTAGAAGACACGTGTTTTGATAATATTTTTTATATACTATTATATTTGCTTAACGTGTGTCTCGACAACATTTAAATGACAAGTATTTCAAGTATATTTATCACAAATTTACAACATATTATACAACTTTCCTAAAACGACTGATATTATTTCTTTGTGGCAGATAGGGCATGATTGGGGCTATTTCACAATGGTCACGGATTTACCAAAGTACATGACTGATGTATTGAAGTTCAACATCAAGTCTACTGGCATTCTATCAGCTCTCCCATACGTGGCGATGTGGATCGCGTCATTCTTCTTTGGTCTCCTGTGTGACTTTTGCATCAAGAGAGGATATCACAATATTAGGAATGCGAGAAAAATTTACACAACTATCGGTAAGCTATAAAACTGAATAATTTATATCTTGTTTATGTGAAACGAAAAATAGTTTCCTGATATATCTGTGGCTTGATGTTGCTCCTAAATATTGATTTATGGACGTGAAATATTTTATAATAAATCAATGATTATCTTTCTTGGCGCAATAGCTAACCCAGTCCATATCTTGAAACAATTAAATTATAAATTGATTAGACTGAGGTAAAAACAAAATAAAAATGTGCTCTATAAACATTTGTTCCAAATCTTGGCTGTTATTTTTGTCTGTCGTTAGAATAATATTATGACTTGTCTTTTTAAATAACAAATATATTTATTTTAACACACCTTTCATAAAATCTTTGTTTGTTAATAGCTGCCACTGGTCCCGGTATATGCATTCTCTTGGCGTCCTACTCTGGATGCGACACCACTCTTGCCGTATTTTGGTTTATCTTCGCCATGACCCTCATGGGTGCCTACTACAGCGGTATGAAGATTAATCCTCTGGACATAACGCCCAACTATGCTGGTACCACAACGGCTATGGTCAACGGTATTGCTGCCATCTCTGCAATCGTATCGCCATATCTAATTGGTCTTTTGACGCCGCAGGTAAAATAATATATATTACTAAAAGCTTTATAATTTTTTTTTATTTGGATATTATAAATAAAAATATGTCACAGAGTCTAGTTTCTAGTATTAAAACGTCGTTTTATTCGTCGGCTAACTAGCATAATATTATTTAAGCACCTGCAATTTTAATCAAATTTAGTATGGTGTACCTAATACGAGCTTAAATTATATATTTGTATATATAGCTTGCAAGCTACCTTATGATTGACCCAGGCTTGTGCATTATCGGGATGAATTGTAGTATATATGATATCGGTAGTACACTATGATCTGATTCAATTCTTTCAATATTGCCAATCGAATCGGCACTCTTTATATTGTATTTTATTTATCTACTTTAAATAATTGCATATGATTAATTATTGAAGCAAAAATTTCAACACTGCTACTGCTAAAATTTTTTGCGGGTTCGATCGATCATACGATGTATAATTGTCAAATTAAACCTGGTGTGGATCGAACCCACAAAAAATTTTCAACAATGTAAACATGTTACTTATAACAGTTTGACTCATAATACTAACAATTTTTTTTAGTCGAACCGATGGTTCATTTTTAAATTAGGGTCTTATTGGCTGTAGACATATTATAAGAACGAGCCACTTTTGAAAATGCGATCGATGTCTCGGATATCAAAGATAGCTACAAAATCTTAGAATGATAAACAACAAATATATATAATTTATTTTTACTTCTAGTCAACACTGAAGCAATGGCGCGTGGCATTCTGGGTCTGCCTTGGCGTGCTCGTTGTCACAAACATCATTTACATTTTATTCGCTAAAGGAGACCAACAATGGTGGGATGACGTCAGAAGTCACGGGTACCCTGAGGACTGGAAACATGGGCCCCTTCCAACAAGAGAGGTCGATGCCGAGAAAAAGAAAAATGACAAAGAGAAGAAATAAATTTAACAGCCATTTATTATAATAAATTGTAAATACATCTAGGCTATTTTATTAAATATGTTATTTATTAACAGATTTTGTTACTTATTTTAAACTAATAATAATTAAAACATCACTATTGTTTTTCTTTATAAGTAGGTATATAGTTGTAGTAAGTCATATAAATTTGTTATTTTAAAACCTTATATTATGTTATGCTATAAGCCGACAATCTGGTAAATACTGTTGAAAAAGATTGGTTGCAAAGGCCCAAGCGGGTGATCATCGAGCTATTATTAAGAGAGACCGACCTGTCAGTGGTTTACAATAAGCAAATTAATTAATACAATAGCAGTTTTACCTAAACGTAGTCAACTAATAAACGAAAAATATATATAATATGTTATAACTTAATATACCTATATATATTATCACCATACCAATTATATATAATTTTTCCAACTGCACGGATTTGATTGATTGCGATCACCGCAACACAACGTAAAACACTAGTTTACTAGTCACACATAGGGACTAATATTTGTGAGATCCACAGAATAAATATTGTCATTTTGAGTTCTGAGTCCGGCGTCGAAAAACCTGCAAGGCTTTACAAGGTTAAGCCCCAAATTCAATTTGAGAGATCACTTTTATAAAAAGAATAATCTATATACATTATCGAAACAAGATTATTCTCAAAGATTAATAAAATTTATTTCATGAATTTCTATTTCAGTCAGTAATGATAAGATAAGAAATTCATAGTTGGATATGGAATGTAATGAAAATATGAATAGGCTTATTAAACTAAATCTATTAAGGACCTACACAATCTTAACGGAGACTGGCCTTCTGCGCAGAAAATACAAAAGTGCGCAAACACAATTGCACACGTTAATTATGCACTAAGGTCACCATTGAGTATACTCTTGCGTCTATTGGTAGTTCAACTGAGTCTTACGATCGGTAACTACTGATCCGATTCAATGAATTCCAATAACTGTTAGATTTTTAACTAAAAAAATCCCAGTAACAGCCAAAAGTCTAAAACTGCATCTGGTAAACAGCTAGCTTATTGATTTGGCGTTGTCAACTATTTGGTAAAGGTATAAATCACAAAACAGCGTAAGAGTAGGAAGACTTCCTTTTATGCCGACTTTAAGGCCCAGTTTGTAAACAGCCAATAGGTTGACGTTTATATCACTTTATATTTTTATAAATACAAAGCTAATGTATATAACCGCATGGGTGCAGAGAGGAAAATCCTCTCCGTTTTTTTCCCTAACTCTGGTAATGTAAGCGACAGATAGGCGGTGATACAAAACACAACATGAGACTTCAACATAGCTGGCGTAATATATGTGTCTTATGGGTATAAGATATGTGCGATTAAATAGTGTAATTGGCGCAAGTCGGTCTATTTAGTTATTAAAATAAATAAATAAAGACGCTATATAGGCAAATAAAAAGGTGTGTTGGAAATGCTTGGCTCTAAGATGTCCAATAGATTTGAATTAAGATATTTACTGAATTGCATGTCAAAATGCAGCAAAAAATGCTTAAAAGAAAGGCTTTGATGTACAATGCTATTCTTTAAAGGTAATAAATTAAAACTTATAGTGATTTTTTGACATATTATCTAGAGATATCGTTTAATTTTTAACAGACAAGTGCAATTAAATAAAATTATTTACCACAGAACACCACATTAGCAAATTAGGATGATTAAGAATAAAAAAGTTACAGTAATTAAAAAATTGAGTGAGTACAGGAAATAGTGGATCATCGCTGATGCAGTCTAAGTTCCAGCGACCTACCAACCATTCAAGGCAGCGAGTTGGCACACCGTCATATACATTCCATCTTATCCCAGGTGAGCCTGACATAGCCTCTCTGCTCCTCTATCCGCGGAGAGGTAAGCGACAATGCATTCCTCCACGTTAGAGAAAATGAGGTTGTGGATTAAAATTGATTTTTGACACATTGCCAACCTTTCAACTAGTATGTTGCACATAGGAGTCGCTGTTCTAGCCTGCTGTGGGACAACGATTTGCAGAATTTGGTAGGAGTGATCGTAAATATATATTTTTGGTTGTAATCGCTGTTGCTAACAAGTTTATCGCCATAAGACAATAGGCCTGGGAAAGTGAATGCGACGATTTGTGGGTGACTGTGAACGTGAAGCCCAGTTTTAAAATTTCTATCTGTGCAGCGTATCTATCGCCCTCAGTACAATATGGTATGTTAGAATATTTTATAGATAAATTTAATTTAGTATTAGAAATTAATTAATTTCAAAGTATCTTAATTGGAGATTTCAACTTGAGTGGCATAGAGTGGGCGGCTGTAAACGATACCACAGACTCACGTACGCCTTCCCCTGTGACAACTAATAGTGAAATCAACCAAGCCCTGATAGACTTTTTGCATCTCAATAACTTTAAACAGTTTAATAGTATTTCAAATATTAGGAGTAAGGTTTTAGACCTGGTACTTACTGAATACTCACAATGCAGAGTCGAGGAAGCCCATCATAGTCTTGTGAAAATTCACCCTTTTTTAGAAATAGTCTTAAAATCTAAATTAGATGATCACTTAAAGTATTGTGACTAGACCACAAGATTAAACTTTAAAAGGGCAAACTATTCTAGTATTAAACATGAACTTAATAAAATTAACTGGCATGAACTTTTCTATGGTAATGACAACCCCAATACTATGCTTGAGGTATTTTATGGTGCTATTAATCAAATGATTAAGTAACATGTACCCTGAACTATAGTCCAAAATAGTTCACATCTGCCTTGGTTTAGTAAAAGTCTTTCGAGATTAATTCGTGAAAAAAAAAACTATAGAAAAAGGTATAACAAGTATAAAAACTCAATGGACAAAGTTGCTTTTTGCTCCTGTAGTAAGCAATGTGAACAATTATCAGTGGAATGCTACTATTCTTATATTGTTCATATAGAACAAAAATTTCGGCAAACCCAAAACTATTTTGGTCTCACATAAAAACAAAGTGCAGTGTTTCAAAAACTTACCCAGCCACTATGTCTGATGGTTCAGAAACATCAAGCGACGGTGGTGATATTTGCAATATGTTTGGTTCATTCTTTTCTAGTGTTTATTCATCATTTAGGCAACCAGTTAGCATGTATGAGGTTACTAGTCATCGTAAGAATGTCTATAATGCTGAATATTTTAGTATAACTTATCTTAGCCGCGAAAAGTTACTAAAAAGACTTAAATCATTGGATATCACCAAAGGTCTCGGCTATGACCAAATTGCCCCGAGCTTTATATCAGAGTGTGCTGATGAACTTGCACTACCGATTTCGATTTTGTTAACTTGAGCAAAGGTTTTCGAATCTTTAATATGTCCGTTAATTCAAAATTACTTAAAAAGTACTTATCGAACCACCAACACGGCTTTATACCGGGTAGGTCTACCTGTAGCAATTTAGTATATTTTTTTGAACATGTCATTAAAGCAATCGACTCAAACAAACAAATCGACGCAATCTACACCGATATTAGCAAGGCGTTTGATATAGTACCTCATGAAATCTTAATTGGGCAGTTAGCTGCATACGGCTTTGCTAGGTCTTTCCTCAAATGGCTTTCTTCATACTTAGGTGACAGATCATTCTACGTTGTAGCTCATAGACATAAATCTAATACATATAAAATAACTTCCGGTATACCTCAAGGTTCGTTATTGTTTATTATTTTTATAAATGCTCTAGGCCCATTATTGTTTATTATTTTTATAAATGCTCTGTCGTGATGTTTGAAAAATTCATTGCCATTCTTGTTCGCAGATGATCTAAAAATAGTCAAAGTAATACATTAATACATGCAGCCAAACTACTTTCACCCGTAAACTACAATATATAGATAAAGCTTACCACATGTATGATGCATGTTTGAGCAGAAGTCATATTATAAAAGATCTGGTCGTTATTCTCGATAGAAAACTGACTTTTATATCTTACATTGATACAGCTATCAAAAAGGCTCCGAAAGCGCTTAGTTTTGTAATTCGCAACGCTAAACCGTTCCACAGACCCAAAACTAAAACATTACAACTGTTTTGTTCGCAGTATTCTTGAATATCGTTCGGTCGTTTGGCATCCACATTATGCTACACATACTCTTAGAATAGAACGCATTCAAAAAAGTTTTTAAATCATCTAGCTTATTCCACTGGTATCGCAAAAAGGACCCGAAGTTACGCTGAGCTATTACAAACATTTAGTATCACATCGCTCGAAACACAAAGAGAATCACTCGACCTAATTTTTCTATATAAACTGGTAAATAATTTTATTGACTGCCCTCAATTATTGTCTACAATAAATTTTAATGTCCCTCGTAAGTATCCCCGAAATCCTATCAACATATCATACCCACCATCACGTAAAACAGTCCTCGGCTTCAAGTTCCCAATACCAAGACTAAGCAGACTTTATAATAAGTTCGAGAAAAAAGTTGATATGCTTAGTACCAGTCTTTATAAATTTAAGAGCCAGGTTCACAACAGAACTACTTACTATTAGTTACCTAATTAAATTAAACTGCTTTAATTATTTATTAAGTTTTATAAACTGTAGGCTATATTACTGTTTGTTAGATGTGTGATTAATTTTACTTTATTTTAAGTTACCAATTTTTACTGAAATATTGTAACATTATTTTCTTATAATCTGATCTATATTAATAATTAAATCCGAGTGTTTTCAGTAAATGCTGTGTTTGCCGATTGACATTGTGCACCCATACCTTATTTGTTATGAATGTATTACTTGTAAGAAATGTGTAACAATTGTATGTGAACCTATGAATAAATAAATATATTTAATAACTTTAGCAGTCTCTAGCCAGAGATAATTGAAAATCTATTTTGTCTGACCGTCGGTGTGCCGATGCGATTTAATAGGATAAAGAAAGGCGCCTATGCCAAGACGCGTTTATTTTAAAAGTACATGTACATATATATGTATATGTGTGTAGATACAGTTTGCTATATAAAAATTTATAGGTAAATTAGATAGTGCTACCGTTTTTCATATACCGATGAACCATTAAAATACTGATTGTATATGAGTAATAAATACATAATTAGAGTGCATTTTAACAGTAAAATGTCAAAAATCCATGAGAGGCTTTCCTGTACTCCATAATGTCTACGTAAGTACGCCAAGCATGTCGATCTATATTTGGCCAGCGAGGCCGGGATGGCTACACGTTGGCATTAATGTTATTAACGAATACACTTCTCCAATATTATTGTTTTACTAGAAATCATATTTACTTTTTCCAATCAAAGTAAACGCCAAACTAAGGCAAAGTAAGTGAACCGGACAGAAGACGATGTGTAACGACAGTTCTAGGTCAGCAACCGAAAAAGGTAATAAAAAGAGTAGAGCAGTCAGAGATTTATTACCTTTTTTTAATAAAACCATATATAATTATAATATTAGCTCTGTATTAAATTTACTGGGCACGGGCCTGTTCTCAGTGTGTGAAGAGTTAGGCCATGCTGGCCTAGTGCAGTTTGGCAGACTTTAAAAATCTTTGAGAACATTATGGAGAAATCTTAGACATGCAGATTACCACACGATGTTTTCCTTCACCATTAAAGCAAGCGACAATTAATTATTTAATACGCACTTAACTTTAACGAGACTTCTGGCACGGCAATCCAACGGTCTCCACTCACTAGGCTATTGCATGCTCAAATTACCCTTAAATCATATAAATAGAAACATTGAAAACAAAACCTTTATTGAAGAACTACCGATAGCTAGATTTTTAATAAAAAATCTTAAATACTTTATTGTAGAAACAGATGTAACCGTGAACCGTTGACAGCCCATGGTTACATCTATGTTTATGATTGCTGCTCCTTTCCCGTGCCTTGTAGCGTCTTGTTATATAACCTATGTTACTTCTGGATAAAGTAAAGGTAAAAAAAAATATATTTTTATTACAAATACAAAATTACAAATCTTTTCTCTTGTACGATGAATATAAATATAGAAAAGAACATTGTTTTAAATTATCGTTATTAATATTGGTGAAGCTTGCGAAGCGTGTATATTAGTCTGTTCAGTAGACGAGTGTAAATAATTATCAGAATAATATTAGTTCACCAAAATGTAATGATCGATAGTATATGTAGAGAAGTGTTAACATCTCTACATTTTACACTGAATAAGGGCACAGAACATATAAATGTTGTGTTTGTACAATCATATGTTTTCTAAGTAGATAATTTTATTGTTATGTGTCAAGAGGGTCGCTTGAATAAACGGCCAGTTTTTTCTTTTTTCAATTTATTTGAAAGGCTTTGTCGCTTAACGACCACACCGCTTTAGTAGAAGTAATACATAGTAATCTTATCAACAAAACATTAAATCAATAATTTATACAATTGCTTGGCCTCATTGGAGGCCGGGCTAGCTAATATGCTATTACAAAATCCGATACCAGAGGTTTTATTGTTACCAAAAAGAGTAATCCTTGTTCCGTCTACATTCCATCAAGATGTGCATGTACATCATCAATCACACCACAAGAACAACAATTGGGAGAAAGTAGCTTTTTCATCATGAAACAAAATTTATTAGATGGGATGTGGCCAGAACAAAGTCTGAGGGCTTTTTATTTAGATTTGCTTCATCAATCCATGGGAATTTGTACGACGTAAAATATAGTCCATATTCAGAGAGCCCTGAATAACGAGGGTGTGCGAGTTACCATTAATATACTTATGTAAAAATCTCTGGAGCTCCAAACATAATAATATTCTAAATAGTTATAATAAAAATTGTGTTAATAAACAAATTGAACTTCAGGTAAATGTTCATCTTACGCCATAATTTATTTCAGGTTGATTGAAGCAATTCGCCTAAATTATTATTTAATATCTGTTTATTTTCATTCTAGAAAAGTTGTAGCTTTCCAAGATTCTGCAGATAAATACTTCATGAGGATATAAATATATATTACATATGAAGAGCAAGTTCTTATGTACAGTTTAATCTCCACATTAATTTGATTCTTACAAATGATTGTAGCATAAAATCCTTGTATTGTGCTGTTACGGTGGGTGCGGTAATCATAATCATAATCATTTATTAATGGAGCTGACATAGGGATGTTACACAAAATTTTATCGGAACCTAATAGCGACAACGCGAAAGTTCTGTTCAAATTCATGTCGGATGTATTAAAATTGTTAGATAATATGTTGTTAGTATTATGTTTAGGCTATGATGGAACTGACATAGGCTGTGCGTAAAAGTTCCAAAAAAAAATAAGAATAAAAAATAAAAAAATATCATTTCTTCGTAAAATATAAGATTACAGTATTTACAACCAAATCGCTTATATCTATACTAAAGACACAAAATACACAAAAACATAAAATCGTCGATAAGTAGTATAATGAAACTCAATCGTTTAAAATATTATGTGACTATATTACCAAATTCAGAGCAATTACACGGACTATTGAGAACGTCTTACTCAGTTGAATGCTAGTTCCTTACTGCTGAGCGATCTTTCGCCGAGAGAACGAGTTATTTTTCCCCTCCACAATAACCCCACTATTTAAAAATGATAGTTGGCTGTGTTGCCAATTGAATAAATAAAAACTCCCGAACAGAAATATTAACGAAAATAAGAAATCATGACATTCGGCCATCCGATACCATGCTACTCCTGGAGCACAATCTCAACTAAAATCACTCAGTTTTCATTATCACACGATCAAGATATGGTGTTAGCAAGAATGAAAAGTATATATCCACTTCCCTATGCATAACAGAGAAACATCTTTTAAACAAAATTTAAAAAATGACTATTGACGAATTGCTTTTATACATTAAATGAATATTGTAATTTCACACATACTTTAAAACGAAATGTCTATTAGGAATATAATATTAAGCACTGTATAAAATTATACAATGTATTTATATTTAATTTATCTTGACTTATGTAATTATTAAACTGGAAATTGACATTGTTTATACTATTTTTTTTACAGTTACGATATTATTTATTTCCTTCGCATATTTATAATTATTGTTCCTATTGATAATGAATATTATGTCTATTAATTATTGTTATTTTATTTGTACTATCTAATAACATTCGTAAATGAAATCAAAAATAAATTTATGCAACACTTATGAATGTCAAAGTTACACTAAGTTTTTTTTGTGAATTTACATTTACTGCCACGTTCAGCAAGGCAAGGGTGTATGGCTCATGAGAAGAACGGGCAAGAAACTCATGGCCACTCTTTTGTTCAAATAATGACTGTACGCCTACTATCTTATCTTATCTTATGTGGGGGCCAGTCAGTGCAGACCGGCGACACTTCGACCCAGTGGGATCGTTTGTGTCGACACTCTCTCAATAACGACTGCCATAGATGCTCATGGCAGCCGGGACCGACGGCTTAACGTGCTCTCCGAGGCACGGAGCAGGCGATAATTGTCAATCAATACGCACATAATTTCGAAAGTCATATAAATTCCGAAAATCAGAGGTGCGCGACGTGGGTTCGAACCCGAGACCCTCTGCATTGCAGTCTGTTGGTCTCCCCACTGAGCTATCGCTGCGTACGCCTACTAAAGGCGAGGTATGATGTATCTTAACCTTTGTAACATCCTCTGTAATTATGTCTCATATGCATACGAATAAACTTCTACTTCAACGTCATCAAATCACTTCAACGTCATCAAATCACTTCAACGTCATCAAATCACTTCAACGTCATCAAATCACTTCAACGTCATCGAATCACTTCAACGTCATCGAATCACATCAACGTCATCAAATCACTTCAACGTCATCAAATCACTTCAACGTCATCAAATCACTTCAACGTCATCAAATCACTTCAACGTCATCAAATCACTTCAACGTCATCAAATCACTTCAACGTCATCAAATCACTGCAAAGTCATCAAATCACTTCAACGTCATCAAATCACTTCAACGTCATCAAATCACTTCAACGTCATGAAATCACTTCAACGTCATGAAATCACTTCAACGTCATCAAATCACTTCAACGTCATCAAATCACTTCAACGTCATCAAATCACTTCAACGTCATCAAATCACTTCAACGTCATCAAATCACTTCAACGTCATCAAATCACTTCAACGTCATCAAATCACTTCAACGTCATCAAATCACTTCAACGTCATCAAATCACTTCAACGTCATCAAATCACTTCAACGTCATCAAATCACTTCAATGTCATCAAATCACTTCAACGTCATCAAACCATTTCATCGTCATCAAACCATCTCAATGTCATCAAACCATCTCAATGTCATCAAACCATTCCATCAAATCATTTCAACAAATAATTTCAATAAATCATTTCATCAAACCGTTCTATCAAACCGCTCCATCAAACCGCTCCATCAAACCGCTCCATCAAACCGCTCCATCAAACCGCTCCATCAAACCGCTCCATCAAACCGCTCCATCAAACCGCTCCATCAAACCGCTCCATCAAACCGCTCCATCAAACCGCTCCATCAAACCGCTCCATCAAACCGCTCCATCAAACCGCTCCATCAAACCGCTCCATCAAACCGCTCCATCAAACCGCTCCATCAAACCGCTCCATCAAACCGCTCCATCAAACCGCTCCATCAAACCGCTCCATCAAACCGCTCCATCAAACCGCTCCATCAAACCGCTCCATCAAACCGCTCCATCAAACCGCTCCATCAAACCGCTCCATCAAACCGCTCCATCAAACCGCTCCATCAAACCGCTCCATCAAACCGCTCCATCAAACCGCTCCATCAAACCGCTCCATCAAACCGCTCCATCAAACCGCTCCATCAAACCGTTCCATCAAACCGTTCCATCAAACCGTTCCATCAAACCGTTCCATCAAACCGTTCCATCAAACCGTTCCATCAAACCGTCCCATCAAACCGTCCCATCAAACCGTCCCATCAAACCGTCCCATCAAACCGTCCCATCAAACCGTCCCATCAAACCGTCCCATCAAACCGTCCCATCAAACCGTCCCATCAAACCGTCCCATCAAACCGTCCCATCAAACCGTCCCATCAAACCGTCCCATCAAACCGTCCCATCAAACCGTCCCATCAAACCGTCCCATCAAACCGTCCCATCAAACCGTCCCATCAAACCGTCCCATCAAACCGTTCCATCAAACCGTTCCATCAAACCGTTCCATCAAACCGTTCCATCAAACCGTTCCATCAAACCGTTCCATCAAACCGTTCCATCAAACCGTTCCATCAAACCGTTCCATCAAACCGTTCCATCAAACCGTTCCATCAAACCGTTCCATCAAACCGTTCCATCAAACCGTTCCATCAAACCGTTCCATCAAACCGTTCCATCAAACCGTTCCATCAAACCGTTCCATCAAACCGTTCCATCAAACCGTTCCATCAAACCGTTCCATCAAACCGTTCCATCAAACCGTTCCATCAAACCGTTCCATCAAACCGTTCCATCAAACCGTTCCATCAAACCGTTCCATCAAACCGTTCCATCAAACCGTTCCATCAAACCGTTCCATCAAACCGTTCCATCAAACCGTTCCATCAAACCGTTCCATCAAACCGTTCCATCAAACCGTTCCATCAAACCGTTCCATCAAACCGTTCCATCAAACCGTTCCATCAAACCGTTCCATCAAACCGTTCCATCAAACCGTCCCATCAAACCGTCCCATCAAACCGTCCCATCAAACCGTCCCATCAAACCGTCCCATCAAACCGTCCCATCAAACCGTCCCATCAAACCGTCCCATCAAACCGTCCCATCAAACCGTCCCATCAAACCGTCCCATCAAACCGTCCCATCAAACCGTCCCATCAAACCGTCCCATCAAACCGTCCCATCAAACCGTCCCATCAAACCGTCCCATCAAACCGTCCCATCAAACCGTCCCATCAAACCGTCCCATCAAACCGTCCCATCAAACCGTCCCATCAAACCGTCCCATCAAACCGTCCCATCAAACCGTCCCATCAAACCGTTCCATCAAACCGTTCCATCAAACCGTTCCATCAAACCGTTCCATCAAACCGTTCCATCAAACCGTTCCATCAAACCGTTCCATCAAACCGTTCCATCAAACCGTTCCATCAAACCGTTCCATCAAACCGTTCCATCAAACCGTTCCATCAAACCGTTCCATCAAACCGTTCCATCAAACCGTTCCATCAAACCGTTCCATCAAACCGTTCCATCAAACCGTTCCATCAAACCGTTCCATCAAACCGTTCCATCAAACCGTTCCATCAAACCGTTCCATCAAACCGTTCCATCAAACCGTTCCATCAAACCGTTCCATCAAACCGTTCCATCAAACCGTTCCATCAAACCGTTCCATCAAACCGTTCCATCAAACCGTTCCATCAAACCGTTCCATCAAACCGTTCCATCAAACCGTTCCATCAAACCGTTCCATCAAACCGTTCCATCAAACCGTTCCATCAAACCCTTCCATCAAACCGTTCCATCAAACCGTTCCATCAAACCGTTCCATCAAACCATTCCATCAAACCATTTCATCAAGCCATCATAAAATCATTTTACCAAATCATTTCACTAAATCATTTCACCAAATCATGGGTCTTTATTTAAGGCTACTTTGACCTCTTAACAATTTTCACAGAAATTTCGTTTGCACCATGATCAAATTGAAGGAACAGAACTCTTTTATGATCACTTGTGTGTACCTACATAAATTTTTTTTATTTATTTTTATTTTATTTATTTGGGAAAATAAACAGTAACATAATATTGTGTTTTACAAATAAATATAACTATAGATCTAATAAATATGTTACCAACTACATTCTCCACATATTATACATTCACTTCTAACCTCGCAATGAAACCTCATACATAATAATCAAAATATACATGTACATTATTTAAACAAATCCAAATACCAATATGGTCTTTACGAATCCAACATCGTCATTGGGTCAAATAGCTGTCATAAACATATCAACCAAATATTTCTATCTGTATTTCACATTTCCTAACATTCATATCAATCATAATAAAATACTCATACCCATACCTCACTCTTATTATCACATCTCTACAAACCAATATACAATCTTATTTTAAATCATTGACTATTAATATCATTCGAAAATTATGCCAAAATTCTAAGAACTCCTTCAAACAAATTCAATCACATGATTTAGTGTAAAATTTCATTACCTCTATTGTTTACATAAGTTACCGATGTCATGCCTGATGCCTCCCTCCGATAGCATTACGTTCTCATGCATTCATTTCTAATAACGGTGTCAAATTTTTAAACGATACCTTTGTAAGAAAAGTGGACTTGATTATGCAGCTATAGTTAATAAATGTTCTTATACAAAATAAAATGGCTTCATAATGATTAGTAAATTATAATAGAATTATTAAATTTATAATCCAAATAACAATGAACATAAATAATATTAGTAAAACGTATAGGCTGCAACGCAGGAACTACTACAAAAGTCAGAATAATTTCCAAATATTTGTCTCTTTGACCATACTATAATTTAGGGAGATATTTCATTGGAAAGATTACAATTTGAATCTACTATTAACCATATAATAATTATAATGTGTACTATAAAATTAAGAGTGAAACCGCGCGCATCTATAGTATGCGTAACGGGTCAGATAACATGACTGCACATCGGACACCTATTGCGACACAATAATGGAATGCACAGTTATAAAACAATCAGAAATATAACTCAAAATGATAATGGTTTATGTTTTAATTAAGTTAATTAATATGCCTTTAAAATTCTTATGATATATGCCAAATTAGAAAAACAAACCGAATTTGTATATATTTCCATGTTATCTTAGAACATAAACATGTTCAAAGACAAACAACATACCTATATGCATCTAAAAACGTATAATGGAATTAAAACGTATGATCTTTAAGAATCGGCAAATTATTATATATCCCATTGTAATATAATTTCTTTAAATCATATTTGTTTATTGTCAACAGGCATATTTGTCCAAAATCTTTTCTATGATAGTTATATTATATATCATTATCTAGTATTATGTTTCAGTTAAAATTAAAAAAAAACTTTAAAGTAGGTATATCTAATGTGCACAAAATAATAGTAATTGTCCGCAACAATATTTATAGACAAATGTCACCATCAGGACCTGGAGTCATCGCGTCGTCCGATTTCATGGTCTCAAAATAAAAATATAATATTAGGACTGAATCGATATTATCATGCCTAGATGACTAAACATTGTAAAAGTCAGTAATGGACCACAGTAGCACGGCCTATTACATAAAGTAAGATTATCCTCTAATATTTCAACTTAAAAAAATTATCTATGCTACGCACATATGACACTGATCATTTCAATGATGTACACTATGTAACTTGAATGTACTTGGCTCACTAACGAGACAACTAACCTTTGCTAGTCGACACACATACATGAAATATGTATGAGGCGAACCTAACCTCATTTTAATTTAAGCACATTTAGCTAAATCATGGGGCACACATAACCTCTGCTAAAAAGCAAAAGGCACACAAATATAAAAAGGCATATTAATCAAAGCATACTTGCCTAAAGCATGAGGCACACATAACCTCTCCTATTAGCATGAGGCACACAACCTCTCCTATTAGCACATATAGATACATAGATTCACGCCTGTTTTCCTAGAGGGGTAGGCAGAGACTACGGATTTCCATTTGCTACGATCCTGACACACTTCTCTGGCTTCATTTACTTTCATCACATTCCTCATACACGCCCATCGGTTCAAGGAGCTCTTAACCTGGCCTTTGTCCAGAACGCCTCCGATCTGATCGAGAAACGTTCACCTAGGTTTTCCTCTTGCGACTGTTCTATTCACACTAGCCTTATAAACTTTCTTAGTCCTTCCTCGTCCATTCTTTCTACATGTCCAAACCAGCTTAACATACCCTTTTCTATTATTGTCACTATATCCACTTTAATGCCTATATATATATAATATGCATAACCTCTTAGTAGCACGAGGCACACATAACCTCTTAGTAGCACGAGGCACACATAACCTCTTAGTAGCAAACGAGGCACACATAACCTCTTAGTAACAAACGAGGCACACATAACCTCTCTTAGTTTCAAACGAGGCACACATAACCTCTTAGTAGCAAACGAGGCACACATAACCTCTTAGTAGCAAACGAGGCACACATAACCTCTTAGTAGCAAATGAAGCATACATACCCTCTCTTAGTTGCAAACGAGGCACACATAACCTCTCTTAGTAGCAAACGAGGCACACATAGCCTCTTAGTAGCAAATGAGGCACACATAACCTCTTAGAAGCAAACGAGGCACACATAACCTCTTAGTAGTAAACGAGGCACACATAACCTCTTAGTAGCATACGAGGCACACATAACCTCTTAGTAGCATACGAGGCACACATAACCTCTTAGCAGCAAACGAGGCACACATAACCTCTGAATAGCATACGAGGCACACATAACCTCTTAGCAGCACACGAGGCACACATAACCTCTTAGTAGCACGAAGCGCACATAGCCTGCAAGTTAAGTGGCAACAGCCTTGAAGTAAAGTAGCTTTATAAACCAGCAGCGCTTGTTTAACAAAGAAATTACCTCAATACTACAAAAGCTATTGCAAGTATTTTACTCGTCAATCTACGTAATAACACTGCATCCCAGCCAAAGACTGCTGAAGAGTATATCACTGTATAATCACTCAGACTAGGTAAGCGTAAGAGTTATACCTAAGCAAACAATGGCACTATGCTCCAGCAAAAACACTGACGAAGAGTAGCCTCGTCCAAGTATTTCACGCAAGAGCACAATGCACTCTTAGAACTAAAAAAAACGAAGTATTCTCCTGATCCAATGTAAATGCTAATATTTAAAAAAAAAACATAGGTTACATCATTTTATCATCTAAGCGCTGCTAATTTACAATGCATATTTCAATTATTTACTAAAGAATTATAATGTAGGTACATAATAATATGCAATGAAATAAATTATTTACACTCGTGCGTGTAGAGTTTTCAACCAATAGGCAGGCGGACCTCTGGTTTGTCGGCATGGTTGCCTCCAGAAAGTAAACCTTACTCATTAGCTGAATATGTAGGATACACTGAGGGTATTCCCCAACAGCACTCCAGTTAAAGAGTTACTAAGTGTATTTCAAGGTAACCGTTCAGTTTTAACACTCGAAAATACACCAAGTTGTGATGATTCCTATGGGAATCGCGTATAATGTCATTGTGTGTAATTATGTGGGTAGTTTATTACATTTATGTAGTGTATTGTAAAGTGTACTGTAAAAGTCGACACCTTATGATGGCAAATGACAATAGGTTATACTGAAGTATTATACCTATCAGTTTGTTCACAGTTAAAGAATCGAAATAAGTATCTACTAATTAAACTTTTAAAAACAAGAAAGAAATTACGCCATTACAAAAAGATAATTATCGAAAATGTTTGCGTGTACTTACTCATCCCACTTCTGAAATATAATGAAACTCAATCGTTTAAAATATTATGTGACTATATTACCAAACTCAGAGCAATTACACGGACTATTGAGAACGTCTTACTCAGTTGAATGCTAGTTCATTACTGCTGAGCGATCTTTCGCCGAGAGAACGAGTTATTTTTCCCCTCCACAATAACCCCACTATTTAAAAATGATAGTTGGCTGTGTTGCCAATTGAATAAATAAAAACTCCCGAACAGAAATATTAACAAAAATAAGAAATCATGACAGTAGGTAAATATTAACATACACGATATAAATTACAAACACAATAATTTATAATGAGATCTTTTTTCTATATATCAATTTAAACTTACCCTATATCTTTACTAAGTAATATATGGAGTCCTACTTTACGTTACATTAATTAAAGAAAAGTAACACATTTTTAAATAATACGCTAGGTTTGTCAAAAAATGTTTGTTGTTGTTAGTTGTTTCTGAATTGGCATTAAGAAAACAGTTTATTAGTCTAATGGCTCTGAAAGTACGGCTAACACAACCTAAAACATTCATGCTCAACTTATTTACAACTTGGTTATACTTTGTAGGAATTTAGTATTTGGATAAACATTTGCATTATCTCAATAGGAATGGTTTAACATTTCACTTTACTGACAATAAAATGACTGACAAAACAATATAGATAATGAGAGTATTTGGAAATGTTGTATACGACAGTAATATATTGCTATTCAAAATAAAACATGTCATTGTTGTCTCGATCATAAAATATTGTTTTAACTACCTAACATTCTGTATGTAGAAACCACATCATTCAAATTGTCACGTGCTGTGACTTTGTTTGTTGCCGTATATTGAGGAAGGTGACTGCACAAAATGAAATTTAATAGTTCCTATAAACTAGTTTACTTCATTTCTTGATCATAAAGATATGTAAAACGAACACGTACAAATATTTTTTGTAAACATAGTAACTTGTTTATTTAAAGACAGATGTTATCTTGGCTGTGATAAGTATCAGCTCAATGAACACATTACGTCACAAGATATTTGACACTAATACTAGACAAACCACCAATATTAGTCGTAGAATTTTATCGAAATTTAGATGTTGAAATAATAAATTACTGAACTTACATTTTAGTGACTGTAGACTATATTTTAAAGACAACTACAACTTTGCACTACAAATATACTACAGATGACTAACAGATTTTGCTATATTACTGTTGGTAGTGAAACGAATGGGCAAGAGAATATTTATACCATAAATTTAAACTATGTATAGTAACCTCAACTGAGGCTAAGCTTGTGATACATCAAGTCATTCTAAAATGACCTTGTTTCATTCATTTTAAACATAAACTAGTAATTAAGCTGAATCACTTTTCCAAACATTTCCTTTAAGCAAGATTGAGAGTTAATCTTTCCCAAGCCTACAATTAAGAGCATTTCTTCACTCGTGACGCCTTACTTACGTCGTACGTTAGCTACTTAAGATTTCTTTTTTATCATTCGTTTTATTTACTTGAGTGTCTTTACAGATCTTTCAGAGATAGAACACACGTGTTAGTTATTGTCAGATCTGTCATTTCAAATGTAGCGATTTGGGATGACGTATTGGCTTTCGAAGTATTTTCTACAAGTTTTATTAATATACGCGCTGAATATCAATAGCAGTGCTGTAAAATGACACTAACAGGATGGAAGCTGGTCTTGAACAAAGGTTAGTGATTAATATTGTATACTACTATTTATTTATATTCATAGGTGATATCAATATTATGTAATGTGCTTACACATGTAACTATAAAGAGATTTTGTATTACATATAACAACAGTTAAAGCAAATTTGTTAGTAGGACACCACATCTAAAATAACGGAAATTTAGTAGAATGAAATCTGTGTCTCTAAGCTATTTCCCTTTATAGTCTAATGGAAGTTGGGATAACAACAGTTTTGCGTAAATGCAATGAAATAAAATTTTACATCCACTTTGTGGGTGTAACAGCCTGAAGTGTGGAAATCTTTTATCTATTATTCTGTTGCCGAATTTGTTTATAACAACTGTATATACAAGCAATTTTCTATAGCGCTTTAGTAGTGGTTACTAGATTTGGTTATTGATCTTTAAATAAGATGAAAGAGCTCTATTTTATTTATTGTTTCCCTTTTATGAGTATTGCTGTAATTTTTTTTGTTTGTTTTGCTTTTTAATTTTTCTTATTAGATAATATCTTGGCACTTTAGAAGGCTTACACGGGGACATGAGCACAATATACGCAAGACTTTGTAAACTTATAATTCGAAATGGGATAGAGGACCCACTGAGATGCGTTATGGTAAAACCACTTTTGCCAGGCCATTACTGAAACTGTAAAGCGATTATAAAATATGACAAAAAAACTGGGACGTTAAAAAATGTGCCGATAGAAATGGTATGTGTGTAAATTAACTAAGTAAGTAGTAAGCTAACCTTATGTTTGTTTCGGGGTCTGGGTTTTTGGCAATCCTCAATAGCAACACGGAATTTAGATATATTCCTGTTTCGTAGCAGCTGAATAAAATTACCTGATGAAAAGAGGGCTTAAAACCCACCTTTGCCTATATTCTCATTGGAGATATACAGGCTCGAGTCTATGGACGTATGCATAAATGAAAAAGGCTACAGCCTCATATGTTCTAATCAGTTATTAAGTTCGGAATGTTACTGTCTACTCAAAACAGTAAAATTCTAACTCACTAAATAGGCTCTATTAAAGCACACAAAGTTTGCAACAAGAGGGCAACCCTATTGTGTATGGCTAGATTGTCGAGCTATTCGGCAACGACTTCATTACTGTGAGTTACATATAAACAGAAACTAATCATAACACTGACACCGCAAAGCACATTGCTTATGTGCCATTGAAATTTCTGTGGGTATTCTTGTAGTTCTACCTTAGCTAGCCAACAAAGATAAGACGAAAACAAGACCTTGATCGATTTTCAGAGACATTTGGGACTCACATTAAGCTTACTATAAGCTGCCCTGCAGTTTGTTTTTCTGTTAAGATTTTGGCATCTAGCCAGAATTTGCTCTAGTGGCACTAACAATCCTTAGGTATATAGATTTTCTTGTAAACACGATTAAATACATCAATACTAACGATTCTACCTATACGTGAATTAAAAATATTAATTAATTTTATTACTGTTTTCAGCACTCATCATACCCCAGCGTTATGTTCTGGGTATCTTGGGTCTGTTTGCTCTGGCAAACTCTTTCACAATGAGGGTTTGCCTCAGTATGACGATCACGCAAATGGTACTCCACGCTGAAACTTCGGAGCATATCGTCGGCGAAGCCTGCCCTGATCCCAGTGATACTATTTCTTCCACAAGTACAAGCAATGTGTCTGTAGTGTATGAGGTGAGAAATTTTAAGACTTCATAAATATTGGATTCGAAATTTGACAGTTAAGTATTGCAATATGTTCGATAGAAATTATGTATGTGTATTGACACAACGTTTATTTCAAATGAATTTTAAGTTCACATAATCCCTGTACTGAAAGTATATTTAAAGTAGAAATGTAGGATAAAAACTACTACACAACAGGAACTTAGGGAGATGACAAACTACCACCTTTCAATGTGATCCCCAATGCAAAATCAATACATAAATCATGGGCACGTTGAAAATAGACTTTAGTTCTAATACCAGTACGAAATTATGTAGTGACACACCTTTAAACCAACCGGTGAATGGAAATTACTTGTGTATTGCTTCTCATTTTTCTTTTAAATAATTGCATTAACAGCATTTAATGCATTTTATATCAATTTTATCAAAGCTGCGGGCTTTAGCTTAGTCCAAAAGTGATTAGTTGGTAGGTTGATTATGTTCACGTAATTGGGACGCGGTCTTAAAGTCCACAACATCATTCTATTTTCTAGCTCAGCCATGGCATACACTGAATATTTAATTTATATGATGTACATATTTTATTTATTTGCTGAAACTTTATTGGTATCTATGAAGTAGATATATTGATTCTGTGACACATTTATCATATACTATTATGATAAAACGTGATACAATTGTGGAATCAATTTATCTGTCGTATCGACCTAAAGATAACCCTGGCATATTTCAATTACTCAATACTGAAAGATAATGGTTTTACAAAAAAGGACACAATTTAATTGGAAGTTTCGAAAGGGTAGGTTAGTTTTAATGTTTTGTGATTTTAATCGTCACTTTACTGATAAAATGACGATTAAAATGAATTATCTTAGTATGTTCTTCTTTCACGCAGTAACAACAGCGCAACGACATAATTATCTGCCGATATTCCTGTTCTAGTTATTACTTGAACAACGGGTGAAATAATGTAATAGAAGAATATAATAATTCATTACAATTACATTACTATATTATATACAATAGTACAACCAAACAGAAATTTGAAAGAGGCTAATAGAAGAGATTGTGTTAAAGTTAATATCGTAAAGAAGGAAAACATTATATACCTATAACATTTAATACCAATTCACTTGTCGAACAAGCTTTCTATCATCTCAGACCTCAGACACAAGTCTTCTAATTTCCTTCTTCAAGTAATTATGTCAAAGATAGGTACAGAATACATTTTGACTTATTCATGAAATTTTAATTTATAACATAATTGACATAGACCTAGAAGAACGGCCAAAGCATAGTCCTTGACCGTTTCTCTAGAATCGAATCTTCATGTTACATCGGATCTGGTAATGTTTGAAACAATACACACTCTATTTTGCTGACAAGCAAAATTATCTAGATATATAACTTGAAACTTCAAGATAGAAGTCAACCAAAGAACGCAGCTTAAATGGAAAAGTAGTGTTCCGGAAACAGCTGCTGCTTAAATAACAATTTTCCAACTACGACGTTCGAACTTAAATGAAAAGCTGAATATCTCCTCTATCAATAACATTGATACTTAGAAGCACAAATAAAGTTCTATTATATAAAAATCTTTTATATGTGCAGCACATAATACTACTGTTTATTAATGTGTCCGATACATAGTAATTTTTAAATGTATTTGACGTATCCGATAACCGTTTTGTTAACTTTTGAAGTGATATTATTTTATTCAAATATGGTAATTGTAGCAAGAACTAACAACTTCAATTTTAATTTGGCGAATCTCTCAAAAAAACATATCAAATGTTGCATTGTTTACTTTAGGTTTCCATGGGCAAATAAGTAACACACCAGGAGGAAATGTGGGTAGCCTTTCTTTCATACGTATGCCTCAGTTTCCACCCTAAATAACGAACCGAGGGGTATAATCAGTCCAAGTTGTACATAGTTATGTATTCTGCACATTGATATTTTGTTCCGGCCCAGCATGACAACAATTAAATAGCTCTGTTAAACACATCGTCTTTAAATGTTTTGATGATTGCTAAGTGAGTGCTAAGTTTATTTGTTGATCTTAAGTTCACTCTGTTCATCGTGCTAGCACAGCGTAAAATAAATTTTAAGAAGATTGATTCCAAAAATGAATTGTGCGAATTGGTTTTGAATTGTTAAGAAGTTGCATTTAATACATAATTACATACGTTTACATAAATCTAATACGTAAATAATCCCATATTGTTATGTCTGAACTAATTTATTTTGTGTCAAAAAGATCAGATTGACATGATCTTATTTTTGTAAATGTTTTTCTTCTATGAACGGTATTAGTATTAACAAGACTCTGTGCTTGTCAGCAGTCATGAATTTGGGTCAGGTAGAGGCAAGCTGGCGTTTCTCTTGAATATATTGGAGACCGGCCAGCTGTCGATCTGCCGTACTTAACAATCGACTTACAGTTGTGCTGTTGGGTACTTGTGCAATGTTTTTGCTGTAGCATCTGAATTTTTATACTTTCTTTATCAGTAGCATTTTACTTTCTCCTTTCATACGCTGGTCCAGTATCCAAGTACCAGTACTATAACTACCTCATTATGAGTCGCATGTCCCAATATAGTTCAGAGATATTGATTAATAAATTAACAATAATTGTTTTGTAATTAACCTACGTGGCAAATAAACTTAGATACGACCCGATTGATGGTAAATACCTATAGACACTTAAACCAGTGCTATGGTGCTAGCGGAAGAGATAAAGAATATTTATTGGGTGCGATGTTCTGTAGGGAATTTTTTTTTCCCTACAGGCCTTTTTTTGCTCGGGTGTACAGACTGTAGTTTAAGCAAAATCCCAAGTATATTCAAATACCTACGTTCACACGTATAATCCAAAAAGGGGTAGATAGAAATGTTTCACTTTCACATTGTGTGGGATTTTTAATAAAAGCGCTACACTTCAATATGGACTCCAGCATCTCGAGTCAATAATGCTGCTCTCTCTGTATTACCTGCGATGGTGCTGTTTCCTTTTTCCTCCCTCGCCTATAATTTGTGGGTTTGTCATGTAATCATTGGCATTTGACTCTTAATGCGTCCTCTGAGAAGGCTGGTACATACATACAAAATTAGTCAATTTTAAACATCAAGCAAATTTGCGTTTTGCCTTATAGTTTCTGCCTCGCCAAGAAAATATAACCAACCATAATTTTCTTGAAATTACTACAGCCTTGCTAAAGCTCACACTATGCACTAGTTCATTTACCACTTAATACATCAAAATGATGCTATGCTATGCTATGCTGCCATATATCGGACACATTCCTAGACCTGAATTTCGTATCAAAAACTAAATAACACTTTGGCGGCAAAGGAATTAAACCCAAGAACATACAATAAGCCCCAAACACAAGCGCGAGCTTATGCCAAGGTGCGACCGAAATCGTTACTTAATCATTGATCATAAAATACCAAGATACTACTATTTCATATTTTATTGATAAGTTTATTTTAGCATTAAATATATAAAATAAGCCTACATCTCTTAAGAACGTTTTTTTAATTATTATATTATTTTTATAGTATAAATGTGCATAAACGTATTTGTTAGTAAGTCCCTCTTTTAGGCAGACCAGTGCCTTTTTTGCATTGACATAATTTATGCATTGATAAGCGAATTTATAATTTTTCCGGACGTGTGCATTCGTTATGAGATAGTTATTTTTCCTTAGAACCATGAAAACTAAGCCACCGTTAAAAGCTGATAATCAGTAAAGAATACTATAAAATACACATAATGGTCGCTTTGTGGCTTTGAATTTGAAATGCAATCATTCTCTTTAAGACACACTACTTATTACTATTTAAATACGTGATTCTTGCAAAAAGATAAATTTTAAATAAGTTTACAATTTTCTACACTTTCAACCTAGACCACAAACAAAAGATTTTAGTGGAAAATATCCAATATATAACTCGCACAGCATAAATATTCAACAATGTGTTGTGAAAACATTTGAAAACAAATAGCCTTTCATGCAAGGTGAATAGGAAAATTGTTCGCAAATGTGAAAAAAATTAAAATTCTAAACTCTCTTCTATGGATTCTCAAAGGGCTAGGGAGGTCACATGTATATTCTAGTAATTGGGTTAGTCTTACTATTCCATACTCTAAAGATCGAGGTATTTGCCATTGTAAGTCTCCGTGTATTACATCTGATACATTTAATTTATGACAATGGCACTGAAGGATTTCATTCTCGTATAAACGTGTTATTGTTTCAACTAGTGCAGCCTATTTCCGTAGTCCCAGCCCATACGTTCTTTAAGGCGCAAAACTATGAGCAATATATTCACCAGTTCTATCTCTGATGATTGTTCAAACAGCATAGTAAAAAGGTAAAAAGGTTTCAATACGCGCAAAGTGTACTTTTTAAAATGTGGGTATAAAAATGTAACTGTTATCCACGACAGCAATCTTTCGACACGAATATTACCGATACACTTATATTGACCTTGAGTATAATCAGCAGATGAGTGCACAACATTATTGACGTTTCAAGAGTACATTTGATGTCGCAAATACGTAAGGACATTTTCGTTGATATCGTTGTTGAACTTTTCTGTTAGGTAATTCTGCGCACCATATAATATTCAGTTTCAGTTTTAACTTTATTTTATTTTATACTTAGCATAAAAGCGAATCATTTTTGACTATTGTGACTGTGTCAATTATGAGAATTCGAAAACTCGTCTTATTCATATACTATGTAGACAATTTTAAAATAATTATATTCCACTTCTAAAGATTACACGAAAATAAATGAAGATTCTACGCTAAGTGACACTGCATATCATTTTACATAATTTAATGTTCATAATATTAAGCGCCAAGGATACTCTCACGAACGGCGATTATTATGTTACCTGTGCAAAATAATTAAATAATATAAGATATCATAAACTTTTGCAGGGTCGTGACCGTTACGACTGGGACGAGGCTACGCAAGGATTTCTGTTGAGTGCATTTTACTACGGCTACGTAATCACTCACTTACCTGGAGGTTTATTGGCTGAAAAGTTTGGAGGGAAATGGACCGTTGGTTGTGGACTTCTATTGACATCTGTGGCAACTGCTCTTACGCCGTTTGCTGTTAGCATCGGTGGTGCGGTTGGCTTGTTCATTATCAGAGTGATTGAAGGATTTGGAGAGGTTAGTCGTTTCTGAACTGTGGTTGCCAGGATAAGTCGCAAAAGCTACAGTTACTGTTCAGTTAAACATAAAAAATTGTAATAGCACCACGATTCAAATTTGATTAAAAATGTAATTATATTTATCGTTTAAAATTTGCAAATATGACAAACTTCTAAATAATCCAAAACTTGTTTTTACCATATTAAATAATTATTGTCAACCTTTTAGGGTCCTGTAACACCAGCCTTCGTACTGCTATTGGCAAGATGGGTTCCACCTTCAGAACGATCCCGTTTTGGAGCCATGATATTCGGCGGGGCACAAATTGGCAATATATTTGGCCCATATATATCTGGTCACTTGTTAAATAATGGAGGTGATTGGGCTAACGTATTTTATGTCTTCGGTGGCTTTGGAATGATCTGGTTTATATTTTGGGTAAGAACTGTTAATTTCAGATTTAAGATCATAATAAAACTAATGTTTACTTTTATACGATTCTCTGCTTCTCTGACAAACAAATTACTTTCCATTTCAACTTTATTGATCTATATACTTTATTACAGTGATAAAATATATTTACATATGATGATGTTGATGATGAAGAATAAACTTTATTTTAATTTGTTCGTGTTTGTGAAGGTTTATCTGTAATTTCAGTTTATTTCTCAACCTACCTGTTAAACTTAACACGTAAAATAATTGAATCTGGCGTCGCCAGGTTTGATTTCCAGATCAAAATTTAATTCACATTTAGACAGAAAACCCTATAAAGAGGTTGAGGCTCTATTACTTTTTTGACCATAAAATGTAATTATCGTCTTTCCTGTAGCCTTCAAGGATATTTAGGTGATATTCTATTTTTTATTTCATAGTGAACTTTTCTGAATACTCAATGACTACACCTCAATGACTATAGATTCAGTGTACTAACTTTTCTTCTAAAATAAATATTTATTTCATTTCAGTGTCTTCTTTGCTATAGCACACCAAACTCTCACCCGTTCATATCAGATGAAGAACGTGATTTTCTAAACAGAAATGTTGCAGCATCCGGTTTACATAAAAAATTAGATCCAGTACCATTTAAAGCTATATTACGATCCGGGCCTTTGTGGGTTTTAGTAATGGCAGCCGTAAGTGTTTTATTACAGCTTAGTAATTTTCTTTATGTTTAATCTGGAAAAGTAGTAAAACAATAATGTTAAGATCATTTTCCTTGCCTTTAATGATATTGGAGTAAGCAATCAATGTTCACAGTTAATCATGAGTAATGTAACATAATTCCTTCCAGATTTTCCATACTAAATCTTTTTGTCTCAGAAAAAATTACAATGTAAATTGAGGATGATCATAAAGTTTTACAAAGTTACCATTATAAGACAGATAATCTGTTCAAAACAAACATACTTTAATAGAGAATTTGATATATTTCATATGATTTCAATAATCTCTAATTAATACTCAACATATGTACTAAAAATTGTATATTGTATCATAAACTAACAATGAATGGCCAAATACATCTATAGCTCCGTCTTGATGATAATTTAATCTGCTCGTAGTTAGTAGACATGATTTTAATTTTTAATATTGTAGAACCCTTTCGATTAAGAAATAATGTGCTTCTTTAAATAAATATATCTTTATTACTTTTAAAACAACATCTCTTACGCCATAAATGCTGCAATAGGTCACGATTTCTGTCGACTAAATAATAATAAAATATGTTTTATGATAGTTTTCCGCTGATGGCTTAATTTACTGATAGTGACATTTTATATTATTTTAATAGATTGGACACGACTGGGGATACTTTACAATGATCACAGATCTACCCAAATATTTCTCCGATGTGTTAAAATACAACATCAAAGAAACAGGTACTATGTCAGCGTTGCCGTACATTGCAATGTACGTCTTCTCCTACATATTCGCTGGTCTCTGCGACTTGTGTATAAGAAAGAAATGGCACAGTATTGGTACTGGCAGGAAAATATATACAACTGTCTGTAAGTAAAAAATTATGTTAAGAAATCTATGTTCTTATATTAAGTATCATTGAAGTTACAAAATTAACGGAAATTAAATCGTTTAATCAGTTACTTTCCTCCTTAAGAGCAGCGATAGCTCAGAGGGGAGACTAACAGACTGCAATGCAGAGGGTCTCGGGTTCGAACCCACGTCGCGCAACTCTGACTTTCGAAAGTTATATGACTTTTCGAAATTATGTGATTGACAATTGTCGCCTGCTCCGTGCCTCGGAAAGCACGTTAAGCCGATGGTCCCGGCTGCCATGAACATCTATGGCAGTCGATATTGGGAGAGCGTCGACACAAAAGATCCCACTGGGTCGAAGTGTCGCCGGTCTGTACTGACTGGCCCCCACATAAGATAAGATACTTTCCTCCTTGAAATATTTTCTACCGATTGTTACAATTTTGTTGTACAAATGACTCGATACAGTCACAATAATCGAATGAGGCTGTTTTTTCCTTACAGCGGCTTCCATACCGGCAGTTTTTATTATTCTGGCCTCGTACTCGGGTTGCAATCGTAATGCGGCGGTTAGCCTCTTCATAGTTTCAATGGCGTTCATGGGCGGCTTCTATAGCAGCGTCAAGATCAATGCCATGGACATAGCACCTAATTATGCCGGTACATGTTCCGCTTTCGTCAATGGGATAGCTGCTGTGTCTGGCATCATTACACCATATCTCTTTGGGCTGTTGACGCCTGATGTAAGTATGACGTGATTATTTTTTGGGACATGATTTTGATGAGCATCACTATGACACAAATTCTTTGTCAGTTTGTGTACTAAAATGATTTGTAATGCAACATTGATTAATAAATATCAAGCGAAATATACATATTATATTGTTTTATACTTACAATTTCTATCATGATGTCATGGCCGAAGATCGTAGTAACAATAATTTATGTCTTGAAAATCAATAAAATTAAATGTCCAATATTGACGTTGACCTTTTTGGTTCAAGTGTAAGGACTACCTATAAAATCGGGTCGTAAATAAAAAGACTGAACATAATTGATTTCTAAACTGTCGCATTCTAAGGTGAACGTTCTTTTTTCACGTTCATTGTAGTTTGTTCCGTAAAGAGTTGAATTAGGGAAGAGCACTACGCTCGACCGAATTTGCAATTGTCGGCATAAATTAACTCAAGCGAAAAATTGTAACGTTTCTTTATTTCATTTACTTTAAGAGATCGTGTCTTCCTTGATTATTATTTTAGATTAAAATATCGTAAACATCTTTATGTGGCTGGTTTTAGACACAAAAGGTTTATAAAAGGTTTTAAAAGGCTTATAGTATTTTTTATATAATAATTACTTTCAGCAAACGGTAGCTCAATGGCGCGTAGCATTTTGGACCGTGTTTGCAGTATTGGTAGGCACCAATATTGTATACCTCATATGGGGTTCAGGAGAGCAGCAATGGTGGGATGATGTCAACAAGCACGGATATCCTCAAGGTTGGAAACATGGACCTTTGAAAAAACGAGCTGTTGATGGTGAAAAGAAGATCGTTTATCCTAAACATGACCATTCGCCTGTATCTGCCGACTGATTTTGTTTTACGGATTAAAGTATTTTTTATTTATTTTTAATACCGTAGTTTTCTTTTTAAATTTACCCAAATGGCATATGGGTATTAATTCTGATGCCAATATTTCATCAAATTTATTTATGAAGCGTTTAGAAGATTCTTTAGAAAAGTCTGATAAATAAATATAGTAAATGTATGATTTCACAAAAATATTGCATAGAAGAATCTGCATTAATAATAATTAACCTGTCAAATCTGGGATTGCTGGACATAATTAAATACCTATTATTTCTAGTCGCGGGTGTGCCAATGCGACTCAATGCGTTGACGTGCCATTAATAAATATACAGCATGTTAACTCTGCAAAAAAAAGTAATCTCATAGATAATACTTTCTTAATGACCTAAGAATGCCAGTCATCCCCTTGGCTTGGTTTCTTCTACTTCTCCCCTACGACACCTATATGGTATACAGTAGGCAAGGTCTTGTTTATTTTTCTTAGACGTTGCTGCTGCGATGACAAGATGACATATTGGGACAACATCCGTATAAAAACATTTCACCACCTTGAAATAGATTAAAATAATAAAAAATCCTTTCCTTGTGACAGACAATTGTAGGTACATGTATTAATGCAGAGAAGTGCTATTAAGTACTCACCTTGCCAATATGTAATTGTAGATCTCATTAAATATTTATATCGTAAATAGAAGAACAAACGTGTGTAAACGCCGAGATTGGAGATAATCGCTTTTTAATCCCTCGGAATCATTTCTCTTCTATCGAATCTTTCATTTCAAAGAATCGAGAAATTTTCGATGAAAGCGTAATCATTACTTTCATTATATTTCCTTTTTAAAGAAAAAAATACGGATACTAGAGAAAGGGCTTATTAATGGTTATTGTTGAAGTTGAGCTGGCTTGACCGGGGCAGCACCACTCACAGGAAAACTTTGAGTCCTCTTCTGAGTAACTGTTCTATAGGCTCACACAACCACCTTTTCCATTCCTTGTGTTTTATCCCATCTTTAATCCCTTTTATCTAGGATGAGTAAAAAGAGAGTGAAACTTCTGGTATTATTAGCGATAATAGATTACGGTGACCGCGTATTATCAGCCGTACTATTTGTTAGCTTGCTACAGTAATAGTGTAATTTTTTAAGTTACTTTAAATAAATCTGGCACTTTTTATAAACATATTTTATTTCTTTTGCAATCTTTGAATACGACTATATTTATGAAATTATGACATGGTATCTGGTATGCTATCTTAGGTCGTAAATATAAAAATAGTCTGTGACTGATCCTTTAACAATGTTTCATTGCACGTTTTCGTGCACGTGAATATTTATATTACTCTATCTTTACCTACATATTATTAACTGTTCCCCGCGCTGCTCCACTCGCATGGCTCAAAGTGAGATGTTATACAGCCGATGTTTATATACTTACTACTAGATAAGTTGCTCTCTAATAGTTTAAGAATTATTAAAATCGGTCTAGTAGTTTTTGCGTTTATTTATTGCAAACAAAAATACAACTAAATCATCTATAGTAATCTATAAATCTTTTAGCTATTTATAATATTAGTATAGATATAGATAAAACACATTGTCTCTATGTGTTCATCCATTTGTACGCTTATAACTCGAGAAACACTAATCCAACCTGATTTATTTTTTAATTTGGAAGTACATTATATAGCTAGGTTCTACGAAATATTTACGTGTTCATAGGATATAAATAGAATCAATTTGATAAAATAATATTGGTCAATTGGAAATATCACGTTGCGGCGTAGGCGAACCACCTACATAGCGCATGCACTGCTTTGATTTTAATATTATAAATAAAGTAAATTTTTATGACTAAAGTATTAGATGATATTTGGCATAGAGATAACTCGGTACCCTGAAAAAGCACATAGACTAGTCTTTAATAACACTAATCTTGAAGGAACTGTCATCAGGTAATAATTTAATGTGTCAAGTCTTAGAATACCAGACTTAAAAATCTATCGAGTCTGGCCACCGGTGTGTCAGCGCCGGCTCAATAAGTTTAATAAGCTGTTATTGTCGTGTTATGAATAAATTGTATGTATTTACAAAATTATGTTTATCCATTGTCTAGTACCCATAGTAGAAGCTTTGCTTAGTTTGGGCTAGATGGTGTTGTGTGTATGTGATAGAACATTATTATATTATTATTTGTTTCTCTTTCACGGGTATATTCCTAATACGTTAGGGAAATACACGGCCCTTTGGGAGCCTTACACGGAGAGATGGGTCCAACGTGAATAGGCCCTTCGAGAGTTTTAATCAAAGGTGCGATGGAACACCTACAGCGGCACTAGCGGCAGCAGGCGTAGGACTATTGCTACGTATGGATTCTAATATATGGGCTATGGGTATGGGTGTTTGATGGACTAGTATATTGGTAACTATGGATGATAAAATGGCGTCTGCCCTGAATACTCTAATAGCATCAATCGAATGGAAATCGAAATCGAAATCGAACTGTCCATCCTGGGTGACTGAATATGGGCCCCCTGAATAGCCACGATAGGCATACAAGTCAGCAGCAGAGGGCAACACCGGTGCGAGCGGCTAGGAATGTCGAGCGGTGCGGCGCCGGTTTCACCATCACGGGTCTCGTGAAAACGGAGACCCGGAGCGGGTTTCCCGTAGTTATGTCCTTGAAAATGACACTTCTACTCCCAAGTATGTAGCTCTAGCGGCCCCCCTCTGACCGGCCGATCAAGGCAAGCCAGAGTTGAGAGTCCTACGGGCGCTCTTGAAGTTCCACCCCAGCCAACCAGTAACGGCAAGCTGGGGACGCCCTCACTGACTCTCTGAGGCATTCAGGACCGCAGTGTTGCCACTCACATTCAGCTCGCCACAAGCTGCCCTGCGGTTTGTGCGCTTTTATTTAACCTGGTGATACATTTTTTGTTTATATCACAAGGCGAAGGTGGTAGTTTAAAAGCTAGTATACTATACCCTCCGGTATCTCGTTAGTCTCATGAGGAGATAACGACTGTCCCAGAGGGGTATTATTATTATTAATAACAATAATTTTATATATAAGCAAGGTGTCTGACTGATAACAATTTCATTCTTGGTTTCATTGTACTTAGTTGATGAGCAACTTCGAAATTGGCTATATTTGTTTAGAATATACTTGTTCGTTATTAAAAGAGTTCAGACATAATTAACGAGATGGCGCTCTACTTAATTAAAGTTTGTAAAATGTTGGTAACTCATTATCCTTAAGTTAGCATACACCCATATACCATCATAGACTTAAAATATTGTCATGTAACGGACTTTGGCAGCGAAAAACAATAAAAAACCAATTTTCTTGATTCCCTCTTTAAAATCAACTTTAAACGTTTCATTTCCGCATAGTATTTTTCTATTTCCTTTCCATACATCTTTGCTTATCAACTGTGGCGTTCATAATAATTTCCTTTCATTGCTATGCAAAGGTTTTATGCGCTTAAACGATGAAAGAACGCTGATATATTTTCTGGAACATTTTCATATCGGGTGAAACAGCTACTTACTGATTCTTTAAAAGTTTTGTTTGGTTGTAGTCGAATGCAAATAAAAATGTCATTCTTTTCTATTAATGCTTAAAGTCACTTAGAGCAACCATTTATTTTATTCTTCAGGCACGCCACAATCTTGGTGGTAAGTCCCGTTTTAGAGGAGTGGCTGGAGAGGCTGACACAGGTAATGACTGGCCACGGTTGCTTTGGATTACCCGCCTAGGCATCGCAACGCCGTGAGTGCCGTGAGCCTGATCGCGGCAGTCGATATGGTTGCCCTCTCGTTCCCAGTCATGTTTCAGTCCATGGACCGGAGTGAGAGGTCGTGGAACGTCGTCACCTCCTTCTCTGAGGAAGTAATTTCAATCAAGGAGACGGCGGAGTGGGAGAGGGAGCGCTTTAACCCTATCCCCAACCGCAGAATCATGCGCCAGAAAGCGCGAGATGACCTCCAGCCACCCTGAGGTTTTACCTGGCAGTGGTGAGCTTCCTGGGCTTGCCTGCCACCCGATCACCAGGTCCGAGAGGCGGCGTGCGTGTTCCCATGCGCACCTCTATGTCGTGTGTCCGTCCCCTCTCAAGGGTACAGTAGGGTTAAAACACCTACCCTTTGGTAGGCCTTTTAGTGTAGTGGCCTGCCGTCTCAACTGCACGTGAAAGCGATTCGCGCTGCCCTGCCGACTATGGTTATGTCGGAAACACCGTAGTAAGTTTAGTCAGTATTACCGAAATATCTTTTCCCCGGTTAGTATTATATATTCTGTGCCCCGGTGAGTCCAACATAATCTCTCTGTCGCGTTGCTCCGTGTATAAAAAGTCAAAAGCATTCCTCCACGTCCAAAAAAAACACAAATTACCCTCTTTCCCTCTTCCCGCTCCTTCTCCTTCCCACTTCCTTTCCTAAAGGGTCGGCAACGCGCAAGTGATGCCTCTGGTGTTGCAGGTATCCATAGGCTACGGTGACCACTTACCATCAGGTGGGCCAAATGCTCGTTTGCCAGGTTAGTGCTGTAAAAAAAAGATCGAGAATATCAGTGATTATCTAGTTTTATAGAGTAATAAATTGGTCTGCATACGGACAATCTCAGAATGAAAGTTAGTTTTAAAGAGCCCGAAGCCAGTTTAGACTATTTGTTCATAGCAGCAGTGGATACCTACTTAGAATAGATTGATACAGTATGCTGAGACAGTATGTTATAATAGGATTAAATTTGATATGATTTATTCTTATTTTAATTAATTTTTATTATTTAGGTGTCCACTTGAAATAATTATTCTCTTGATAATCAGCGCCATTAGTTGGTTTTAGCGGGGAATATCAAGGCTATGTTGCAGCACCATTCACGAAGTTTCTTTCTCGTCAGTATCATACTAAGGTATTATAGGTAATTTACTGTGAAGGTAGTAAATTAGCTTCACACATTTTTAAACCTATAGCTAGAAAATAAAATTTATTTTTGCTGTTATCATAAAATTAAAATTGGTAGATTAGGAATAATTCCTGTGTTGTGAGTGACTTTACAGACATTCAAACAACGGATACAAAAAACATCCAGACTGAACAAACATTTGTGGTTCATACAAATTATTGTCCCGAGTGGCGAGGCGACCACTTAAACCACTACACCATCGGAGCAGTTGATGTGTGCGTAGCTTTAATATAATTTCAATTAAATATAGTCATCATTTAGCACATATAAAGAAATTTTACATGGCTGTTTACTCTTTAGCTAATAATATATGGCTGCAGAGCAATGTCGCCTCTAAATTACTAATGAGCTTTAGTTCAAGATCACAGAAGAATTGCTCTCATAAACTACTACATGTTAAGCTAACTCTTGATTAAATGCGAATCCTAACTAGTTAGATAATGAAACGTTACTGGGTTGAATGGACATGCTCTTTTTCTCTACCAAATTAAAATATGAGTGCACTGCAAAGAGATCTGGCAATGTGGTATGAGACATTTCTATATGTATTCAGGAGTATTTTTAACTAACTTTTGCCTGAACTTGTATTTGCTATATATACGATTAGTAATAATATCAGCCCTGTATTCAACTGTCCCACTGCTGGGCACAGGCCTATTCTCAGTACGAAAAGGGCTAGGCCATAGTCCACCACGCTGGACATGCAGGTTTTCTCGCGATGTACTTAGAACATAATGAAAAATAATATGGCAAAGTGATAATGAAAACAGTAGCATACGTCTATACGACCATATTATTTTAAGTCTAATGAAGTTTATCAGATCAGTGCATGCAGAATGAAACAGTATTTATTTTGTTACGTTGACGTGAAAATAAGCCATGACTGATCTTTTTAAAATCTTTTATGACATTTTTTCATCAACGTAAACGTTTAAGTAAGTACTTACAACTACAGCATCATCATAATATTTTTCTCTGCTGTTGTTTTTCTAAGAGACTATTTACAAATGTTTATTATATATTAATGTACTTGAAAAGTATACTGATTTATTTTTGTGACTTTTAATGCTTGTAAAGATGTTTTGGGGGTAATGCCGACAGTATAGGTTCTATAATTGAGTAGAGCGCCATCTCGTTGATTACGCCTGAACTATTTAGATCGTCTAATTCTTTGTTGTCTTCAAAATGCACTGTTCAACTCTCTATCTATAACGTTATAAATGATACTTACTATTTAACCCCATATATATATATATATATATATATATATATATATATATATATATATATATATACTAGGCTTATTATAAACCTACAATATTGACCGCATTTTTTACCATGTACCTCCACCGAATATGTTTCATGTGCATCTTCAAAAAGTTAGCGTTCTTCACAGTTCAAATCGTCGCTATGCTAGATTAATCAAAATCAATTCAGCGTTTTAACCATGAAAACGTTACAAATAAATTTTCGCATTCATAATAGGTATATCTAATTTATATAAGTATGCATTGTGAAATGGTGTAAACGCGAGTATACTATTGGTATTTAAATAACTGCAGATAAAATTATTTCATATTTCAATCATTGATAGTTCTATACGTATATGACACACTTCCAATGACTATAAACGTATTTTAGTAGAACAAAACAATATCTTAACTAATAATTATTATATACTAGCTTTTGACCGCGGCTTCGCTCGCGTTAATTTAGAATTTGACAATCAATGCGGGTTGTACTCTGCTTGTAATAATATAATTCCATCATGATTCGAAAGACACGTGGCGCCATCTATTATCATAAGAGCGTTATTGTTGTTTTCCTCGGGAAAAGTTTTTTTTCGGGATGAAAGGTAGCCCATGTCCGTTTCTGTACACCTGACAACGTATATGCAAAATTTCAGGATGATCGGTTCAGTGGTTTAGGTGTGAAAAGGTAACAAACAAACAAACAAACTCATTTTCGCTTTTATAATATTAGTTAGGATTAGGATTATATTATATTATATATTATATTATATTACATAGTTAGGAAGGATTAGGATTAGAATTAGGATGCGAATGTGTTGTTACACTTTCACGTATTAACTACTCGAAGATCATCATAAAATCTCGCATATATGTACTTATGTTGTCAATAGTAGACAAAAGGATACAAGGTATCTTTCATCTAAAAAAGGACTGTTCCCGAGGAAAATTTGCCATAACGCGGGCAAAATCCAGAATGGTATATTATATAAAAGTAATTACCAAAATAGCTAGTTTGGGCATGTAGAAAGAATGGACAAGGAAAGACTGACTAAGAAAGTTTATAAGGCTAGTGTGAATGGAACAATCGCAAGATCTAGGCGAATTTTTCTCGATCAGATCGGAGGCCTTCTGGGCAAAGGCCAGGTTAAGAGCACCTTGAACCGACGGACGTGTATGAGGAATGTGATGAAAATGAATGAATCCAGAGAAGTGTGTCAGGATCGTAGCAAATGGAAATCCGTAGTCTCTACCTACCACTCTGGGAAACAGGCGTGAATCTATATATGTATGTATGTCATTACCAAAATATAAATAGGGTGCGCCACCTATACAACTGAAACGTAATTTAAAATTAAGCACTTTATGTAGTTTTACCTATAAACTTCATTTACTGCCCCCTACGGGGTATAATCGTTCCAAATTCTAATCTAAAATAGCAATACAGGTGCATAAAAGCGAAAGGTATTGTTAGAAGAGGTCACGGCACTCCCAGCTAAAGACTAATGTCAATGACCAGAAAATGCGGCCGCTTGTCTCTAGAGCTTAAAGTTTCATTCAACTTCATGATGCTTATCTATAGTAATCTATTTATATCACAATCTATTGTTAGGTATCTCTATTTTTAATTAACGTAGAATCATTTCAATTTGGTATTGGTAACAAAGCCATATAAATCGGCGTTCCGAATCGATTATTAACCTTTCAAACGGCGACGGTACACCGCCGGTGGCCAGGTACAACAGATTTTAAATTATGTATGAAATTCCATAACTTACCACAATAATATAAAAACCACTGGAATATTTATTGGCCTTCATTTTTAATGTGTATATAACTATGTCCAGTGTGTGATACATCGGCAGTGAATTCTATTGGTTTTCTCTGTCTAGAAAATCTCAGTAGTAGCACAGGGAGTTTGAATCTGTGAAGCGGCAGACGGCTAACGGCAATCGCTTTACCCACTTTTTTGTAGGACCATAGCCGAAGTCAGCGAACTGTAGATGTAATACACCTCTGCCTATCCCTTTGGGGATATAGGCGTGAGACTGTCTATATACAGTTTATAGTTTACTGAAACTCTCACCTGAAGGTAAACGGTGATTATCATATAAGGGCGCCTGTATCACCAAGGATCGCTCCACCAGCGTCTTGCATCGGCGATCTCTTCAAAAACGAATGGTTGAGCTACACTCTTTGTATAACAGAGGTTTTGAGTGAAGGAGCCTGCAATTGCCTATTATTTGGTGACGGTAGGATTGAACCCGTTCGCTTGGGAAAGTGTCAATCTCTTATCTTGCCCGTTAATTTATCTTTTACTATCCAGTTTATATTACTTTTAAATGAAATCCCTCATTGAATTATATCTATTAACGTCCAAAACTTTAGCCTAATATGTGCCAATCTATGTATATCTAATATCCATTTTGGCGAATATGTAACAAAAACGAGCACCAAAAAAGAAATGTTTATTAAAACCTGAAAATATTTTAAAATAACTTTTACAGTAAATTACCTAACATTAAGTTATCAACATAAACTCCTCGCATCATAGAGCTAGAAAGCCAAGATGCTGAAATTTGTAATCTGCAAAGCAAAATAAGCCGTAAAAGAATTCCTAAAAGATTGAGATTCCTTTCAGAGTTATACCTATTACAAGTTAGTGTCATACCTAGAGTTTCAGAATACCACAAGCTTGTGTTATGAATGCGTTTTGAGTAAGTGAGTTGAAATGCATTGTTCCCTTTATCCTTCTCCCTAGCCTTTATTATTCACTTAGGTTCACCAAGTCACTTAGGGTCGGCTTTCTAGTCTAACCGGATTTGACAGGATATCAGTTTTTACACGGAGCGACTGCCATCTGCCTTCCACTACCCGAAGGCTAACGATACCCTAAGGCTAGACTAGTGTCAGGATATTAGAGGGCACTCACTTACCAATAACGACTGCCATAGATGTTCATGGCAGCCGGGACCGACGGCTTAACGTACTCTCCGAGGCACGGACCAGGCGATAATTGTCAATCAATACGCACAAAGTTTCGAAAAGTCATATAACTTCCGAAAGTCAGAGGTGTACGACGTGGGTCCGAACCCGAGACCCTCTGCATTGCAGTCTGTTGGTCTCCCCACTGAGCTATCGCTGCATTTCCCATTTTTGCAGCATTGTTCCCTTTATATTCTTAATTAATAACATACTTATTTAAAAGTAAAATAAAATGTTATGGTTTCCGTGCCGTAAGAAAATCAAGCAGTATTTTACTTAAACCCAGGGACCTACGATCAGCAAATTTGCGGTTTTGGGCTTACTAGCCAATCAGTTATATTTAGGCTCTTTTTCGTCTATGTACTGCTACTAAAAGGTGCTGATAGAAACCATAACTACATATATAACTACCCTGCTCTTGTGGTGCGTAGCGTGATATTATCTATGTGAGGCTTATGAACTTCTTCAAAAACAGGGCTATCAGATGCAAAAAGATATAAATCCAACTTGAAGTTACAGAGATTGGCGCGTTCAAACAAACTCTTCAGCTTTATCATTAGCATAAAAAATGTTGATAATTTGATAAATTACATTACCAAGAAGGGCAACGAATAACATTTTAATATGCATCTCAATAACGAATTTAAATCAAAATTAGCCTAACTTCAAGTAAGCATAGAAACCCTTTTTTAACTAATATCAAATAAGCGTAGACCTAGAACTATAATAAAATTATAAGAGTAAAAGTGCTCAAGAATGAAGCGTCTAGTTCTTTCGAATTATTAACATAGATAATTATATTTATTTATTATTAAAAATATTTTTATTCCACCTATTTTAAAATATTTCACGCACATCATAATTATACATATACATAATATTCCTTGGACCGGAACGGACCCTACGTCTCGGGTTGAAGTGTATTACCCCTAAACTTTTATATTGGGCCCCACGTAATAGGAGCAAGCTTAGGGGTATTATTTCATCCAGACGTCATGCTACCTCTGATAATGCCTTGACAAAAAACCCAAACACACTTTGTCGTATCCAGTAATTGAACCTGAGACTTATGTAGATATACAGTAGTCACATTCACTATCGTTGCGGTACCGAAGCAATCCGTCAATATGTATATCACATTATGAATATAAAAAAAAAACAAAGAATCTGAGTCCTTGCCGAACAAGGAACTACACATTTGAAAGTAAGTTACCTGTTGTAGTATATGCAGGTACTTTATTAAAATGCAGGCATCGCATAGTAATTACAGCTGTAATAATTATGACATTTTAATACGACAAAGATTATTACGCAGATGGTCTAAATTATTGCTATAATATATACTAATTGATTTGACTTCACTACGTTTGTTTAAAACTATATATGTAAAATGTTCTATCTTTTTAAGAATAAAATGGTGTTGTCCAGAGAAAGTTGTTTTAAATGTAGAAGTTATGTATTATTATGATTTTTATTTTTCAGTGCTTTATTTCGCACGCGATGTAGGAGTTATTCATTGTAAGGCATTTAAACAGAAATATATACAGTCAAGGTTTAAATTAGAGTATAGGTCAATAATAATTATAATAAATAATACGTTGACCTTGATTGCAACGTCATCATAACTTTGCAATTTTATGCGTTGAGTAATTATGAGGATTGTTGATTGAGACATATTTTATTTATTTACAATACATACTACGAGGAATTTTATCCAAGGTCGTTCTGGTAATTTAACTATATTAGTTACGACTACTTTTACAACGTAATAAATAACAAGAAATGATAAGCCAAGTTACAGAAATTGTGTAACATATAAGGAATATTTATTTACTAATATTAAAATAAAGGCTGGAATACATATCTCATTTAAATTATATCAAAATACTACGCTTGAATAGTCAAGCGTACTATTTCGATATAATTTATCACTCGCCCCAGTGCTCGTTACCTGTTCAACAAAACATATAATATATTAATTTAGCACCCTCCACGTATAAAATACACATACTACTATAATAATATTGTTAATATTTATTTACGGAAGTCAATTTGCCAATTTTTTATTCGCTTTGTTATATGCTAATTCAATTCAAGTGAAACTTATCAGATAGATTAAAAAACTAAAGACGAGGATCAAATATTTGTGGATCACACAAATTTCGTCCCGTGAGGAGACCGATTCACAGCACTCGGCGCTGTGGCAATGGCAAAGTTACTTAAACAAGGTAACTTAAACCACTACTAGTTAGTAGGTAAAATATAATGTATTAAAGATAAACAATTAATTTTAAACAATTAAATAATACCTAAATAATAATTTACTATAAACTGTAATTAATTGCGCCGCAGTATAATTAGGCATAATTCTCGAATTAATTGCCATCTGCGTTCAATATATGATCTATGATCCTTCGTTGAGGCTGCGTATGCGCCGCCGTTTCTCCACAAGTCGGCTGATCGTTCGGCAGTCGCTCGCCTGCCAGTTGTTTAACTTGACTTACTTTACGTTAACGTGAGGTTTGAATGGGAAACGAACCTTTAACAACACACTTATTGGAATACACTGTCATTGGACATTTTACAGTAAGTTGTAATTATATTATAATATTTTTTTTTATAATAAATTAATTATGATTCTAAAATATAATATTTTATTATAAATATGGATTCGAAAAATATTTGACATATACCTAATTGTGTAAAATATTGTTACATCGCGATTTTTTTTTATAGTTACCTATTTATTTATGTTTATCACGTGTTACATAAATTAAATGATAAAAATATGGAAATGTTGCTGAAGACTATGGAAGATTAAAAATGCATATCTCAATTTTTTTGCATAGCCTTTGATTATTTTCTATAATAATATGATGAACGCTGGCCCTATTATTATATTTAAAAATATAATAATAGGGCCAGCGTTATAGCCAATTATATTTGTTTATTATGGAAAGTCATTTTTTTATAATTATTGTCATATAAATAAACATTTTGTTAAGCCTTCATATCACATACTTTAATTGTAAGTACTTATATTTAAATCCACTTAATATATTATCTACTTTAAAACTGATATAGATACTTTTTTTACTTTCTATTATGAAGTATTAATTAATAATTTACTATTGAAATTACATATACACATAATATCTAATTTACTTACTTCATATACACCGGAAATCTTCTGATTTAATATTATCAAGTGCGTGAATTCACTACGTTATTAATTTAATTATAAATTATGTTTTCGTGAAATGCTTAACGATGTCAGAATATTTTATTACTTACGCAGCTAATATACCTGCAATTTCATAAGTACGGACTATCGAACATAAACCTTTTACATTTCCTAACGTACTTTGAAATTGTTATTATTGTCACACGGCTTAAATGTAGGAACGATACACATCGTATCTTTAAAGACAAACTGTTACAAGCAAATATAAAAAAATCTCCTTTATTTCTTAAATACGTAGTAATTTAATCTAGTTGTTAGGGTTATTTTATGGATATAATATATTTAAACAAAAAAAGTATTATATCAGATACTTTACTTAACTTACATTTACTTGTTTTACTTAATTATAATTCAAGTTTTTTCAATACTCAGTCTTGTACTTTAGAATCACAGCAAGCGCATACTAACCTAAGACTGTTACCTAATTATCATTAGAAAAGGTTAAAATGTCTTGATAAATCACGATCAAAGTTAACAATCACCGAAATAATCTCTTACTCTCGTCTTCTACATACCCACGCAGAAGGTAAGTAAGAATATAGATACCCGTGAGAACTACATAATATGGGCTTAACCTATTTATGGCAATTATGCAATTTTAAAACGAAAATAAACTTTAAAGGTAAAGGTAAAGGTACATGTACACCGAAATATGTTATCCGAAAATAACATGAAATCTTCCATGTTCTGCGGAGATAAGCACGCACAGTTATTATTAACCTACTGAGTCGCAGCGACACACCAGTGGCCACACTCAATAGATGACAGATTAATTTTGAAAACGTTTATTGGTTTATATTATTATGTAAAGATTTAGTTAATACTCGTACACAAACTGTATAAAGGTGTTAATTATAGAATACATTATTTATTATTAAAATAAATAAGGAAACTGTTTATATTACGGACTGAAACATTATTACATTGAAATAATAAATAACACCCAATAACGAAATCAATTAATTGACCGGATACAAAACATTCAGTGACGAGTTGACAATTTAAAGTACTAGTTTATCCATGGAATTACATATTATAATGCTTATACATTATCAACTTATTATAATTCGTCCCGAAACTATACTACAAAATATGCTCGATGCCTCTGCTCGGTTTTTTAGCTCCAGATTACACTCAGCTGATTTTGTTTTGAGCTTATTGATGACATTGAAATTGACCTATAACAAATAATAAGGTTCAACGTATGTTAACCCAAACATTGGCTTATTATAGAATCTTATAAATAAACAAATTATTTTGGTTTACACGAAAACATACCTTCCTAAACTGTTTTGATTTGTATGTCTGTATGGAAACATGTCTGGTAATTTATTATTATGTTCTATTGTGTTTTAAGTCGAAATTATAGTTAAATTTCAAACTTTATATATAAGAAATATGAATTAAAATTGACGTCACGGCTATGAATAACGAACACATGCTCTACGGCATTTATTACAATAGAAAAAAAGTTGATAATATTGTACTATTGTTTTAGGTCAGCTCAGGACATTTTATTTAATTTACCGTATGGTATTGTCTTTTGATTGATGTTCTTTTTCTCACTCATATGTCACTATTTGCATGAGCACACAATTATATAAAATTTCACTTGTTAAGAAACATTATCAAAAATTCAACGTCATTTAAAAAAAGACGTCAGTTTTCAGTACTGGTTCAGTCATGAAAAGTTCGAAGTGAAATTTTATATAATTGTGTGCACATGTAAACAGTGACATATGAGTGAAAAAACAGAAAGCACGTTTGTGTTTAGGTATTTAAAATTGGAACAATGAATAAAAGATCATGTTGATACTTTATGTGATATACATTTAAACACCCCATGTACACATGTTTTCATACTAATAAAAGTCTCTTTATCTTTATATATATTCCTCTATAGCTGACTTCCTCGTACTTTGCTGACATTGCAAAAAAGGAGTCGACCATAATAATAAACTACATAAATAATTGTAGCAATTCGCGTTATTATTAGAATCCTTATAATTAATACAACTATCCATGGACTAACACAATACGGATATACTGGTTCAGAGATAAAAATTATAAATAGACACATAAGGATAATGAGCAAAAATTACTCTTGAAAAATAGGAAATTATTCCGTTGTGTATTGATGGTTTATTGGTTGATATAAACACACAGGAAAATACATTTATTAAACCAGAAAGGTAAAGGAAAACACCGGAATCAGAACGATTCGTATTCGTCTGTCATAAAATATGTCCTGTATGAGGGTCAAGGATTCTCCTTGTTTTTGTAGGGACATTGCTTGTTGTAGCAGGCAAATCTGTTAATACAATTCAGTAATATTTTCGACGTTTTATGTATCCTTGTTTCATCTATTATTTTAAAGGCTGGTGCAATACATACGATAGGACGGGCATAACAATATCTCCTATCTACATATTCGGAATTAAAAAAAAAAATATCTGCTATCTTACCTAGTCGTTTATTTAAATGAGATATAAAAATAAATTCATTTAAATATCGTAAATAATTATATTTGACACCAACTATATTTTTGCTTTACTCATATTCCCACGCATTTAAAAAATAAACGGTTTTTTGTGTCTACTGAAAATTTTAGACATATTGAGATAGGAGGTCTTGATGGTTACCCGTCGATTTGTAAAACTGACTGATATTGATATACATAATAATATAAATCTTCAAAAAACCACGACAATCCTATTAAAAATGGATCATATTATTGTTTTTACAGTTTGATAAAGACTTAAAATTTCTAACTAGATACATATTAGTTGGATTACATATATATTTTAAATAGTTCTGTTTTACTATTATAAATACAGCAAAAGGAACAGTGGTCGCCATGCAAAATCACAACAAATCAATCGGAATCAAAGTACCACTTTACATGGTTTTGAACAGTTTTAAATCAGAAATAACTACGAGACTTTTGGGTAAAATTTATAATGTTTAAAGTTTATTATTTATTTACAAAAAGAAGAATACATTCTTACAGTACATCATATTATGTACATCAATGTTGTGTAAGCATTCCTGCCTTGAACATTTAAGTTTAAATTAAAATTAATTCTATAACTATATTAATTTATAGTGTATACAAAATAAATCAAGTTCAAAAAGACTATTATATTTAGGCCTGCCTGAATTAGGATAAACCTGCGTTTCAGGACATCACTTGACAGTGTAGTAGCGTAATAAACTTGATAAGTATACCCGAAGCAAAGAAAAATATGTTACTTTGTCACAAAGTAGTTTTTATTATTTACTAGTTTTCACCCGCGGCTTCGCTCGCGTAAATGTAGGTTAGGTTAGGTTAGGTTTCGGGCACGCCACGATCGTGGCGGTAAGTCCCGTTTTTGAGGAGTGGCTGGAGAGGCGGCATGGCGCCCTCACCTTCCGGCTGACACAGGTAATGACTGGCCACGGTTGTTTTGGCCAGTTCCTGTGTCGCATAGGCCGGCAGGCGACGCCCGGATGTCATCACTGCGGCGACTGCCGCGATGTTGTTGTGGACACGGCGCTGCATACTTTGGCGGATTGCCCCGCCTGGGCATCGCAGCGCCGTGAGATGATCGCGGCAGTCGGACTGGCTGTTCTCTCACTCCCGGCCGTGGAAAAAAAGGTTAGGTTTGCAACAGTTCTTTTTTATGGATGAAAGGTACCCTATGTCCTATTCTGTACCCCTGACAACGTATATGCAAAATTTCATGTTGATCGGTTGAGTAGTTAAGGCGTGAAAACGTAACAAACAAACAAACTTATTTTCGCATTTATAATATTAGTTAGGATTTTACTATTCGTAGAAATTATAAGAATAGTACTGTAGAATGTAATTATTGATTTATAAAGATATAGTACGTATTCACAATATATATTTCATGTCGATATTTAATTTTGTCACTATTGTAAATAAATAAATGCACTTTATTTAGTGACAACGACCTTCGGTACTACCGCGGTTCAGTGTCCTATTATTTCGCTTATTCTTTCTAGCTGTAATATCTATTACCCTACTGAGAACTATTTTCTTATTTAACCAGATACGGTTGAATATCATATTCTTCATATAGTGACGTTCTCTGTATCGTCGTTAAAATATATATCGATACTGCATACAGCGGTTTGTTTTATGGGTAATTCCAGACGACCTCATAGCCAGTATTATCAGACTGTATAGTCACTGTTACAGGTCATTACCAATACTGCTGGTCAGTATGCCATCAGTTTTATCAAGTCAATATAATAACGGTAGGTATTAATAATTCACATTGTACCTGGTTTTATCGGTAGATATAATTTCTTAATATTACAGCGATAATTTTCGCGTTATTATGGTTTTATCGGTAACTGAATCAGCAGTGTATTTTTGAATCATAGAAATATCTAATACAGTAAAAATAGCCTTATATAGATATTATCTTCTTAACAAAATCTGTGTCATACTAACACTTCGCAGTAAGTAGTACGAACTTGAAGTTAAACCGTAACATTGCTAATTAAATACTATTAATAGTTAAAACGCAGTATTTTAGGGTATATAGAACAAAAGTGGTTTTAAAATATATAAAATTACAATTAGCTTATTCCTCTGAAGATGCCATTGTGATTAGGTAATGCATAGTGATTATACTGTTGGTGTACTTAATAATTATATAAATAAATATGGATTCTTATTATATTATATTCATATTTATACATTAACGGCGGTATATTTTGACGGCCTCGATGGCGTAGTGGTTAGTGTAACCGACTGCCACGCTTGAGGTCGCGGGTTCGATTCCCGCACAAGTCAAACATTTGTGTGCACAACATGGATGTTTGTCTTGATCTGGGTGTTTCTATGTATAATATGTATGTATTTACAAAATAAAAAGGTATATATGTATGTTTATCCATTGTCTAGTACCCATATTACAAGCTCTGCTTAGTTTGGGCTAGATGGTGTTGTGTGTATGTGGTAGAATATTATATTATATTATATATACATTATAATATACAACATGTCACAGATATAACGCACAACCTCAAACACACCAATTAGATTATTAAATCGTAATAATAATATAATCATTAAAATGTTACTTTCATGTACATAAATATTTTAATTTAACGAATTATTTCTCCTTATTGTGCGCGGATAGTATGGGTATATTACAATAAATCTAACATTATTTCCTTTATTGCATCAAAAACCTTATTGCCTTGAATTATGATACAATTTCGTTTATTTCAGCTGTTTAATATAATAATTTAATTCGTTTTAATTATTTTAAGGATAAAAAATTACTTATATTAAAAATTGCTGGAATTGATTCAATAGCCGATTTTGAACAAACTACTTTCAGGATGTGCGTTTATTATGTTACATGTTTGTATACTATCGAAAGGTGTAGGGAAAATTATTGATTGCTATTATTGCTGCTTCTACAACGTTCTAGCATAGATTAATAATTATCAACAAGAGTTTCTTCAAGTGTGTTGAGGATAATAAAATGAGTGTAAATACTTAAGCTTTAATACTTAGGAATAACTGCGCGGTACTCACGTCAATTACTTAGCAATTACAAGGATTTAGGTATTATCTTTACAAGGTCTGGTAGTGAGGCTGTAAAGCGTAAATCCCTGTCTCTAATTAATGTATGTATGTTTAGCAACATTTAAATGGTGGCTATTACCTGTCTGTTGCTTCACCAGTGAATATTATCGGCGATGGGTAAAGTACTACATACGCTGTGTTTAAAAATGATAGTATAGGCTGGTGTAGGTATGTACTGTGATTATTTTAGCTGGTCAATAGATTGACTTTAGACCATTTTTAGATTTAGCAGGCATACCTATACTAACATGTATAAAGTATAGAATAATATTTTCTGAAACAATTGACATAATTATTTCATATATTACTATTGCTTACATACGTTTACGAAATAATAAATATAATTGAGTTTTGATTATTATTTGACGGCCCCGATGGCGTAGTGGTTAGTGTAACCGACTGCCACGCCTGAGGTCGCGGGTTCGATTCCCGCACAAGTCAAACAATTGTGTGCATGAACATGGATGTTTGTCTTGGTTTGGGTGTTTCTATGTATAATATGCATGTATTTACAAAAAAAAGGTATATAATTATGTATGTTTATCCATAGTCTAGTACCCATATTACAAGCTCTGCTTAGTTTGGGCTAGATGGTGTTGTGTGTATGTGGTAGAATATTATATTATTATAATTATTGTAATATAATCAAAAATATAATAATAGATTTTAGATTGTAATAATAACATTGTGCTGTGGGTCAGAATCCCATCGAACAAAAATTGTGTGAACTGAATGGCTGTTCTGAGTCTGGGTGTTGGGGTGTTGTTTAAATGTTTGTAACTCAAAGTCACCGGCGATAGGTGAATAATGTTAGTACAAAGTATTATATGATATGTAATCATGATGACTAGTCACTCAAAGCAGCACAATGTTTAATATACTGTGTCATTATCATGTAGAAAATATGCGCGGTGATAAAATATTACAACAATATTTAAAAAGCCTTATACATATAAATTGCTAAGCATTAATTAGCCAGGTCGTAATGTCGAACTAACACTTAGGTGAACTGTGAAGATAAAAACCAATTGCAAGTTTTAAATATAGCTAAGGTTAAAATAATATATCTTATTATTATTTTAACTCGACAAAGCATGCAAATTGGCAACATCAGAATTACTTATTATTGGTTTACGTGACACGACTTTAAACAATTTGCACGAGGAAAGGAAAATGTGCCTGACCTTGCTATATTTTCTTTTATTATTTTTAATGTAATATATATCAACATACATAATATCTTATCTTATGTGGGGGCCAGTTAGTGCAGACCGGCGACACTTCGACCCAGTAGGATCTTTTGTGTCGACACTCTCCCAATAACGACTGCCATAGATGTTCATGGCAGCCGGGATCGACGGCTTAACGTGCTCTCCGAGGCACGGAGCAGGCGATAATTGTCGATCAATACGCACATAATTTCAAAAGTCATATAACTTCCGAAAGTCAGAGGTGCGCGACGTGGGTTCGAACCCTCTGCATTGCAGTCTGTTGGTCTCCCCACTGAGCTATCGCTGCTCAACAACATACAACATACATAATAAGTGTGCTTAACTTCTTTTCGTATTTATACATATATGTATCTCTAGGTATATATCTATGTATACACTAGAGAGCCGTAGTCTCTACTACGGCATACCACTTGCTATGATTCAAGCGAATCTCTCTTAATATATTCTTCTTGCACGCTCGTCGATTGAAGATACTCTTAACCTGGCATTTACCCAGAATTTCAAATTTTCAATCTATGTTGTACGAAAACGTTCTCCTAGGTTCACACTGTTTCAATCTCTTGTCAATTCTTATAACATGTCCGATATACTCTCTTAATTCTTGTAAGTCTTTACGTATTCTTGTGTAAGTAATATTAAATATGATAATAAGATAAAACATTCCCTTCTTTAGACTCACGTGACTTTTGTTATAGGGATTATTAACAACTTTATTATTTGACATGAATTTGACATAACACTTATTTTCAGGTAAATAGAGAATAGATTCTCTGAATACTAAATCAACCGTAGCATCTACTATCCGTTGGTTGTCAACCATGCTTGTAATATATGCGTCAATAAAATTGCTAGCATAAATAAATCCAATCAATATCAATTTATTTGTCATCTTCATTTGTTAACATGTAGATATTAATGTAATAAATTAGTGTTGACCTTTTATAGACTTTGTAATTTGATTGCACGTCTTTTGTGTTTGCTCCTGGTCAGTTTAAAGGTTCAGTAATAATGTAAGCAGCTAACGCCGCCAACATGCGCAAGCTAATCCTGTACTTTATGCGAGAGCCCATCATAACTTCTTGCTACTTACTTCTTTCACAAGATAGCTAGTTGCTCGAGTGGCATTCGTCGGTTGTTTACATGATCTATATAACCTGCTCAAGAGCCTGAAACTTACGTATGTCACTTGCCTCGTGTACGAGAGTGATAAGCGTTACGAATGCCATTACATTTTATTTGAAGTAATAGATAGCGCACATATGTAGTAGCATTAAAGAATAAGTACTTTGACTTTATTATGGTACATAAAATAAGAAATGCCTGGTCTTTGGAAACCAAAATTTTGATATCTAGTCTGATACCGATTTTCAAAACATTAAGGTATTTTCGGTTTCACATACCTCGTATGTCTGTGGATCTAAAACAACAACACTAAACCAATGTTTATTAATTACTAAAACAAGTAAAGAACCGGTTACAGAATAAGTTATTTATACCACGTGTGGCTCGTGGAATATATTGGCTTATTAAAATTTATTATGAAGTAGATTTTGCTTTTCTGCTCGCGTAAATGTAGGTTGTGTCAATTTTCTATCCCTCGGGGACAGAAATTATCTATAAATGATATACTATGTCCTTTTCTAGATCCTGAACATCGTGTATACGAACTTTCATGATGATCGATCGAGTACCTAGTTAAGGCACGCGAGCGTAATAAACAAACAACCTCACATTCGCATTTGTAATATTAGTTTGAATGTATAGCGTTTGCACTCAAAACAAAATAATGTAGCAAACTAATTAAAAACCGTTTAAGTTCGGCTATTTTCAGACTGATTGATAAATTTACTATTGTAGTCTACTTATTTTAAAGATTTTTGTAAATGAAAAGTAGAACAATCGTTTTGTAATGGAGGACCTTCACAATTTAAATTTGGCAATAATTTGCAATTTGAAGATCAAATTAAGGAACGCCATAACATTTTGACACATTTAAATAATTATCTTGTTACTGGTTGGCACATTATTCGTTTTTCTAAACTATTTTACTGAAGACTTTAACATGTGCAAGTAACTTATATGTATCTGTGAATTAATAGATTGGAATTACAGATTATTATCTTTACTATACTTTTTGCTTAATATCATCGCCATCGTAACCAATGTCAATATTTATCGAGAATATTACTACGAGAACTCAATAACCGCGATCTCGTACGATGATTATAAAATTGGCAATTGCATTAGGTCAAGTTTATCAACTTGTTGCAATCGTGCGTTCGAGTTTAGCAAACGAATCGTCGTATTTTAACATCGGTCTCATTCGTTTTATACAATATGTGATAATTTATGAAACATTGTTTATTTCTTAGAAATTCAGGTAAACGGATTAGGTGTCTAGTTCTTATGCAAATGTATATCCTAAGTTAATACACTATTTATTGAAACATTTTGAAAAAATCAGAATACTGTTGATTTGTAATTTTATAAGTTAAAGCGATCGTTATTTTTTACTAGTTTCTTTCTGCGATTTTGGCTGCATTAATCCTACAGGCATGTATAACTAGAATAAAAATGGTAAATAATATTCTATGTATCCAGGTCATGGTCTATCCGTGTGTATGCTTTAACCAAATCTCTTCAACAGTTTAAGCTTGATTGAGTAACGAACATCCAAAAATGTTTACAAATTTAGACATTTACAATTAGTCAGACGTAGCATAATTTTAATTGCATTATTTATAATAGCTACGTATTTGGTTAGCTGTGTTAGTAATATATATAATGCTAAATTTAGAATAATTTTAGAACCAATAACTTTATTCGGATTTTTGAATTTAATCTTATTAAAGGCGATTTCACACTCTCTATGGTTTGTAAAGCACGGATGGTCCCAAATCTTCTAGCTTCCTACTAAAGACGTATTGTTTGTTCTATTTTATGTAACCTTACCGTGTCCACTACTCGGCGATACAATGAATATGGCACTTATACCTGTCTCTGTGTTTTTTTGTCTCTGTAGTTTTTTCTGTTTTCTCTGTAGGTCAACACACAATTTAATTAAAAAACGCTCAAACGCATGTCAACGGCTAGAATCAATCGAATCACTTGACATGAGTTTGATATTGTCACAGCGTTGACTGGTGCACGTGCTACATACGCCCAGCGCAGTCCGTCACTTAACATCCCTATCGTCTCTAATAGATAAGCACTCAGTATCAAACTGGGCTTCCACTGCAGAAGACTAATAAGCGAATAGCCGAGCAAAACGGTGTCCAACTAGTTAAAACTTAAAATATACATTACCTTCCACTAAGAAAAAGTGTTGATGATTCGTCTTGTAATACCCTCTACAAGAAAGAGTTTTGATGATTTGGTGATTTGCCCTGTAATTTAATAAGAAACTTACACTCGCGACTAGAACGAGTTCGTTTTTAACTATTTTTAAATCGTTAAGTTCTTTCCGCTCTTTGTTGGTATATGTACCTACTTCTATAAAGATTTCTATTAGCAAGCTCCACTAAAATGGTAATTCGGCTTGGGTGCTCTGTGCTTCTGACTCTCACTGTGTCTAGCCCATGAGTATACGCTACTATACATATTAATGGCAGGAACGGTTAATGTTTTAAACTTATTAGTATCACGGGAGACCTCGCAACCATTTAAGCAACGGCAACAAAGAACATCCAGATTCAGAACAACTATTTGTGGATCACTTAAAGGTTTTCTCGGATGGGGATTGAATCCACAAAACTCAGCCACGTTCGTGGTTCGACATCTATGCAGTCAAAGATTTTAATATATTAAGTTAATTAATTTAGTTATTGCTTGCCACTGCATCAATTAACCAAGTCACTTAGATGACGAAATCATAATTAGTTTACAAATATTTCGACTAAATAGAATATTTTAATATTATCGTCATTTATCGTATTAGTGAATGAAGCCAGAGAAGTGTGTCAGGATCGTAGCAAATGGAAATCCGTAGTCTCTGCCTATCCCTCTGGGAAACAGGCGTGAATCTATGTATGTATGTATGTATCGTAATTTAAAACAGATGTTGTTATTTGCAGCTCCAATACATAATACGATGTTTACTGTCTCTCTACGTTGACAAGTTATTCAACCGTGACAAAATTTTATGAACTACAATAAGTACCTATTTTTATTTACATAGAATACAGTTACACTCATAAATATGGAAATTAAGGTGATCATGATTTACTAATTACCTTCGATTATTTGAGTACATTGACGTTTCGATCAGAGTGCCTAATGCGAGTTTGTTTTACGTTAACGCGATCGAGACGTTTATGACATTCGGCGCTCCGATTGGCCCGCTCTAAGCTCTCAAACGCGGTAAACGTTTGATCGCGTTAATGTAAAAACAACTCGCACTAGGCACCCAGGCTTCGGTCTTCCCTACACGTGGTTAACAACTGATGATCGCGTTAGCACCTAAGTCGTGTTAATTCGCGTTAATTTCCTATGTAACTGTATAGCACACTTGTGTATTATATCACAAATGCACACTCACACACACATTTTAATGTAGGTATAGTTAACTGCCGAGTTGCTGACCAGGAGAGCCCCAGCTTTATATCCAGATCGATAAAAATATAACCTTATTTTTGGACACATATTTCACAGTACTAGCACACACACAGAGCTGTTATTAGTCACGTTTACAGAGCTAACCCCGGCCACTTCATTGGTTATTAAAACATAATTGAAACTGAGATACGTCTCCACATGAATTTTTGGAAATGTTATTGCACACATTTTTACTAACTCCCTAGTAAAGTATTTAGTAAAAAATGTATGCAATAAATAATATTGTAAATTGCGTAAATTAAAAAAGTGAGTTTGTTTGTTTATTTATTTTGTTTGTTTAGTACGCTTTCACGCCTTAACTACTCAACTGATCATCATGAAATTTCACATACGCGTTGTCAAGGTTACAAAATAGAACATAGAGACACAACACCTTTCATCTAGAAAAAAGTATTGTTTCCTAGCGAGCGAAGCCGAGGGCAAGTTTATAGTGTTTTAGTTTTTATGTTTTACATTAAAAGTAAAATATTATTGCAGGACAATACAGCACCTGCTAACTAAAATGCGTCTTTGTTAACTAAAAATAAAATCGTTTAGGAATTGCGAACTGTTTTATTGTATTGGCCATTTCAATACAACAGGTATTTAAGCAACGATTGTTAAGTTCATTGTACGAACCGTTTATATATTGTATCAAAATTATTATATTTTGTTTTAAATATAATACTTGTCTGATATTGTGAAACCGGATTATAGAAAATTTCAATATATTTAAATAATACGTATAATAAGATCGTCAACGTCAATATGTATAAAACTAGCTTTTAAAAATATTTTAGTATACTTAATTATTGTGTATGGCAAATTAACAATAATAATGTTTTAACATGCAGTATGGTTTGCATATACAAAGGAGGCTGTTACGAAAAATGTTAAGACAGAAAGATAATTATGATTTGGTATTAAAATGTCGGGCACTGAAAGTGACATGACTCACATGATGCTTTCACTAGAAATTTCAACAGAATTCTTCATGAAGTCGAATCTGTTTAATATGTGTATTGAAGACTTGTAACAGGCGTTTGACTGCCTCGCGCACCTTGAAGCCATTCTCTTGCTTCATACGTTCATTTAGTTTTTATTACATGCAACCAATCGCCTATACCTTCATCAGTAATATCGCAGCGAGCGCTTAGATATCCATTCTTGCACGTTGCTTTACTCTTTGCCCCAGATTCCCTTCAATGGCAGTACTAAAAACGTCTATACAAATTCTCATATAGCTTTATATCTTCCGGCTGTCGATAAGGTAAAGAATATCCCAAAGCCTTCCATATTAAAATGCCGTCGACAAAGAGGAAGCACGTTACAATATCTGGTAATGACGTCAAGGCCTTTATCTCTCTCTAAAAGGGAGCAAGGAAAACCGGAGGATAAATATACATATATAAAAAGATGGTAGACATTAAATAAGTAAAAAAGGGACGTGCTTCCAAAGCCTAATAGAAAATTGTACTTTCGTGAAGTCTTTTGTGGCACGATCTTTTTCAAGTCAGATTTTATTTTTTGTGGACTTTTGCAAATTATCTGCTTTTAATTAAATCACATTGCTTGTACAGTTTTTATTAATTCAATTATTTTTTACTATTGCATTAAAGTATATTTTTCACATAAATTTACTTTTTGCTCATTTCAAATTTATAGGATATAGCCAAATACAAGCACGATGGTTTTCTTTAATGATTTTTATAAAATGACAGAAAAATTATATATTATATCTTTCTGGTTTTATTGTGATAAATAAAATAAGGTAAACAGCCTCAAAGCCCAAAATTTTAGTAAGTCGTCACTATATAAAATAAATAATCCTTATAAACTGCAACCATTCGCACTGCCCTTGAAAATTGATAAGAGAACGTTTAATATCTAATAAATGAATAGAATATTATAGAGAAGACATTCAATGTTTTAACTTTAATGTTACATCACAAAACTTACAAATTTCGGAATAATCAGTTTTATGCGAAAAATAATGTATTCAGATGATCCGGAATAAACCGGATCTTTCGTAATACAACTTCGAATGCAAAATAATTTTAGATTTATCAAATCAGATAGTCAAGGTCATCGTAAATTTGCATTTAAAAGCATAATTGGCACATCGATTATATTATAATTATTATTATCATTAAAGTCAGTCAAATAAAAAAGTCCAATAAAAATCGATTTAAAAGGGAAACAAATTTGTTTACAAAAAACAATTATAACTGTGTTATAGAATAGTAATCTTCTATTGACGGCCACATTAAATGGAAAACATTATATATTTTAGTAACCACGTATCGCTTTTAACATTAACCTTTCAGACCGTGGTGGTACACCGGTGGCCGAACACAATATATTTTATTTAAACCTGGTATTCTAAGACTTGACAGATTAATAAATATCGTTGAAAATAATGCTTCGTCACAAAAAAAAATACTCGCATTGAGTACCGCGATACTGTAATGCGTCGTACATGCTTGCGTGTATCGATAGCTTTATGCAATATTGTGAAGGCGATGCGCTTCTGTGGTGTGCAGAGTACGTGACAGCACAAACAACGTCTATGATAGTGGACAGACTCGGCTATCTATCTTTTTCACATTTTACATGCCGTCTACAACGATAATAATTAGACATATATACAATAACACACAACATAGTAACTTTATAAATACAACAATTTTACAAATTATTAAGGTTTTTCAATTTTTTTAGTAAATAAATTATCACAAGTATTATAGCTTTTACTAGTGATGGATTTGAAAATACAAAATTTGAAAAAATATATTTTATATTTTGTATGTCATCTACAACTACTAAAACATATTTGCACAATAAATGCAAATGAGGATATTATCAGCTATCATAATTGCATCGCGTGTGCTGAAAAACACTTATTAATTGGGTGTACATCTTGTATGAGTAAGTACTTAAATTATACATTCATGTTCAAGCATGATGTCATGGTCATGCAAGTCTTGATGTATCGGTCAGTGTGCTTCTTCTTATCAATGGGGCTCACCGAATAAAAATACACCTGTAATTCTTTTGAATAACATATTTTAAGCTATAAGTGACCTTCGTTCGAATTGTGAATGGATATGGTATTTAATTAAACTACGTCTAATTGTGCAGTGCCTGTTCTGTTTGCGAAGGATGTTAACCTTTGATAAAACTAGTCCTTGTCCAATGAAGCAATAATGGTTGAAAATATATTGAACAACATTCTTTCTTTTTTCCGCGGATTAAAAAAACAACTAATATTCTGGATAGTGTCTTTACAGTATGCTGACCTACATATTGAAATAATAATAGCAGTAATATAGAATCATTTTTAAACCTTACAACAGATCGATAACTAGCCGACCTATCCGTGTTTTGACCATCGAGTAAGCGACCTCACCTTTATAACAACAAAAACGCAAAACAGCTGATACTAGTCTATACAAATAAATAAAATTTAAGTGTCTGTTTGTAATGTCAAAATAACGGCTTTTTATCTAATGCATATGAAAGTATATAAGGTACCTATACGAAAACATATATTTTTTAAATTTTTGTCTGTCTGTCTGTCTGTTTGTTCCGGCTAATCTCCGAAACAGCTGAACCGATTTTGACGGGACTTTCACTGGCAGATAGCTGATGTTATAAGAAGTAACTTAGGCTACTTCGAATTTAGAAAAAAAATAGGGTTCCGCGGAGACCAACACTTTTTAGTTATAATCTACGCGGACGAAGTCGCAGGTAACAGCTAGTATTTAATATTTTTATTGAATACATTTTCATAATTTTAAATAGATTTGCTTAATTTGTTATATCGTGTCATCACTCTAGTTCTATAGGGGTACCAATTTAGGATAGATTTATTTTTTTAGGGGCTTACAATATTAAGTTAAGTTCTTTAGATAGGTACCAAACAGATCTTAAAAACCAGTGAGATCTTAAAAACCTACTTTAAGTAATCTTAAACTAGAAGATACAAATATTACATATTTTTCCCAAATATTAGAACCATTCAAGACAGTGTTCCCTAAAACTATTTTATAACAGAGAATTAAAACAATCGTATTAACCGTATCAGCAATAATAATATTAAGAAACACCGAATAGTAGCGAAATATTAGGTTTGCCGGCTAGTGTATCTAGCTATAACATTTCGCTAATATTTTCATAATGGCGGAGCTCACACGATTTGGCCGTAATGTCAGTTTCCCAGGCATAGTTACACCATGTTGATACACGAACACGCCTTCACAAGTTGTTGTTAAAGTTATGCAAATGAAACTATTTATACACATTTTGGTTTTGCTAAGAGTACGATAGAATTTTAACTTCGATAAAAAATGCCTGTTTGACTTTGTTAGTGTGTAATATCCGTGACGCACGTAATTTACGAAGTAAAGTGATCGGACTTTTAGATGTGTGTCTTAAAAACAAGAACATGTAAGGGTGTCTAATGTGTTCTGAAAGTTATTGATCGAAATAATGATGACATTATTTATTATAAAGATCGTTGTTGCAGGCTATTAGCCAATCCAATCCTGTCTGTCAATCAAATGCGGGCAAGAAAAATATTTTTGTAATTGATTAGTTTAATGGATTCCAGGATTATTTTAACGTATGCCGTAGTATTTGTGATGAATCTAGACACAAATGGACAAATTATGCTGTAAAGTGTTTTTCCCATCTGTAGTCGACGGATGATTATAAGCCATTTGCGCAGCAATTCAAATAACTGTTTTAATTTAGAAGTAAGTAAAACAATTACACTTTTCATTTCGAGTATTTTATTTTATTTTACAATTTTAGGAAAACTTACAGCTAAATTAGTATCATAGACAGATTTGATACGTAAAAAGATGGCCAATTAAAAGTTTTCACAGATAGCAGAATAAAGTGTAAATAATAGAAGAAGACATTTAAACAACAAGATAACACCAAAAAATAGACACACATATACTTAAATTATCGTAAAGTTTAAAGTTACTTGCCATTCTATTTCAAAAAATAAATTATCAGACTCATCCGGCCTGAAGCAATTCTTGACTTTCAAAGTAAAAATTGTAATATTATTATATTTCTTTTATATTTGTCGGTGATTAATTTTCTTAGGTTGGCTACAATTTGTTTGGTATTCGTGCCTACGTTTATAATTATTGTTATTAGAAGTGTTGAACCATGAATGTAGCGATTGTGCAACCGACCTTCTTGGTTACACGATATTGACCTTGGCTAAGTTTGACAACACTTTATTTTCACACCCAAATGTAAGTAGTACTTGGTAAATTAGGTCAATTTTGTGTACATAAGTAGGCACTTACATTTAAGATTAGCTACTGCGAAACGTGTTAATAATATATATTTACATAAGCATTCTAGCTATCATACGTAAAGAAGAGACCATTAGGGAAAATTTTGGCAGATTTTGTAAACATCAAAACAAGGGACACAGAGGACGGTCAGATTTGAAACTACCTAATATTTTGTAGATTTTGTGCCTTACAGTCCAAATTCAATACACTTGGCATAGTGATAATGGCATAGTAAACGATCAATAAGATCATTGTAACAAAATATGTCAAGAAACATAATAATTATAAAGACGAGATTCCTCTATTCACCATTATTATTTTACAGTGGTTTTCCGGCAAATAACACCTGATTCGATTTAACATGTCAAAAATGCAAATAGCATCTGATTTGATTTAACATGTCATGTAATTTTCGATTTGCATGAACTGAGATTACAATAATTTTGCCATAGAGACGCGTTAAACTGACTCAATTTTGATATTCGATTTTAATTTATTCTAGTTTTAAGTGTAGTCATAAAATTATTCGTTTCATCCTTCCGTACTTCAAGCAATACAGGTTAAAGAACGTCACTAAATAGTAAACAAGTCGCAAAATCTACGTCAAACATGACTTACCTTGCTACAATGTTGTTAAATATTTTTATAAACACCATTAAATAGTCATACACGCACTACCTAAACAGTAGTTAATCATTTGTTAAACTGTTACAGATTAGACAGAATACTGGTTGAGTGATATCAAAAAATAAATTAAGGTGTATTTAGTCCGAGGCCTTCGATGCAGCGGCAATGCGGCAATTTAAATTTCTCAATTAGTGTCATGCGGTAGAGGTAGAGGCAAAAAAAAAATGTGGGTACTACCTGTTTGAGTTAATTTTAATATGTAGTTTACCTATGTTTATTTTTTATGTTCACTTTTTATACCCAAACAAGAAGTTAGTTTTTTAATTAAACTAGGCGAGATTTACAGAAAAACAGCTAAATTCCATGATACAGTAAGCTAATGTTGAGTAAATAGTAACATCAAAAATTTTAGGGTTCTTTGAAATACCTTTATACTTTAAGATATAGAAACGAAAACGAGCTACTACTATTAGTGGTGATCATAGCTACCAAAAAGTAACCGAAACGACGAGGAAAATGTAAATATAAAAGATTCAAAAATGTTTGAAACAATAATAATTCATTTTAAGTAGTTACATTTTAATTTAGCATTCACTTTAACCTAAGACATTCACAAAATCTTTTAATTGTTTGGTAAGATACAATGCAAACAGCAACTTTAATATAATACAAAATATTATTACACGAAAAATATCTCGAGAAGATCTTTCTCCAAATGTATACAATTATTTCTTAGTGTATAGTAAAATATTAATATTTATGTACAGAATGCGAGTTGCATTACCAGTATTAGTTAATCGCCTTAAATCTTATATATAACACAATGAACGCAGTTGTTTAACTACTCCGTTCTTGACAAAAATGTCTCATAAAGTGCCCAAGTAATTGTAGCATTCATTTGAATTATTTCACATTTAAGGTCAAGATTGATTTAAAGGAAAAATAAGGCAAACATGTTTTGATTTTTGTGTTGACGTTGGTAGCACAAAAGGCGCATTGGTTTATGTGGTTAGCTCAAAACTATTAGTTTGCCGAGTGTTGTATTTCTGTTCAACAACTCGAGACTAAAGTTTTGACCCACAAATATTTTAGCTGAATTTGAGTGTTCTTTGTGCCCTTTGTTTGACATACATACATACATACATAGATTCACGCCTGTTTCCCAGAGGGGTAGGCAGAGACTACGGATTTCCATTTGCTACGATCCTGACACACTTCTCTGGCTTCATTCACTTTCATCACATTCCTCCTTCCTTTGTTTGAATGTTTTTAAAGGCCCACACGGCACAAAAATTAATCCTAGGGAGGGCAATACCATTTTTAAAAATGTGTATTCTTTTATCCTCAAAATCGCCCACATGTAGGCATACTACATAAGACAGACTTTATACCAATCAATACTAGCTTATTCAAAAAAGGAAGAACTCGTCGTTAAAAGTGCATTGATCGCTCAGAACTTCAAATTTGGCATCAGTTCAAACCGATATCACAATTTAAACATTTTAAGCTTTTTGTATCTCTTTGTAAATGTTTTTTACAATGTCAATGTCACTTGGCATTGAAGCGTTTGATTTATATTCTACAAAAGAATCGAAGCATGATTTATTAACGCAATGTTTGTACTCACGTTTGTACTTATGCTAAAATGCATACAAAACTGTAGAATAATGCAGAACACATGCCATCTTTTTGTTACGTTCTGTTTTTATTTATTATATCTTTTATTCTTTGAGATTGGAATACGTTTTTATAATATAAGTATAACTAATTGCAAGTAATTGTTAGTTGAATATTTGTACATTACGAATGTTTGACTGCTTCGATGGCGTAGCGGTAATGATGAATGAGATCTTGTGTTCGCTTCCCGGGTTGAGCAAAGTGTTAATGGGGTTTTTCCAGTTTTGCCTGCAGCTGGCGGTGTTCCCTATAAATTGCAATAGGCTCCCCCCTATGACGTGGGATCTTATTTTGCGAAACTAAGGTATAATAAATATACCTCAAATTATATAATATCGAATTTATTGCATTTAAATTATTGCCCTACTCTTTAGGAATGATGCCAGTAATTAAATAAGATTCGTAAAAATATCAAACATTTAAAGTTTAACTAAAAGTTCTTCTAAGTTCTAATACGTCATGCCTATTAACTAGAGGGATTGCGATAATTCATCAGAATATTTATGCATACACTTATTTTAATCACTCATCCTATCCTCATGCCTACAATATGTATGAATTATCCTTGCAATCCCGGTAACGATATCCAATTTATTACTCTCGTATAATCAGCGCCGTCTTCTCAAGTGCATGTATAATGTTAACATAATATTGTCTTAACTTTGCGCCATAGCTCCGTCTGTGCAAATGTCTCGTGAAATGGAAAGTAAAATTACAAAAACTCGCAACAGTACAAAACCAGTTCAGTTCAGTTGTAAAACGTTCGCCGAGGACAATCATTTATGTAATCAGCCAATTAACATAACTCGTTCCATGAGAATTTATAAACTAGTTCATAGGAAGCAGATATCAGCTTTAGTTTTGTTGACTGGTATTGTTTATTTTGATTGATATGTTTATATTTATATAATTGAAAGGCTTGATAGGGGTGCTTTACACCGACATTTTGCCAAGTAAGGTTTTAAGCTATAATGATTCTGGTTGAGGATAAAGAAGGTACAATATAGGTGTTAATATTCTTATGCACGTTAAACTTGAGAGTTGACATAAATATAGGACCATGGCGTGAGCTTTCAAGGCTGTATATCTAAATGAGTACGAGAATTTCTTGACCATAAAACTAAAAAATATTTCACCATATCCTGAAATTAAATTTGTGATTTACACAGCGGTTACTTTATTATTACTGCGATACTGAGGTAATTTATATTTATATGTAGACACTAGATGTTCCCGCGGTTTCACCCGCGTTTATCGTTACTGCGCCGCCCCCGTAGGTCGCAGCGTGATGTTATATAGCCTAAAGCCTTCCTCGATAAATAGGCTATCCAATACTAAAAGAATTTTTCAAATCGAACCAGTAGTAATCACGCAGATTAAACCAGGAGAAACATCGTTTGTACTATGTCTGTAATGGGTAATTATTTTGTTAATATTATGTTATTTTAAAACAGCGATATCTCCTAAGATATTCATAGAAATCGAATGATGTAAAGGGCAATTTTGTTTTAAATTAAATACTTGTGATGAATAACGTATTTATTTGGATAAGGATTAATATCATGTTTATAAAAATACCTTCGCAAATAATGCATTATTTTAGAACAAATTTGGTTAGCATAAAAATGGTTATAGTGAGCCAACCTTAAAAGATAGACATATGCTGTCGCGGACTTTTTTTTAGAACTTTTAAAGGGGAACACTTCTGTCATTCATGATTTTTGCGAAACTTTAACTGTTTACGCAGCGCACGCAGCGGAAGCTTTCAAAAGGAAAAAATACCCTCCGATTTTGAAACATTCTTCATTGGTGCTCTGCTCCTATTGATCTTAGCGTAATGATATATAGCCTATAGCCTTCCTCGATAAATGGGCTTTCTAACACTGAAATAATTTTTCAAATTGGACCAGTAGTTCCTGAGATTAGCGCGTTCAAGCAAACAAACAAACAAAAAAACCAACAAACAAACTCTTCAGCTTTATAATATTAGTATAGATTTAATTTTCATATATTTACACTCATTTTTACGGCTGACTGTGAAATTATTGTTTGATTTTCGGATTGAGCAATGCGTTATTAGGATTTTAGTTTTGAAATCCTGTCTAGAATTGTCTCTTCTGACATGGAGCTTAAAAATAGGACCCAGACTCGTGAAATGTGGCCCTTTTAGCCTTCCTTTTCCCTCTTTGGAGATGTATAGGCTTGAATAATTTATGTCTAGAAAGGGTCACTTTGCTATGCCATAAGTGCCGAGTACATTCGCATCGAGCTAAAAATTGTGTGATTCACAGACTGTTCCAAATTTGAACATTCATTTCGATCGTTATTGTTTGCAGTTTTGTTATAATGGCAATCTCTGCAACGCGAACTGCAATACAAGAATATTAAATATTTAGTACGACAGCATGGAGCTGAACCGGTTGCTTGATTTAAAAAATAAATATGTATACTAGTAGTATTATATATTTTTTTTAAATTAAAATATTGGCTATAGTAGTAACGCTTTTGTTAATAGTCGAAATGTCAAACGCTCATGAAATATCGAGCGTCCGAATTAACTCGTTCCACAGACCCGCGTTGAACCAAACATTCACTTTAGTTTGAAACTATCCCGATAGCCTTTAAAAGCCTTGTCGACACTGGCATCCGGTACTCCTACTAGTTACGCCATTTTGCACTAATTCTACGGCCATTGAACATTTATAGGGCGTTGGACATATTGCAAAAGTACTTCAATTACGTTTAATCAAATTACGTACAGGGCTTTAGTAGAAATGGAAACGAAAATAAGTATAAGTATATAACTATGTAGCTATCTTATTATTTTGCGTTTTATATCTTTTTAACAATTAAAGCACAAAGAGATGTTCGTTCCAATCTGTAGTAGTTTGAACAAGCAAGTATCACTTTAAATAAGATTACTGCCAACGTAAACGTAAAGGCACTTTACGGTACTTCTGCCAGTGTATATAATTTTCAAGACTTTTAAGGAGGCTCTGTTTTTAAAAGGATCCGTTATTTTGCTCATTTACGCTTTCAATCCAGCTACTTTATTATAACAAAGCCCGCTATCTGCCTATACTTCTGTGACATAGGCGGCTAAGGGTATTGTCTCAGTTGTTGTTCGTATAACACTTGACACGGTACATTGGCAAGGTGGCCATTTAAATCATTGTGCCTTCTGTGTGATCAGTAATTGCGAACATAGTAGAATAACTGACTGCACGGATGGCGTAGTGTTTTAAATGGTCGCCTCGATACTGTCACTGCGCCGAGTGTTGTAAGTTCGAATCCCATACGAATTAAAACTTTGTGTGATGATCAATGGTTGTTCTGCGTTTTATTATTTCTAGTGCGAGAGTTGTCTTTATCAATAAAAAATACTATCTCTGTCGCACAGCGGTATTGAATGAGACTGCTGTGCATTAGGACCCGGTTACGAAAAGTTATTGGGTTTTCAGCTAAGAAATTCTTAATGGTTGCCCGGAAGTAGGAAGTTGGGGGTGTTACACACCCCGTGTCTCGGAAAACATGTCGTATCGTATTGCGGTCACATCGGACCATGAGAATTAGGGAATAAAGAGTGTACTTGTGTTTGCACACATACTTGTGTACCTACATTATAATAATAATAATAATAATAACCCGCCCCGCCTTCGCGTGGGTATTACAAATCCTTAACAAATTATACACTTAAACCATCCTCATGAATCAGTCTGTCTCAATAGACAGACATGCGGTTTGCACATTGGTGCAAACCACAATATGAAAATCCATTCAATAGTTTTTGGGATTATCGCGAACACACAGGCAAACGGTGCGGGGTACTTTGTTTTATAATATGTAGTGATAATGATTCTCATACACGTAAGTCCGAACCGCGATCGCTAAGAACATATCTTGCAGGAAAGCCTTAACACAAGTATACAAGAACATAAACATAATAACATCATTTTTATCTAGTAACCTAGTTTATTAATCACATAGTCATGTAGTAGAGGAAATTACGAGTAGTTATTGAAGCATTACCTTATTATAAGGTGAAGGCTGAAGCGTCGTACACCTATATGTCACTCTCTATTTTTATATCCCACTCTATAGACAACGTTTTATGACTATCGATTAAAACTTTAATTATTCGAATAATTCAAATAATAAAACAAAAAGATGCTTATGGGGATTACTGTAATTGTTGATGTTGCCTAGATACCTTGATATTGACTAGATTATGCTCGCGGCTTCGCTCGCGTAAATGTCGATTAGATTAAGTTAGTAACAATACTTTTTTTCAGGATAAATGGTACCGCATGTCCTTTTTATACCCCTCAAAATGTGTATGTGAAATTTCGTGATGATCGGTCGAGTATAGAGGTAGAGTTAAGGCGTGATAGCGTAACAAACAAGTAAAAAAACAGACAAACTTACATTCGCATTTATAATATTATTTAGGATTAGAATTAAGCAATACGCATAAACGAATATAAATAAATGACCAGCGTAAAAATAAAAATTACAGATTTTAATAGTTATTTTGGATACATTTATTGCTACACGGTAATAGCTTATCATAATTATATACTCGCTCACATGGTCATACTGTGTGAGCACGTGAGTTTAGATAATTAAGTTAAGTAGAGCATATGCAATTAAAAATTTTAATTAATTGTTTAAATAAGGATGAAAGGGAAGAGGAATTTGCTTGTAAGTGATTGTACCACTGTCCATACTAGAAGAGACAGATTATTTTTTTAAATATAATGTCATTCACCTCATTAGAATAAATATAATAATATAGACAGAAAGGTTTCACATGTAATCTTTATCAAACTGCCTCGGAGGCACGGCGACAGTGAATGTGATTGCTGTGCATATATCGAGTTCGATTCTCGGGTTGAACCTATAAAAATAATCGGTCCTTTCTGACAACGAATTCTTGATAGCAGCCTTCTGGACGTATCAAAAATTCGAGGTAAAAGTTGACTTTACCAACTTTCTACCTCGAATTTTTGATGCCGATTCCGCAGTGGCTCAGACCTGGTAAAGTCGTACATCTCATCAGGGTCTCCTGTCGGATTGTGGTCTAATTGCACTATGAGAATGAGGCAAGGAGAATATTGTGTTTGCGCCCACACTTGAGCACTATAGCCTTTATACACTTGGAGACTAGTCATGTCCGCAGAAGATGTTACAGCCCTGATGACTAGTCTCTATTCCGTTAGCATTATCTGCTGCGGTAACCGAAATTCGGTTTAGAGGGCATTCATTAATTTTATATATATTTCACCTTTATCCTCGCAGTCGTGTGAATAGCTGTCGGAAATAAATAAAAATGTAGCTATATACGATATAGAAACACAAACAAATCTCATTTATTGGGATCAAAGAGTAATCGAAATCAAATGCAATTTAAAACGTACCCAAGCAATAAAACATTGATCACGAACGTAATGATTATAAAGTGTTCTGAGTTTTATTATTTATACAGTGATGACGACAGATTGCCTATATAGATGGAGTAATTTAATTGATCACAATCCTATTGCTAGTGCACCGAGTTTTTGACTGTTCCAGAATCCTTTGCAGCACATGGTAGGTCGCACGAACTCTTAAGCTGTGCTCAGTATTAGGCGCTATTGCCATTTGCACGCTCCCCATTACGTGAGACCGAAACCTATCGTTGCTCGCAAAATGTGTGAGAAATACATATTTGCGAACCCCTTCAGGCAATAAGGCGTAAAGCCATCTATGTATGTAAAAACAATTTTTTTTTAAAGGCAATTCCTGCTCTAGTTGTCCATCATGTGTCACGAGGGACTTTACAAAAATTTTAACAATGAATACAGAACACCCAGACTCAGAACAACTATTTATGGATCACACATATTTTTGTACCGGGATCTAACCCGGGATCGTATATTGTATACAACCGACTCGAGAAACGAACCTTCACAATAGGCAACAAGTATTAGTGGAAACTACTACAGGACCTAAGGCAAGAAAATAATATGAAAGTGTTAACATTTTGTGTCAATATTAACATATCTTAGATATAGGAATCTGATTTTGATTAATCTGTATTATTTAGTTCCCTGGGAACAAGGACACTTACATACGTAAATATACTCGCTTTAAAGTATTATAGAAATATATTATAAATTATCTTAATTTCACGCATAAGTGATGCGAGAACGCTAATTTCTATTAAAAGAAACACACAATCCTTGGTTCAATAATAGAGTTTCTATTTTAAAATCTTGCAGAATGGAGTATTTAATAATGGATAACAGCCATCTTGCCTGTTACCCATACATGTTAACAATTGCATCCTACCCATCTGATTTAAAATAAACGTTAAAAGTCAATGATATAAATTGCATTTCAATTCACATTTGAGTTTTATTAGACTAGATCGAAATTCTATTTGGAACAGTTTTTATTACAAGTATTGCTCGAATACTTATTTGTTCTATAGTTTTTGGTTGATGAGGCTTAAATTCAATTACTATTGTGGACTTGTCTCCTTTTGAAGAACCAAAACTCATAGAAGAGAGTGGTCGGGTTATTCCTTCTCTCTTGTTGGCGCGGAAACTTTACACGCAACTTAAGCACCACGCATCTCATTTTAAAATGGTGACCAATTATTTTAGTAAAGAAATCTTTTCTAATTTTACTTTATTTCTGTATATTATTTTGTTGTTAATATGTAAATGATGTCAACAAACAATTATCTATATCATACACTTACTTATAAATCTATAAATAGCACAATAGAGAGTATAGCCTCAATAGCAAAATTTTCCGCGTCGTGCCAACTAACCTTCATTTCAGAATAGGTGTGTTTACGTCAACATAAATTCAATTTGCGACACAAAAAATATCGTATAACTTTAGATATATTATAAATGGATTGTGTATTTATAAATAGAGTTCTCTAACAAATATAGCCTTGAAAACAAAACTCAATCCGACAAATTAGTAGAATATAAATATTCAAATATTTCTATATCCACTCCTACAACCGGGTAATATAACTTCACAAAACATAAGTGAAGTTAAGAATGAGTTTATCACACTTCCTTTGCACCTGTGATACTAAGATCTCTAGTAATAGAGGTGTACCTATGATCGTCTACCAGAACAGCTCCAGGTTTAAATATCGCTTTTCGGAGTTAAACTAGACAGAAACGCCAATAACACATGCCTTGGTACGTTTGCTCTCACCACCGGTAGTTTTGCAAGCGTTCATACTGGCACCTGGACCAACAACTGTATATTTCATATACTTTTTTGTAATTAAATTACAACGGCTGCCATAACAAACGATCATACATAATTATTTAAGCGAAACTAATTCGGTCCAAAACGCTATGTGTTTACTAAGAAACGATTGAAGTAAAACATAATAACAGCTTACCGTGACGAACTGGACATTCTGATGTTATATTAATAACAGTATTTTCAAAGAAAATATTGTAATCTTGGGAGTCATTTTATTTTTCCTGTGTAGGTATGGGAGGTCTCTTGTTTAACCTGGCTAAATTATTAGGCGCATTATGTTGCTGTTCGTAATTTGTTTACACTAGGCTACGGCTTGACTCCTTGCTATTGTTTCGGTAATTCCTAGGAATATACACAGCTTTAAATAATTAGCACCACTTAATCTTAGAGGTATCCTGGCACGAGTGTCGTCAATGGCGATAATAATAGTAAGCAAAGAGACATTTTGTTGACTTATTTATACGCAAAAACATTACAGCATAGTACTACGAAATAATACTTTCATAGTCAGAAAAATAGAACATTATATGTATCTGGCCCACAGGATCCGAGCGATAATATTCATTATGAGTATTTTGTCTATCTTTTATTGGCATGCGTTTATTGTCGATAGGTATAAAATATTTAATCTCATAGTATGCAGTATTCTGCTGAACATCGAAAACAAAATAATCTCTGACTATGGTAAATACATAGCAAATACCGAATGATAGTTGAATACTCTTGGCATATCTAATTAGAGGTTTCAAATATTCTGTAGTAAGTAGTGACTTATATAATCAATCGAAGTACGCAACATTGTTATGTTGTTCAATGATATTGACAATAGCAAAAAGGAACCGCAATATTTTGTTACGAGTAAGCAATTATGGCGTAATAAAATATTTAAAAATGTTTATATATAAATTGTGTAGATTTTTGTGCAGCATACACTAATGTAGCTAGCTTCGACATAGCTCCCGAAATAATCATCACAATCACATTAACCTAAAAGAGATAAAATATAAATATTATGCTATTGTTTAATTTGACTAAGTAACTATACCTAGATAAAATTATTGATTGTTTGAGTTTTGAGCTAAATCGATCTCCGCCGCCGCGCCAGCCAGGCACAATTGTTTTTCAGTAAAGTCTGGTATGTCAGCAATTGACATATTAATACAATCGTATAATCGTATTATCGTAATTTTTGTAAATACAATATATTTATTAATATTTTAATGGATTATATTATTTACTGTTTATTATACTACTGGCCAGACTTCAATCATTAACCAAAATCAATACTCGTTTTAATTACTTTGGTTTAACCACAAACAGATTTCAGCTAAACTAAACTCATTTAACTATTGACGACGATGCGGAGGAATATTATGACGCTTTTTAATTTTGTTGTTTTATTTTCTCTTTAGTTAAATGTCTTGTAAATAATTTGCGTATATATTATGTTAATTATTTCTTTATTTGATGTGCAATAAGTAAGAACTCATTTGTACATTGACTTTATACCATTGTCTGTCTCTATACAACATTATTATCAAAAAAGCGACTTCACCTTTAGACAGTTTATAAATTTAGCCACCGATTTTTAATAACAATTCTTGGGCAAGTTTTAATTATTTTTATTCAATGGAATTTGGGTTGGATCCAACATTTCTAATACGTGATTTTCTATGGAAAACGACTTAATTGAAACCGTGGCTGCCAATTTTATCTCCGAGTACCCCTCGTACTTGGATGTAAAATGGCGACCTTTTATTGCAGAGGGAATTAAAGAACAGGAAATTAAAAGTATCTTGTGCCCGCAAATATTAAAATACTTGACTTTTTACATTCCCAGTAGCAAATAAAATGAATAATACAAGATATAACTCTAAACCTTAAAATATTACTCCAAAATATAAAACAACTAATTTTGCTGTAAATCGTTATAATAATTTCTACATGTAACTGAAAACTGGACTTAAACCTGCTATCTTGAATTGTGGTGAATTGTATAGCAATTATATCTATGCTATACAAGTCACCTGTGCGACAAATCACTTAACTTCTATCTAAATTGCAACTCACAATCTCCGGCCGTCAATCGCATTCAATGTCATCATTTCTTCACAATATATGTAGATATAATATTAGATCAGATGTAACAACATTTTGCTTAGTGACCTTGTTCGAGCTTCCTCCATACACGTTCGAGTTATCGAAGTGGTTTATCACGCGGCGCAAAAGCCTCCTAACGACGTTTGTCATTTGGAACACTATTCCGAAATATTGTTCGATGCTTTGTACGGTTTCGTATAAATCAAATGGTTTATATATTAGCACTGAGCGAATATTTTATTCGATAGTTTAAATCTAATGGTTTATATGTATATTAACACAGAGCGAATATTTTATTCGATCATTTAGTGTTATTGTTTTCATAAACGTCTTTAGAAAAGTTTACTAGAATATTGAACTCTAGTATATTTTTAAGAATTTCTCATGGTAAGGTGGAATGCAAATTATAACAGAGGAAAAGACAAACCATGAAGCAATACCATAAATAGCTCAGTTGCCATGGTTACAACACGGCTTGTCAAGATAGCAGGCTTAAGTCCAGTTTTATGGATTATCTTTCTTTATGTTATAATTTACAATATTTAAATCTCTTAATGTGTTTTACTTTTACTTCAGTAAATAAGGTAATTGTAATCCACTACGATTTTCTTAATATAAAATTCAGAGTAAATAATAAAATAAGCAGACACGACGCAAACTTAAAAAAATACTGAGTAGGTATTTCCTTTTACTGCGTGTCTTTGCGGAACAAGTAGGTACTTTGTACGAAACCTCTATAGACACGAATCCCGTTCGCACGCAATAATGCTGTTAGAGTAACAAAAAATTCTGAGTTATATTGATAAAAATTCACTCGACAGCAGCTTATGACGTCATAGGGATTATTATATTATCATGTGGCGAAATGATGTAAGTAGGGACTTTATATCAATATTTGTGCAAATATTGCTTTTTTTAGGTTTAAGATAATATTTATTTCTCATAAAGAATAATATTATTCACTTACATGAGAAAACAAATAAATAACACTTTTAATAATTTGGCGGCGATACAGAAGAAAGAAAAGAAACTTACGACATTAATATAATTAAGATAACAACAAAAATTTCTTATAAAAATGTAGTGAGGGTATCCTAAAATATATATAACCATTCGAAGCATTTGTTCAACCATATTAGCAGTAAATACAAAAATCGAGCGTACCTATAAATATTGATTTTGCGAGTTTATTCACCAATATGTTATATAAAATCGACACATTTGCATATAAGTGAGAACAAATTACTGTTGCAATAAAACGGTGAGATAAACTACCTTTACATTTTACATACACTTTTGTTATATGCATTTAGGTAATAAGCAATTAGGTAGGGTGATTCAAAGGCATACACTCTCACTTTTTTGCCAAACATTCAAAGGATTAATGTAGAAAAGCAATTTACCTATTGATTTATAGAATTATAACTTATGTTATATTACAAATATCATAATAAACAAAGGCCATAACAAATATATCACAAGTAATAAAATTGTTTATTATAATAATTAAGAAAATTGATTGGAATTTGTCCGGCAGTATGCATTCTAACTGCTGGGCAGAATAGCAGTTCTAGTCTGCTCTCGCTTTACGACAGTCTGAGGTTTGGTTGAGTTTCCACGGCATAGCTTGTTCTGACGAAAACCGCTAGCTTGTTTTCCGCTCCAAGTGAGCCGATGATTTATTTTCCATCCAAGCTAATACAGTAAGGATCAATTTTGACATTGCTAAAATAGATTCTAATTATTACTGTAGGATTAAAATTACTATACAAATAGTAAAACTATGTTTTAAGGCAGATCTAGGTTCACAAAACTACCTATTTATCACTTATACTTTACGACCCATAAATAAAATCACACTTGTCTGTCAGGGGCGTAATTTACTCTTTAAATTTACCTAATATTACGCAATCATGTCAGTAAATAGGTATTTGTATACAATGTAAACAATTGTTAGGGAAAACTTACTTAAATGTGTTATTCCCCTCATAAATCGATTATAGTTAGGTATAGGATAAACGCATCAGTGATGTCATTAAAAGGATAAAGATAAAGGATATTTACATTTTTATTTTGTACCGTTAATGTAATGTAAATTTTTCACTAGAAGCGGTTTTTATTTGTGCAGATTTAGTGTCGTAAACGTGAGGGCAATTGCCGATAGCGAAACCCAGAGGCAAAAACTACTAAAGCGCTAGCCACTATTTGATAAAAGAGTTCTGTCTTTTATTTGGCGAAATATATGAATACAGCTATTCAACGTGACAATACTGCTTGTTTTCTGGAATGCGAACCGTTAAAAGTAACCAGTAAGGATGCCGCTAAGGTTACTATGGAAGTAAAAAATATTTATTAGACGGTAAACGTAAATAGCTTATCCATAAATATTATAATTTTGATGTTTGGACATGGAAAATAAGAACCCCGACACGCCGTAGTTAGCAGTATAAATTAGCCACTGTCGATGTGCTCAAAATGTTTCATGTAGAACGTAATCTTATTATGTTTTAAAAGATTATTTTAATTATTAAGTTACCCACTAGCTAAGCTAAATGTTGATAAGAAAGGGTTCATGTTAGTACTTTAATGGGTAGGGATTGAGCCTACAACCATTCGATCGCAAGCCCTAATCATTAGGCTATCGTCGCCGATAGACATTTTTCTACTAAAAATATTGAACTGTTCTATAGAGCTATTTTCAGTTATGTTTAGAAATTGCTAGTAAACAATAACATTTATGTAAGCTTGATCATTTACGCTGCATGACGAATAATAATAATTTCATAGCTATTATAAATAATTTTACGGTTATTTTAATATTACGCCTGCCACATATTTTCCTAATATAATATATAAAATAATTTGATAACATTGAACTTCAAATAGGTAATATGGAAAACTACAGGGTTGTAATAAATCTGCTAATAATGAAACTCTAATCTAGTCTGTGTCGTAAAGGATGGATGGATAGATGGATCTTAGTTACTCTTTCACGCAAACACTACTGAACGGCTTTTGGTGAAACTGTACAGTATTATTGTTTATACATCAGAATAACATATAGGCTACTAAAAGTAAAATAAATTTACATTAACGCGAGCGAAGACGCGGGCAAAATCTAGTCAGGCACAAATGCATGTAACTATATAGATTTTCTATTTCCTTTACATAATTATAAGTAAAAAAATTCAGCATTATATATTTTGTGAATGCTGCAACCAAAATAATAGGTTACTATTCATGAATCCATTCCGAATCAGAACAAAAATACATCTTAATGGAATCGTTACGACTTCGATGGTAATTTATTTCTATTAACATAATACCGGTCACAATATGAACTAAATCGAGAATTATCATTCAACCGAATAATTGATTACATCGGTCATCGATTAGAGTATCGATAAAAGGTACGTGTTTTGTGTCGGATATTATGTATTGAAATGCGAACCATTGTCAGAAAGTACTCGAGCTGACAGATTTATTGGGTAGATCACATTGGCGTAATGTCTTGCTTTGTTGCTCAATTTAACGAGGATACAAGATTAAGCACAATCACGCGTACTGAGAGCCTTTCTGAATTTCGTAAATCGATTTATGAAGGATCTTGATTGGTTAAATGTATTTATGAAGAGATTTAGCGCTATGTGTGTTCGTATAATTTTATCAATATTGTGTAGTTACTCCTACTAATTGTATATGTTTGATATCAATGGAAAGCAGCTGTTACGTACTCCTGTTCCATGTTGAAATATCTAATATTATTTTATTTCACAACAAGCTTGCATTTGACAACTGATGTTAAATGATATTAAGGCGCGTGAAGTTATTTTTGGGTAGGGACTCAATAACTTATTTCGCTGAGTCTTCAAGGCTGCCAATTTATATTTTAGGAAACGCAATCGTATGATGTCGTCATACCGCACTAGGTGTTATAAGTTCAAATCCCACACGACACTGTTATTTTGTGATCTTCAAATGATAGCGCAGAATCTGGAAGTACTTTATGTTATCCTGCATCATCCTGCATCTGACATTGTTAACAATTATTGCGATCGATTTAAGTTCTAGTAACGTAGGATATATGTACATAATTATACAGTTGTAACATAAACTAAGGTGTTACGTTATTTCATTTTAATCCATTTATTGTATGTCATATTTCCATGTGAAGCTATTTTAAGACCACGCCTTAATATAAAAAAAATTATATTCAGCTTATTGTACTGTACGTTAACAGCTCTCTTTCTACTTTTCTTTATCACCACACTATGTAGAAAATATTTTAATGCGTTTAGTAACGTGCGACAACGTGATAAAAATACATGACAAAGTCTTTGTTGTTCAATTATATTGTTAATCCCCTGAACAGCTGGACACATTGGACACGTCATGACTTGATCGATAGCTATGCGTCTCTCACAAGTTACACGTAAGAATTTCCTTATTAATACGATGCATACATTCTGAAATGCAAGTCATCTTATGCTTTTAAACCTCATAAAAGACAAATATTCTATTAGTGGTCTCTCTCTGTACAAGTAAGACATCAAATCGCAATATATAAACGCATTTAGAGGTAAACAATGAGTAACAAATAGGGTTTATTATAGACAATTAAATACTAACCCATTCCTATTTACAATAAACATGTTATGTATTTTAATGATATTTATAACAGGAAGAATAATTGTTGTAAACAGATGATTGGCAATCGTTCAATTTCTAAGTTATATATTTAAGACTTATTCTTTGACGATTTGCGTCAAATAGCGTACACCTACGTGGAATTAAACCAAAGATATCTTGGTAATAAATTAAATATTTACTCACATGGCTTCTACATGCAATGTAAACATATTGGATTATAAGTTATTAATATAATTATATGGATATTAACATAACTTGTAACGTAATTGTGTTCAGACGTGAGAGCGGTAAAATATGTATTTTAGTAAGGTTTTGTGTCTGTAGCGTAATGCTAACATCGTATATCTTCGTATGATAGGTATCGTTTTGTGAGGATAATTGAGCATAGCTTGATGGTGAACCCTGTGAACTTTGATTTCACGCATGGCGTAGTGGCTTAAACAGTCACTTCGCCAGTGCCATTACGCTGAGTGTGTTCGAATTCCACACGGGACAAAATATTGTGGGATTCGCAATTGATTGTTTCATGTCTGGGTGTCGTTTATTTTCGTTGTTTAAATATTTTGTTAAGTCCCTCTGCAATACAAGAATTATTCCTAGTGCGGGAGTTGTCTTTTTAAAGGGATATGTCGTTGGTATTGAAGCCGGTTCTTTCAATTGATAGTTACACAATTGATAGACAATCACTGTCGCTACTGTATATAATCATACTTTATCGTATGAATAAGGGTCAGCGCCGACGGACGGAGTGGCGGCGAAGAGACTAATAATTCAGTAACAATTTCAATTCAACCTAAAGTGCTTCAGAAAACTGTATTTGATACAACGAAATATAATGACGGCGAGCGACTCAAAGCGCGGTAATTTTATTTCGTTGTACCAAATACAGTCGTATTCTGAAGCACTTTAGGTTGAATTTAAATTGTTACTGAATTAGTCTCTTCGCCGTCACTCCGTCCTTTGGCGCTGACCCTAATGCGACATTTATGATTATATCTACAACTATAAATCATTATTATAGTATACATACCTATTATGTTTTTCTTTGAATTATGATCGTTTAGTACTTACAACAACATTTGATAGTTAGCTGCAAACATATTTTATTTATCATTGTATAATCCTCCTTAAGAATCCTGGAAAGTGGCAGTAAGACTATAATAATAATTATTTATTCGTATACCTACAGAGTATATTCCACTTACGTTAATCTCTGAAATATGAGTTGGTAGATACCCCTGAGGCGTAATACTTTTTCTGGATGAATAGTACTCTGTATCCTTTTCCGTACCCCTGACAACGTGTAGGCGAAATTGCATGATGATTGGCCGAGTACTTAAGGCGTGAAAGCGAAACAAATAAATAAACAAATACATGTTCGCCTTAATAATATTAGTTTGGATTAGACAAAGATAACATAAATCACATCTTTAAGAAGCTTAAAATATTATCTATACTAATATTTAAAGTAAAGATTTGTATTTTACTTTTTTTGCAACAAATAAACTCAAAAAATTCTGGACCGATTTTATCATTCTAAAGCCACTTTATTCAAGAGTAACAAAGGTTATATAACATCAGGCCACCCAAGGGAACGGAGCAGTAATTATTAACGTGGGTGAAACTGTGGGGGACAACTAATGTAATAATAAATTATAATAATAATAAAAAAAAATCAAATCAAGCAATACATAAATCCACTTATAATACTAAGTAGTTAAATCTAGGTCTAACTGCAACAGCCATCAGAGCTAACCCCTTCCACTCCCGTGCTAGTTGTAAACTGTGTTAGAGGAATGTTAAGGATAATCCCAAACAGCAAAATTTACAGTGGACAAAAAAATGCCAGTGCTATATTAAAGTGGTTTTTGAATTTACTGAATCCCCAAACCAACAGTATTGATATTTACGATTCCTTTCATTTTATTGCACGAATGATGGCAATAAGTCTGATGTGTCTGACATCTACATATTTATGTAAAAAGGTAGCGGGCCATAACCTAGATTAAAAAGAAATTTATAACCATCCGTCAAAACCGAAACAAGTGGAAGTAGCTACATTGCAATTTACTCTTTCGTGCTCGTCTAAAGTATTTTTAAAGAAAGATGATAATGTTTTTTTAATACTCATACTCTCGTTCTCGGAGCAACAATTTTTGTATCGCAAGGCACTGAAAAATGTGAATACCACATGATACTAAAATTTGTTGATCGATAATAATTGTTTCAAGCCTGGTAGGAGTTCTTATCCATTGTTTTAATGTTTGTATAGTTCTATTTGTTATCGGTATCTTCCCTAGTTTACAATTAATTATCTTAAAAAGACCCACTGTAAAGGTTATTTCAGGTATACTGGGTGTAAGGGACGGCGTACCGAAAACTTTAGCAAGACGTCTTTCTATAAGTACTTATCACGACGCAAACTTCAATTAATAAAAAAACGCAATATTTAAATGTTATATAGATTAACATTATTTCGCAGTACGCAATGGATTGCTACCAATACATCGCACTCGACGAATGAACTCTGCGTTCCGCGCGCATAAACAGCTGATCTATTTAAATCACGACCATTTAATTACATTGCTGTATTGTAGAAAATGTGACAGTCAGAAAAATGAAAAATTGCAGAAAAGCTCATGTGATTGTTGAAAAAAATTCCAACGATTTTTAACTCAGAATAATGGTCTGAATCTACTATTTGAGTTTTCGGTACATCGTCCCTTACACCCAGTAGAGTCGATTTTCTATCACCACCTACGTATAATGGAAGATTTGTCGAGGCTAGACTGATAGACTTTATTTTTAAACGCAATACATTGAAAATCTATAGCAGAAAATACTAAGTAATAGTTAAATTCACAATATTTTTCGTCAGCCCTTACTAATTGGATTTCCTATAACACTATTTTAAAAATAAGATAGTTTTTACGTCACAATAAAATTATATTTGTTATGACGTAAAAATCTGTGTCATTTTGTTGTTTATTATTGTAAACTGTGTCATTAACTCATTACAAAACAATAATGTTATTGGGAACGGATTTCATGAACGCAAACCAAATGAGGGTTGCCTACATCGACCCATATGACCAAACTTCCATCTACGTCAATCGCTAACTTCAACTCAAAGCTATTTGCCAACTAACATTTGAACTTTGAACTTTAACTATTGGATATGTTTTACTTGGCTTCGATAAACATTGATATATTGATTGGGAAATTAATTGGGTTTCTATAATGTTTTTCGTTAGTGGCTTTTGCTTGGGACTTATTTACATATACGGGTTCGATTCATGGATCGGGCAAAGTGTTATAGGGTTTTCCTGTTAAATCTTCTGAGTAGCAGTACGAAATCTGGAACTGCGCTTTAGTATTAGTTCGCTGATTTCAGCATGAATGAGCCTGCTCGATCGGGAAAGGACTCTCACAAAATATCGACGTAAAATAGCAGTATTCCTACTGTTGTATTTCGTTCGGTGTATGAGAGTGCCGGAGACCCAATCACCCTCTTTACCCCTTCCCGTTCCTTCTCCTTCTCCCTCCCTCTCCTAAAGGATCGGCAACGCGCAAGTGATGCGTCTGGTGTTGCAGGCGTCCATAGGGTACGGTGACCACTTACCATCAGGTGGGACGTATGCTTGGTAAACAAGCATACGTCCCACCTTCATTTCAACTTAATTTTATATAAAAAGGAACTATTACTCGTAAATTCTTTACCGTTTCAACATCAAATTATATCAAAATCAGTTCATCCATATAGCCGTGAAATCAAATCAAATATTTTATTCATTTAGGTTACAAAGTAACACCTATGAACGTCAAGGTTACACTAACTAAACTATAATATGAATTTACATTTACCTGTTGCGACGTTCAATAAAAGTGTAGTTAGTGAACAAACAGGTATAATTTCGCATTTCAGTAATAGTATTGGTATATATTTATAACAATGGAACACGTTTCCTATTACTGTGACGCGATTGCTTCCATTTTAGTTTAATAACAACAGCTTAAATAATTGCAGATTGTTGCAAATTGTAGTTCAACGCTTCGTGCATTCTTGTGTGCCTATAATTTATAAAAACACACAGCAATGTGACAGCGAGGATGAGTCTGCCATAACAGTCTATCAATACTAATACATATTATAAAGTTGAAGGCTTTAGTAGCGTAGTAGTAATGAACTGGGTTCGATTCCGGGGCCAGGAAAAGTATTATTCGAGTTTCTTTCAAGAGTCTGCAACTGTGTTCGGTAGAATAAGCTCCCTCTATTATGTTGCACATACCCTATCTATCTGTTCAGAGACATTGGTATTAGACTATGTAATTATGACATTGTTTGTTCAAAATCCCTAAAACTAATAGTCCTATTTAAAAATTAATTTAGCACTAGCTGACCCGCGCAACTTCGTCTGCTTCACATAAGAGAATTTTGCCCGTTTTTGTAACATTTTTCATTACTAACTAGGAGCAGTGTCTATTGGTCGTAGCGTGATGTTATATAGCTTATAGCCTTCCTCGATAAATGGGCTATCCAACACTAAAATAATTTTTCAATTCGAACCAGTAGTTCCTGAGATTTAAAAAAAAACAAACAATCTCTTCAGCTTTATAATATTAGTATGCTTCGCTTACTGTGAAATAATATATAAAATATATCATCACGTTACAAACCACGAGAGCGGAGCAGTAATTATGAAAGTGAGAAAACTACAGGAAATAGCTAGAACTATTAAAACTGTACTGAGGCTGTGTCTGTACATTGTAGATACTTTAGAAAAACAAATAGTTTTCGTATGTTATTGAGTTCTATGTTAGGAAGGCCTCAGTACCAGCAGCCAGCTAGTTTGGCAATGTGCGTGATAGGAAGGAATAGGTTCGCCTCCTATTACGTGGGATTATGGTAGCCAACGGGTGGAGTATACCGTCTCTGTCAGCCCTGCTGGTATATACCTATAGGCGTGAGTGAATAACAGTACATATAGTATAATCTTATAATATAATAATATCAGCTTTGTATTAAAGTGTTCCCCTACTGGGCACGGCCTTCTCCTCAGTGTAAGAATGGTTAGGCCATGGTCCACTACGCTGACCCAGTGCGGGTTGGCAGGCTTCACATATCTTTGAGAACATAATGGAGAACTCTCAGAAATGCAGGGAAAACCTCGATGTTTTACTTAATTAATAGTTAACTTCAATAGTACAAAACATTTATCATATGGCGTAAACGTGGACCGCTACTGAATATTGTTTCGCGAAAAATATTATACGGTTGATTTTCTACGCTCTTGTAAGGCATACAATACTATTTAGTATTGAATACTTAATGTATGTAACATTGGCACTAAATACCATGATACAATATTGTAATAAATTAAAACTATTCATATTAATTTTTTTGCATATTGTCGTTTGGTTAGCAACAAATACATATTTATTAGTGTGTAAGTCCACGTGTATTCTGATGCCGACATTTCCGTGATACTACGGCTACTCATTGTCAGAAAAGAATATATTTTCAAGCAAATCGAGAAGAGACGTAACTAATTTCAAATTATTCCTTTTTCATGTTAAGCAGTGTTTACGTGATTTAAACTGACTGCCTGGTTCTGTCGTATAATTAAGCGCTTATGTATGAGATCATTGGAATGCTTAATATGATAAAGGAAGAATTGGATGGCGTATAATACAAGATTAGACACCTTAAAGAATGGGTTTTAAGAAGATATGCCAGCTGAATTTTGTCCATACTTAAGTGGTCCCCTGTTTTCTTTCTGTATAATGGCACTAGAGTAACACATTTTTTTAGGATAATAATATATTGCATTTCTTCTTACCACAGCCATGTCTTCCTTTTTTATAATTTCATTAGACCAACTTTGCTTATTTGTATATTCAGACATCCATTAAATAAAATTAAATAATAAACAACTAATAATATCAATAAATACCGATAATTATAACCAAATTTCTTGTTATATTTCTTTAAGAAGAAATTATTTAAATTGTTCTAATTTACGAAGAGGAGTCAGGGGAATACAAGATGACGATATCAGAAGTATAATCAGCTGAGCCGAGCTGTAGATATATCCTTTTGCACATTGATATTTCGTTTGGACTCAGCATGTTAGCTATAGGTCTGTAAAAAACTATTTCTTTAAATGATTACATGTTCATATTTCGCTTACATCTGTGGTCACGAGTTCACTGGTGTGAATTGAATGGCATAGTTTACTTGTCTCTATTATGGTTTTTAATGATAAGAGATAATAGATTTACAAGAATTCACATAAAATGCGGTTGTGCTGCTACATTATCTTTAACAATGGAACGGGAAAAATATGCTTACTGCATTGAATTATTTATGATGTAGGTACAATTTAAATATGAGTTAATCATGTTTCGATCACGTTTCATCTCCATATCAAGTAATAGAATTGTTTTTTTAAATGTCATCCTCACATTGTGTAATTATCTTGTGTCGCGGAGATCTTTATAAACATTCAAACAACGAACACTCAGACTCGGAACAAGTATTTGTAGATCACACAAATTTTCGCCCGGTGTCGAACCCACAACACACAGTGTAATTCATGGCAATGGTGAAGCGACCACTTAAACCAATTCATTACTCGTTCAGTCAATATTATCTTCTTAAACAAATGACTGGTCCTCTTGGCAAGTTTATTTATAGCTAGCTTTAGAGCTCATAATTATATTCAAAAGAAAATTAAAACGTATCTACTCTATTTAACAAGTTGTAAACAATTAACAACACGAAAGATTGGTCATAAGTTTCTAGCTGATGTTACTGTTTCTTGAACTGTTTTATTTGTCAATGATCAGGTATTTTGTTTCTTATAATCATTCTGCAATTTTATGTAAGTAACGAGAAAATATTTGATAATATTTTAATGATTTATTATGTCCATACAATTGGAGGTACCTACTTTGTATATTATAAAATATCTGTTTTGAAATTGTTTCGTTTATTACCCAGGCGTATATTTATATGTATGTACTAGATGTTCCCGCGGTTTCACCCGCGTTTATCGTTACTGCGCCGCCCCCGTGGGTCGTAGCGTGATGTTGTGATAGCCTATAGCCTTCCTCGATAAATAGACTATCCAACACTAAAAGAATTTTTCAATTCGAACCAGTAGTTCCTGAGATTAGCGCGTTCAAAAAAACAAACAAACAAACTCTTCAGCTTTATAATATTAGTATAGATAGCTGACCCGCGCAACTTCGTCTGCGTCACATAAGAGAGGTCGTAGGCACCTATAATACAATTTTAAAGGAGCTGAAATCCACGAACCACATAAGAACCATTGAACAAAATTTTATAAATATACCTACAGTGCTAATTTAAAATCACGCAGAATAAACCAGGAGAAACATCGTTTGTATGTCTGTAATAGGTAATTATTTTGCTGCGATGTTATTTTAAAACTGCGATTTCTCCTAAGATATTCATTGAAATCGAATGATGTAAGAGGCAATTTTGTTTTAAATTAAATACTTGTGATGAATAACGTATTTATTTGGATAAGGATTAATGTCATGTTTATAAAAACACCTTCGCAAATAATGCATTATTTTAGAACAAATTTGGTTAGCATAAAAAAGGTTATAGTGAGCCAACCTTAAAAGATAGACATATGCTGTCGCGGACTTTTTTTAGAACTTTTAAAGGGGAACAATTCTCTCATACATGATTTTTGCGAAACTTTTACTGTTTACGCAGCGCACGCAGCGGAAGCTCTCAAAAGGAAAAAAACCCTCCGATTTTGAAACATTTTTCATTGGTGCTCCGCTCCTATTGAACTTATCGTGATGATATATAGCCTATATCCTTCCTCGATAAATGGGCTATCTAATACTGAAAGAATTTTTCAAATCGGACCTGTAGTTTCTGAGATTAGCGCGTTCAAGCAAACAAACAAACAAACTCTTCAGCTTTATAATATTAGTATAGATAATGCCCAATGAATTCAAGGTTATAAAAAATATTGGATGAATCAAATTGTAATTTCTATTTTTATAGTATATAGGCATATATGTAATTAATTTTATTTAAAAAATATGAACCAATAGTAAATGGTATGTAAAAACAATAATGAGTAATTAATTTGTAAGATAAGTATAATAATCTATACATATAATAAAATCGTAGGAAAGTCAAAACTGTACATCGAATATTTTTTTAAAAGAATACTTGGGGCGTGATCTACAATCAATATCGAAGCCAAAAATATAGTTTTTAGAATTTTTGTCTGTTTGTCTGTATGTATGTCCGGGCTAAACTCAAAAAGTACTGCATCGATTTACTTCAAATTTTGCATGAATATTACTAATAGGTCGGGTCAACATATAGGCTACATATTATCACGCTATCACCTACGGGGGAGGAGCTGTGAATCTTTATTTTTCTTACGCATTCTGTGACAGCGTTTAATCTAACGACGCATAATTAAATGTTGTTTTTGAGTAAGCCATGCTATTATCTAGCTTTACACTATAAAAACTACGCCATTTAAGTAACTTGGGAAGAGAAATATAGTTGGGTTCCGCGGCGACAAACACTTTTTAGTTAAAATCTACGCGGACGAAGTCGCAGGTAACAGCTAGTATCAGGATAAATGACAAAAGTATCTGCAAGGTAATAAACAATGTCTATAAGTAACAGATCTGATTTTTGTTTGAGTAAATTGTTTTGCTATTGAATAAGACAAATTGATTAAAAATTTAACCCCAATTAAGCAGACTTGAACGCATAATAAATTTGTAATTTAATTAATAATACGTCACCATTAGGACATTAATAAAAATAGACCGCATAATGTCCCAGATTGTGCATTAATTTGTTTATACATACCATACAATACTCAGTAAGTACAAGATATCATAATACAAGATAGAATCATGTCGGTTATATTATTTTTAATTGGCTATTGATCACTCTTTGAAAAGAAGACTATAATTAAGTTGATACCAACCTTATAATAACAGTAACAATTAGCTAGAGAACACTACTACCTGTGAATCGTAAATTGACAAGGTGTTGGTTTGGTAAGTATGTAAACTATGATCCTTAGCAAGCATTGCAACATATTCTTCTGAATGTGTAAATGTAAACCAATATTGTGTCTAGCGAGATTTTAAATGAGAGGTATTTTTTTATCAATAGCGCCCATATATGCTTGATGTATACTGATACCGGTATTTTGATTGCCTTGCTTGGGTCACCCAATACTATGTCTTGCCTGACCTAATCGCATGTGAGTTTGTTTGTTTGTTACATCATAACTACTTGACTGATCATCATGAAATTTCGCTTACACGTTATCGTTGGGGTACAGAAAAGGACATAGCGTACTTTTATCCAGAAAAATGTAGTGTTACCCAACGAGCGAAGCTGCGGGCATGAGCTAGTCTATACTTATATTTTAAAGTGGAAAGATTGTTTTTTTTATTTGTAAGGATTTAACTCAAAAACAAACCAATCGATTTAAAAAATTCTTTCACCGTTAAAAAGCTATATTGTCATCGAGCAACATAGGATATATTTTATTTTTAAAAAGTACTGTTACGTACAACGCGAGCGAAGCCACCGGCAAAAGCTAATACAATATAAAGTGACATATTGGTTGCGGAAAATCACCACATACGCTCACCGGGCAGTTTCATCATATAATTATTACTACCTACTATATCTGTTATATTTATCTACACAGATAACTGTCATATCGAGAGCTGCTTTATCTCTTACTTATTTATCTTATTCTCATAAAGATAAATAAAATGATATAAAACATCATCCTCCGGCTTTATAAATATACTCAAGTACACTTCTCATTTTCCAGGTAATAAAATAGTATTAGAGGCTTCGGCGCTACGCTGCAATGTTACCGAGATGGAGGCAAACAATATCGAGACGTAAGTTTTCAGAGAATATTGTTTTTGTTTTGATATTAACGTGTAAGTGTACATCTGATATAAGATGTTAATGAAATAATGCAAATTTTTATATTTTGCAATCGATTTCTTATGTGTTAAAAAAGAGCAGCGATAGCTCAGTGGGGAGACCAACAGACTGCAATGCAGAGGGTCTCGGGTTCGAACCCACGTCGCGCACCTCTGTCTTTCGGAAGTTATATGACTTTTCGAAATTATGTGCGTATTGATTGACAATTATCGCCTGCTCCGTGCCTCGGAGAGCACGTTAAGCCGTCGGTCCCAGCTGCCATGAACATCTATGGTAGTCGTTATTGGGAGAGTGTCGACACAAAAGATCTCACTGGGTCAAATTGTCGCAGGTCTGCACTGACTGGCCTCCACATAAGATATGTGCTAAAATAGTTTGTTATTATAAAGGGTATTCGAGTTTTATCTTTTAAAAGACAACTCTCGCACTAGGAATTCATCCTGTGCCGCGAGGATCTTTACAAATATTCAAACAGCGGACACAAGTAACCCCCAGACTCGGAACATCTATTCAAAATTCATGCAAATTTTTGTCCCGGGTGGGGATCAAAACTGCAACACTTGGCTCAGTGGCAATGCCGAATTCTACGCTAATTGTGTAGCAGTAGACCAATAAATTATAGCTTTGCAACTCAATAGTAAAAAATAGTGGAAACTAATGCCACCCATTGCGCTATTGATTTTAAGTTTAGTTATATTATGGCGTAAACAGAACTGTCTTAGAATTATACCAGACATAATGAAAAATCTAAATTGTCTGGCCACCGGTGTTTCGCCACGGTTTAAAAGGTTAATGTAAACCAGATTAATACAAAAACACAAAGTAAAAAGATGGTGTTAGACATTCTCTTCAGACTACTTTCTGGTTTTGCATCGTTTCATTAGCATGTACAAATTATATTTCATAAAATCATGGACACATGTTTACAATGAACTGTGTTATCGTCATTACTTTTCACGTATGATAGTTGACACAGCTGACTCTATATTTATACGACACAAACAATGTTGTCACCACTTCTACAAACTAATTAATAATTTTGCATTTTTTGTTACGGTCTCATTTTATATTTGAGAGTACGGGTACCGTATTAGTTTAATTAAGTGGTAACCTCGGTACTGCCAGTGCGCTAAATGTTTGGGCTTAAACCCTATATAAATTAAAAATGCCGTTGTCCGCAAATAGTGGTGCCGAGTTCTAACAGATCTTTGGGCAATGTTTCAATATTCCCACTGATTATCTCAAATATAGAATAAAAGATATCAGCCCTGTCTAAAAACTGTCCTATTGCTGGACATGGGCCTCTTCTTACGATCAGAATATGTTAGATTCTCCTATTAATAATAAAAGTATGTTTATGGAGATTTTTTATCCTATATTACGATATGTTTTAATTTCTTTACTTCACATTAGTCTGACCACCGAACTATATAGACAGAAGCTGTTACTATATATCATATTTAAGCTATCCTAACTATACTACCGAACAGCAATAGCCTAACGGGAGACCGTTGGACTGCCACGCATAGGTCTTGAATCCTATCCCGAGGCGCGCATCTCTGACTTTTCGAAGTTATGTGCGTATTAAATAGTTAATTATTGAAAGGTTAGGCAAGCATCCTGAGAAATAAAGTCTGAGAGATTTTCTTAATGTTTTTGAAGATATGTGAAGTCTACCAACCCGCAATGGGCCAGCATGGCCGACTATGGCCTAACCCTACTCACACTTAGAAGAGGCCCGTGCCCAGCAGTGGGCCCGCTTAATACAGGGCTAATATATTATTATAGCTATACTACTATATTGTAGCCATTAAGTCGTAACTAGTATACTAACAGGAAGAGGTTCTATTGATCAAAGGCGATAATATTATAGCAATCAGAATAGTATCGATACATCAAAGATGTTATCTATCAATACTCAGATAAGAGTACCTACCATAATAATATATTATTAGGTCGATGCTATTATGCAAATCCTTCATTAATTTAGTGCTTTGAGTTAACACAAATTCGCTTGTTAGTCCAGCGAAATACTATATTTCAGAGTTTGTCAAAGGTTTCAAAATCGAACACTCATTTAAATTATAATTTTGCGTTAACAATAAGGTAGAAAATAAACTACGAAAATGTACTAGATTTCGTTTTGACATGTAGTTTACGCAGATTTAAAGACACATACCAAAAAAAAAATTATCAGTAAAGTGATTCCGAACCGAGATATTGTAGTGTGAACGCACAGTTGTTCTTTTTCGGTTTAGTATTAAATTCGTATTCGAAAAATACAGGATTGTCAAAAACATACTTAAGATCGAGGAACGTAACCTTATCCAAGAAATATACACCCAACCTTCTCAATGAGTGATGAAATATTGTATATAAATACAAAAAATAAAGTAACTTTAATACTTTTATCTAGACATGCTCATATCTAGCATAATCGTCATCCGGTTAATTTCGCTTCTCATTATAAGGATCCGGGTTCAAATCTTGGGTATAAATGGAAATTTGTAAAAATATACGCAGTTATACGCAGCAGTAAGTAAAACGATGAAACTTTATTATACTATGATATAACCAGTAGTAGTACTACACAATAAATAAAGTATATAATAATATTATTATGCGACTACTATAGACTTTATTTAAAGTACAGTAGAAAGTAAAATAACAATAGTATGGACGTGGATAGTGGTACCTACTTAAAACTTTTTAATGGACAGGATTAAAATATAACTGATAAACTAATTTATATTCATGATAAGTTTTTATTGTAAAATACATAATATATAGTGCTCGTCCACGTGACAAAAACATTATTTGTTTATTTTTATATATGTGCGCATCTGCAATATAAACTAACTATATATTTTTCGTTCTGGTGCCGAATTTCTTTATGCTAAAATTAACCGCGTGGACTACATGCGCGAGCTATTCATGCGGACTACATGAGTAAGCTACGAGTATGTGCGTGGATTACATGCACAAGCTATTTAAGCGGGAAGAAAACGCTAGTTAATAATTCGAGTTACTTGTTTATACGATGCATGCGATTCATGTTAGTAATTTAGCTTATCCACGCTACCCATGCTATATAAAAGAGTCATAAGAATAACATACTAATCTAATACTTAGTCTAATACTTGTAACTTCGTTTACGTATTTTTTTTTATGAATATTGGTATTGATATAAGATTTCTCCCTATACTTGAGGTGCTTAATAACATTCTCAAAATATATTTTAGAAGGAAAATTGAATAAATATTCGATTTAATAGATAATATAAACATACTTAGACAAAAGATGAAATTTAAAAAACATTAATGACTTCTTCCAAATTAGTTTATTTTTATGTGAAAACCTCAAGATATTCAGCTGTAATAAGTAATAACTATTTATAGTAGGAAGTACAGTTGTATTGGTTTACGAGTTGTTTGTTTGATTTTAGTAGGTAGCGTTTTTTTATTTAAACGAAGTAGTTGTATACTTGAGTAAGATGTTTATTCTAGTTATTTGCGTCAGCAATGGCGGCATTTAGCTGAGCTGTGATATTTACTTTAGCTAGAAGTGTGAAGTAACTAACTACTTAAACAATCATTAATAGTACATCGAGTTAATAATCTAAAATTAATGTAGAAAGGAAATACCTACATATATGTATGTGTGTATGACATTTTCGCGACGTATCTGCCCAAAGATGTTCGGCATCTAGCTCAAAAAAATCGGGTTTCTCTAAAAGGGTTAACCAAAGGTTGAGTAAGGTGGTTTTAAAACTTTAAAAACATATTAATTAAGCTAGCTATATTTAGCTAATTCTATCCATAGTCATTGCATAAATGCTTAAATCTATTACAAAGTACGGTTTCCAACATAATTATATTTGACTACTACAGAAACATTCCATTGTCTGCAGTCGCAATTGTAACCAATAAATCCATGAACAGAGTCTTTAATCTTTTATATGCTGTAATGTCTACGACAAGCCTTTTGCGGTACTTTTATGAGGCGAATTTTTTTACTACGATTGTTTCATCTTTCGTAACCTACCATTGTATACATAACAGATGCTACTACATGAGTTTATTTTCTCCGCTCAGTGTTCCTAATTCCCCAGCGGTATGTCCTGGGCATCATGGGCCTGTTGGCTGTGTGCAACGCGTACACAATGCGCGTATGTCTCAACCTTGCCGTCACACAGATGGTCAACAATACGAAGAACGAAGAATCACATTATGACCCTAATGCCTGTCCAGAAGAGAGTGAATTAATCATAAATGGAACTGTCACTACCAGACCGGTAAGTTTTATTTTAGTCTTGTATTTTAATGTTATATGCTAACATCACGCGATAATCAAATTCCACAGATAACTGCATATAATAGAAAAGTAATACCTAGACACTGATGATAGAGACTAGAGACATGCTCAAGTTGAAGCACTTGCATGGGTTGTAATCATTGTTTAATGTTTATAATAACATTCACTAGAGCCACTCACGCAAGTTGTTCATGCATGTATTCGCGTGGTAGCTTAAGTATGAATACTGCGCCATACTTGCGTTGTTTACAAACAACTTGAAAGTCAAAGCAAGTATTTGTTAGCAAAATTGTTAGCAAATCTCAATTGAGGAAAATGATGAAGTCGAATGTAGGTAATTATAATTATGTAGGTTATCAAACTGCACATATACGTTACACTTACATTAGCGAAGGCAATACTGAGAACGAAGTACAGCCTATTACTTCAGAGTTGATATCTTAATATAAGACAATAAAGGACTTATAGATCTGATAAATCTCTTTAATCCTCCACGTCTTTTGACAGTTATCACTTATCATATACTTGAGAAGTCTTATCATCGATAATGTACAGTGTACCTACTGTTGAGAAATCTGAGTCAGTGAAGCATATCAAAGCACGACACGTGTTTCAATACTAACGTACTTGACATAGAATAATCTAAGATGAAATCAAAGAAATAGGCACCACAAAATATTTGTGTATTAGTGGAATATTTCCGATTAACGTAATATGGAATGCAAGCCGTTAATATCCAACCAATGCTAATTTAATTAAAGAATTAGACACGATAATTCTAAGACTTCGCGAAACAACTAGATTTATGCTATTGCAAGTGCATGTCCCGACGATATCCAGTAATGTTTGCTGTATAAACATTGTCAGTGTCATATGTTTGTTAGTTTGTATTTCGATTGATTCATCGATATTTTCTAGAATTGGTGGTGATTGCCAATCATTTGTAGTTATTTGATAATATTTTAGGTTAGTTATTGTAGTTAATATTTTTTATTGACTCACATTAACTATTTTGGCGTGTATACCTTTAGCCTTTACCGTTGGTCATGGTCTACCTATTTTGTCCCCCAATTTAGAGATAATATTCTGCTACTTGGTTTTCTATACATTCGTTTATTAACGAATATTTGCTAAAACCATAGTGACGAAATTTATAAATTATTGACAATATTTTTCTGTTTAATTTAATATTTATGCCAATTATTAATAACATACGAGTTATTTTAATTTCTTATTATAAAAAGTATATGCAGAAACTTAATAATGAAGGTTGATTACCATATACCGTAATGTGTTTACTTATTAACTCGCCTTTATATTGCGGTAGTAACCGACTGCCACGCCTGAGGTCGTGGGTTCGATTCCCACACGAGTCAAACATTTGTGTGCATGAACATGGATTTTTGTGTTTCTATGTATAATATGTATATATTTACAAAAAATAAGTATAAATTATGTATGTTTATCCATTGTCTAGTACCCATAGTACAAGCTCTGCTTAATTTGGTCTAGATGGTGTTGTGTGTATGTGATAGAATATTATTATATTATAATAATATATCATATTAAAATATAATTAACATTTCTGATAGCTGAGTTCAATCCTCAACTACTCAAACGATTTTTACGTTAAAAGCTACTAAATCTTCACAAACCATAAATTATCTAGTATCATCGAGAATTTATTTGGGTCAGTGTAATAAAATGATAGTATCTTTTCAGTACGCGATATTCGACTGGTCAGAGTCCACTCAAGGGTTGATACTCAGCGCGTTTTACTATGGATACGCCATAACGCACGTCCCAGGAGGATATTTAGCGGAAAGATACGGCGGGAAATGGACCCTCGGTATTGGACTTCTAAGTACAGCTATATTCACGCTGCTAACACCTGTGGTAGTAAAAGCTGGGGGAGCCACCTGGCTGTTTATACTACGAGTTTTACAAGGAATGGGTGAAGTGAGTACACACAAGATAATACTAAAATCAAAATATATGTGTTTTGTTTATCCTTCAGGTGGCGAAGAATCAACGTTGTTTTTGTGTCTTCGTTATCTATACAAATAAATAAAATTTAAGTGTCTGATTGTAATGTTAAAATAACAGCTTTTTATCTAATGCATATGAAAGTATATAAGATACCTATACGAAAACATCTATTTTTAAAATTGTTGTCTGTCTGTCTGTTTGTTCCGGCTAATCTCCGAAACGGCTGAACCGATTTTGACGGGACTTTCACTGGCAGATAGCTGATGTTATAAGGAGTAACATAGGCTACTTTGATTTTAGAAAAAGAATAGGGTTCCGCGGAGACAAACACTTTTTAGTTAAAATCTACGCGGACGAAGTCGCAGGTAACAGCTAGTTGGAAATATAAAAAGGAAGCGATGTAAGGTATATTTAGTTCCGTAACTACATCGTAATTGATTTTAACTTTATTTTGGTTTCATCGCTGATTAAAAGGTGATTAAAAGGTGTCTTTATAACAGAATAAATGGTAACGTAAAAAAAAACAAACTGTGTCAAATTTTATAACTAAAGAATTTAATACAATGAATAATATAAAAGGAAATAATGTACATATATTTCTTTGTGTTAAATGTAACTATGTATATATAAACTACACTCTTAATAAACAATAAAGTCTAAGCTGCAGTTTAGACATGAAAACGTAACAAATAAATATACATACTTATACATTTATAATGCCCATAGATATGGATGCACAACGTGTGAAGTAACATATGGTCGCATCATTTTAGTCTTATAAAAGAAAATCAATAAAATAACATACATATCCTGTACTTTAAAGTGGCTATGTTAGTTTCGTTTTACAACATTTACCTTTGCCACTTATAACTTTAGATTACTGTGTGAAAACAACCGGTTTAATCTTATTGTTTGCAAATGACGGAATTAGGCGAAATAATGTGGCCAAGGAGGTACAGAAAAAACATCTCATGTTTTGTACTTATTTTAATTAAACAAAAATGTAAACAATGGGTACTAATGACGTCACTTAATACATTGTATTACTATGAAAGATGTAATTTACATTCACTATGACTGCCCAGGAAAATGCTAATAATGGACAATATATTATTTTGATGGATAAGCTGTCGGATGTTCAATAAAATTATTTAGAAACTGAATAACGTTGGATGCTTGCGTCTTCATAATGTGAATTAAAACAACAGGAAAATCGGTGATAAAATTATACAAGGAAAATGTATCAGCTATAATTAGGACTCAAGTCTACCTGACTGGTATCGTGCCACACACAAGTGCATTCTCTTTACCCTCACTGTCTTAGTCCGATGGGACGACAATGTGACGTGGCTAGAGCGATCAGACGCAGGATTAATGTACGTAGTTCTTAAGGCACGGCAATGGAACACCGCCAACTGAATAATTGCAGGCGCTACTGAGATATAACTTGTAGCTTTTTGACGCGATCCGGGTTTAAAAACGGGGTTCATGATCTGAAGCCAGTGAACTAATAAAGAAGATAAGATCATACTGTGTGTGTAGAATGTGGTTATACAGTTAGTACTTAGACAGTATGAGATTGATAGCTATGATCTCGAGTTCGTATGATGTGTACAAGGCAGTCATCGTTTGTGAAATTAATCAGGAAAACGCGTAGTGGTTTAAGGGGTCGCCTCGCCACTGCTACTGTGCCGAGTGTTGTGGGTTCGAATCCCACACGGGACAAAAATTTGCGTGATCAACAAATGGTTGTTCAGAGTCTGGATGTTCTTTGTGTCCGTTGTTTGAATGTTTGTAAAGTCCCCGCGACACAAGGATTACTCCTAGTGCGGGAGTTGTTTTTTAAAAATATAGAAATACAGAAAAATATAACAAAATAATTTATTAATATTTTTTTAAATTGATAAGTAACAAATCCGTGGGTTTCGTGCAAGTGCAGCCGCAGCCTTGTTACAATCGTGGTGGCCTTAAGGGACTCCTCTCACAAACAATTCAAGGTGCATTGCATTTCTCGAATAATTAGTTTCAGAATTCCTATTGAAAAGTGATTGGTAGTGTCGATATTGTATATATTTCATTGTTTTGTTTCTTTATATTTGAACATAATACACACTTGTTATTCAGAGGTAAATGACTTGAACCTTTTGACGGTTTTGTTAAAACATAGGCAACCAAAACAAAAGGGCAACCGGTAAAAGTACGTTATACGGGTGAATGACACGTTTGTTACCGTACACTAGAGCTACCAATATTGCTTTTAAGAGTTTCATTTTACCAAAGCTGGAGACGTCCAAACGTATTAAGAAGATATGCCGATGTGTATTTGTTGGTTTATCATAACAATAATAATTTAGTACAGCCGAGAGATATAGGCTACATTTATCTTAAGAAGTGAAAGAGCAAAGCCGTAAATAAAAGAGTTAAAGGCTTAAGTAGTCATCTCGCCACTGCCCGCGTCGAGTGTTATGGGTTCGATCCCCACACCGTTCAATGTTTATAAAGCCCCCAGCGACACAAGAATTATTTCTTGTGCGGGAGTGACCTTTAAGAAAACAGAAAACCTGGTATTCGATACTTTTAAGATATCCCTATACGCTTACACATATATCACACGTTGTACTACTCGTAGGCAGAGTGTATTAGTTCGATAGGACTCCTGAAAGGTATAGAAAGAGTTTGGCATCTTTACTGCTGCCATCCAACCTTTTAAGGCTTCCGTCATCATACAACAGTCCCTAATAAATTTGTCATGTTCGTACATCCGTAAGAAGAAAATATATTTTTCTCTAGTCCAGTTGAATAGGTATTTGAAATTATGAGATTTATAATAATTGCAAAACTGTTCACGACAATCCAGACATAATTATTGTTAAAACGCAATAATTTTATATTGAACTAGATGTGCCCGCGGTTTCACCCGCATTTATGATTACTGCGCCGCCCCCGTGGGTCGTAGCGTGATATTATATAGAAGATTATATCTTCCTCGATAAATAAGCTTTCCAACAAAGAAATAATTTTTCAATTTGAACCGGTAGTTCCTGAGATTAGCGCGTTCAAACAAACAAACAATCTCTTCAGCTTTATAATATTAGTATAGATTGAATTGAACTAGCAAAAATAAGGTGTATTTTAATATTTGTCGATATAATTATGTACTTTTATTGTAAAAACAGATGACATGGGTATTTATGTGCGTGACTCAGTGCGTACTTAAGTTACTTGTCAAGTGTAAAACGACCGCAATTTTGCGTGGAAAAATATTGATTGTTTGCACGAATGGCGTAGAGGTTCGAATGGGCATCTCGCCACTGCGCTTTGTGTTGTTGTAAGATTCTTTGGAGAACATAGTTCTTTGCGATTCTTGCAACTTCTAGTGCCTTGATTTCTCAACAGACTTATTCATAATGATGTCTATTAATTAAGGAGGCGATCATTAACAGAAACACTATATTGAGCGCCTCGTTTTTTTCTCCATAAGTTTGCCCGCGATTGATTACAATTCCCAGTTCGAGGAAACTGTTACCAGGTTTTTCTGCTATGAAATGTGCTCGGGAGCTGCCTCGCTTCCTATTACATATGTGTAATCTAAAACATAGCTGGTAAAATGTGGCTGTAACATACTCCTGTCTATCCTTTCAGGGATGAATAGGCGTGAATCTATATGTATATGGAAATAATCCGTTTGATACTATTAGGGGATGAACTTCTATATTCTTAATAAGCATCAATAAAAAAATATATATATTTTGGAATTTGTTCGATGTTTAAATATATTTTACCTTTTTTATTTCAGGGGCCTACAATGCCTGCTCTGATGATCGTGCTAGCTCGTTGGGTCCCGCCACACGAACGATCAAGGCAAGGAGCTTTAGTGTTCGGTGGAGCTCAGATCGGCAACATCTTCGGATCCTTCATGTCTGGCTTCTTAATGGCCGGTGGTGGCGATTGGGCGAATGTGTTTTACTTCTTTGGATGCTTCGGCATACTCTGGTTCTTAGCCTGGGTAAGTAATGAGCCACATATTTAAGTTAAAAAATAGTTTAACATAAAATTAGTATGGCCGCACACTTTGCACACTATTGACCGCGACTGAAAGCTGTCAGGAATGGTTAAATCAATGATATCGTATATCGGCTGGTTCCCAAAACCAAAAGGCATTTTTGTTTTAAATTTTTATAGGTATATTTTTGCGATGGAAAACGTTTAATATTTTGCTACTTTTAATGATATATTATAATCATTATTCGATTTTTTGTCTTTTCAGATATAAAATTTCACAGAAGCAAGACATCTATCTAATGTAAAGATTTTTTAATAATATGACACTTATTTATCAATGAAAGGTTGTGCTTCAAATTACCTTACTATATTACTTGGTTCAACTACATTACAGACAAATTTATTAAATCATAGATACGTATATCGATAATGTTATCCATAAGTTATAATTTTAAAAGTATAGTTAACTTTACTTATTGAGAATAAAACTAGACACGCACCAAAGTTGTAATCAATAAACGGGAATTAAGGCCACGTAATAAAATTTTAGTACATTACTAACTTTACGTGTTAGCCGCACATTTACATAATTACCGTAGGACTAGTTTTAGAATTAAACAGAGTGAAGGTGATCGGCTGTTCTTTCAAAATAGTTACAACTAATTACGTTTAACTACTGACATTAATTTGACGTGATAAAAGGCAAAAAAAAATTTCGCTTATGCTTACCTATTCTTTTCATTAATAACATTTTTAAAGCAAAATTCTGAAACTTTTCATATTTATATAATATATAGGTATAGCTTTTAAGCCTCCGTTATCGATTAAGTCGGTGCTGCCGGCTTTACATAATAAATGCGTTAACGCATGTCTTAAATTAAAAGAAATATCTAATTTAAGTTTATCCTTAGTGTAAACGATTTTCGATTATAAATCAATATTAATGTCTTACTTACGGATAGCATAGTGGTTTAAGTGGGTGCCACTGACAAAACGCCGAGTATTGTAAGTTCGAATACCACACGGGACAAAAAATTCTGTGATTCACAAATGATTGTTCCGAATGTGAGTAATCTTTCTGTCCGTTGTTTGAATGTTTGTAAAATCCTCCGCGACACGTACTCGTAGTGCGGGAGATGTCTTTTGAAATAAATAATATATAATATTATTGTTTAATTCCAGAGTATTTTGTGCTACAGTACACCGAACACACATCCATACATTTCTGAGGAAGAACTCAAATACTTGAATGAGACCGTCACCAGTGCTGAGAACAAAAGCATCAGAGACCCCGTACCTTGGAAAGCGATTGTCAGATCTGTGCCTGTTTGGGCACTGCTGTTTGCTGCCGTAAGTAATCTTTAAAGAAAAATTATTTACCTTTATCCGCTCGAATACGGAACGCTATCTAACGAGATTTGACGTAATTAAGCATACTTTATTACGTCAAATTTCGTAAGATGGCGTCATACAAATCTCATAAGATTTGTATTAGGATAGTAAGTTGATGTAAGCAATTTAGGTGTCTTTGGTTCAGTAGTATAAATGTGGTACAGCAACAGTGATTTTCAGGTATCAAATTAAACTCATAGTATAGACAATAGTAAAAACCTAATCAAGCTTTGATAAAAAGCTTTATAGTGGCCATTAAGTGTAGACTTTTTATTTTTTTATTTGGAATAACAAACAGTTACACATTATGTCCTTATTTCTAATACATTTTAAATAAAGTTTGATTAAATGTGCAACCCACACCGTTATTCACAGCTTACATAATTATAAATATATGACAATTTTGCAAAAATCAAACAAATTACGAAGTAAAATTTTGAATTTTACACAATGACTTGAAGTCGGTAGACTGCAAAAGTCATAGGCTCGCCTTCTATTACATTGAATCTAGACATACTTTGTGAATGCAGGTATAGGAATCACATCTAGCTAATCTCTTGAGGATGTAATGTATGAAGGCTACTTTTAAAAGCAACACTTCTATTACGCAGTATATAGACTTAACTGGCAAAATGCAGGTATAGCAATCACATCCTTTCAGTGATGTTACGTATGGAAGCTACTTCTAAAAACTTTTATTTAGTTTCGCCAGTCACGGTGTTTGGTTCGTAAACAAATCTGATGGATTAAATTTGACACACTTCTCGTAGTTAATTTATTTTGAAATTTTGTTTATGTGTATAATTTGATTATCAATACACTATAAAAAAGTCACAATACTAAAAATTTAATATATTTTGCCCTTTAATTTCTCTTTGTTTCTATTTATTTAAGTTCAGTATCTGTGTATTCACGTAATGTTCCGTGCCATCATTTGTTTAAAGTGTGCCTTTTCGGCGCCTGACTTCATTAGGCGAGGATATTGTGTGCACCAAAATTAATCAAGTTTAACGTAAAACATTTTGTACACAAATACTTACCTCAAAATTTCGTTTAAAACAACTGGAAATATTCAATATATTCTCCACTGAAAATATTCAACTCATTTTATATAGTACTTACTTAAGTTATGGTTTTTCTGTATAGTTATACTTTTTTATAATGGATTCTTTGTGAACTAATGTAAATAAGACTGTACTGTAGGTTATATTGTACAGCGATATAATATATTGTTGAGTCAGGAACCACATTTTAACTTGAAATATCACCTGGTTTCGAAATGTGTCCTTTGGGTACCATTGCGGTCTACTTTGGTAGTATTGCTTGGACAGGGACACATTTACTTGAGACTATGTAATGGAATACGACATATCGCGGGTAGTAGAAGTAATTAAATTAGAAATATTTGTATTTTTGATTTTAATACACGATACAGTAAGTTAAAGTTCACTACATTTAGATATTATTTTTAACTTTTATCTTTTCTGCGACATTTCGGTTGGTTTTTAGCAATCACAATAGTATCAATATATAAAGTAAATTGCATAATTATGTAATTTAAATCAAATAAAACTAAACGAAAATAGCTTTACTTGTTATTTCAAAAGAATATCTTATCTTATCTTATGTGGGGGCCAGTCAGTGCAGAATGGTGACACTTCGACCCAGTGGGATCTTTTGTGTCGACACTCTCCTAATAACGACTGCCATAGATGTTCATGGCAGCCGGGACCAACGGCTTAACGTGCTCTCTGAGGCACGGAGCTGGCGATAATTGTCAATCAATACGCACATAATTTCGAAAAGTCATATAACTTCCGAAAGTCAGAGGTGCGCGACGTGGGTTTGAACCCGAGACCCTCTGCATTGCAGTCTGTTCGTCTCCCCATTGAGCTATTGCTGCAAAAGAATATAGATCGACTTATATTATTCAACAATTACGAAAGTCATAGAGGCTAAGAATGTGATTTGATTCGTACTTGGCTTGGCCATAAAATGTCTCGAGGAAACGGATAACTGAAGTCAACGTAAAGTTTCAGTATTTTTACAATTTATGCAGGTATTAGGAAATAAACAAAATTTTAGAAAAGGTATTTAAACAAGGTTAACATACATTACACAGAATAGAAAAATAAAACATTTGCTTTATATGCAACTTTGTGGTTAACAGTATCATAAAGATATGCTTTTTGATGTTTAATGCATTCAAAACTTTTGGTGATCAGGGTTTTGTTAAATGTTAAAAACTAATAATTAATATTGACTAACTTTTGAATTAGATTACATGCCAACTATGAGATCAAGTAATTTTAAACGTTACGAAATCCAAGAAAAACACAAGCCTCACCATAATTCTCGTTTCAATGTTATAAAAGTTTACAAACATTTTATGCTAGTTATTGATAAAGGAATTTATTTAATTAATGTCGGTATGCCGATAGTTATGTTAATCGGCGATTAGTCAAACCGATTTGCATATTAAACTATACCTACTGACTTACAACAATAATTGGAAGATTATGTAATAGCATTTCTGCAACTGCAATGAATGAGCAATTATCGCTATTAAACACTTTCAAAACGCAGTACAATGTAAAGGCTGTTATGTGATGTAATCCATTTAATCATCGTGTATTATCATTGTTTACTGTTACCAATATTATTATTGATCACAGACACTTATAGAACCAAGCAATTTCACGTTTCAAACTAATTGTATAGTTAGTGTTTGCGTAAGCTATTCATGTGATTTCTAAAGAGGTAATATGAATCGTTCTAGTTTATAATAAAATAGAGCCACTTAGTCTGTATAATTTCTAAGAGGATAGATTCACTATATCCACATTTTTCGTATAGGTGCAATGGAAGGATTTTTTGCTATCCGAACACAAAAATGCCTGATTGAAAAACCTTTACCCATTCGTTTCACACGAAGCCAGAGCCGATACTCTAATATTGCTAGCAATGCATTTTTCACATTTATATCAATCTATCAACGAGGTAACATTTCCAAATTAAAACACATAGCTTGAGATAAGCGATGAAACGACCTCAATAATAAACGAATACAAAACATTTCGAAGAAGTAATGTTATTATTTTAGAAGATGTTATTTTTATTTTTTTAGGACTAAAGCAAGCAATGACTAATGCCGAAAAATATTGTCGCTATTTCCAGGTTGGCCACGATTGGGGCTACTACACGATGGTGACGGATCTTCCTAAGTACATGACGGATGTGCTGAAATTCAACATCGCAGCCACTGGAACATTAACTGCGATACCGTACCTCGCTATGTGGATTAGCTCGTTTATCTTCGGATGGGTGTGCGACGTGTGTGTCAAAAGGAAATGGCATAGCATCAGAACAGGCAGAATTATTCATACGACTATAGGTATGTTTACCTTTTTTCTTTGCCTTGAATGTTTGCTCCCACAACTGACTAAATAATGTATTAGCGTAGCAAAGAAAAGCTTTCATGTTTGATATTTTTGTACTGTTGTGAAACAACTGTTAGACGTAATGTTTATATGTTATCTAAGTATTATAAGCATGGAATATGGAAAGAAATATAAACTGTAAATTTCATAACTTTTAAAATTATCCACTTTCTTCAAGTAATAATAATAAACTTCTGTCAAGTGAATATATTCTATAAACAAACTCACCAGCTTCATGCTCTGAAGCAAAATTATTTAGGAAACTATACAAGAGTAAGGTCGTTCCCTTATTCTAATAAAGTATCACTTACTTTGTCTTTAATAACATAAAACCACACATTTATAAGAACTCTGTTTCGGTAGCGTTGTAGTTTTATCATAGACTAGCTGTGCCCGCGGTTTCACCCGCGTTTATGATTACTGCACCGCCCCCGTGGGTCGTAGCGTGGTGTTATATATCCTATAGTCTTTCTCAATAAATAGGTTATCCAACAGTAAAATATTTTTTTAATTCGAACCATTAGTTCCTGAGATTAGCACGTTCAACGAAACAAACAAACTCTTCAGCTTTATATATATTAGTATAGATATAATACATATCTTGATCAGACCAAACAATAAATAATAAGCCAAAACACGAAACAAAAATGACTTTTACGTGTTCGTACAAGATTGTTCATAAGACTTCCACCACGTTTCATATATTATATCGTTGTTATATTTGTTCCAGCTGCCACCGGTCCTGCAATATGTATTATATTGGCATCGTATGCGGGCTGCGATCGACTTGCCGCCGTAGCTTATTTTATCGCTTCTATGGCTCTCATGGGAGGTTTCTACAGTGGAATGAAGGTAATGATGCAATTACTTATACGCCGTTTTCATTGCATTACAACGCAATTTGTTATATTTAGGAGGGCCATGTTTTCGGTCGTAGTATGGAAATTATGTTTTAATATACCTATGCCAGATTAGAAGATATCAGGAATTAATTAAAATTAAAAACTATAATATGTACGCCTCAATTTACAATTATTTTCAAATATCATTTGACATCAAACTTATTATTTTTATCTACAACCTAAAGGACAATTTTATTCTCGCATTACAAAACTTTCCTAAAAATGTTTCAATTTAGTCCCCAGAGCATAAATATCACGAATGGTATTCTCCTAATTTAAAATAAATTTTAAATGTCAACTAAAATTGCACTTCAGTTCACGTTGACGTCTATTAGATTAGATGAGAACTTAATTTTTGAATTGTTTTTTATTACGAGAATTATTTGCCTTCAGATTTATGTTAGTACCATGGTATTTTAAGTATTACATTATAGGTAGGTATACGGATTATTAGGAAGACGAGTATTTTCGTACGAACTTTCAATTGGTTGAAAGTTGAAAATCCTAACAAAATACTAGTTAAGTTAAAGCAGCGGTAGCCCAAGGGATAAGGTATTGGAATTGCGATCGTGAGGTCGCTGATTTCAACCCCACCCATTGCACTACTGATGTGAATCCACTCCTAACACAAGCATTTTAGCTTAGCTGGAAGGGTTAACAAGAATCCTAGAAATTTGAAAACCAAATTGCTAGTAATTTTTATAAAGAAAAAATAAAATGAAAAGAATGAAGTTGATTTAATTTGCTCAATATTGTAATTGATGGTCGTTAATAATTACAAACTGAAGCAATCCTATTTTGTTTGTCCGATCTCATTGGAATTCCCCGAAAGTCATTAAGACCACGGCGCGACAATTAAATCAGGGCAAATAATTCTCGAAGATGTATATCTACCAATTAAATTATTCCGGTTAGAAATTCTGATGATTGGCATACAAACTAACTAGACTTGGCTGTACTTTATCACTTCTGAAGTGAAATGTGGCCGGAATTTTAATGACAAGTCTTTTATTAGGTCACGTAACGAATTGTGTACCTTTGATCTTTTCCACTGACTTCAAGTGAACAAGGAGAATTTATCCTTATTGTAAATGAACTGCAGTAAAATACTCGTCTCTCGAATACCACGCAGTCACGTAATCTCTGTTTTATGAAGTATGGAGTTGGAGCATTTTGTTATACAAAACGTGCTTCCGCACTGATCTGGGTTTAAAATATACAATATATTGCAAAGTAACAAAATTGATATATGTATAAAAATAGATTTCGTTTTCATTTGCTGCTGTATCTCTTTTGAGCTTTGGAAGCACAACTTTATTAACAATAATTGACTGTGTCCGTAAAATATCTAATTATGAAATGACAAGTTATAAAATGATTGATGAATTTTGAATTGATGAGCTTTAAATTTCTTCTGAACATTATTTATCTGGTATTATAGGATTATTAAATGGTGGATAGAAGAACTTCCACGCATTCAAATGCTGACAGCATTGTGAATATTTGCTTAAATGTGTTTACGTATGTAATATAATGTTATAGATAGGGTACATTGTGTCAACAGTAACATTTTAAATTTATAGTCTACTAACTACTCAACTAACTAGCCTTAAAATATTAAAACAGCAATATTTACTTATCCTTACTAATATTATAAATTCGAAAGTAACTCTGTCTGTTTGTTACCTGTTCACGGCTAAACCACTTAACCAATTTAGATGAAATTTGGCACATATATAGTTTAAAACCTGGGGAAGGACATAGACTACTTTTTATTGATGTAGGTATCACGCGGGCGGAGCCGCGCGCAAAATCTAGTCAGCCATAAATAAAGATCGCCAATAGTATTCTTCTTAGTTAAATAAAAGTCGAACATTAACAATTAATATTGCATTTCAGTTCATATTTGACGCATATCATATTAGATCGATACTCTGTTTTGGACAGATTTTATTACGCAATCCTCTCCAGCAATTATCTAAAATTTGGTGTTCTGCCCCACAACTGCATAACAGATTAAACAGAGCTTGTAGCAGGCAGTTATTTAAGTTTTAGTAAGGGTTTGTCCCACCACTCCAAATAGCATTTATCTATAAGACAAAAGTCTCACATCTCTCTTCTTTAACCTAACAAGAGTGAGACTGCATGCGATTTATCTTTCGTGTAACTTTTACTTGTTAGTTGTGGGACTGGCCATAAGTATTCTCAAATGTTTTAGCTTTATTTTATTCCTAGCAAGTTTGTTTATGACTATTATGTAAAGAGACTACTTCACGAACACCATTTGGCAACAATACAAATAACGTAATTGTGTCCTCAGGTAAACGCGTTGGACTTGGCACCGAACTACGCTGGCTCCTTGACTGCGATGATCAACGGCACCTCAACATTGTCTGGCATCATCACGCCTTATTTAATCGGGCTTTTAACTCCTGATGTAAGTATCTTTTTTTATTGTCCTGGATGGAAGTCTATTCAGCTAATGATAATGAGTTATGGTACCAAAATTGTTAAAATATTACATGACGCGAGGTGTCAACAAAGTAATAGAGTATCGCGTCGCGTTGGAAGTTCATGGGTTGATTCTGGACATCATAACTAATATTATAAATGCGAATGTGAGTGTATTTATTTGTATGTTACACTTACATGCCTTAACTACCTAACCGGTCATGATAAAATGGGTGCCTTTCATCCAGAAAAAGTACTGTTACTAACCTAACCTACATTTAAGCGAGCTAAGCCGCGGGAAAAGTTTAGTAGGAAATAATGAACTCGTGTGTTTCGCCTCACATTTCATAAGTTTGTAGCTGGCTTAACAGATTCTTTTTTCTGGACTTGAGCAATGTCAAATGTAAGTAAGACAACCGGCTAAGCCGTCAATTGTATTTTATAAGAGCAACTGAACTATTTTATTTCATAGGTGAGTAATTTACGTACGGGTCAAAAGATAGAACGGTGACTCTATATTAAAATGATATCATGCCACATAAGTACGGAACGATTGTGGCCGAAGTTATAATATTTGAGAATAAAACAATACACTGCGATATAATAGGAGCAGTGATAAATTGTTTTACCGAAATATATTGTGTCAGTGATGTATTGTGCGAACGTAATTACAGCCTATTGTTATAAGCATTAAGTAGAAATTATGTAACATTATAATAATCAAAGTACGGTATTATTCATTTTGTTAGATATCGATTTTATTCGCTAACAATTATTGTGCAGTGTACAGTTCATGGTATTTAGTTCTGAGGATTTCCTCAAGGTAGTCTTTTGCCAATGCGTTTGTTTTGGTTACTCCCTGATGGCATTCAGATATTTCCAATCATGCGAAGTAACGTTCTCGATCGCATTGCTAAAACCTTTATGTCAAGATGGTTGAACATTTACTACAAATTACCTCCCGCGTGCGTCATACTATAGACTAATAATAAACATTGTGCTATGAATAGTCAGAACCTATCTAAACACGAATCGTATATTATTCAATACCTAATATGTTGTTATATTCAATGAATAAAAAACATTTTTATATTAAAATAACCTCAACATTTCCTCTTAATCAAAACATAATAGTCCGACGTCCAAATTGTATTACATAGTTGTTTCAAATCAAACAATTTAGATACAAATACATAATAACCATAATAATTATTTATTTATTTACCAAAAAAATTTACAATTACTCTTACAAATAATATTGGTGAAAACTTCCTAACTATTCCTAGTCCTAACTAATTTTATAAATGCGAAAATAAGTTTGTTTGTTTGTTCCGCTTTCACGCCTTAACTACTCAACCGATCAACATGAAATTTTGCATACACGTTGTCAGGGGTACAGAATAGGACATAGGATACCTTTCATCCAGAAAAAATTACTGTTGCAAGCCTAACCTAACCTAACCTACATTTACGCGAGCGAAGCCGCGGGTGAAAATTAGTAATAAATATTTTATAAACAAAAAACAAAGTGTTTTTTTTTAACTCTGGTACCCAATGTAAGATTTTACTGAGACCGACAAAGGACCCATAGTCCTTTGTCGCTTTGCTCGAGAATTACTCCGACGTAGTTATAAGGGTGAACCCCTCGAAAATATGTAGTTACGTATTCGTGATTTTATTCCCGTTTAGCCATTCCTCTATCCCCTTACGTAATATTATTTTAGTATAATACACGCAATTCCTTGGGTGAAAACATTTCTATAAGAATTCACTACTGGATCGTTAAAATTGAAATTTTGCTACAAGAAATACCTAAAAGCTGGAAAATAACTAAGGATACTTTTAAAAGATTTAAGTATAGACTGTAACTCTTTGTTTGTTTAAGTATTCCCCTCTGAGCAAGTTCTAAGATAAATGTATTTGTCACGAAGCACTGAAGCACTTTGCAGTGCAGGCTTTAAAACAGCATAACCAAATTTCACGTAGTTTGATATTTATTAATACGGAAAGATTTTTAGATACCAATTAATCATTTTAATATTTTCTTTTTTTTAACATGCCATGAAATTAAACTAAGTATAAATATTAATTTTCTTTTTTAAATATGCAAGCAAGGTGGTCGCAAATAGCTTGTATTCAAATATCGATAGCGATATTATAATAATGGAAGAACATTCATCTTTACACAATATTATCGACATAAAAGAAAATTCCCGTAAAAAATGCGACGGCTTTTTTTAAGACTCAATATACCTAATATTAAACAACATTTTCAAACAAATCGACAAAAAGCATTTGAAACAATAATAGGCTTTTATTGATAAAACATTTTCAATACGGTGTCAAGTTTCGACAAGACGTCGAGTTGGCGGCTTTGTGCCCAAACTTGAGAGTTTTTGAATGCGCCAATCGTGTTGATACTTGAGCTCAATAGCTGTTTATAGACTTGAATCAATAATGGTTTTAAAGCTGTTATAGAACCTCTTGAAAAACTATTACCTATTTTACAAAACTTATTAGATTATAAAATGTACCAACAAAAATACAAGCAACATTTTGGAAACTTGTTACCCGACTACGGCGAAGCCAAAATTAAGGGTAATGATTGCTACAGAACTGTCCCATTCAGTGAATGCGTAAACAGCTAAACATAAAGTCAGGATTTAGATCCATAGTCTTGCAGTGCTACTGGGGTTTTCCATTAGAAAATTATCAATAGGAGCCCAGAATATATACCTGGTACACAACAAATAACTCGTTTTCAGTCACGAGGAATTGAATATACATAATTATGTAGCTGATTGAATGTGGGTGTATCGTGCCTAAGCTTCGTGGACGATGATCATATAAATTTGCGGTCTATCGTGAGATCCCTAGTTTAGTTTCTTTAGGGAAAACATTGTTAGGTATATCGGTTACGAAATTGTAGTAAGTAATGTTTTGTAGTAATAACATGACGACTAAAAATGGGCGTGTTTACCGGCAATAGAATTGCCGTAATAGAAATCTGGTTACCGACAGATCTGTATGACACCTACTCTTACTCGTATATTCCTGAATATTTAGAATATACAGATATAAACTTATGTATATATGTAGCTCCTTTCTTTGTACACTTATAATTAATTTAAAGGACCCATAGTCCCAAGTCCTCGGCAAACGTAGTGTAGGACGCCCTCCGACCAGGTGGGATGACGATTTGCGAAAGACTGCAGGCAGATGCTGGATGCGGCAAGCTGAAGACAGGGCGCTATGGCGCTCTTTGGGGGAGGGCTATGTCCAGCAGTGGACTATCATAGCCTGATGATGATGATGATGATTCCCTTTTTCTTAATTGTTGGTATAATTATTTGTACTCCGAATAAAATGTTATTTTTCTTGTTACAGTCAACATTAGTCCAATGGCGTGTAGCATTCTGGGTATGCTTCGCAGTATTAGTAGGTACAAACTTCGTATACATATTCTGGGCCGACGGCAAGCAACAATGGTGGGACGACGTCCGACAATACGGCTACCCTGAAGAATGGAAGCATGGTCATCTAAGAATGGCCAATCAAGATAAGGAGAAGAACAAAGAAAAGGAGGCAAAAAGTTCGAATAAGTAATATAGTTTTAGTAGTTAATAGAACATTGTGACGTCACAGTACCTCTTGGACTGATGTTGCGTTTATAATCTAGTACATATTTATAGGACAGATGCACGGAGCACGTGATGCATGTCAAGCGTTGTTACTGCGCTATGAGGAAACGTGGGTAAAAGCAAGGATCTAAATCTTTGCTTTAAGTTATCGCCATGATTGTTTGGGCTGTCATTCGGAGCGCAGGTAAAATTCAATTGATTGATTATATGGATTTTACAAGATTGCTCATGGCTTATACTTGTATTATTTATAAATATTTCTATTTACAATAACGTAAAGCATAACGTGGCTCCTCCAGGGGTAAACATTAGCGGATAGTTTATTTTGATTGTATGTGTTGTCTAAGTGTAGATTGATCGGTATATTATAATTTTCTCATAATAATTTATATAATAAATAATAGTGAGAGGACTATAGACATATTTTAGTAAGTACAGAGATATTTCTGTTTGATGTAAATCCTAGTTATATTCGAGAGAGATTTATTTTAAATGTGTCCGTGAATTTGACTTGCTTATTATTGTTAATAATCTGTTTTGATTAGTTAATAATTAAGTCGTAATTATTACAGATATTTTATAGAAGTCCTTAGATAAGCAAATATATCACAAGAAATATTTTTCTGTACTTTTCTGTACTAGTTAAGTTGTTTTGCTTCTTAGAAGCATAGCATCATTCAAAATGCAATTATATTTTATTGATTAGTGTGATTGACATTGTGTGATTAGTAGTATAATTATTGTAATATTTTGTAGCAACTTGCATCAAACCAATTGAAAGAATAGTTACATAAGTTTTGAAAGTATATTATTATCAAAAACAAAAGTACAACATTGCATATAATATTTTTGCTTTGCGATTTTCTTACTTTAAGTACAAATTTGCTTAACTTACTTGTTTTCGATCAAAACTAATTATGTTTACTAGTGTTCTATATGAGCAAATTATATTTTATTAGATAATGACCACGATTATCATTGAATCTAGTACAAAAAAAAACTGATTTCCTACTGAAATATCTTCCAATATGATCAAGATATGTACTTATAAAAATATGTTATTCTTGATAATTTAATTGTTCAAATTTCCTAATAATTTAATGACGACGATAAATCCTTAAAACCGGTTTGAAGCCGGATAATTCAGTAGATGTGCCATCTTCTTATCTACATATATTATATCTCTTATAAAATAATTGGTAATTTAAATGTCATTTTATCATATATAAAAATGGTTTCAGTCATTCGAAGTCGAAGTCAATATGTGTGCTCAAATATTAGCAATCACACCTTATAATTATGTAACAAATACAGTATATTGGGAGGCTTCATATTTACATTACGGCTGAAGTATTTTTTGTTATATCGCTCGAAAAATTAATATCGACCAGTTTTCTGCTCTATATGAATCAAACAAAAATAATAATAATAATGTTTATTGACATAGAAATGTAATACATTGCGTAAAAAAAATATTTATTACGAAGCTGTTGTAACAACTCTATAAAAACAACAACAACCGATGTTACCCTCTTTTTATTTTTATGTTAAACTCTGTGTGCTTTATACGACTGTGTAGATTCCCATTCGACCCCATATGTTTTTATAAGAGATCGTAGCCGTTTTTATACATAGTTTTCATTACTATAGCATCCCATAAAATAAACATTTCTATAGCCAAGATTCTATATTCAAACTATGATTCTAAACTTACTGCAGCCAGTAGTTTTATTATCCGTTACTCCCATCTGCCTAATTTTTGTGATTTTTCCGTGCTGCAACGATTATTCAACCTTATTAAGAAAATGCGTAAAATAATCTTTAAATATTGCATATGTAAGCAGTGCAACTGTGTGAACTGTAAAGGTAGATTTTTGTTTCTAATATAATAGGCTAGCCATCAAAATTTGACGAAATTAGGTATGATAAGTTTCATCCCAGTAATCAAATAAGTAAGTATTAGGTATGTTAACATTCTTCGTAGATATATTTCAAAAACAATGTTGATTAATATTCCTAAATAGATTTAGTTTTTTAGTGTAAATTGCAGCAAATGTGATATAATTATAATTGTTTAAGTACGTACTAGCTACTTACATACATTTTTCTACTCGAGATACGAGATAACTTAGAACAGAATTGAAATCGTGTTACGTATTAATGACTTAAAATAAAGCGTTGAAATATTAATTATTTTAGTTGTTTTATTCCTGTTTATATAATATTAACGATATTATGACGCCTGAATTGTCGATACTTTTCTACGCTTACCATAGACATTTAGCCAGCAATTTTTTTGGTTTCACGTTATAGGTAGGTGTTGTTCGCCGGGTACGGTTGCTGACTCTGCAGCTATGTTCCGAAATATCTATTCAAAAAAATGGTCATTGATTCCATGTTCGTACGATTGTTGGTAATGGCATAAGAGCTCACAGTCGCTACTGAAAAATATACTTAGTTAAATAGGACGCCTGATGAAATTATAGAAGCAAAGCACTGTAGAGAACTTTTACATATAATTTTACCATGGCGGTTATACATAGTGAGAGATTATTGGTATGGCTTAGTGAGTACTGTATCATAGCAAAACTAAGTCGGGTAACTCTTTAAATATTTTAAGTTATCGGCATGTCCAAGTTTCTGTTCATCATTCCCACACCCTAGTAGTGTCGATAAAAGGCCATAAATCGTAAGGGATATACCACACCAATCTACTTGACTAACCTTGTTTTGTGCATTTCTAAGAACTAATTGATATGTCCATACATCGTTCGTCTATTCTTCAACAACGCTAATTGCTTACATAAACTAAGTTACTAGCAATCAAAATGTTTGAGAATATTTCTACAAACCAAATGAAAGATAAAATCTATGACCAAATGTAATTGGTTACGCATATGAAATACTATCCTAATCCTAACTAATATTATAAAAGCGAAAATGAGTTTGCTTGTTTGTTTGTTTGTTACCTTTTCACGCCTAAACCACAGAACCGATCATCCTAAAATTTTGCATATACGTTGTCAGGTGTACAGAAACGGACATGGGCTACCTTTCATCCCGAAAAAAAATACTGTTCCCGAGGAAAACAACAAAAACGTTCTTACGATAATAGAAGGCGCCACGTGTCTTTCGAATCATGATTGAATTATATTATTACAAGCAGAGTACAACCCGAATTGATTGTCAAATTCTAAATTAACGCGAGCGAAGCCGCGGGCAAAAGCTAGTATACAATATTATCAAGCTTTAAAGTAAAATAATTAGACTTTCCAGCTACATCTATGGTATTAAAAAGCGACGCGGGTAACATGCACCGTTTGAAGCAATTGTGCGGGCTGTACGCCACATGTAAGCCGCACCACCTCGCACAATTAACTCGCGCATGTATCCCGCACGGGAGCTTGCGTGTGCAGCTAGCATTTGCTACTTGCGTCAAGTACAGGCACCATTCGTTCCTTTAATGTTTTTTTTAAATAATATACCTTTGGCGCGTCTGTGGTATATGCGACTGCTATGCATGAGGTCTCTCTGAGGTCAGATAAGGCAAAGTGTTATTGGGATTTCCTGTCAAGAAATTTTCAGTAGCAACATGGAGTCTGGGGTTGTGCTAGATAAACGACAATAGGCTTGCCCCCTATTTCGGATTATATCTGGTGATATAGGGGTATAATCTCAACTCATTTGGGACTGTGAGCGTAAAACTTATGCATTTAATGTTGAATATAAACAAGATTCAATAGTTGCTATCGAGTTGAACTCGTTGCTTCAAGATCAACAGTTACTCCACCGCTCGTCCTTACATCAAAGGATAATTAGTAAATTAAGTTAGGACTGCTATGACGCCAGCTCTGAAACTACTGAGGTCACGTCGTTAGTATGTGAAAAATCTATTTATTAATACGTGAAGCAAAAACTTTGTACCCTTTTTTACGAAAATTGCGCCGACGAAGGAGTATGAAATTTGGCACAGTTAAAGTTTATAATTATGGAGAAGGAGTGGCGAATCCTAATATTTTTATAAAATATGCATTATAAAATACATTAAATTAATGAAAAACCACTACACGCACACAACCATGCATTTGACACACGTAGTCGAATCGCGTTCGTAGTATTTCGGCATTGTTCGGTGGATGTCGTAGAATTCTTCGTAACTATGGCTACATATCTTAAGTACCGTGAAATGTGATTATAAAGGTATAGTTATAGACAATAAAACCTTAATAACGATCAAACTTAAAATTTAAGTCAATTCTAGTCAAGTTTCGACTACTTGGCAACCGCAGTTACATTAGAACGTCCAATGGTGTCGATTCTAGTGTACTTCTCACTAATGTACTATAGTAAATTATTTATTTTAAAATAAAGAAAAATATTTATGTAATAGTAAAAGAATTCTGTTTTTATGTTTTTTATTATTTCTATGTATAATATGTATGTATTTACAAAAAAGAAAGTATATATGTATGTTTATCCATTGTCTAGTACCCATAGTACAAGCTCTGCTTAGTATGGGCTAGATGGTGTTGTGTGTATGTGGTAGAATATTATTATTATTATTATTATAAATTTTATACAATATATATATTTTTATTTATTCGTATTTTTAATATAAAAGTTCAGTCTTTCTAATGCGTATTAGTATTATGTTATATACAATAGGTACTCATTACGTTCCAACAGGATTTAACTATGAAAGATAAAATAATACTGAATGTCTTTAGTTTTATGATAATGAACTGTAATTAATATATGACAAGGAACATTAATAATGTAATTTTCCTTGTCATATAGAAATAGCTGTAGCTCTGTAATAAAAGTTATATTTTGAGCACTTCAATGTCACGTGGTATCACGTGACCTTTTTATATTACTGGAACCATTTTTTCGAACTCTAAGACTTACAGCAATTCATTGCCGTTTCTCATTTGTTAAAGTATGGTACACAGCTTTCCCATATTTGTAGTTTAAAAATTGCTCCTATACAGCTTTTTTGGGCCTTAAATACTAGATCTATGTCAGTTGAGTTTCTCCAAAATAGTATTCCACATCTTAGGTATGACAAGGTATGGTAAGCCGTGAGCAAAGCGTCATAACTTAAAGTGGGGGCACGTTTAAATAGAGCATATGCTGAGCTACAAATTTTTTTCCATAGGGCCTCTATGTGAGCTTTCCAATTAGGAGCCCCAGAAATGTTGTGATATTAACTTGACAAATTTTTGTATTATTGTAATCAATATTTAAATTTGGATTATGAAGACTTTGTGAAAATTGTATTATATTTGTTTTATTTAAATTTATCTTTTGATTATTATTGTCTAACCATTTTATTATATTTAGCAGAGTACTTTTTATGTCATTTTCATATTCGTTAGTGTTTTTGCATTCTATAGCGACTGAGCAGTCATCTGGAAACAATGTGATGATTACTTTAGGTAAATCATTTATGTATATTATAAACAGCAAAGGGGCTACAACACTACCCTATCCCACACCATATTTCACTGTTCGCATATGAGAGACGTATGTTTCTTCCTTTTATTGCTATTACTAACATACTTGAGTTCAACAAACTGCTTTAAATACGATTTTATGAGGTTGAGAACATTACCTCGTACACCATAGCTTTCAAGCTTTAACAGTAGAGTTTTGTGTTCAACATAATCAAAAGCTTGGGTCATCAAGCATTGGTTTGATAATGTAATCTACAAAAAGTATAGACTTATGTTTTTACACTTGCCCTTACACTTAGAAAAAATTGAAATAGTGTGCGAACACACTAGTCTATAATAAATTCTTACAATACATCCAGCGTTACAGAAAAAACGCTGACACTACAAAATATTAGTAAAAATACAAGAGTATAACAGCAAATTCTTCGTGTTAATCGAACGTATACTATCTGACGGTACTTCTTTCAAACTAATCAGATGGAAAGCCGCTTGAAGTTAGAGCGGAAATTCACAGTGACCCAGGCTATTGAGAATTTTTCGCCTTTGGACCAACGGATCCAATATTTTTATTCTCTTATTGGTTAGTCTCCAGTGTCTCCACTGGGGAATACTTTTTGCATCACCATTTTGAAATGACGGTCACAAATTTTATCCAAACACAAACCAAATACCGTTAGTAATATTTTGTTACATGTGTTTTTTTTCTTTTTGTTATAGCATTATAAAGTAGAGCAAAGGCTCTTGTTTGACAGTTGTAAAATTAATAATATATTATTATTAATTTTACAACTTACCGCAAAAAAAAGAACTTTTTTTCCGTTCCGTTAAGTTTTCCTCCTAGGAATTAATCAATAATATTAATAATATCGGCCTAACATGCGATCTCTGCCACTGCTGGGCACAGGTGTCTTCTCAGTGTAAAAAGGGTTAGACCATAGTATACTAATGATGTTTCCTTCACCGTTAAAACGAGCTATAGTAAACTATTTCATACACACAAAACTTCGAAAAGTCACAGGTGGGTGCTTTGGGTTCTAACTCGAGACCTCTGTATGACAGGTCAACGGTCTCCTATTAGGCGACACTTCAAGCAGCGATTGGGCTTCCTTGGACTTCCAAACCACTCTATTCGACGACATTCTCTGCCAGTCCCTTTCGAAGACGTCCAAGTCATCTCGCCATCTCCGTTTAGGTCTGCCCCGTCGCCGTCGACTGTCTTTTGGCACCCAATTGCTCACAATTTGTGGCCACCTCTTTGGCTGCATGCGGCAGACGTGTCCGGCCCAGTCTCACTTCAGCTTGGCGGATTTAACACCTACGTCATATAAACATAACTAATGAAAAATGTTTTCGCATTATTAGGGTAGATGTATTCCTTTAACATATTTTCAGAACGCAAGTTGGAACTGCAAGTCGTATTAAAATATTAAGGTCTTATTTATAAAAACTTACAGAAAACTTTTATCGTCATTATAGATAAGAAAAAATAAATCGTTTTTCACTGTAAAACTATATCTCAGTACCTATAGAACAGTGACTATTATTGCCAAACTGCAAAACATTTTGTTGGCAGACGTAGCTCCCAAATAATTCATTTATTATGGTTCACAATATTACATCTTATAAGAAAATTTTATTTAATAGGATTTTTTTGTAAGATTCTTCTTTACTTATAAGTAAATTTCTTCAAATTATTGGGCATAACAATACTTAAAAATGAAATCTTGCATAATAATGAATTCGGCTACATGGATGGCATAGTGGTTTAAGTGTTTACATCGCTACTCTACCGCGTCAAGTGTTGTGGGTTCGATCCCCACATGGGACAATAAATTGTGTGATCCACAAATTGTTGTCCCATTTTTTGAGTCTGAGTGTTCTTTGTATCCGTTATATGAATGTGTGTGAAGTGCTCCGCAGCATAAGAATTATTACTAGGGGGTGTTGTTGTGTTATTGTTGTTGGAAAAAGCGAAAAAAAAGATGTTGTAGATAGAAAAAGTTTACAAAACGTTATTGAATAATTGATTTTTACACAGCGTTTCTTAGACTTACTAAGTGGTTTAACTACAGAACGTATTATGCCTTTAAATAAGGATTTTTATGATAACGACTGTCAGTCTTTATCAACAAGTCATATTAAATTCTAGCACAACTATATTATTATTTATTATATAAATTACACGTGCCATATCTTGTCCGCTAAATTAAACATTACTCTATAATCTATTCATATATTCAGTTTCCCTTTGCAAATGATACCTACAATCATTTATCGCTAAGACTGCCATAACGGATGAATTTTGAGTATTACTCTACAAATATACAGAGAACATCCCTGCTTCTCTTAAATTATACCTATCCTATTCTAGCCTAGTAACTATTGGTGTTGGTATCTTGCTCTTTCTTAGAGGCTAAAGATGTATGCAAGGAATCAATGGCCGTCGCACAGTTGAAGCATAATAGATATTTTAGTTACAAGTTATCTAATCGCGTATTTAAATTGTGAATCATGTATTCTATGTACATTTAAGTCTAGGCGGGTCATGTGCGTTGAATAGTAAGCAAGCAGAAACCTTGTCGACAGTAAATTATGCAAATACACTTGGTGCTGGTATGAATTAGTAAATGGAAATACGAAATTATTTAATAATGTTTTAAGTAATGGCTTGATATAACATTGAACTATTTCATTATGTTGTTTACCTCGTATTATAATACAGAGACAGAAGACGCAACAACAGAATACAGGGCCCTTCTTAAATCCCTACTTAAAACCGTCTACTGCAATAACACTTTTTTAAAATGTCTGTACGATTCCCAATATTTAACTTCTTATTCATCTTATAAAAACAGCGCACATTTATATGAGAAAATGAAAATAAATATATATTATTATAGTTTGCGAATTAAAAAGTTATTACATGCAAAGCAATATAAATAATATAAATTTTAAACTCACTAATTTAAACCGTCCGTCAGTATGTTTTTTATACAATTCGATTTTTTTCATTTAGATGTCACAGTTGAATGAATGCATTTATTTTAACATTTGTTATTTAGGAAAAACGCACTTATCAACCTAACTAATTTGAAGAAGCCTTAAATTTTTATACATGTAAAGTGTAGGTAATTTAGGCATATGCAAGTAAAACACTCGATGTAGAAGCTACCACTTACAGTGTAGAAACGCTAAGGATTTCTATTTCTTAAATGTTAATAATGCCTTCCATTTGGTGGCATCGTCAACAGCTGGCATATTGTACAAAGGCACACCGTGGTAGGTTTAGTCGGTAATACTCGGGACGTCCCATCTTTGCCCGGTCGAGCCCGACATAACCTGCCCGCTCCCCTTTTCCACGGAATATGCGTTAAAGCATTCCCCAAGGGAAAAATAATAAAAAATAAAGGTATATTACACTTCCTACACTTTCTTTGATGTGCAGCTGAGCGAATGCCAACGCAAATATGGATCGCGCCATTGCCATAACCGCTGTTAAAAGTAAAATATTAGTCAGGTGTGATATTAAGCAGAAATTAAATGATTCGACCGATTTTACTGCCAGCAGTAATTAATCAGATTACATCTAAAACCTTTATCAACTTCTTTAGTGATTGATCAATATATCTAAGATTTTAATTTTAGATTAGCGTATCTATAATTAAAATAGACTAAATGAATAAGTGAACAAAAGGCAATGCTTATTTGATAGACCATTATGCCTAAAATGAGACGTACCACATAATATGAAAAACTTATTGCACGAAGAAAAACAGTTATTTAAAACTAAGTTATACCTAAAATATTATAAAAGAGACATGAAAAAGAAAAGCAATACTAAAACACTCTAATAGGCGTCATAGAAGGTAGTGTGCGCCAAGTTGAATGCAGCATTGCCACGTTGCATAGTAATGCTAATTTATTCCGCAAAATAAAGACCACCTTTTTGCTATTTCTCTATAGAGAGCACGAGCACTGGGACACCATGATAGTGCTGTACAAAAAAATATAGTGATTGTGCTGACAGTAGCATTTCGATTTTTTGTTTCCTAAATGTTTCCATTTATCGGGAATAAATATGAAATTATATCGACTAAAGTGACGAAATTACAAGTATTTTATATTTTTTGACTCTACCTTACAAGGCTAACGAACTCATCAACCACAACATTTTGATAAACTTTACGATAGTGTAATGTTTAAGTGTGATAATGCTTGATATCTTAAAGAAGCATTATATGTCATTTAAGTTAGCTTAATTATTGTAATAGATTCTACAAATAATTGTGAGATCTTAAATATTTCACAAGAATTTTTAATTTCCGTTACTGTTTTAATTATAGAGTTTCATTATTTTCTCTTGCATTGATACAAAAAAATAAGTAGACTATATAGCGCTCTTATAACATATAACAGTATAAAGATGTACTTAGTCTTGTTATTCGAAAAGCTGGCGTATTTACGGTGAAAACAATAACATAATAAAAATTAAATTCATGTTCGTTGTGAGCCCGAAAACAATTCATATAACAATACGTGAAATATATTTTCTTATTCCGCATGTGCATTTGAAAGCCTTTTAAATTACATATGTAACATTGCTGAATTGTTATTATTAGTTAAATATTGCTCGAGCTAACTTATATTTAGAAACTAATGATTCTATATATTATATTCTATTATAGAGCTCTCATAAATGACTTAACATTTTTTCATAGAAGTTGAATTAATGGCTTTGCTCGAATCTAACCATTGTATGTATAGAATCATAAATATATTATGTAACTTATGATATTTGTAATAGTGTGTAAGGTGATGATAAAATTGGTTAAAATATTCGTAGATGTGTGTGAGATTGCCCTGATAGGTATTCGTGTAGTCCTAAGAATTTAAACACTATTAATATTGATTACCAGTTAGTCGCTACCTATTTATGTTATATACCAAAACATTCCCTTTACACATAAATTCTATGCTTGTACTTGTATTCTTTAAGTGGAAGCGTATAACACCTATGTTTCGCCACATATATATTAAGCATTATCCTAAATAGCGACGCAAAGCCGCAAACAGTAGTTGCCATATAGAACAATATTTAAACAAAACAGTACGAATTATCGCAACCGTGACGAAATCCACTTTGACCTATCTCATCTCAACATAATAATAGATATGGATGGTCTTGGGAGGCATTAATTATAAACACAAGCATGCTGACGTCAGCGTTGTAAAACTGATGAGCAACTCAATTGAAATGAGTTGCGTAACCGTAGTACAGCATGCCTTATTAAGGCATGTGACAATAAGTCAGGGTAATACCGAATAAGTCGTTTTACGATCGATATTAAACTGCTCGAGGGCTTGTAAAACTAAGAGGTTTATATTTTGTTCCGTTTATAAAAATATATATTTTAGAGATTAATTGCATTGTCAGCATAATGTATGGTAAGGGACAAGAGCTATTGGTTCCTCTACTGAAATTACAGCTAACAAATTAGTCAATTGTCATCAAAACTCGTTAATGCTATGCTGTTCTATCAGAAGGGGGGCAATTGTTCTTGTCCCTTACTATGTATCATGCTAACAATGCAATGAACCTTCTACCACGGGATCTGAATAGTGATCAATACTATTACTCAATCGCAATCTGTGAATTAACTAGTAACCGTATACTTTCATACAAAATTTCATCAATACTGAATACTTCACAGATTTTTGACGATGACTTTAATAACAGGTAGGAAGTCGTGTGGCCTCATAATATTATATTTTCAAAATCTGTGGAGAGTCGTAGAATAAAAAAGTAAATTATTACGTCAATACATTTTTAATACCAATATGCATACATCGTAGATATCATATTCTCAGGCCTATATCTCTAAACGGGTAGGCAAAGGTATATTCAAACCACATTTTGCCAACTATGTTTTAGCACCTTCATAATAGCGAACCTATTACTGCCTTTGAGGCCCAGTTCGAGACATCATGTTTTTAATTTGAAATCGAACCCGAGACATCAAGCTGAAGAATCACATTCACTACGAAAGCAGTCATACTTTTGTCACATTGATAATTTAAAGACAAGTCAAAGCAGATAACATAGTGGCAAGAGAATTATGACTGCGACGTCAGAAGGTTTGAGTTCAGAGGGCACGTAACTTCGATATTTCGAAACAGTGTGTTTGTATTAAATTATTACTAGCGGTCGCCAAATGTTCAAAATTCGACCATGGCGACCACTGGCCTGCCTGATAAGCTATTGTTCTCTTGAGCACGTGCTCAGCGTTGGAGTAATTTATAAAAAGAGCTGATATTTTGTAAATGGCAATATTATGTAATTAAAATAATAACTATTTTAAAAAAGTGTCTCGAAGGTTAGGCAATCTAAACATTATATCTTTCCTATATTGTGTTTTTTACAATTGAAGAAGCACAAGTAGTTAATACTATTGTTCTTATTTAGCATGTTATATGTATTATTTATTGGAAAACCTAATTAAAATATTATTAAAAAATAAATTAAGACTTTTTTAATTCAAACTATTTCATCAAACTTGCTAATGGCAAATCTGAAACTTATAATAATTTACATTTTTAAATTGGTTCGGTAGTTACAAAGATTATACCTATATACAAACCAACTTATCTCTGTATATTATTAATATAGATAACAGAATAGGATGTAAGAAATATTAGGTTACTATTAAGTAACTTAATATATTTTACGTATGTGAATCATGAATGAATGGTTATTTAGTAAAATATGTTACGTTTCTTGCACATGCAGCTGTAATAAGATAACTGTGAATGGTGTTGGGTGGTAAGGTCGTGAACGAGGAGCGTACTCAAATTAGAATTATTAGTAACTGTCAATAGTTAAGCTAAGTGCCTTGCATGGCAGTATGCAACATGCACAGTCAGCGACGTAAGTAGCTTAACATTAAAAAAAATTCTAACATTAGTTAAGTATAACATACTAATTAACTAACCTCAAATTTCCTATCCTTTAACGAATCTAAGTGACACATAAATTATTTTTAATGCAGGTGTTGTCCTTGTAAAGCCAAAAAGTGTTTATGTTTCTATTTCCAAATTTAATTCCAAATTTCTTAGATGAGAATTCAAAATATAATTTCCCAAAGAATATCTGCCGTAAACTATTGAAACGTGCTCCACAATATCAGGATTTACTTATCTTTAAACTTAAAGCAGAAGTAATATAATTACGTCGTAACTCGTAATTGAAATGTTAGTTAATGGTAAAAACTTGTCATAGAAAAACCGGATCTATTATTTTATTTTATTACCAACGTTTAACCACAGACGATAAACTGTAAGTATTTGTTTCTAGAGCTGGCTTTTATATCCTTATGGTATTGGACCTACAGTTTTATTATAGGTAGCCTTGATGCAGCGCCTGGCCTTAGTAATATGATTATTATTGTCTTATATTCCTGCAAAATAAAACTCTGACATGCCTTCTCCGCGTGGTCTGATTCTTCAAAAGATTTGCCTTTATTGCGGCTTATTTGGTTTTACCTTAATTAACATATCCCAGACAAGAGACCAAAAGTACTGTCAGGATAAATGTCGTATTTTTTAAAGTTATATAAACTTTATTAGAGGAGTATTTAACTATGTACATATAACCACAATTCTTTAAAACTAACTTATACCTAAAATATTATAAAACAGAAAGAATAATAAAAATAAAACCCTCTAATAGGCTTCATAAAATTCCTCCGCATCACAGTCGACCGGTAGTGTGCCCAGAAGACTGGCAGCATTGCCGCGTTGAATGGCAATGCTTATTATTTTTTATGGTTTATATACTATACATTATACATATTTTATATTACACATAAACCAAAATAAAATGCATTAATGTAGTTTTTATCGTAAAAATAGAAAAAGAAAATTATAAAAATAATGATAAATGTCTTTTTGCTCCCATGAAATAATTTTGCACAATTATGTGTGGATGCGATCGTGGTGTTATTAATTCGACACATGGGTCGCGCAAAATGATGACACTTTAGTTACATGAAATCCTCAGTAATACCACGGAGGTTGCAAATGTTTCTGGTAGAGCGCTTGATGTTTACCACCAAATAAAACTATAAACATATCCAGTGAAATGTGAATTAGTTACATCCCTGCCTACCCTTGAAGCGTGAGTCTATATACACATTAACCGTGTCATTGTACGTTACCGCGGGTCATTCATAAATGGCGGCTTTGTTGATACATCGCATTTGATAGCGGCTCTACACATATACAATCAATCATTTTATCTGTTGTTTGAACATGATTGATACACAATCTGTTCCCGTTTTATCATTGTGCAGACAGATACTGTTACTATCTGTCTGTTTTATTTGTATGTTTGCCGATCTCCTAAAATGTACTAGATTTCGCAATTTTATTTTAATTAATGGCATTGTGGTTTTATTTTGGCCTTTGTCTGTAGTGTAAGTTCGCTACTCGCGTGGGACGTCTGTGAGAATGTGATTCTTAGATCAAGTGACCAGTCTGGGTAGTTTTTGTGACCATTGTCTCAAAGACTATAAAATTCCTTGAACAACGATTGTCACTATTGAAAAATAAACTAGTGGTATCAGTTACAGATTAGATCAAAATATTCATATTCGTATCTATTTATTTAATAAACGTTTTTATTTTATATCTTTTTAGTCAATTGCTTGACTATCTCAACTTTAACTTAAGTCAATTTCATTCCTTCTCCATAACGAAGTCCAACAAATGGAATAGAAATATTCTAAGTTTTCGGGAACATGACGGATAGCTAGTACGCTACAATCAATATTAAACCTTAAAACTATGGAGTATAAGGTTCTTCTCAAATTTTCTTATGCTATCCACATGGATAACCTGTGCAAAAAATATCAACGCGTCACATTTTTGATCGTGGTCGATAGAAAAGTAGATTGTAGTTGGTACACCCTCTTGGAATTCTTAAAACTTTTGGCTTGGTATCGGAGGCCCGGTATGCCGATTAAAATGTCGACATAATTGTCAAATAAATAGCAATAAAATTAAACATTTTCTTATCTTGAACGACAAGAACGTTGTTACTGGTCATGATATGGTTTAGGTAGAATTTGGGCGGCCTCTTCTTGATGTGGCTCGTTAAGCTTGACAAAAACTTGTTTGTTACTTGTTCACAACGTCTAGCTAACGTACTTGCTGTCCCGGAAGAGTGGTATAGTTTTTATACACAACCACTGTTTAGAGGTAGATTACATCCAGTAATCTATTGGTTCATTGTGATAGTTTTAACTTTTTGTGGCTTCTGCTATAATAGTCTAAGATTTATTGACGAGTAGTTCCGTCGGCTTAATGAAATTTATGATGTGTTTGTATACTATTTACAAATGTGCGGTTATTATAAAAGTAATTCAATTTGAAATAAGATCGGTTAAGAAATATAATTTGCCTACAGACACTAAATATAATAATAACTGTTTGGTTCTTCTGATATTTTATAATAGCTGAGTCGCGCAACTTCGTCTGCGTCAGATAAGAGAATTTGCCCCGTTTTAATATAATTTTTCATTCATGCTCCGCTCCTATTAGTCGTAGCGTGATGTTATATAGCTTATATAGCTTTCCTCGATAAATGGGCTATCCAACACTAAAATAATTTTTCAATTCGAACCAGTAGTTCCTGAGATTAGCGCGTTCAACCAAACAAATAAACTCTTCAGCTTTATAATATTAGTATAGATAGTGGTGACTTTTTATTGCAAATACAACGACATTAGCAGTAAAATGTGTCTCGATTTAACAGTAAAGTTATTAAAACACATGTATGTGAAATTATTTGAGCATATTCTCAAATATGTTTCAATTAAAATGTGATCTTATCCGATTAACTGAAATACGTGATTTCCATATCGGCCTCACAGGTATTTTCGTTACGCTAAAGTAGATATTAGGTTTATTAGTATTCCATCATGTAGAGAGCGAGGACACATTTTAAGAATCTTTATTTTTATTACTGTATTTATTGCAATAAATTTTAATTTGCATATCTTGAAATCTTGTTGTTTCGCTAGCTAATTTTAAATAACAAGTTTAATGATCTAAGTTCAACGGACGCTTTGTGATTCATTTCGGTAATATAATCTAATTCAATGGAGTAATCAGGTTTGCCATTTATGTTTCTATTAGTATTATTAATAGTATAATAATAGAGACAGAAAAATTCTAGCCATGACATTAATTGATAATATACCTATAATAATAATTTTTAGAAGAAATATTTTAGTACTTTATTTCTTATTTTTTCCTCGACCCCATGACTCTAGTTAAATTCAGGTTCCCTATTAACCAGCTACTGCTTCCAGTGCAAAATTGGAAAAGTTACCCTGCTGCCCGTTATCTGGTAACCCTAAAGGATTTCATCGAGGACATATTATTTTCTATCTTTTGAACTTTAAAACAATAATTCTGGTATAGTTATTATTACCTATTTCAAAGGATATTTTTTTATTAAGCTAATATGTATTAGGTACGTACTAGAGAGACATCTCTACTAGATTGTTCATAACGGGCGAAACAGTGCATGCTCACTACCTCACTTAAGCGATGATTGCAACATCACGTTAGAGTGTAAAATTTAAATATTTGATACATTCTAGCTTGTGTGTTACGCTACTACTTAACTAATATTGCACTTAATCCTTTCGTTCCAATACTCCAGTCACCTGGCTCAGCCCAAGTGTGTGAGTAAAGGAGCATACACTTTAACAAACAACTGCGTTTGCAAAACAACTTATTAAAAATTGGACAAAAACCATAGAGTTATTAAATACTTAATAACTTTATAGTTTTTGTCCAAAAGTAAACTCTATATCTGCTGCTGCCTTAGCAAGAGCCTTTGTTAGATACCTTTGTTATCATTTAATCAGTACCTACGTGTTTTAAATATATATATATGGTTTCTGCCTGGCGCTTTACCTGATTAAACCCAATGATAACTCAAACTAGAGTAAAAGTATGACGTGTTGATCCAGGACGTTAATATCTACCTGTATGCTTAGTTTTATACAAATTTATTTAACGTGTAACTAATGATGTATGTACTTAATTATTCCTAAGCCGTTAAATGGATTTGTAAAAAATGCAAACATTCAAACATTTTCATAAACTTTCACATTAATAATATGAATAAGAATGGAAATAAAAACGTAAAAAATTGATTTCAACATGAAATGGGAAATCAGTTAAAATCATAAACAAGCTAATTTATTTTTGACAGGTACAGTATCTAAGTATCTAATAAAACATATTGATCAACAATTTAAATTGATATATTTAGAATATAATGCCTCAAATCAGAATTATTTTAAGTCGATTTACTTTGAATAGCAAGTATAGTTATACATAGAACGTTAGTCAACACACAATCCGTGGGTTTGAAGGTCAAATTTGGAATTCGAATCGACTGTTGTACGTGAATACATTGTCTGTATATCGACATAGACAATGTATTATACGTTTGATTCATTGACACTATGTTCTAATTTTAATAAAACGACTTTAAATAAGGTTAATGCCGACGCATATTAACCTACATAGTGACGTGCTTTGAATGTAGTTCATGCGATGCGACGGCGAAACCAAAGATGTTTTTGTAGCAATATTATTGTTTTAAGACTTAGAGACTATAATAATGCATATTTATTCTAGTTTATTGTTTTATGCTCGTGGTTGCAACAGTCGTGGTCACAATGGTATGATCAGAGCAACTTGGTTTGTCAAGCACAAAAAAAAAGCCTCATTGACAATGTATGGAACTCGCGATTGAGAAGTGAATTTGGATGTCCACTCATTGTACTGCCACTATAGGAATTCACTTCTAGAATAAGCATATTAGATAAGCTCTAGAGGCTAATAAGAATACTAGTATTTTGTAACGCAGACTATATACAAACTTTATAAAAAAATTTGGTCATGTTCGCGATGGTTTATTTATTATTTATTTATTTATTTGCATCAACTGCTCACTGCACTTACAGTTACCCAACGCGTGCAGTGAGCCATAATACATACACAACATATTATTTAACAGTATTTAACAAATTTATTAATTTTATCGAAAAATATGTCAACTTTTGGATATTGAGCCACCAATGAGTTGAGAAGTCTCATTATGCATGTATTACTGTAACAATAGCTGGTAAACCTAAATAAATAAATAAAAAAAATAAATAGCCTGATTGGATTTATACTTTATACGAATTATAGGTTGCGAAAATTTAAGAGCTATTATTATTAAAAGAGTTCTACAAAATATGATTGCCCATATATTGCTTGCACGGTAATGAGTTAATTGAGATATAGCCTGAAACACAGGTCTGACCTAGTTCAGGCAACAATTTTGTAATTTTCGGAAAACATTTCATGAATTGTACAATGGGCAAAAATAATAATAATGTTAATGACTTATATTTATTAGATTTAAGCATATATTATATTTAATTTTATTGTAAATGTAATTATTATTTTAACTATTATTCTGTATCAAATTTACTATTGAATATTGTACAAACATGTAAGCCTAAAATGGACTTTGATTTCCTGTAAAAGTTCAAATTATTTATTTGCGGCAATTCCAACAATTTAAGCCAGATATTATATAAGCTGTAGTCGTAATATATATTAATAATAATTTACAATTTAATTTAATTCTTTTATCATATTATTCTTAATTAATTAATTATTAATGATACTGGGTGCAGTTGAAAATTAGCGCCAAGTCTAACCTCATATGCTGAACTCCTGATTTCTGGAAGAGTGAGACATATTCATACTTATTTTATATTTAGATTTTACTTACTATTTTTAAATCTTTTTGTCATGTCTTCTTGTGAGAATAAATGTATATTTCTTTCTTAAATTATAAAGTGTATTTGTTAGCTGCTCATGAAATCAAAACTATTATTATAGTAAACTATTTGACAGACTTAAATTACAGTCATAAAGGTAGCCCATTGCGGCAACACCATTAGTGGTCTCTAAGATCGAGGTGTCCACACAACTCGCTTTATCGGCAAGGTTAAACAAGACAATCACAGATTTAAGATATCTCTTTAACTTCACGTGAAGTCATATCCTTGAATCTTGCAGACCGCGTGAAACCCTCGAAATGATAGTACTTCCACTCATACGGATTCGGGCACCGTATTTAGAATGAATAATATTTCTTTTTGAGCTTTGTGCATATTGGTATCTTGCAGTAACAGCTTCAAAACGTTTTAATATTAATATTAACTAGTTTTTCTTGCGACTTGAACTGCATAAATCTTCCAAAATTTGGGGATAATAAGAATCCTATATGTTAATTTAAGAAAAGGTCTATCCATGTGTCAAGTTTCGTTCGAATTCATTAAGCTGCTTATACGTGACTGGGCAACAAACTTCCAGATACCTATCTTTCCAAAATTTTACATTGATAATATTTTAGTGAAACTATACTAACTAACTATACTATATAATATAAAATTGCTTTCAAGTTATCTGGTGTCCGGTTAAAATTTATTGACGAAATGCTCAACAACACGAAACCTAGTAATGTGGCCGCTAGACAACAATTGGCACCTTCTCTATAAAGTGTACCTTACACAAGTCTTGCTTAATGTGGAACTGATACTGCTTAGCTCTTCAAGGATGTACAGGTAAGAATCTCTGTGTACTTTAAAGCTTCGCCACTGCTACTACGCCGAGTGTTGTGGGTTCGAATCCCGCATGGGACATACATTTATGCGATCTACAAATGCTTGTTACGATTCTGGATGTTCTTTATGTCCGTTGTTTGAATTTTTGTACAGCCTCTCGCGATACAGGGTGTATTACTAGCACTCATTAATAAAAAAATAATGAATAGATATCTCCGTGAAATCCACCGAAAGTGTCTGGTATTTTCCTGGTATAATAATTATGTTAGAAAATACCTGTGATAACAGAAACAATCATAGTAATTAAAACTTGTATTAAAGAACGAGCCATTGCAGTAGCGAACGCTACATGCGGTCTAAGTAGAAACTTAGAGGCAATTATGCATGAAGTATTATGTCATGTCCCGATTTGGCATTACCAATTGAGATGAGAATTTTAAGTATCTGGCAATAAAAACTGACCTTCAATACCGACATGAGACGTTTTAACGTAATATAACCAAAATGTAATTCGCTGGCATGTTGATCTTACTTTTTGCACTTAATGAATGAAATACGTAGAGCTATGAACTACAACATATGTATAATTCAGGTTTAATATTGTAATTAAATTACTATACACAGATTTAATCGAATATAGTAGTTTAATTTTAATGAATAACATTCGCGTAAACGTAAGACAATATTATGTTATTTTTAATATAATATATCTTAAGTTATGCCAATAATTTTAATATAATCAGGCATCAGTACATCATGACTTTAACATTTTGGTAAACCACCTCGTAAATAACTCTACAAAACCAACACGGACTACAGAATACGACTTTGTATATTTGTGATCCTATATCCCCGAGTTCCGTAAAATAGGAGTATATCCTCTTATTGTTTACCGGACACAATACCAGACGATTTGCTGATTCTAAGATTTATTAAACAGTCAAACTCAATTTATTTTTACTTCATAATCTGCAATATATACCACGTAATCAATGCGGCAGTCTGAAACCTTAAACTTATGATATCTTTGATAAAACGTCGCCGTCGCATCGCTTTCATGTGGACAACATTCCTTATTGAGGAACCAGTTGCTTCGGATCGGTCTTATCTTTTGTTACAATAATAGATGTCAAGTCCACTTTGACTTCAATACTTATCTACAACTCTGATTGCTGTGAACTATACTATTAGGTGCATTAAGCTAGTATGCCTACCGTCTATATTGCGATATGTTCGTGTAGAATGTTTGGTTGTATTTTTATGAAGCAACACATGTTACTGGATAAGCATGTTACTGGTTTCGCAATCTGTTCTCACTTCCTAAAATAATCCAATTAATTTTATTTTTAACGGCGATTCGGAAACTTGTTTGTTTTTTTTTATTCTCACGAGTGCCTTATAACCAGTATAGGCGTTTACCTACACCATATAAGATTAAAACGAAGAGATTTTTTTTAAGAAATGAGTTTTAGGAGGCTTTATTTAGGGTAAGTTATTCTGTAGTGTGTCGCGCGTTGTCTCTCCTATATAATATAAGGATTCTTTGCAAGTGTAAACATTATTGGTAGGTTTTGTGCATTTATTAAGTAGATATTCTTTGTGTATTTTTATTAAAAACTGCTATTTAATAGCCTTTAATTTAATAGTTATGCCTTTAGTACATGCCTGTTGACATTCTTTATTGTATTTTCTCTGTAAGTAATTGTAAATCGTTTGAGAAAATAAATGTCTTTAACCGTATATTATGTAATATAATTAGAAAGTAAATTTTGCGTGATGTGCGTACAAACATACAGACAGACTAAAAATCCAAAAATAACCCTCTCATTATTTTTCTTAAATATTTTATATGTACAAACATCGATCAATTGTAATTTTACTATAGGTATATCCTAACTGGAATATTATAAATATGCGAATGTGAGTTTGTTTGTTACGCTTTCACGAGTTAACTACTCGACCGATCATCATGAAAATTTCCTTACACGTTGTCAAGGGTACATAAAAGAAAATAGGGTGTCTTTCATCTAGAAAAAGTATTGTGTCTAAGGTATAGAACATTTACTAACACAACAGGTATAGGTATAGACACAGTAGATCCGCGGGTAAAATCTAGTATAGAATAAATAAATAATTATTTTACGCAAGTCCCAATTGGCTATATAATAGATAAAGTAGCTAAACGCAAAAACAATGCTATCTAAAACTATTAACATCCGTTTGTTCATAATTATAATCCTGTAAATACTTAAACAGGAAAATATTATATTATTTTCCTTGAATACTAACTACTCTTATTAAATACTAAGAGAGAATTGACCAACTATTATTATGTATTGAATTTATAAAAATCAATTATATAAAATACAGCAGCAATTGAGGCCACATGCACGTAAAATCTTTCCAATTACACAAATTTTTTGAAAACTTCAGTATATTCATTAGGTTTTTGATATAGGAAATAACTTAAAAAACTTTACAGTTTAAAATTAGTTAATATATGTAAGTACAATATTAGAAAACGGGTCAACCCGTGAACAGGATCGACGTAAGTTGGTCGAAACGTCGGGAAATGAATCTATATAATGATAATATGAATACAATATGAAGACAAAACTTTGTGCTCCTTTTTAAGCATATTGCGGGCATGAACTTGAACTCGTATATATACCCATACTATATGAGTTTATATAGAGAAGGAGGGCAGACAAATAAAATGTATATAAAAAGTCGGTACATTTTCTATTTTGTAAGTTGCGTTCAGATTTTGATTATATGTGCCTTTAAATATTAACGCGATTAAGATATATAAAATAATATTATTATAGTATGGAGTATTTGAAAAATCGCAACTGTATAAAAACATAAGTTAAGAATTAGAAGTAAAGCCTTTAAGTTACCATTATATTGGCAAATTTGCGTTTATTATAGGTTGAATATCGCTGACCCCGCAGCAGGTACAGCCAGTGTATAAAATTGTATAAACGCTTCAAGGCCGTCCACCTCGTGTGCTTAGTCCGCGGCTCAGCATAGTTCAGTTGACAATATTCGCCATGCGCCGGCGTTGAGCACGCGGCCCGTAACTCTGCAGGCTATAATCTTGCGCACAATAGATAAACATATTAACACAATAAATACGATAAAGATTCGTTACGCGACTCACTGTAACTTTTGCAGCCGTTGTTGTGTGTTGTGTATAAAAACATGTAATTATTAGTGATACGCATGTGAACACTGTGTGATTTTTTGGATTTATTGTTACAGAACCGAAGAGTTTGTGTAAGTTGAATTCAGTTACATGTGAAACATCTGCCGATTATTTATACAGTTTAATATTAATTTATTCGATATGTTTTTATGTGAACGTTGAGTCATGTAAATAATTATTGTGGTGCCTACATAGTTCAGTTTGTTGCTAGCGTGGTACTGACGTTTTAAAACCTAAAGGTAAAATTGCCAATTTGTGTATCGGAAATTAGTGTTGTTGTTTGCCAACATCACACTGACTTAAATTTAGTTAATAGGTACGTTTTGTTTTCAAAGATTTTATAATATTAATTTTCTTGGGAGTATTAAACTTTAAGACTGTAAATTAAATAAATAACAGATAGAGAGCCACAAAAAAAAAAATACTACAAAAGTTCGTCTATTTATAGACATCACCTAACTAATAACTTGAATGTAATCTTAATTGAGCCTGATCTTAGAAGAACGAGTTATAATAACAGTTATAATAGGCATAGCAGTCGTAGCCGTTTTTATTTGAAACTAGCTTCTCAGAAATAGAGGTGATTTTAGTCTATGCCAAAAAACAGGCTGGGCAATAAAAATATTTCTGTTAAGACGCTAACAGATTTAAATACGTCGTATCCCAATAAGAATATTTTTGAACCTACCAATCCTAGAAGAAGTTATATATTATGGTGATAGTGTAGTTTTTGGGTTTGATATCCGGGTCGGACAAAATTGTATTTGGTTTCTCTGGTCGGAAATGATCACTGTCCGGTAAATTATAATAGGTTCGCATATAATAAGACTATAGCAGGCAAAATGTAATAGTCTACCTACTTTTTTGGGATAGGTGTGAAGCTATGTAAATATACTTATATATGTACATGCATTCCTGTTTACTTCCATAAAGGTAAGCATAGAAATATAAAATTCTTATTTGTCTAACTATGGTGTTGGCGCCAAGGAATAAAAGGCGAGCCATTTACCCTATACCGGGCACATTGCCAGACTCTATGCCGTTACCAGAAAAAACAATACTATTTTGCCTTAGCCAGAAACTAAATACCAAGGTCAAAAACTTATGTATGAACTTATACCACGTGGTCAACGAGACATTAAATAGTTACAAATTGAAAATTTAAGAAATGTTTTTACGAATTTATCTTGATGAGTCAATAATCAATTCAACTTTTAATTAGAAATTCTTTATTAACGGATTTAAGTTTCAAATGACCCTTACTCAGTGCGTCTGGTTTATTAGTATGCAAGCCGATATACAATCCTATGTTTGAGCAATTAGGTTATAATTATAGCATTAGGCATTGCTTAAGCAATGTACATAAAGGTAACAAAATAACAAAAAATATTTATGGTTGCACTGGAAGACGCAGCAGGGGTAGGCCTCCCAAAAGGTTGACCGACGACCTGGTAAGGGTCGCGGGAAGCGGTTGGATGTGGGTGGCCTAAGACTGGTCTGTGTGGAAAACCTTGGGGGCGGCCTATGTCCAGTAGTGGACGTCTTTCGGCTGAGATGATGATGATTTATGATTTGTAAGGACGGGTTTATGTAACTCAATTATTAATTCGTCTTTTCTACATACCTACATACTTAGTGTTATGCTTATATCTCCCAAGGGAAGGCTGAAGGTGAAGGCTTTAGATCTTCATTTTGCCCATCATAGTTTTGGGTCCCACCTTACGCAAATTACCGTCTACCTAACTGAGTACAGTTTGAGACCCTATCCTGTTAATAAAAATGTATTTACATCGACATAGCATTTAGCCCAAACCCGAGACTTCATGAACAGTAATCGTATTCACTACCACTGCGACATCGAGTAGATTTTTTCCTCAGGCTACGAGGTAACGTTTGTTATTTACCTACATAAAACCATGCGAGTTTATTCATTACATTCAAAGGGTATGACGTAATTTCAATGAACTACTCAGAGGTCTAGGTTAGACAGCATTTCTATTGAGTTTGTATTTAATGAGTTTAACTAATCGAAATTCAACATATTATATAACTTATATGTATATTATTATTATGTTTATATATTTATTTAAGAGAAAATACGATTAAAGAAAAGGTTTTTAAGAGATTTGTTGCTGTTTTACTGTTTTCAAGATAGCTACTGCTCGGACTGATTATTATACATCTGAAATTATCACGTCGTATGCCCTTGTGTCCTTCTCCAGGACTAAACCAATTTTAATAATTTTTCATAAGTAATATGAATAGAATTTTTTTATATGTTTGTATGTACCTATTGATTTATTTTATTAGTTTTGTTAAGTTTGGTGGGCGTTTAAAAACAACAGTATAAATGAGAAACTTCAGTTATTTTTAAAAGTTACTAGTCCTTATATTGAAAAAATTATGCAGAATGGAAGATATAGACATGAGGCAGTGGTAGATACATTCTTCTTTCTTCGAAACGCAGGCCATATTTCTTAGAAGCAACAATCTAATACCCTGATATCGAAAGGCGTAATCAAAGCCATTGCACTATTATATCATATGTGAACCCATTCCGTTTGATGTGATTGATGTTGTAAACTCGGCTATACGGATGGCGCAGTGGTTTAAGTGCCTCGCCACTAACACCTCGCTAAGTATTCTGGGTTCGATCCTCATACGAAACAAAACATTGTGTAATCCACAAATAGTTGTTTCGAGTCTGAGTGTGCTTTGTGTCCGTTGTTGGATGTCGAAAAAAGATCCCCGCAACACAGGAAATCGTCCTAGTGCGAGGCTAGTGATAAAAAACTAAGATTTCAAAACAAAGTAATTAACAAAATATATCCTTGTGCTTACCTATGAAATTGTCGCTCTGTATAAAAAATAGGTAACATATTTTTCATACACACTATTAAATTTCATCAAAGACAAATGCTAGTTCGGTGATATTGTACAAGTATAGTTGCTTGACTTTAAGCCGAGTATGGTATGACTTAAATTGCCAAAATAGGTTTGAATTTGAGTATCCATAAAGTTACTAAAAAGCTAACGTTGAATAAAAGCTATTATTTCTCGTAAAAATATGAATTTTGAAATAACTATTTGTTACGACATATGATGCAAATATCTAATATATAAAATAATTAATCTACTTTTTCATTAAATATAGTATCTTCATTTCTAAAAATTCCATCCCAAAAGTTAGACAGTCAAAATTATATGATTAAAAATAATAATCTAAGGAAAACAGCCAAAAATTATCACTGCCTAATAAAATTGTATGTTAGCACAAAGGAAGCAGTGATAGCCCAGTAGAAGATCGTTAGACTGCCACGAAAAGGTTTTAATTCCAAGTAAGTCCCAATTAAGTCTTGGATCCCAAGGCACGCACTGCTTTCTTTTTGAAGTCATGTGCATATTATTAAACAGTTCATTATTGCAGGCTATAAAAGTGAAGGAAACCTGAAACCAAAACCAAATCCATAATGTTCTTGCAGATTTGTGAAGCCTGCTAATCCACACTAGGCCAGCTTAGTAGGATGTGGTAGGCTAGAAGAGAGTTAGGACTCTCCTCACAACATGGAGAGGCCCGTGCCCAACAGTGAGACAGTTTATATATAGAGCTGATATTATTATATTATGTTAGAAAACTATTAATGTGTGCGTAAACGGTATGCATATTTTAACGAATTACATACTTCAAACATAGCCATGCAGATGCACACATAACAACCCAAATGTTGCATTTTTGGGTTTATTAATTTTAAAGCGCATGATAGTCACATCGTACTTGTACAATATTCATACCTGTATTACAAAGATAACATAAAAAGATCATCATCATCATCATCATCATCAGGCTATGATAGTCCACTGCTGGACATAGCCCTCCCCCAAAGAGCGCCATAGCGCCCTGTCTTCAGCTTGCCGCATCCAGCATCTGCCTGCAGTCTTTCGCAAATCGTCAAAATAACGATTATAAAATATCCATTATAACCATTCCCGTGACATTTATTTGCCCTATGCTATAGTATACATCGTAATATAAAATCAGCAATTCATGGTTTGCTAGACGTTATTTAATGTTAAAAGTGGGCGTGCTATTCAAGCTCATCCATATTAATATCAGTTTAACTATTTAAAGAGACATGGTTGATATATGCGGTTCTTTGTTAACGTTTACATAATGCTATCTTAGATCTTGGTCTTCTTAAAAGACTACTCCTGAATTAGGAATAATGCCTGTGTCGCGGGGGACTTAACAAACATTCAAACAACGGTCACAAAGTCGTAACAACCATTTCTGGGTCAAACAAAGTTTTGCACCGTGTAGGATTCGAACCCACAGTACTAGCCGTAATGGCAGTGGCGAGGCGACTACTTAAACCACTACGCCATCCGTGCAGTCTAGTAAAGTGGAATGGAGTGGGCGATATTTCATGCGTAACTGCTTACCTTAAAGCCGAAGGTTAAGTTTATAAATGCAAAAGTGTGACTGCACGGATGGTTTAAGAAGTCGCCTCGCCACAGACACAGCACCGAGTGTTGTAGGTGCGAATCCCACACAGGATAAAGAATTGTGTGTTCCATAAATAGTTGTTCCGAATCTGGGTGTACTTAGTGTCCATTGTTTGAATGTTTGTAAAGTCCCCCGCAGTACAGGAATTAATCCTAGAGCAGGTGAATACTTTTAATTAAAAAAAAAAGATTTCTGGGTGATTTTATGAAGTAACACTTAATGGCAGCAAGAAACGGGTAATAGTACTAGAACTACACATAATTAATAGTAATACGCGCGGGTGATAAACCTTTGCCACACTATTAGGGTAAATATTCATAATACAATCATCCCTAGTATTTAGATGCTAAGCAAAATCAATTAGTAGTAATAGTACTAAGACATAAAATGTTCAGACAATATCTCGCTCAAGCATTTTTCTCGGCACTGATTTTTAAGTACGTTCCATTTTTATTTTTTTAAATAATCGCTGTCTCTCCCTATATAATTGAGTCATGGAAATAAGATATCTGGTATACATTATAGTAAAACATGTAAAACACAAAAACATGACCATACAACTATTTTATATGAGTGTTTCAAAGTTAAGTTTCAATTCAATTCTAATAAAACAAGGTTTAAACACATGTTTACATACAAATATATTTTAGCAAAAGTGTAGAGTGAGGATTAAAGTATTTACATTTCAGTAGCTATGTTTATGTCACACAGAATGAAACCTATTCCCAAATACATATAAGTCTTGATTTAATTTGCTCTATCAAAAATTATGATAAAATTGATTTTTGTATACAATGCAGTAACCAACTATAAAATAAAAAACATTTTGGCTCCCAATAGCTCTATGAGTTGATTCAGGGTTATCCACTCGTTGTGGGCAGCTTGTATATTGGATATGGTTTTGAAAGCCGTTCTGTTACTAATAATTACCTCACAGAAAAATCTTCTTTGAAATAGAAAAATACATAATAATAGATACCTATGTGTAAAGCGAGCCTCAAAATTACCAGGTCCCGATGCTTTTTCAGTAGATTCTGATCGCCTTGTTTCTCAATGACTTTACTCGTTCCATATATACATTGGCAAATTTAAAAGCTTTTACCCCGAGCTCACTATAAAATTGGCTACCTTATGTCTGCTATCCGCCGGCTACAATCTTGCAAAAAGCTATTTACTCTATTTTGGAAGATTACCCAAATAAAATCGACTAAAATCCTACTGATATTATAAATGTGAAAGTTTGTAAGATATTTGGGTGTTTGTTACACACGTGTCAATTGTTAAACAGATATACATTTTAACATATATAGTCTCAAGCCTGTATCCCCAAAGGTAGGGTGGGCAGGTACCTACATTGATATAAACCACAGCTGGCGAAATATGGATGTACTATTGTTACTACATCCACATATCGCCAACTATACTTTTAGTTCCCACTTAATAAAGGCGACCCTATTGCCATTTACCGGCCTCAGGACAGAGCCATTTTCTGTCAAGACATTCTTAGTAGCAACACGGATCTTGCTACTAAGAATGGTTTGACAGGAAAACTTAATAACACTTTACCCGACCCGAAAATATAACGTAAAACTTCACGTTCATTGAAATACCGCTGCCCCACTGATGCAGTCTGATATCATACAGGATGTCCCAGAAGTCGACGTCAAGCCGAAATCAGGTAACAGACTAAGTTATAATAACTATCAGAAAAATATAAAAAATCTAAGTTAAGTATTTTAAAAATTATAGTTAACTACTAAAATATAAAACAAAATCTTACAGATTTTGTTTTATATTTTTCTGACAGCTATTATAACTTAGCCTGTTACCTGATTCCGGCTGGACGTCGACTTCTGGGACATTCTGTATATCAGATATATGATGTCAGACTGCATAAGTGTAACTGTAAAATATTTAACAGTGTTAACACCTACACATTATTTTCAGAATAAATAAGAAATATATTGGAGATCTTCTTTTTGGATAATCTTCAATAACTTGGCAAGATGGAGGACCAGGAGGCACAAGTGCAGGCTCGCAACCTTCTTGGACAGAAGACTCAACCGGCGCGACCACCTGACAATGGCTTTACGAAAGCTCTTCGTTCATGTAAGTTTCATTTTAATTTATACTTTTCTTCGGATTATCACTTTTGATCTTTTATTGTAGCTTGTAGCAACCACATACTATCATAAGTGATGATATGGTCACTATGGTAAGTGATGAAGGAAACCGCCACGAAGAAGCTTTCATATCTGAGAGTGCCGCTTTATGTTCTTGAAGATGCGTAAAGTTCACCAACTAGCACCGGGTCAGCGTGATGAACTACGCTCTAACCTTTCTCATACTAGCAATGAGAGAGATCAGGCCGTAGTCCCGTAATCTGGCTTACTCCGCACTAGTGAAGAGTTTGGATATAGTCCGAGCCTAACAGTAGACAGTTTATAAAAAAGGCTGATATCTGATGTAGTATAGCAATCTGACTGATTTCAGAAAGTTATGAGTCTACAGACTTTCTCTTATTGACAATCATAGTAAATTATTTCAGCTAGCTTTTAGTATTCTCCGAGGTATGGGGTAGATGTCATTGTCTATTCAAACGCACGCCGTGCTTAAAACGAAATATAAACGTATAGAAATTGTCCTGCTAAAAGAATTTAACAGCACGTTGCGGGCGCTAACACATAATTATTACTAGTTGAACAATGCGAACACTTTATCGATATTTATAGATATGGTTTATTTACAAAACCTTTAGGATTGATATGTTTTCCTATAACGGTGATAGATAAAAAGGAAAATCACGTGTATTACACGTGACAATAATTGTATTGTCCAATTATGTCCTATGATAAGAGCTATAAAAATGGATATAATATAAATTTATATTACTTTGAGATTAAATTAATATACAATAATGTAATAGATAGGAGATTTTTGTTATGGTTCTAAATGTAAATAGCATAAATTTGAGTAAATATCAGTAGTCAAAATTGCGACGGTGTATCGTTATAATAATTATAAAGATCTATATACTTACTGTTCTGTTCTTTTTTCATATCTTGATATATTGGATCAAAAATGTCCGATTATTAATTTTATATTATTTACAGAATATTGTCTTACGTTTACGCGAATGTTTATATATCGAAATTAAACAACTTTATACGGATTTTATCGCATTGTACATATTATATTTATTATAAAACACTATTATTACATAATTTTGAATCTTCAAACTACTATTGTTAAACACTTTTACTAGTTATTATTTACTTCTATTTAGGCTATTTAAATTTGAAAAAAAAACTATTTAGATATAATTTTACACTTTCCTCCGAAGTTTCGGTTGTTTTTCAGCAGCCATGGTTACGGAGAAACTAAGATGGTGGTTGTCTCAATGTTCTAAAGTGTAGTTATTTCAAATTATTAATTTATTGAACTATAATACAATGTATCAATACGACAAATTGATGAAGTGCCATTAGTGTATTTTGGTACTTATACCTATGTAGCGTTTTTATTTTTAATAAACTATACACACAATATTTGATCGCTCACTCATTCGCCATATTCAATATAGATAAATGAACATGTTTCTGATAATTTATCCATTAGTAATCAATTCTAGGCATGTAACATAATCAACAAACATCTAATCCTGATACTCACCTATGCCACTTACAACACATTTGCGGAAGTAACTGAGACTCATACATTTACCACATTTGACACAAATATCCAGTATAGAAAGCCACACGCGATGAAACCAAAGCTGATTAAACTGAGATCGAAATAACGCAATTGATAGGCTTCTACCTTATAGGCAATTCAACTCGGTCAATTTCAACGGTTAACATGCGAAGATAAAGTGTTCTATAGGTTGAAAGGCCTACTTTGTTTGCAACGATGTATAGAAACAAATCAAAGGTATAAAATAGAGCATGATATATTTGCGAACTAGGCCGAATGTGGATAGCTGTGAGCGAGTCCAATCCCAACCTAAGCTAATTTAAATATAATGGATATAAAACGTAATATTTTATTTAAATTCCTGTACAGATACACAACCTTTGTTGCTATAAAGAAAAATGGGAATAACCACCGTTGCTAATAACTTGGTGATTGTACAAAGCCGAGCCGACCTATTCGAGAAAGAATCAGCCGTGTATAAGACTAGGAAAGCCCATTCTTAATTATTATTATAAAGTCTTTATTGTATGTAAACTGTCCCACCGCTGGGCAAGGGCCTCTTTTTTGTGTGTGCAAGGTTAGTCCGTAGTCCACCACGCTGCCCCAGTGTAAGTTGGCAGATTTCACATATCTTTGAGAACATAACTCTCAAACACTTAGGTTTTTGCCAGATGTTTTTCTTCACCGTTAAAGCGTGCGATAATTCTGTAATGAATACGCACATCCAACATTCGATACCAAACCGGCAGTCCAAGTTTCTCCCACAAGGCTATCGTTGTAAAAATCAAGCCTAACTCTTAATGATTGGCGGCAAACATAAGCGGAAATAATGAGATAGTAACATATTACTAACTCAAAAGTTAGTATCTAACGACAAAAAATCCCCTCATTAAAACAGCTAATAACATCTAACCAATACGTAATTCACAATTATGTTTTATTACATAAAAGCATTGATAAATAACAGCGCTTGAAATATAATCACTCATATTCTCTACAATTATATGTATTAATTAATGAACACAAAGTAGGTAGCTACTCAATGTGAACTGCCCGAACAACTTCGCCCATAGAAATCTACAGTGAAAGCCAAAATTCGCTTCTGATTCAAGTAATATAATAGAACCTCGTTAACGAATCTTGTCTACATTTCTAAATAAGTTTGAAGCAGATTAGATAGCTTCGGAAGAAGTTACAGCGACTTCAATACAACTAAGTTTAACTAATATGCATTACATTAATATGCATTGCGTTGAATGACATAGCACTTGAGTGATCATAGCACTTCTATCAATGAGAGCAATGTATGTTGCAAGTTTGACTCGCACGATGTTAATATTTGTATGTAGTATTGCTTTTCTGCAATATGATAATTAATCGTAATCAATAACACATAGTGACAAAGCTCCTTAAATAAAGAAAAAAAAAAATAAAAAAAAATAACACCTAAATAAATATAAATAAAATAATATCATTTATATAGATAATACGTGCTTTATCTACTTCTAGGAATAGCCAAGTCACTGTTGTTATTATACTTAATTGGCGACATAGGTGGTCAAAAGTTTTTATAAATGCATCTTGAATTGTGTCATCAAGATAATATATGTAAAGTAGTTTGCAGTTTTTACTATGAAAGTCTTATGCATTTTCTATATAAGACTCAAGATTACATGTGAAGGCAAAGCACTTTGCTAAAGAAATATACACAACGGAGATGTGTGTGAAGTGGAACATTACTTAGCCTATAGACGCAAACAAAATTAAAACCTAAAGATTTTAGGCAAAGTATAGATGGAATAGAACTCTGATGAACTAGACTATGCAACCGTGATTTGTGGCAAATGTTATTAAAGTGCATACTTGTGTCGATGATCTATGACTTTTGTATATGCCAGGAGTGGCTGGTACGACGTTACCAATAATATCCGCAACAGCCGTGTGGCGACGCCAAAAAGTCGGGTTTCTTTTGGCCGCATAAACATAAGCAAAATTATTATAGTCTTACGTTTACGCACATATTACACATTGAATTACAACGTCTTTATACGGATTTTACGGCGGTTTATCTTAGAAAGAAAAGAAAGAAATCTTTATTCCTATAAAAACTATCACAAAGTGTATAAAGATAAAAAGAAAATTTTAATCATATCTTTTACATGATATATTCATAATTTGTCTGACATTTCGAGTGCCTGTCATGGAGAGACTGAATATTACTTGCGCAGTAGTAAAACCAAACTTGTGTAGTGTAGTCACGAGTCTTAAACCATTATTTATAATAATAACAGTTTAATTATTATAAAATATATATTTATATAAGACGATAGCTATCGTATATATAATATTTTATATATAGGGTAGCTGCTGCGAAATCCATATATAACCTTAAAGAGAGAGATTACCGCAATACGTCATGCTTTACTTATACGTAACCAGTTCGCAGAAATACTTAGGTAGCTATAACGACTAATAATATCACGGTATCATCCTCTTCTATTTATAAATATCATCAATGTTATGTATCTAGTAATCAAAGCTATTTGTCTAAGCTGTAATTGAAACATCGCAATATCTTTTTAGAAACAATACCGCCAAATTTGGCATTATTGATAAAAATGAAAGTGACTTTCGTCTAATAATGGAACAATTAGTCTTTTATCCAATAATAGAAAATGTGACAAACAAAAAGGTATTTTTCAGAATTTGCTAAAAGCCTTGGCACGTGCATGTGTAGTCCAATTCAGCCATTTGCCATCTAAATCGTATTAAAAACAGAGGATTGTAATGGATGGCAGTGGTCATCACATAGGTACCTATAGCTGTGCTAACAGACGCCAGGTCGATCCCGGTACTAGATTAATCTTTGTAAAATCTATAGACGTGAATTTTGTTCGAATTTCGGATGTATCGTGTTATTTCAAATTCAATTTTTTATAAAACCGTCGACCATGCAAGGATTATTCTTATGCAGGTTTTCTTAAACATTTGCATAAAGGCCTATGTTAGTTTTCTGGCAGAGTAGGTAGAGATTACAGATTGCCGCTTAATCTTACTTACTTACTATCTTGATATACCTCAATTACTTTATTTATTCTCATCACATTTTCCTTAGAAGTGGTTTAAAGAGCATTATGTGGTTTTGCGTTTGAATATACTTGTGCCTATGTAAACTTAGTTACAGAGTTCATTGACTGACGTATATTTAATCAGTTAGTTATCAGTAAAATAGGTTACTGAATTATTTATATGTACTGAATCATACATTTGCGATGTAAAATTATAAGCAATCAATTTAATATAAGCACGAAAGCAATATTTAAATTAAAGTCAATAAAATAATTTACAACACCTATTTCTTATAAAGTTGCAGCTTTCAACATAATATATGTATATTTTTGGATGCATATACATAATATAATTGATTTTATACAGTCAAAAAATTTTTTTCGAGTTCTAGACCCGAGGTAAAATCGATGTAAATATTCATTAATGACACAAAATAACCTAAATGAACGTCAAAGTTAAATAATGTGGAGTAAGCTAAATGAAGTGACAGTTAGGTTGGAGCTTTCATCACCCCATTCACTTGCCATAGTATTTGGTACTTACATTTTCGCCTACAACCATCACTAAACCGTCTCTGGTCTTCGACTGTGTATATGGTTAGTAGAAGCAAGGATATTTTGCCGGCTGCTATCATAAAAGTATCAACATGTCATACAAGTTACCAAAACATCTGTTTTTGAAACAGCTGTTCATAAACCTGATGCAACGTACACCAAGGGCTACATTTGTGTAAATAAATCATAACATTAGCATTTTATTTACAAGTTGTTGTACCTGCAATGCAACATGGTTACAATACTAAAGTAGATACCTCAATGTATAACGGTGTTCTGTTCACTTGGGATGAATGCCAAATTAACATGTACTGTTTCTTAAGAACGCTATTATAATAAATACCTTGAGATTGCAATTGTAGGAAAGCTTTGAACCACATGTATTGAATTTAGATCGGTCATATTTAATTTGCACTACTGCAGTATGACCCATTGTGTTTAACAAAATGGAATTGAAATTTTAACATAAATACTTTAGTTTGAATTTTCCAAGCTTATAAAATAAATCTTAACACCTATATGAGTAATAAAATGAAACAACAGAAAAATATTTTTTTCGCTATACGATTTACAGTACATAACAAAATTAAGAGACGAAAAAATTGTTTTATGCTTGTTCAATAGGACGTCATAGCAGAAAAACAAAAGTGACCCATCACAGCAAAGCTTAAAGCATACCTACATGTACCGACTAATATATGAAACAATCAAATGGTTTAATGTATTTCATATTTAATTTTTACCATTGTATGTATATTCTTGATACGGTATTTACATCGAATTGATTTTTATATTCTATTGACATTTATATCAAAGGCTAGCTTGGCAAGCTTGGTAAGATTATAAAGGTTTGGCACTGTCTGCCGGCGTCTGTACTCCCTGATAAGTATAATCTGGCATTTGCAAGGATCGAATGAATAGGCTTTGTTAGGGTAACGTTTTCAGATTATATAAATATGAATAAATAGAGACATTTGGTAGGCCTTAGATTCCCAGTTCTATTTATAAACAAACACAGTATTTAAATTTATCCGATTATAAATTTTTAAGGTACGTAAATGTAGGTTAGGTTAGATAAGTAACAATACTTTTTCTGGATGTACCCTATGTCTTTTTCTGTTACCTTGACAACGCGTAGATATGCGAAATATCATGATGATCGCTTGACTAGTTAAGGCGTGAAATCTTAACAAAGTAACAAACTCACATTCAAATTTACTTATATAATATAAATAAGGATTACCTAGAGATTCAAAAACCAAGAAAATATAACCTTATACCTAGATAATACGATTACATTCTGTGAAGCTATTAAGTATCGTATTACATTATACGAGTAATTAAGTTTTGTCTAGCGCATGGACTCAAAGGGTCAACGTCTGGAGCTGACCTTTCATTAGCAAAAATGCATGCAATGTCCACATTCCACACGTCGTTCAAGAATGCAGTCGGAAAGTCTACTTACACTACACGAACATATCGTATTCACATAACAATAGAATTTCTATTTAACCGAAGCGTTACTTAATGTTTCCCACGAACTTTCTCATACATTGCAAAAGTAATACAGCTGCCTTATAATTTCTGCGATACATGAGTTTTCCCAAGAACTTTACTTAAACTTGGTAAACCATTTCTGCTGAGAATATACGGGTCCTATGTAATTTTCATTACGTTAATATTTTATAAGCAATATTGCTACCTGTAAAATGTCTAAGACTTGAGTATATTGTGAAACTTACAGCTACAGCTTATAAATAAACTCCTAGCTGAGCAATGAGCAGTCAATGTTTGACACCAGGGATGGCGTGGTTAAAGTGGTGGCCTCGCCACTGCCACTGCGCCGAGTGTTGTGGGTTCGAATCCCACGCGGGACAAAAATTTGTGTGATCCATAAATGGCTGTGCCGAGTCTAGGTGTTCTTTGTGTGCTTTGAATGTTTGTTAAGTCCCCCTCGATAATCGGAACTACTGTTTGTAGATCACATAAATTTCTAACCCGTTTGAGGATCGAACCCACAACAAAGAGCGTACTCCTTTTTAAAGGGCCGGCAACGCACATGTGACTCCTCTGGTGTTGCAGGTGTCCATGGGTGGCGGTGATCGCTTACCATCAGGCGATCCGTCTGCTCGTTTGCCCCCTAATCCATAAAAAAAAAACAAAAATAAACACTCGTCGTGGGTGCAGTGCAGCACTTACACCACTATGCCTTTCGTGCAGATTATTTTATTTTTTAATTATTGCTGTAACCGGACGATACACCAGACTCTCCCACCCAACAAACCACTCGCTCCAACACTATTCACCTACCTGATACTCACAATGAACCCCCCTTCACGGTACATGAAGTCAACACAATTCTTAAACACATGAATCCCGCCAAATCTCCTGGCGCCGATCATTTAACTTCCGATATATGTTACCAATTCTCGCTCTGCTTCCCTGACATCATCACCGGTCTCCTTAATCGATGTCTTTCTCTGTCTATCTTTCCCAAATCCTGGAAACACGCCATAATTAAAATTATCCCAAAACCCAACAAAGCCAACCACAACTGCTCATCCGCGTATCGACCCATAGGGTTATTGCCCATCTTAGGCAAGACCCTTGAAAAATTAATCACACAGAGACTCACGCATCACCTTAACACCACTAGCACATACAACAAAAAACAATATGGCTTCAAGCAACAAATGTCAACAACACACGCACTCACCAACATAACCAATACCATCACCACACACAAAAAACGAGGATTACACGTCGCGATGATCTCCCTCGACATCAAGGCCGCCTTTGACCATGCCTGGTGGCCGGCTATACTCGCACGCCTACAACACATTAAATGCCCCAGGAACATCTACACAATAATACAAAACTACCTTTCTGACCGTACTGCGACAATTCACTACGCCGACGCCACCGCTACCAAAAACCTTACTCGAGGTTGCATTCAAGGGTCTGTATGTGGGCCGATCTTCTGGAACCTGATCCTGGATGAGTTGTTGGATAAGTCCGGTGACTCACCAGGACACGGGTCCCTACCGGAGAGTTGTCAGATGCAGGCCTTTGCTGACGACATCACACTTATCGCTGCACACAGGAATCTCACCACACTACAACAAAATATCAACCAAAGTTTACACATCATACACACTTGGGGCACAGCCAATAAACTGACCTTCTCACCTGAAAAAACAGTTGCTGTAGCCTTCACACGAAAAACTAAACTCCTCTACATCACAATGAACCGCATACACATACCCTTCAGCCGCACTGCTAAGGTGTTGGGGCTGATTATCGACGACAACTTACACTTTACACAACACGTAGACTACATCACAAACAAAGCACGTAAACTTAATAACATACTCACCAAATTTGTACGCCCCACATGGGGCGTACATTCGGAAAACATACAGACACTCTACAAGGGGGTAATCGAACCCATCGTCTGCTACGCCTCCAGCGTATGGCACCAGGCGCTAAAATACAATACGAACAGGAGCAAACTCCTTTCACTACAACGAGGATTCGCTCTGAAAATCATTAAAGGATTCAGGACCATTAACACAACAGACGCCATAGCACTGGCTACCCTAACACCGCTTGATATAAAAGTCACAGAAACAGCCAAAATCGAACACACCAGAATCACTGGGGTCACCGATTATCTTCCTGACGACATAACACTCGACACACCCACCCATCCATCACACTTACTTCACCCGTCTCTTCGCAAGCCGCATCCATTCACCACCATCAATACACAGGACGAACTGAATACCACACTTATCAATCACTTACACGCGCACCACATCTATACTGATGGCAGCAAACACGATAACCTCGTTGGGGCTGCCTTCATCGCTCACACTCCACAGAACATTATCATAACGAAAACATTCAAACTACACTCTACTTGTACCGTCTTCCAGGCTGAACTTGTAGCCATTGACCAGGCCTGCCAGTGGTTGCAACAGCAACAAATCGAGGCGGCAGTAATAATGTCGGATTCCAGGTCTGCCCTGGAAGATATTAACAACATCCTCAGTACACACCGCATTACCACCAACATTCAAAGAACACTACACAGAATGAACACGCCAATCACATTCATCTGGACAAGAGCTCACGTCGGCATTCATGGCAATGAGGCCGCGGACATTGCCGCCAAAACCGCTGCCACACAAGACAAACCAACAACATTCCATCATTTTCCCCTCAGCTACCCCAAGAAACTGGGCAAATCCGACAGCTTTACACAATCTGCCGACACCTATGCCAACAATCCTAAAGGACAAACTATGAGAGTCTGGTGCCCTACACTCAAACACATACACGCACTTACTAACAAAACAGGCCATACCTTCGCACTCACACAACTTCTCACAGATCATGGATACCACAAAACATACCTCCACCGTTTCCATATTACAAACAACGACACATGCCCTTGCGACGACACATCACCGCAATCTTTCAATCACCTCCTGACACAATGCCCACAATACACACGCACCCGCCTACTGCACGAACAACTCTGTCACAACCTGCAAATAGATCCCTACAATCTTGAACAAATAATCACAAAAGACTCCACCACCGACACGTTTATGACACACCTGACTCATATTGTGAATACACTTAAACAATTCAACAACACATAAATCAACACACATACACTCACACAACACCCAAATTGTTGCGACGATTACCTTGTAAATAATTTATATAACAAGTTTAATTAGCAGACCTATATGTAAACAGTAACATAAGTGATTGTACTCACCTTGCACTTCTGTATCAAATAGCAGAATTGAGCGCATAACGTCGCAATAAAATCCCCCCTAGGGCGGTTTTACCCCTGGGAGGAAAAATTAAAAAAAAAAAAAACAGTATGTGACATTGTAAAATAAACCGCAGTAATAATTTGTTTGAGCACACTAAATTATATTCTGCAAGTATGTCGTATAATTGCATGTTATTTTAGTTGGCTTCGATAGATATAGGTTACATTGCATATGTTGCAAGTTTTTTTAAGAGACTCGGTGCTCTCATTTATCATTCATCTCCTTTCCTGTCATTCTTTTTCCAGGGCTGGCAACATGCAGTTAATATCCCAGTAATATATGCGATTATAGGCTAATAACAGTTTACCTCTACGCAAACCGAATGCGAGTATGCTAACTTTGTTGTATAAAAATAATTATTTTATCTTATTGACACCCCAGTTACTAACAAAATATCTTTAGTAAATATGTTTCAATCATATCTTATTTAAATATAAGTCGCTGTCTTCATTTGTTTAAATTGTTGTTGTATTTTCTAGTAGTTGTGTCTATTTTATTCTAAGTAATATTATAAATGCCTATGTGAGTTTGTTTATTTGATTGTTACGATTTCACGCCTTAACTACTGAACCGATAATCCTAAAGTATCGCATACACGTTGGCCGGGGTTAAAAAAACCGGCCAAGTGCGAGTCGGACTGGCGCACGAAGGGTTCCGTACCATTACTATAACAACGGCAAAAAAATCACGTTTGTTGTATGCGATCCCCCTTAAATATTTGTTTTATTTTAAAGTGAATATTCTGTGAATATTTCAAGCGTCTACCAGTTGGCGTTATTAATATCGAGCAAAATGAGCAAAAAACGTTTGTTTTTCTTTTGCTCGTCAAAATGAAAAAAATGGCCTCCACACCGCCCTCATAGCAGCCGAGGCGATGTTGAGGTCTCTACTTTGACGGCCTGAGAAGGTGCTTTTTCACGCCCCGCTTAAAGGATGCAGGATTGAAGGAAGAAGGAAACACGTGCCTTGGCAGAGAATTCCATGCCTTGGTCGTTCGGCAGAGGTATGAGGACCCAAACTTATTGGTACGCGCTCTAGTCGACTCTACTGTGTAAGGATGGCATCTGAGCCCAGCACGCGTTGATCTGGATAGGAAAGGGGAGGGCGGGATAAGGTAGAATAACTCTTCAGAGCACGCCCCGTGGTATATTCTTTAGAAACATGCCAATGAGGCAATGTCCCTACGGAGTTGCAGAGGTTCCAGTGAACTCGTGACCTCTGGATCTCCGATGATACGGACAGCCCGCCGCTGTAACCTGTTGAGAGCGTCCAGCAAGTACTGCGCGGAGTTGTTGTATGGGAGTAACCTTAAATATTTATTTTATTTGGTTTTTAGTATTTTTTATTATAGCGGCAACAGATATACATCATCTGTGAAAATTTCAACTGTCTAACTATCACGGTTCATGAGATACAGCCTGGGGACAGACGGACAGACGGACGGACAGCGGAGTCTTAGTAATAGTTTTATCCTTTGGGTACGGAACCCTAAAAAGGACATAAGGTACTTTTCACCATAAAAAAGTTAAGTTCCCGAGCGAGCGATACCGCGGGCAAAAGCTAGATAATTATAAACTCGCTAAATTAAACTGTCCGTTCATCCAGAAGAAGTGCTTTTGCCGAGAAATAGAAATTTACTGACAAAATCTACAATAACGCAAGCGAAGCCGCGGGCAAAATCTGGTACACTTATAAAGTGTGGCCGTATTACTAACATAATATAAGACAAAGGCAAACTCAAACTGGGCTATTTCTAATCCAAAACTTAAACACAAAAAGCTTTTGCAACATCAGTACGTCACGGAGCATTGAACTAAGCGCCTAAGCGGCTATATCGAAACTCGAAAGTAAAGGGCTTTAATCTGTTTGTGGGCGTAATGTTGCGAAACTAGTGGTTGATTTGAGACTGACCAGTGACCTCGGTCTTTCTATTTATGTATATTATACATCTCTAGCGTTGGGTAATTTTCCTTATTTGGATAATGTTCCGAGGGATATTTGTTTTCTTATTTATTGCTTTTTCCGGTGACAACATTGTTAGTATACTCATTTATGTAATACGCTACATCTGTTATGAATTTTAAGACTATGATATGGATAAGTATTTTGTCAAAACATGTTTGTTTATCATAATCCAAGATAGGTTTCAGAATTCTTCATGCTGGATTGAGACAGCGTTCGTTACTGGATATACAACAGTCAATTACAGACTGAACACTTTCTTTACCCGAAGCACAGCTAGTTTTAATAGTATCTCCCAACATTTAGAGATTGATATGTTTCATACTCAAACTAGGACCCTACGACGCATACTGAGCAGAGAGTTCTTTTGAAGTAATAGAAGCACAAATAATAACGAATAACAATGTTTATAAAACATGTATTTTTTGTCCCAATTGTCTTTGTTATGGTACTTACAGCAGATGTCATATTTGTGGAAGCTTGTAAATAGCAATTGTTACTGCACATTTTGTCTTATATAATATATATATATATATATATATTCATTTTTAAAAAGTCTGTCTGTCTGTTTGTTTGTTCTCGCATCACGCCTGAAGTACAAAGTTAATACGATAGATTCAGTAAGAACACTATAAAGAATGTCCTCAAGTAACATTTAGTCTTTATTTCATTAAAATCGGTCATCTCTATCAAAAGTTATGAGCATTTGAAGTTAAATTAAATTTTAATGTAGGCGATGTGATCGTACTGTACTAGATCCGCCGTAATGGCTTACAAATAAGGTTGAGATTTGCTTAAATTTAAGTTCATAGATTGTGATTACAGATCAGGACCGTATATAGAAAGCCAGTAATCCGGATAGAATATAAATTTCTTAATTTTTGTTATAATAATAAATAATAATTAATTCTAAGACAATGTTGAATGTTTACTAATTGATAATGACATCTCTAATTTGTTAGTAATAGGTGTTTAGTACTAGACCCGACGTAATGATTTATACGTATCACGATAGATAGCACTGTGCAAATGACGTCATTTTTAAATCGCGATATTAAGGTTTTCCGCCGTTGTATGACATGCTGGCTTTCAACAACTACTCTTTGTTCCAGAGATATAATGTAATTTATTTATTTATTTATTTGGACAACCAGTAGTTGTTACATTGTTTCTTATATCTAAAATCATCCTTAAAAAATAATTAAATGCACAACATTTGAAGGTGTCACAGCATCCACAGTATAGTAACACTGTTAACAGTTAGGTAAATAATTTAAACAACAAAATAAGCAAGAGAATATACATATTAAACAAGATACAATTCAATTTGAAAATAGGTGCAATTAAGAACTTCTTAACAATCTCAATACGTCTTTCTTAAAGGATGGTAAGCTATCAGCAAAAATGTCAAGTTCACCGCAAATTGTGTTATATGCCTTCGACAGCCGTGAAATGGTAGAAAATTGTTTTAAGTTACTTCTAGCGGTAGGGCATTGCAACAATCCAGCATCGACAAGTGCTCGCCTTGGCACACGTCTAGGAACATGCAAACCAAATAATTTTAAAAGCAAGGGGCAATCAAATTCGTTTCTCAAAACCTTAAACAAAAAAGTCATATCGAGTAACTGCCTACGAACCAATAGACTATCCATCGCAAAAAACGTCAACTTCTGGGTATACGAGGGCAGTTGTTTATGTATTCGACATGAAAAAGCAAGATGTCTTAAAAATCTTTTCTGAATACGTTCTATTCTGATTTGATGCACATGATATTGAGGAGACCACACTACACTGCAATATTCGAGATTACTCCGTACGTAGGCGTTATATATGGATATTTTTGTATCTGGATTACGAAATAATTTACTGTTACGAATAATAAAACCTAACATTTTTGACGATTTATTAATAATGTTGTCAATATGAGGTAGAAATGTTAATTTGGAATCAAAAACTATGCCTAAATCTCTTATTTCGGTTTTCTCTTGGAGAATTAAGTTAATTAAATGTAGTAATCCGATTTTCTAAAATTTGATTATTATAACTTTTATTATTTACTACTATTGACTGATTAATACAAAACCGAGTCGGTATATGGAGATAATAATCGCTTCGATTTTGGTATTTTTTTGACAATAGGATTATAAAATTCTAAATTTCACGTGTCTGTACATTTTAGAATATTGCGACATAAATGAATTAAGGGGACTCAGAATAATTGACTGAACACATTTCAATCATTTTAGAAAAATCTGTCTGTCTGTTTGTTTGTTACTTCATCACGCCTAAAGTACAAAGTTAATACGATAGACTCAGTAAGAACACTATAGAGAATATCTTTGGGTAACATTTAGTCTTTATTTCATTAAAATCGGTTTACTCTAAAATAGGACACGGTACTTTTCAGCAGCGAGCAGAAAATAAGGTAATTTTATCAGATAGTTTATGTTGTATGGTTCCATCGTTGCAAATTTTAATTTCATTAGTATATGGGTCACCTATAGATACAATAAATCAGACAGCTGTATGGCTATCGGGCACGCCACGATCGTGGCGGTAAGTCCCGTGTTTGAGGAGTGGCTGGAAAGGCGGCATGGCGCCCTCATCTTTCGGCTGACACAGGTAATGACTGGCCACGGTTATTTTGACCAGTTCCTGTGTCGTATACGCTGGCAAGAGACGCCCAGTTGTCACCACTGCGGCGACTGCCGCGATGTTGTTGAGGACACGGCGCTGCACACTTTGGCGGTTTGCCCCGCCTGGGCATTGCAGCGCCGTGAGTTGGTCGCGGCAGGACATTAAGGATTTCTTTTAGTGGTGACCTTAGGGTAGGTCTTTTCGTATAGTGGCCTGCCGTTTCATAATATATAGCCCAAGTATATAGCCAATACATAGAACAAGTAAAAAAAAAGCTGCAATATACAATTTTGGCGCCTCGAAACGACCAAGCAACAGCTATTAATTCTGAGATGATGAGACAATAAATAAAGCGCAAGGTCAGAGATTATACGTTGCCGGTGTAGATCTCAGTACGGGCTGTTTTACTCATGACTCATGGCCAACTCTATGTCGCATTGTCTCGCGTTAGCAAACCCCAAAATCTGTATGTGTACGTCCCCAATGGTTCTACATCTAACATTGTTTACACAGAAGTTCTGTCCTAAATCATATAAAATTTTATACAAATTTTCACGCTGACGAAGTCGCGGGCACAGCTAGTAAATAAATAAATTACTGCACGGATGGCGTAGTAGGTTTAAGTGGTCACCTCGCCACTGCCACCACGCCGAGTGTTGTGGGTTCGATCCCCATACGGAACAAACATTTGTGTGATCCACAAATAGTTGTTCCGTGTCTAGGTGTTCTTTGTGTCCGTTAAGACCCCTACGACACAGGAATTATTTCTTAAGCGGGAGTTATCTAAAAAAACTATTTTCGTTAAACAAACTACCCAAGAGCAAACCTAAGTACGTCAGGTATTGAGCTGTCTTCTCATTTTGAAGTCAGAATTGCTCTCGCAATAAATTGGTTTTATAGTTGTACTACCTAGTAACCTTTTAAATCATTTGCATGTATTAAGCTTAACATCCTATCACTTGAGCAACTTATCCAGGCATAACTTGCCTTTTATCTCTTATCCTATTCAAATTATAAGTCGGTAAATTTGTGATGATATTTGTTATTAAATAGAGAGTAGACCGAAAAATGGATTGGATGAAACTTGGCTGTCTAAAATTAACACACAGGACACTTTATATCCCGGCAAACTTTCTGATACCTAGTTTGCTGAGCTAATCTATCCTAATATTATAAAAAGTAACATTTGATTTTTTGTTTGTTTGTAAGGATGTAACTCAAAAACTAATTGATGGATTTTAAAGTCATCCCTATTAAAAACCTATATTATCACCAAGTAACATCCTAACTTCCTAAGTAGTCCTAATCCTAATCCTAATCTTAATCCTAACTAATATTATAAAAGGGAAAATGCGTTTGTTTGTTTGTTACCTTTTCACGCCTAAACCACTCAACCGATCATTCTGAAATGTTGCATATACATTGTCAGGTGTACAGAAACGGACATAGACTACCTTTCATCCTGAAAAAAGTACTGTTCCCGAGGAAAACAACAATAACGTTCTTATGATAATAGATGGCGCCACGTGTCTTTCAAATCATGATTGAATTATATTCTTACAAGCAGAGTACAACCCGAAATTATTGTCAAATTCTAAATTAACGCGAGCGAAGCCGCGGGCAAAAGCTAGTTGGCTATAATTTATAAAAATAAAATATTATTACTAACATAACCTAACCTACTTTTACGTGAGCGAATCCGAAGGCAAAAGCTAGTATTAGATATAGCACCACTATATCAGTACGTACACGATCTGATATGCCTATCGCTAATGTGCATAGAGTCTAATTAAGCTTCTTTCCAAATGAAAAAATATTAGCTAACGGAGGAAGCTGAAGAATACCCCCTTTAAAAGTCCTATACAACCAAAGCAAAGCAATATGATTTCTATCTTAGCCTAGAATTTTCTTACTGTAATCCAATACAGTAGTTAGCCATGTACGCATTTATATTTGTGTGCATGAACATGGATGTTTGTCTTGGTCTGGGTGTTTCTATGTATAATATGTATGTATTTACAAAAAAAAAAGTATATATGTATGTTTATGCATTGTCTAGTACCCATAGTACAAGCTCTGCTTAGTTTGGGCTAGATGGTGTTGTGTGTATGTGATAGAATATTATTATTATTATATAAAAAAAACTTTCGACTTATTATTTATAAAGGACTTGACTCCCGTTCTTTATTCTTTTCAACACGGAGAAATGTGTTTCCCTGACGTGCTTTGCTTTTCGCTTGACACCACGCCAACCTAACTGCGCCAGTAGTTTTATATTCACGTTTCGCTTTTCCACGTGTCTAGCTGGTTTAAATTGACGCGTTGTTTGAATAAAGGAGTTTATACACGGGCATTGTTTTACTGCAATATGAGACATCAATAACAACTATATCCTAACGAATATTATAAGTGTGAATGTTTTGTTTGATTGTTACGCTTTTACGCTTAACTACTCGATCGATCAACGTAACTTGCATCCAGGAAAAAATATTATTTCCTAGGGATAGAAATATATTGATACAATATACATTAACGCGAGCGAAGGCGCGGGCAAAACTTAGTTATAAAATCAATACATATAAACTTAATTTAAAATAGCCGTAAGCAAAAGCTTACACACACTTAGCGTTCAAAGAATTATATTTGGAATGGCCGATGCATGCAATTGTTTTAACCTGGCCGAACTATAGTTACAAAAAAACAGCTAAATATTGAAGTAAAATAAGAAGCACTTTGATATTGATAATGTCCCATAATTTGTTAAAAACCGATCGACCGTGTTTATGTGCTAAGCTGACATAAACTAAATGACAATCCCATAATACGTGTGATTGCATTAATTTTGTAAATACAGTTACAACAGATCCTCGTTTACTTCTAAAACGGTAATTACCTATGTGCTAGTATACGTATGTACGTGTGCATTTGAATACTAACCAGATAACAGTGCAACGATTACCCGTGATAATAGTGTTACCTAATATGTTGTTTAAAATAAATATTGTTACCCTATACAAAAAGCCTTATACATCAAAAAGTCTTACGGCACCACTGAAAGCCTACCCATCTTAAAGTAGACTGAGTAGGGAGATTTTTATCGTAAGCTAATGTATCTTTTGTCGGGTTTTATGAAATATAGTATTCCAAATCTTTTAAGCTTTTCCAGGAGATTCGGAATTCTATTTATCGTTGTAGGTACTGTCCGTAGAAAGCTAGAATATTCTTATTGAGTATTACCTGACCACTTAATGCGGACGCCGAGTAGGACATACTGAAGGATATGCATCCGCATATTGCAGGATATAGTGTAGCCATCCCTGTTTTCCTTTACGGCAGCGTTTGGATATCTTTTGGTCCCGTTGAAAGTGAAACCATTAGACCACTAGCTTGTGTGCTACTATAAACTTACTTGTTCGTACTCTGTAGATGCGTTCGTATACTTCAGTTACCCCGAAATATTGTTTGAAAATAATTCTACAAATATAAAACAGGTAAGTTATGAGTTCGATCTTAGGCGCAAGACACACAGAAAAGATGCAAGACGAGGATGCGTCACAGACGCGGCGTCCCTTCAATCAATTTTCATACAAAATGTATAGAAGCATGGCGATACAAAACACAAGAAAAGACAGGGCGCGGACGAGACGCGGACATGACGCTTCAATCAATTTTCATACAAAATGTATAGAAGCATCGCGACACAAAACACACAGAAAAGACAGGGCGCGGACGAGACGCGGACATGACGCTTCAATCAATTTTCATACAAAATGTATAGAAGCATCGCGACACAAAACACACAGAAAAGACAGGGCGCGGACGAGACGCGGACATGACGCTTCAATCAATTTTCATACAAAATGTATAGAAGCATCGCGACACAAAACACACAGAAAAGACAGGGCGCGGACGAGACGTGGACATGACGCTTCAATCAATTTTCATACAAAATGTATAGAAGCATCGCGACACAAAACACACAGAAAAGACAGGGCGCGGACGAGACGCGGACATGACGCTTCAATCAATTTTCATACAAAATGTATAGAAGCATCGCGACACAAAACACACAGAAAAGACAGGGCGCGGACGAGACGTGGACATGACGCTTCAATCAATTTTCATACAAAATGTATAGAAGCATCGCGACACAAAACACACAGAAAAGACAGGGCGCGGACGAGACGCGGACATGACGCTTCAATCAATTTTCATACAAAATGTATAGAAGCATCGCGACACAAAACACACAGAAAAGACAGGGCGCGGACGAGACGCGGACATGACGCTTCAATCAATTTTCATACAAAATGTATAAGTAAACATTTAGTATCAAAATTGATTGAAGGGGCGCTGCGTCTGCGACGCGTCCTTGTCTTACGTCTTTTCTGTGTGTCTTGCGCCTTAGCGATCTTATTCTAAAAGTTAGTTAAGTTATTCGAAAGTTATTCTAAAGATAAGATCATTTAGACCTAGAAGGTCAAAATAGATTATATATTTGATTTTTAGAATAACTAGGTAACCATAATAATATATGTAAGGCTATTATAACATATTTATATCACATCATATCAACCCCATCAAATAACATCAATAGCTTCAGAGATGATAAAACATAAATAAGTAACATTAATTTTAAATTTATAGATGTATGTACATTGTAAATAAAATAACATAAATATTAAATATACCAAAAATGGTAGATAAACGATAAAATAATACATATCAAGTTGGTAAGAATAGGAATAAAAAATATGAGCTTTAGAAATTAAGCTAAGCATCAACATACCCATAAATTCTCACACCTCACTTGCGGATAATGCATAAAGGATAAAACATTGTATTTTAGATTTGTTGTGAGTTGTGATTGTCCGCGGCATCGTTGGCGTATATCTAGGTAAGGTTAGATTAGATTAGAAACAGTACTTTTTTCTCGATGAAAGGTACCCTATGTCCATTTCTGTTGCCGTGAATCAGTCAATCAGCCCACCGCAATCCACTGCTGGACATAGGCCTAACCCATTTTACGCCACAACATCTGGTCTTCATGTCTTGGCCTGACAACTTGTATGTTAAATTTCATGATGATCGGTCGAGTAGATAAGGCATGAAAGCGTAACAAACAAACAAAGTGTCAATTATTATATTAGTTAGGATAAGGCTTACGAACATGATAGATACAAAGTTCTCATAAGATACATTTCAACTTGACTCTGCTCTTTACGCATGATTGAACAAACAGAAAACTTGAGCTGACCTGGTGTTTATTACACAAGCTAGTTAAGCCCTGATATTCTGTAGACGTAATTACAAACACATTGTCACACCTATATCTCAAATGGGTAGGCAGAAGTCTAGGTATTACAACCACAATTTACCAACTATGGTTTTAGATGTCAACTATGATTTAAGCCATCTGCGGTAGTATTTTTAAATTTAATAAGATAAAATGATATTTGCATATTAAATGTGTGCGGAAAATAAGATCTTTGATTGGAATCAAATTGAGGGAATGACAGTTGATGCTCTATAAAATCGAGTGTTAAACGTTCGATCTTATTCTTCGATAAATCGAATTGAATTGGGAATCAAGAAAAGCTTTCTTATTTTATCTGTATGTATGTATGTGTAAACTAACTGGCAATTGCCTCCATAGTGCAGCGATAGTGAGTGTGGTCTGGGATTCAGTACCTGGATCAGTCAAAGTGTTATTTGGTTTTCTTTCAAGAAATTCGTAGAAGTAGTACGCAGTCTAGAACTGAGTCCAGTAAACAATTATAGGCTCGCCCTCTTTTATGTGGGCCCTAAAACCATAGGCAATGAAGTTTAGTTGTAATACATACCTGCCTATCTGTTTTGATATAAAAGCGTAAAAGTATAATATATCATTTATATATGACTAGATTATGCTCGTGATTTCACTCGCGTTAATGTAAGTTAGGTTAGTAACTGTACTTATTTCTGGATGAATGGTACTCTATGTCCTTTTCTGTTCCCTTGACAATATGTGTGTGGAATTTTATGACAAATGGTCAAAAAGTTAAGGTGTTAAATCGTAACAAACAAATGAACAAACTCACATTCGCATTTATAATATTAGTTAGGATTGAAATAGAATATAGCTGTAATACATTTTTATTGATATTATGGACGCACGCTATTTTTGTAACGAAAAGTCTTGCTTTGATAGAATTCATAACAATTTCATGATTATGCTTTAGCCTTCTCTATTCTCTTTATCTTACCAGCCTTAAGGTATATCTTCACATTAATTAAAAAACACTCTACAAACACACAAGTTGTCTAGCAAATGACCCATGACATATTGCTTAGCAAATCGATCGTTCAGCAGTAAGCTCTAGATTAACCCACTTCCTCCAGTCAGCTCGTATCACGCTCGGGAAATGAGATCGCAAGCACCTAATAGGCGTTTTTATCCTCGGTAGATGGATTTCTAGTTAATTCAGGAAGACGCGACGGTGTTTGCTTGTTTTCTTCCAACAAGTTGACATAGATCTAACTGTATATTACAAATGCACGACTATACTTTTATTATAAAGAGGAAAGATTTGATTTTTTGATTGTTTGTAAGGATTTAACTCAAAAAGTACTTAACCGATTTTGAAAATGTTACTGTCACCGGTGAACATAAGCTATATTTATTTAAAAAAGTGTTGTTACTAACATAACCTAACCTACTTTTATGCGAGCGAAGCCGCGGCCAAAAGGTAGTCTATTATAATATTAGAAATGTGAACATTAAAATGTTAGACTGTTTGTTATACAAACGAACCACTGAACAGATTTTGATAGATACTGAATTAACAAAAGGCGTTGGTAATCCAATGAGGCATAAGACTTGCTACTGAAATGTCGTGAGTTCGAAATCCAGCCACTGCCTTCTACCGACCATTAACATGGTATTTACACAAATATATATAATTATATTATTAGCTTAGCTGGAGAAGTTAAGATAAATACTAGTAATTTGTAACTCACCTTGCCAGAAATGTTATAGAAAATAAACTAAAGAGAAGAAATAGGTTTTCAGCCCGATAAATTATTAATTAAGTCTGCCTGTAATCATATATATTATTTTGTATTAAAGGGTCACCAAATGGCACTACCCCATATTTTGTCGTAATAGCTAAAATCCTTCTTGATAGGCGCTAAAAACAAATTTGAATTCGCAATTATTCAGTACAAATCAAAATATGTATCTTTTTTCATGATAGCGCCGCGCCATCTATTAGGTTTTCAGTCTAAAACATGTTTTATTGTTGCCAAAACATTATAAAATTTTAACACTACAGTGTGGTAAAAATCAAACCATATAAATATTGTGCGCATACGATCATTATTATACAATAATGTAATAAAACCAGGCGATATACAATACTTGTTTAAATAGCGTTTATAATTGCTCAGCCGTGCCTTTTAATGCTTTTATTTTACACTTCGCACACCCATTATGAAAAGTGCAACAGTTTCGTTGAAGAGTTTAACCATTTGGCAGATATTATTACTTTTTAATGGTACTTCAAGCTGCTCCTGAAAGCGGCAAACTTTTCACTGCATATAAACTTTCGTTATTATATTTTTTGGTTTTACGGCACTAGAATATTAAAACTGGAAGTTTTGTCTGCGTTCTCAGTAGCCATTTTATATGAGCTGGTATAAAGTTAGGGTATACTTTGTTTATATTATAAATAAGTTCCTCTTATGACTTTGCTGGCATGGAATCTCATTAACCAATGACCTATTATACTACTGAGATATAGTTAAGCTTGCCATTATATTCCTTTGGTTCCACTGATGAAGCTTCTATATATAAACAAACACTTTTTATGTCTTTAGTCTTCTAGTAAAGATACAAGTCGAAACTGCCCATTGAAATGACCATTGTGTCCTTATGTCAGGCGATTGATGCGCGTTATTGAGTTGAATTTTGTGATGTCAAATATAAGTACAGTGTTTTGAATACATTTGAATATTATTCAAATGCAATTGTGCACACTGGTATTTATTTATTTATTTAAGGACAACCAACAAAACATACACTAAAGCATTGTAATGATATATATACAAAAATCCATTATATAGTGCTGCCTCAATTACAGGCTGCCACGACATGCTTTAACAAACAATAAAATACCTAGTTATTAAATTAAATTAAATTTTGCATAAGAAAATATGATCCAAAATCAGTCGACGATTCTCCAAGGTCATGAGGTTGAAGTGTTTCGAACGACTATGATTTCTAGTTTACCTAAAATACAAACAATTTGTCACAACGTCGGATTGTGATGTTCTCTATTTTCATTATCAGGTAGGGACTGATAATATAATATAAACAAAATTTTAATAATATCGTTTTAATTTAGCTCTTATTGCGAATATTATAATCTCAAGAAAGTTTTTGCCTGTCTAGATTCATCTCGCATATGAAGAAATAATAAACAAATTGATTTCGTATCAATTTGTAAATTTTCGTATTCAACAAACCACTGACCACGAAATACTGCACGCCGTGCTTTTACCGTGTTTCATGCGCTATCGTAAACACACAAGAAGATACTTTCTTTTTAATTTCCTAAAACACTTTTAGAGATGCGTATTTGGATATTTGAAGGGTATACAATGCTACACACAAGTAACCCCAGCAATATCTATATAACTACTATATTATAATATAGTATTAACTTCTATATTATTTACGTACTTATGTATACAAATAATATAAAAGTTTGGCCAGCTAAAAACCATTTAATCAGTGTTTAACTTATAAAATTGGGTAGATAATGTACAGTAGTTAAGGTATCTACATATTGCCATCACTGGTTAGCAATATCTGTCTCCCAATCTGAATTCCAGCTATTGAAGGAGTAACTTTTAGTTGAGTCTCATGCGTGACTCGATGGCTATGATCAATCTTCAATAATAAAAAGTACAAAGTAGTGTGAATAGGGCCTGAGCGTTGACTAAGAGATTAATTCAATGTATACTCACCAATTGATTTTCCTTCCTCAGGTTGTATAATTCCCCAACGGTACATCCTCGGTGTGATGGGTCTACTGGGTGTGTGTAACGCATACACGATGAGAGTATGTCTCAACCTCGCTATAACTCAGATGGTCAACCGTACAAAGTCTGGAGCGGATCTCTTTGTCGACGAAAATGCATGTCCCGGCGATATCACGAAAAATGCTACAGTTCACGAGAGCCCGGTAAGTAAAATATACCTTAAGTAAAACTTACCTACATGTTTTCGGCCTCGATGGCGTAGTGGTTAGTGTAACTGACTGCTACGCGTGAGGTCGCAGGTTCGATTCCCGTACAAGTCAAACATTTGTGTGCATAAACATGTACATATGTTTGGCTTGGTCTGGTTGTTTATATGTATAATGTATGTATGTATTTAGTCTACCGTCCCGTCTACTTGAAGATATAGGCGAAATTATGAGTGTATGATATATTTAGTTAATTTATTTCTTCTGAAATTTCATATATACTGACAGTATTATACATATTTATACAAAGAATCGCCTAACGGTAAAATATTTTCTTAGATCATCTTGTATTAAAGTAGGAAATATTTAAAGCGACAGCGATAATGTATCTTTCTATAATACATATAATGATAACATATATTGAATATCAAATCTAGTTCTTTGCGCACTATAATTTCCATATAATAAGTTGAAATAGATTACAAAAATAGACACTAAAGTTATATGCATTAACACATACAAGAAACTTTTTTGATCAAATATGATTGCACAGCGACGTCTTACTTGTAGCTTCCCTATTACCTCTATATATAAAAATCTTAATTAATGTAGTCATGATATTTGTCTTTTTCCCCAGTTATAGGCAGGAAAATATGTTATGCATCATAACAAACACTGTCGTTCCACATTAATGCATAAAACGTATGTAAATTCATCATAGACGGATACGTCTGTGTCATGTTGAGGGATTTACTTATGACGTAATAAATATTAGTTTGTCATTATCTAGGCAAGAAACGTGGCTTTCCCGAATGACACTAAACTCGAGTCATTCTATCCCTCTCCGCCTACAGGATCTTAATAAAGAGCCAAAACAAAAAACCACTAAGAATGGTGATTACTATTACCTACAAGGCACGTGGATCTATAGTACAAGAAGTGAAGTATCTTCATATTATAAGCCCTCAAATCTGGATAATTTATTACACACGTACAGTCAATACGCTACCGTTAAATACTAATGTAGGTATCGAGTAAATAAGTGATTTTCAGATTTATCCCCGTTTTGTTTGTTACGTTCTTTAGCAAAATGTTTGTATCTTTAGCTTGACCCTCTCTCTATAAGACCAAGAGGGTAACGAAAATCCAATAGTATGACTTATCTTATTACGAAATCCCACGCAAGCTACTGAGTATAAGTACACTCTAGCTAATATAACAGCTTTACTTTGGTACAAGTTATTGTAAGCTAGAAAGATAACGAAAGCGTGTATGTAACGAAACCCTACGCACGCTACTAACTATAAGTACACTCTAAATGAAAGCCAATAAAACAATGTGCTAACGATTGTTAACAAGCGACATAGTTGTCGACTTAATGAGTGGTTAGTCGGTACTAACCTGGCTCACTAATTCACAAGACGATTGACTTGGTACATATCTAGGCTTTGTGCCGTATGTATATATGTATATGTAGTGTCAGTCTCGTGTCTCCCCTAATGATCCCCCACGGGGAGACATCAGGATTTTTTCAATCTTGTTGTCTGCCCTAGGCTAGGGAGACATCCGAACTTACTTTTAAAATTATATTTTGAGTACTCGTATATCCCCTGTCACAGCTATGTCATGTTTGGATATACTGGCCACTTGCAAATAAATAAGTATTAATGTAATATTTACTATGAATAATTGAGTTCAAGACCTATGTTACCTTTGCATCATTTGGCTATTGATTAAAAATTCATTTCGCATTATATGTATCGCATTATATTATTATATACGTGTCTAAGGTCAAAAATCGCATGCACATTGAACCTGTTTTTTGTAAGCAATATTGATGGCTGATCACTTTCTGATAGTCATTTGTTTTGTAGATGTTCATTTGTTTTAAACATTTTTTTAAAATAATATTCGCCTTTCTTTCGTTTTAAAATAAAATATAAGTCTTGAAATATTTATTCTTTCCGTTACATACAATGTTAACGATAAATTGTTCGAATACATCAGGTTTTACTTTACGAATAAGGGTAGGTACTTGCTGCTTACGTAAAAAAGCGATCTCACTTAGGTAGTTTCGAATGAGGATCTCATAGACAAAAGTGAATAGGTACGTGCGTCATGCTTGCCACGTATTTTTCTTTTATTATTTTAATGTAATGCTTGACATATACGACGGGACGAATACTCAAAATATAATTTCAAAAGCTAGTTCTGATATCTCCTCAACCAATGGGAGACAACAAGACTGAAAAAATCCTGATGTCTCCCCGAGGGGGGCCATCAGGGGAGACACGAGACCGACACCGTATATGTAGCTTTAGTTTGACTCTGGTCCCTACAAGTTTTCATAGGTCATTATGGTGACGCATCTCGTTATCTAGAAGGTATATAGTATATCATCGTTATATAGTATATCATCGATAAATCTCAGAGGTGTTGGTAAAGATATCCACAGCCGATAAACTAATCAGTATGCATGAGAAGACCATAATAGCGACCGAACACGAACATTCATTGTAGTTGAGAGCTAAGAAAACTTATGCCAAGGGCAAAGGGTTAGTCAATCAAAGTCATATCTGTTTTGAGTTTTGGGAGTATTTACTTACCTAGAGCTGACTCTAGGTAAGTAAATACCGTCTGAAGGTTATTGCTATACATCTTCTCTTAGTCACTGTTGCTAACTTTCATGATAGCTACGACGTATAATCTTTGAAGTTCTACAATGTACCATAGTTAGGTGAGTACCTATATTCTCTTCATCCAGACTTCATGACTCTTAAAAATTGCATAAAGAATGCTTCACTTAGAATACAAACCTTGGTTTTCTCCCAGTGCAGAGGCTTCACAATTAATATGTTGGATAAACAGATTACCCGGCAAAAATGTATATTATCCAAAATTCATAACAAGCGCTAATTCCTTGAGTAATTATTCTAATCTCCAGCATGTAATAATTAATAAATTTGAAAATCTTTAAATGTAATAAGAAAATTCTTACATTGGAACAATATCAATAGTGAGGCAATAAGAGTTCAATTAAGCAAATAGTGTCTGTGCGCGTTCTTGATCCGTTACTACCTTATCACTACCACCAAATTGTAATCTACATAAATGTAGTTGTCTGGAAATCCATATATTAAAACGAACAAAAATACAATTAAAGCTCGTTTGTTCTCCGTATTAATAAAAATAAAATGATCAAGAACACACAGTCAGTCTTGTTAAATGCTAGTAATTAATTAGAAGAAGGTAATTGGAAGAAGCCTCAAAACCGAATAGAAATAATTAAATATAGTTTAATCATTTGAATAACGCAAATGCCTGTAAGCTTTTGTGTTTTGTATTAAATCATGTGAGGCTTGAAAATATGAATATGCATAATTACCTTTTTTAATTTCGGAGCAATAAAAATTGACCCACTTTATAAGTCAATACATATTCGCTCTAAATACATATAATTAATATTTGTGAGTCGTGAGAAATTTATCAACTCGCCCGTTTTACTCGTGTATACTATATTTTATAGGGCCTGGCAATAATTTCATTAAATTGTTAACCATTTTAAGTACTTGCGAGCGTCTCGGTCGTTTAAACTCTGTTTTGACGTAATTGCTTTTGCCATAAACGGAAAAATATAGAGCGTTCGCTTTCACAGTTTTACTATTCAGTTTCCCGGTATGGCTTAGCCGTACACAGGAAAGCATAAAGCTTTCATATTCAAAATATTCATATTCCACACAACCTCGTACGGAATACGGCATACAAATCGGCTTGTGTGGATTCTATCGAAATGTTGACCATTACCAGCGATTATGTTTACTGTGTAAAGTTGACAATACACGATACTTTATTGTATTCAATTTTACCACGTCGTATTCACATTACGTATGCACATGGCACTGAAGACCGTATCAGAAACCCGTTTCGCAAACCAAGGCGTAAAACCATAACCTTGCTGTTATACGTAAAGTCATAGTATTACAAGCATTCATAGGCTACGGTAATTGCTTACATTGCAGTGGGCTATGAGCTTGTCTATTTTTTAAATGACTTCAAAAAAGGAGGAGTTTCTTAATTTGATTGTATTTTTTTGTGTTTCCTCAGAACTTTTTCTAGGTGAACCGTGAATTTTGATGATTCTTTTCTTATTTGAAAGTTGGTGCGTCCCATGTGGTCCCATTTAAATTTGATGAAGATCAGACTAGTAGTTCCTATATATAGTATCCTTAATAATGCGTATTTGGTTGATTTCGACTACATTGATGATGTTCTCATTTTATTACTTGTCTAGCTGTTGTTGTCCAGTTGAAGTCGGTACTCTTTTTTTTTTAATTTTTGTTACTATTCAGATCTTATAATTTCTAAATTAATACACTAGGATCAATTTTAAGTTTAGTAAAATAAAGTAAATGGACTTACATATCCTATAGACTTACATAATTATTATAATTAAATATTTTGGAAATACATTTGTTACCAAGTCATTACCTACGACAATGTTTTTGATTCACTGTGCGATTGTCTTTTACCAAGGCGGTTATGTTGATGTTTGTGTACATAATACATAAATAATATTCACAGATAATTTATAAAGATATTTATAGTGTACTAGAAGACCTGATTAATTGATGTGTCAATTTACAAAAGGTCATATATTACTCGTGATTTCTAGTAGTTCATGTAAACCTGTTAACCATGGAAGCTTATCTATAATATTCTTACGTTAAGCGTTTATGTCTAACTTTGGAATATACTGGCTATAGTGAAACACTACACGTAATATAAATGTTTCTAGTCAGAGGACGTCAAAAGGTTTGATTATCCCTAATAGAATTTGTTATCAAAATAGTGTGTTTTAAATATAGTATAATTATCAACATAAGAGTCGATAACCCTTCTTAAATATGTAGTTTAATGTTATATACAGCGAATAAGTCCATTTTAAAGGCTTTGCTATAAGGTACTCTGCATATTACAAGCGGCAGCTTAATTTATATCTATTCCTATTATATCTAAAACAGCGATATTTTCCGCACACTAATATATTATTATATGAAGTCAACAAAATCTTACATAATAAACATATTTTGATAATAAGAAGTAATATAAAACTAAAGGAAATCCTATTCAAATGAATGAAAATATCAAGTCATTTAGTTCAGTCGAAGAAAAGCGAGTCCTCAACAAACAGGAAAATGAGATACCGAATGAATTTCTCTTATTGTCATAGGTATACACTTTACATGGCATTAAATGTAATGTAAAAAACTTTTTTGCACACAAATATTTTTGTTATCACTTTGAATATTTTATTTGTTATTATCATTATTTACATAATTATATGTGTAGGAATAATATCAGACCTGTATACAAGCTGTCCCACTGCTGGGCACGAGCCTCTTCTCAGTGTGAGAAGGGTTAGGCCATAGCGCTGGCCCAATGCGGATTGATAGACTTCACATATCTTCGAGAACATTATGGAGTACCCTTAGACCTGCAGATTTTCACATGATGTTTGCCCTTACAGTTAAAGCAAGCGATATTTAACCAATAAATAGGCACATAACTTCGAAAAGGCAGACGTGCGTGCTTTGGGATCTAACACGACACCTCTACATGGTGGTCCAACGGTCTCCCAATAGGCTATCGCTGCTATAGTTTTAGGTATTTTTATTGTAAATCCTAACTACTATTAAAAAAGCGAAAATGAGTTTGTTTGTTTGTTTGTTACCTTTTCACGCCTAAACCACTGAACCGATCATCCTGAAATTTTGCGTATGCGTTGTCAGGTGTACAGAAACGGACATAGGCTAGCTTTTATCCCGAAAAAAATTACTGTTCTCGAGGAAAACAATAATAACGTTCTTATGATAATAGATGGCGCCACGTGTCTTTCGAATCATGATTGAATTGTATTATTACAAGCAGAGAACAACCCGAATTGATTGTCAAATTCTAAATGAATGCGGGCAAAAGCTAGTATTCAATAAAATGGTACTATCGAAAGCTAAAATATCGAAATAAGCTTTTTTGTTATATGCAATACTAGCTGGCTCGCGCAACTTCGTCTGGGTCACATGAGTGAATTTGCCCCGTTTTTGCAACATTTTTCATTGATGAGCCGCGCCGCTCCTAGTGGTCGTCGCGTGATGATATATACCTTATAGCCTTCGTCGATAAATGGGCTATCAAACACTAATTTAAATAATTTTTCCATTCGAACCAGTACTGTAGTTCCTGTGATTAGCGCGTTCAACCAAACAAACAAACATACTTTGCAGCCTTATAGGTAATATTAAGTATAATTTCATGTATACCTATGTAATTTTCTGTAAAACATGCAAGGTATACAAACAGATTACGATTTTGTGTGCCGTTCCCCTATTTGCTACAGTCCTGCTAACTTTGTGTATGTTCCAAAGTAGTACCAACACTAAAACCCATACTCAAAATATAAAGAACCCATTTTAAAGACAACTCCTGCACTAGAAATTATTCAATATTACGAGAGACATTAGTATAATATTGTCTTCTGTTTACGCGAATGTTATTCATTGAAATTAAACTACATACTATATACGGATTTTATCGCGTTGTTTATTTGACACTTTATTACAAAATTTTGAAAACTGTTACACTACTATTACTATTAAACTTTACTATTTTTTAAGCTAATTAAATTATTGAAACTATTAAAACTATTTATACGATTACTATACTATTATACTATTTATACTGGTGTTTACAATAAAGTTTAATAGTAATAGTAGTGTAACAGTTTTCAAAATGTTGTAATAAAGTGTCAAATAAACAACGCGATAAAAGTCGTATATAGTAGTTTAATTTCAATGAGAGACATTAGTATTACAAAAATAGCATTAAAGGTCTTTCATTCCTTTTCCTATTCATTACTATCATGTCACTACAACAAATGAAAAGATAGTGATGTAAATTCAAAAGACTCTCCCTACTTGAACACAGCAGTAATCCCAATGAATGTACCGTGGAAACTCTTGAGCACTAGCCGTGAACTTCGCGTGAATTAGTGGTCTCGATTTCCTATTGACGATCATCATGTCATTATAACTAAGCAACTGCTCGAATAAAAAGCTGTTCGTTATAGTTTTAAATTCAACGTATACAACCTCTTCGAAACAATCACAAACAGCAGCTCAACTATAGTGGTGGACGTATCATGGAAACCGTTGACAACTAGCTGTATGGCAAACCTCGCATTATTTAGTCTTTCATTCCTATTGTTGCATCGCAATAGCAATTGCTGGAATAAAAAGCTGGTGGATTATAATTTAAAGTTGTTATACGATTATTCCAAGCAAATAAATAGAGTAGCTATAGCAATAAAAATGGACGAGCAGCGATAGCTCAGTGGGGAGACCAACAGACTGCAATGCAGAGGGTCTCGGGTTCAAACCCACGTCGCGCACCTCTGACTTTCAGAAGTTATATGACTTTTCGAAATTATGTGCGTATTGATTGACAATTATTGCCTGCTCCGTGCCTCGGAGAGCACGTTAAGCCGTCGGTCCCGGCTGCCATGAACATCTATGACAGTCGTTATTGGGAAGTCAGTGCCCTCTAATATCCTGACACTGGTCTAGCCTTAAGATATCGTTAGCCTTCGGGTTGCGGAGGTCAGGTGGCAGCCGCTCCGTGTAAAAACTGATAGCCAGTCAAATCCGGTTAGACTAGAAAGCTGACCCCAAGTGACTTGGGAATAATAAAGGCTAGGAAGAAGATAGCAATAAAAATGGACGTACATGGTACATGGAAACCCTTGACCGCTAGTCATGATGCAACTTCACAGTACAAATTGGTCCCATGGGAACTTCTAAAGGATCAATAAGCGTGTCACTCTTCGTTGTGTTGTTTTCAGGTCCAGTTTGCGCAATTATTCTATGTTGTTTGTTGGGAGTTAACGAGTTAAATAATGGCTACCCTGTCTAGGGACAATCAACATGGTTTATTTTTCATTAACCTTTGGCACGGCTTCCTGTCGAAATAAGCAATCGTGTGACTACTGTGGGCATATGGTTGGATTAATTAGGGAACACAGCTCTGTAATTTTTATTAATACTATGATCCATTAGGCGTTTTAAACAAATGCTCACAGGGGTATGTATTATACACAATTAACCAAATAAGCTTTTAAATGTTTTTTGAATTGGAGGCTACCTTACTGTCTCCAACTGGATGCCAGTCTCTGTGCCATTACTGAGAATTTCTCACATACATTCAGAGTTACACGCCTATAGGCTTTGACCAACAGACCTACCCTTTGCACAAGTGCATCATAGCCATATTATGCTGAATATTATTTTAAATCACACATTATAGAGCCTATTGCTGTATACTGGGCACCATTCCAAACTCCGTGCTGCTAGTAAGAATACTTCTTGACAAAAATGCCCATTAAAACTGCGCTTAAATCAAATCTAAGACCTCATACCACTGTATGACTATGCTTTCACTACCGCTGCGGCTTAAAATGATCAATAACAGTTTTGCTTGAGATGAGAATAAGTAATACTACCATGATAAAATGTACATTTTTTCGAAACTTTGGGTCAAACGAATAAACTTACATTAACCCATTCGCTGTCCCGTGATAGACACAATAGAAAATCTCTGTTATGTATCATATGTGATTCATCGGATAGGGAACCTGTTAAAATTATTTTCGAATATCTGTCAAAATTACATTGGTCTGTTGTAAAAGAAGGAGGGTAACGTATCGAAATTAAGGATGATTTTCGGAATAAATGTGTTTTACGGTACATACGACTAATCGTAACTAGTCGGGCCAAAACTTCGACATTTACGTTACATGGTAGGTCTACATATCTAGAATCTCTCCGGGATCACTATCAACCGCAAACACAAGTGCTTACTTATGTCATAAAACCAATAATGTTTTAGAATAGAATAGTAATTTGTCAAAAATGTAGGTAATACATAGTAGGTGTTAAATACAGTTATATGAATCTTTATACATTTTGCCATGCATGCAAATCTTAATCTTACAGTACAATGATAAAATAGAAAAACAATATTATTTAGTATTGTGTCTTTAATGTCTGTAAAGTATATTAATAAAAATACTCTAAGATTAAAATATCAAAGTCAGCACAATCTGTGGAACAGTGGTTAATAATGAGTGTACCTAAAACCCAGTGCCGTCCAATTTTAGGAGTCGCAGTAAATGCCATAACCTGCTAATATATAAAGCGTATGTACACAAAAGCGTGAGTGAAAACATAAAAAAGCTCTTCATAAAATAAATATGACCGGCCGCGTATAATATAAATGCAGATGCGTAAATATCTGCGTGTAGACTCACATAATTCATTTAACCGTGTAATATATTTCCTACATGCAAGACATGCAAATGTAATGACGTCACGCACAAGCTTTATTTAAGGACATGAGATAACGTAAGATGACTGCATGAAGTAATAATACTACGTATAAGTATTTTCTTAACTAGTCCATCATATCATGGCGATCGCGTATATCGGTTAATCAAATTTGAATAAATTTGATGTTATATTTAGGAGATTATTTGCCTATAATTAATTTTGTTGGATTGGCATAACTAATATTTTAAATTTGAATATGAGTAAAAGTTGGATGCTAGCCATCCTCCTCATTTATGCCTGATCTGAAATGAACCTTTTTTGTAATTTGCCCCTCTCTTTCAGTTTTGTTTATTGTTATTCCAGTTTTTATTTTAGTGAATTCCAAAAATCTATTTACTTTAGATTTAAGGTAACGGTTACTCTAAATAAAAATAATAAAACAAACGCCTTAAATGACGGTGACAGCACGAATAAGTGGATTCACCCGCAGCAATACAACCAATTTGTTATTACATAAAACTATCAGGGTCTACCTGACAGTAACTATTTCTTTCTTTCTTATCATTCAACATTTATTTAGTTTCATGATGTTAAAGATGGCAATGCGTATGTGATATAGTGCAAGTAATCGTACGCTTCTAACAAAGTTACTATATTCGCTTACCATTAGGCGTATGCTCCTTTGCTACTTAAGGTAGGTGAAAATTATGCAAAATTTCACACACTCTTGTGCTTAGAAGAGCACATAAAGCTGTCTATCCCGGCCGTCATATCTTTGACAGTCGATATGGGTCTAACTTTAGTATATCGTTAACCCTTTGAGTTGTGGAGGTCAGGAGCAGTCGATCCGTCGAGAAATTGATACGTTTTGGTCGTATTGTTGAACTAGAAAGCCGGCCCTATTACACTTGGAATTAATGAGGCTACGAAGAAGATCAGATATCACATCTTTAAGATACTAAAACAAACACCGCCGTTCGTCTATGCGCGTATTATTGACACACGATTAGATCGATTTATTCTACAGATTACGGTTTGAGTTAGTAGTCATTTTTGTTACCTATAGTGCGAGATGTGCCTATGGCCTAATATGGAAGACTCAAGGCGCAATCTAGGACAATTTTAAATCTTTTATAGTTTGCTATTAGTATGCAGTAGCCTCGTTGGCAATCGTTGGACCCGTGATATGAGTTTGCAGGTGGTCGTGAGGTCCAGAGTCCGATGCCAGAAGAAAGAGGTAAAAATAATTAATTCCGTTAGGTAATTGTTAGTAGAGCAGTTTAGTCACTCACTCACAGATCGGGAATGTGCTTAGTATCTGTCTAAAGTGCTCAATGCCAATTTCCATGCTCTGAGCAGGCTCGCCCTCTATTACTTACTACCTAAAAAATGGCTAACAATGTGTGTGCTATATACTCCTGCATACCCCTTCTAAAATATACAGGCATGAATGTAGGTACTATTAGCATTTATAAAATCTAACACTAATTCAACATAATAAGTACTTGTCAACTTATAATTGATATTTACCCTGGGTGTCGTACGTAGATGCAATATCGACCTTAAATTATGCTAAATTGGCGGAAAAGGAGCGTATTAAAAATAGATTAGATTCGCGTTGGAAGTTGTTGTGCATGGAGCGAGTAATGAGGCTCATGTTCAGGTTGTTGACGTCACGTTACGTGATGTGGTGTAGAAGATTAAGTATCATGCACTACATATACATAGGTGTAGATAGCTACAATTATACCGTAAAGCGATTTGTATGGTGAGTAGTCTTAAGGATAAAGGGGTAAGCTCAAAGGGTGCGATGGCTGCTAGGTGATTTGATTGGAATTTGAACTTTGTTAACGCCGCTGTATATGTTATTATTAAGAACTTTACTGTGTGTAGCTGTGACCTGTAAATATTCGTATTTATAATATTTTCGATTAAGAACCAGAAATAAACTGAACAATAATAAAAGCAATGACAATAATTAAATACGCTCATGATGAATATTTGAGATAAAGCGATAGTAATGGGATAGGTAGTTAAGTGAGCCTCGGAAACTCTTTCTTACCAGGTAAAACGCAGCAATGATGTGCCTATTCTTCCGCTGATTGTCTCAGGCAAGCTAAGCTACTCGCAAAAGTCTAAAATTATAATTAATTATAAACTTCTGGCTATTATTTAACAGGTCGCCAGTTTCATACAAAACGATACTTCCCTTTACTTTAAGTATCTTTTTGGCCCAGAAGGCTAATAAAAGCTGTTTACAATAGACTGATCTCTGAAATAAATATCTCAGACGTTATACTCCTAAATTAAAATAAACGAGAAGTGTGAACTTAAAATACATTTCAGTTTACATATGACGTTTATTAGATCGGCACTCTATTTTGAACATATTTTATTACTCAAATTGGACAAACTGTATACACAGGATTTTATAGTCTTAATTATTTTATAATGTTTTTTTCAGTATGCAATCTTCGACTGGGATGAGAAAACGCAAGGCTTTATTTTAAGTGGTTTCTACTACGGATATGCTGCTACGCAAGTTCCTGGAGGTTACCTTGCTGAGAAATTCGGTGGAAAATGGACTCTCGGTGTAGGCTTGCTAAGCACAGCTGTGTTCACCTTCTTAACGCCCATCGTGATCAGAGCTGGTGGTGGAACGTGGCTCTTTATACTCCGTGTCTTGCAAGGAATGGGAGAGGTATGTTATTATTATCTATAGCTATTCTCTAGTATTAATATTCATGTTTTTAGTGACACAAGTCTTGTAAACGAATATTTTCTCCTTGAAGAAAATATTCTTCTCATCAATTCTGTTAAGTCTCAGAACCAAACTCACGTTTAAATCGGCTTTTAAAATTTGCCCTTCTACAAAAATTATGGCAATAACAGCTGGTTACTAACCACAGTCGCCTTGCCAGTAACCATACTGGCAAGGCGACAACCCAGTTTCAGATGAGATTTTGGCAGAATTGACCTGCCTGGTCTTTAACGTACTTAGTGATGCAGCATTTAATATGCTTACTTATTGACAACTCGAGTTTAGAAATTGTGTTAATAAAACTTGGTCATGAGTTTCCCAATAGCAATAAGTCGTTCACAAACTATTTGCAGCTGCGAGGTCCTTGCGGAGATTGCAGCACATTCTAAAAATTTCCACTGGATTTTCTCTTATCTTGCCCGTGTAAACAATTTTTATTTTATTTTAATTATAACCTATAACTGTAAGTCATAGTAAAAATCTCTGAACATAAATTTAAGAATATCTTATTCTGTTATAAAATTAATTTATATCATCACCTCCTTAAAAAAAAACATCGGAAAATGCCAAAACAAACCGTGCTAATTATTTATTCCAGATGAAACACAAGAGCAATTCATTTCAAGCTGTTAAAACGAACTCCTTGCCCCAGTTTATTTTTCACATTAATTAATTTGTTCATATCTACTTTTTGCGCTGGGAATGCTTACAGGAAAATTCCGCTATTCTTAATTACAAATTACATCGTTTAGCATGAATTAAAGTGTGATGAAATACCTACATAGAATAAAAGTGGCCCTTTATTTATTAATTGCATTATACTTGAATGTACTGGGAATACCGACAAAGCAAGGACAAGTTCTGCTATTATAATAATAAGTGTTATCTTAGTAATGATTCTGCTGTAAATTAAACGTGAATTGAAATTGTGTTAACAAATCTTCGTATTATCATCCTCGTCACACACACAAAAATATTTTCTTACTAGCTGTTACCTGCGACTTCGTCCGCGTAGATTTTAACTAAAAAGTGTTTGTCCCCGCGGTACCCTATTTTTTTCTAAAATCGAAGTAGCCTAAGTTACTCCTTATAACATCAGCTATCTGCCAGTGAAAGTCCCGTCAAAATCGGTTCAGCCGTTTCGGACATTACCCGGAACAAACAGATAGACAGACACACAGACAAAAAATTTAAAAATAGATGTTTTCGTATATATACTTTCATATGCATTAGATAAAAAGCTGTTATTTTGACATTACAAACAGACACTTCAATTTTATTTATTTGTATAGATGTATAGATTTCCCTACAACTAAATATTTATTAATTCTATGATATGATTCCCTTTGACTAAGCAAAGTCGTTCGATTCCTAATTTTTCAGATCTTTCTCACGTTATCTTTTTGATTACACATACAAAAACTTTTGCCACCTTTTTCTTTTTACCTAGATGATATGATGAATTTTATTTATTTGTATAGATAAGTGTTGAGCTGAAATTGTGCAGCTTTACCCTAGGCACTATATGGGAATTTAAATCTATTTTAATCATGATGCTTTTTTACATCGTGTCTGAGATTTTGGCTATTTATTGTATGGTTGCAAAGGTCAGTTACTATTACAATGAAACAAAGCAAATATCACCAAAATAAGTATTAATATTATTGGATTTAAAACCATTGCGGAAACCACATACATAGATAGAGCAAGTATTGCCCACTCCACTCAAGTGCTATTACCACATTTTGTACGCAAGCATTTGTATGTATGTATATCTGAAGTTTGCGCAACAGGTTGATACCAGCTAAGTGGTTTCAATGATGGATACGTCTAATAAAATATTGGCATTTCTTTATAAAATGTACTGTTTTTCATAGGGAATAGAGTTTTAAGTAAACTTTTATGAAGTATCTGTATTTAGAGAGATTGTTACACGACTAGAAGCGTATTTAAATGTAATGTCACAAATGATTGATATAGCATGTATACGAACTGAAATGTTGAAATTCAGAACAAAAATATTGTTACACATTGCATTCTATCCCATAATCACTTCTTAGCCCAGTTCTTTAAATATGGGTGCATTAAAATACTATTATTTTAATAAGGTTGTAATAATTTTTTCTGTCAGGAACTGTTCTCTGATAACAAGCAAAATACAAGTACAATAAGATTGCAACTGCATCAGGCGGCATCTAATAATAATAATAATAATATTCTACCACATACACACAACACCATCTAGCCCAAACTAAGCAGAGCTTGTACTATGGGTACTAGACAATGGATAAACATACATATATACTTTTTTTTTGTAAATACATACATATTATACATAGAAACACCCAGACCAAGACAAACATCCATGTTCATGCACACAAATGTTTGACTTGTGCGGGAATCGAACCCGCGACCTCAGGCGTGGCAGTCGGTTACACTAACCACTACGCCACCGAGGCCGACATCATTATCGAATCATTTTCTTATTAAATTATGTAGCCTTAGTAAGGCTGTATTTGAAATCCTAATTATATTGAGGAAAGAGAATTAAATATATGTTATATTAATTGGAGATTGTATTGGAATGACATCCAAACGTAACAAATAATGGTTAGAATCATATCATCTAGGTAAAAAGAAAAAGGTGGCAATAAATTGTTGTATGTGTAATCAAAAAGATAACGTGAGAAAGATCTGAAAAATTAGGAATCGAACGACTTTGCTTAGTCAAAGGGAATCATATCATAGAATTAATAAATATTTAGTTGTAGGGAAATCTATACACCTATAAAAATAAATAAAATTGAAGTGTCTGTTTGTAATGGCAAAATAACAGCTTTTTATCTAATGCATATGAAAGTATATAAGGTACCTATACGAAAACATCTATTTTTAAATTTTTTGTCTGTCTGTCTGTCTATCTGTTTGTTTCGGGTAATCTCCGAAACGGCTGAACCGATTTTGACGTGACTTTCACTGGCAGTTAGCTGATATTATAAGGAGTAATATAGGCTACTTTGATTTTAGAAAAAAAATAGCGTTCCGCAGAGACAAACACTTTTTAGTTAAAATCTACGCGGACGAAGTCGCAGGTAACGGCTAGTACTAAATAATTTTATGCATAATATACTTTGAGGGACAAATAAATATTTACTTAAGCGGTTTCATAAATCAGGTCAGTATAATCTCCAACAAAACAAATAAAGAGGCTCATAAAATACTGGGTTTCAAATAGTTTTAAACTTGAACATACAATTATGTTTTCTACTGATACATCGTAAATTGAACTTCAATAGGAAACGAAACAACAACATGCAGTCATATTATAAATTACATATTATAAAACCGCCACATATTGTTTGGAGCACATGTGCACAAAATTATTGTTCTGTTTCCGATACGCTCATAAAAAGTGCTGAAATTGTATAAGCGACATCTAAATGAAATTTCTTTTTAAATTGTATGAACCGTATTGGGAAAACAATAACTATGCTGTATTATTAAGGCACAACCTAACCTATTATTTTTTTTTTTTAATTATGCATTGTCTGCCCTTTTGTTTTGAAATATATCAACAAAACCAGGTTATTTTGTCATAACTAGCTGAACTATTTCTATCAAATCACCTTGTTCTATTAACGGAAATCAATAGTAAGGAACCATTCTTTAATGTCACCAAAAACAAGAAGTTCGTATATAAGAAATAATTATGGTATACTAGACAATAAATCCCGAAATACAAAACCAAAGGCTCTAGTTATTTCTCCAAACAGATGAAACTCAAACTTTATTTCTGCAAGACTCATAAACAGCGTAATATTCATTCGGTTATATTTATAATTTATTTGTCTTTCACAGGGTCCTACAATGCCGGCTCTTATGATCATGTTGGCGCGTTGGGTACCTCCCCATGAACGATCCTTTCAAGGAGCGCTGGTCTTCGGTGGTGCACAAATCGGGAATATTTTCGGCTCCTTCATGTCTGGCATATTGCTAGCGGGTGGAAGAGACTGGGCGTATGTGTTCTACTTCTTTGGAGGCTTCGGCATTTTGTGGTTTGTTTTATGGGTAAGTTATGTTCATTTTTATATGATTAATTTTGGTGAAATCGACCGAACTAGGAATACCTGTTTTGCAAAGTTCTTTACGAAAATTCAAACAACTGACACAAAAATAACCCTGACTAGACTCGTAATAAATGTTTGAAGTGAAAACTTCTTTAGCGTCGTTTTGCACTTTTTTTGTGATAGGTAAAAAATGTTAAACTCGCGTCAGGACACGTGACCTGATCAAAAATTCGTAAGACGGAGGGAGAATTGTCATGTTTGTGTACGATAGATAAATGACTATTGTATTTTACCACATAAATGATAGTACTTTTACATACATACATACATAGATTCACGCCTATTTCCCAGAGGGGTAGGCAGAGACTACGGATTTCCATTTGCTACGATCCTGACACACTTCTCTGGCTTCATTCACTTTCATCACATTCCTCATACACGCCCGTCGGTTCAAGGAGCTCTTAACCTGGCCTTTGTCCAGAACGCCTCCGATCTGATCGAGAAACGTTCGCCTAGGTTTTCCTCTTGCGACTGTTCCATTCACACTAGCCTTATAAACTTTCTTAGTCAGTCTTTCCTGATAATTAAAGCAATTCGTGCAAAATTATTCCCTAACCATTCCAAAATATCAAAAATGCACAACGTTAATATTCAAGTTTTCACTTCTGCCGGCACTCCGGAGTGCAACCCGTTGTTTCTTTTTTAAAATAAAGTTTTAACACAGTAGACTAATAAAAAAATCATATGTGAACCAAAATGCTACTTATGGTTATTTGAGAAATAGGAGGATACCATTTGTAAATTCGGAATTTCGAAACTCTGTTTTGAACAGTTTATTCAGAAAATTGGCGCTTAAATCGTATAAAATACAATTTTATTTCGGTGACGTCGAATCACAGAGGTTTTATTACAAGTAGTAGTAGATAAAATAAATTTATAAATCTCTGTTTGGAGAGCACACCATAAAAACATGGTATACCTACACGTTGCGGCTTAAAGATACACGTACAACATTAGCGACTATAATTCTTCTGCTTGATAAATATGCGAAGAGCCTTCCCTAGTACGTGAGGATGCTTTATATTCCATACTTCTTCCGGCATTCGAGACGCCGACTTATATTTAAATTGTTAGACAAATACTTAACTAACACTTTATATTTGTGCGAACCGATGAAGCAAACACTAAAAAACTACGAAGGCAATTTAAAAAAAAACCTGAATCACTACCTCGGTGGCGCATCTGTAGTAAGTGCGACTGCTGTGTATGTTCGGATTCGATACCAGATGCAGGCAAAGTGTTATTGGATTTTTCTGTCAAGAAATTCTCAGTAGTTGCCTGGAATTGGCAAGTCTACCGTAGATTTGCTGACTGTATGCTTTACCGTGACAGGTTCGTACCATATTAGATACGAGAGACCTAAAACCATACTTGGCCAAAAGTGGGCATAATACTCTGTTCACTCTTTCGTGGATAGGCGACAGACTACATAGATTTATAAATTACTAAAAAACAAAATTTTAACAAAAAAGAAAACCGACTCGAAAAATGACAATAATTTAATTATTCACAAGAATATGCAATTATTTATTAACTTATTAGTGCATTTTAAGTTTTAGATTACTCCTTTTTGAAGTCGGTTTTCTTTTTGTTAAAATTTTGTTTATTTCTGGGTTTTTAGTGAACTTTGACAAAAATGAGAACATCATCAATGTAGCCAAATACGCATTGTTAAGGATAACTCGAAAACGAATGGTCAAATCTTGATCAAAATTAAATGGGACCACACGAGAAGCACCAGCTTTCAAATAAAGTAATGAGGTAACAAACATTAAAAAAGAAAAAAGATACAGACGAATTGAGTACCTCTTCCTTTTATGAAATCGGTTAAAAATAAATAAACCTGAGCATTGTTACTTTCTCTTGTGAATACCAACCAAAAAAATTTAAATAAGGCATTGATACCTCCGTACACCCTAAATCTAAAACCAATAAAAAGGTACCAGAAAAGGATCAAAATACAAAGCCGTGAATAAAATTGGCGTGCACGTTTCGTAATCACAGGCAATCGCGAGAATTTAGCCTGGTTTTATGTCCCTGTAAATTTAGAGACGGGCTTATAGTTAATTCACGTTCACATTTAGACTAATGGTTCGGCTTAGGGTTGAGTGATTGGAGCGAATTGCTGTGTATAATTAACATCGATTATAAGTTGTTGTTCCGTAGGATGTGCGCGGAAATTATAATACGTGGTACTTTAATACACTAGTTGTTGTGAATTTGTTGTTTGTGATCGCCGGTAACTGCTGTAATACTCAATGGGTTTGACAAATGGCATAGTATAATGGTTTATCCTGTAGAGTGTTTGCTTTACCAGGTATTTAATATAAGGATTAAATATAATGACCACCAAAAATACTAATTGCACAGCTAAATATGCTTACTAAAATATATTATAACGAGCACCTATTCGCCTCAAATCACTGCATTCCGTTTTGGAAGGGTTAGGTTATGTTAGGTTCCTTGTTAAACCCACCCAAAAATAGGAGCCCCGCTTTGCGAGGCTCCGTCGACTTAGTTTGATCTCTTTAAAATATTTTAGTAAGCATATTTTGGTGTGCAACTAGTATTTTTGGTAGAACAAAGGCAAAAAATTGAGGAACAGTTAAATACTACCCTTTAATATACATAAGCAGTCGTTATACATTTTGCTTAAAGTACACTGAAATAAGATTATTGTCAATTAAAGTTAGTATTGAAACGAAATATGCGTAAGCTTCTAATTAAGTAGTTGACACTACCTCAATGTCGCGGTGATAGTTGATACCATTGCTCTGAATTAAATCTCGGATTCGATATCCGGTTCTAGCAAAGTCAATTTTACTGTCTAATTGGAATGTTCTGTAGAAGCGCGGTATATGAACCTGTGTACCTAGACTTGTGACAACTCTATGCGGAACACACAATTCTTTGTATGGGACAAAAATTTTGTTTGTTTTGTGTGGATCGAGCCCATAAAACTCAGTACTGGCATGATAATGTCTGTATGTAAAATTATAAATTGATTTCGAACGATGAATGTCAATTTCATTTCATTGTGTCAAGGTTAGTGCGGCGGTTATTCGACACTGATAACGTTATCTTTGGGACATAAATTTTACTGTCACGTTTTAGTATATATCACCGATATGTTTATCAACGAATGTCACAGTTCGTATGAATGGAAAATATTTCCCAAAGATTACCTACCTAGAATAAAATCAATGTGATAATATGGTTTTGTTTTGCCTGTATTACGTTAGATGGCTAACGTATACTCCTTCGTTGGTAACTTGCGATTGTGAGGACTTAGAAATAATGGACGAGAAAAGACTGACTAAGAAAGTTTATAAAGCTAGTGTGAATGGAACAGTCGCAAGAGGCAGACCTAGGTAAATGTTTATTGATCAGATCGGAGACGTTCTGGACAAAGGCCAGGTTAAGAGCACCTTAAACCGGCGAGCGTGTATGAGGAAAGTGAATGAAGCCCGAGAAGTGTGTCAGGATCGCAGCAAATGGAAATCCGTAGTCTCTGCATACCCCTCTGGGAAACAGGCGTGAATCTATGTATGTATGTATGTACCTATGTATGGATTCTAATTTCAAGTCGTATTTCTTGCATAAGTAATACGACTTGAGAATGTCACATAAACTCTAAGCAATAGGTACTGCTTTGTTGGCCTTGGTGTGTTTATGAGTCATCGTGAGGAGCTGAGTTCGATTCTCCTGGGAATCTAACCCAGCTTCTCAATAATCGCTAAATCTAACCTGTTACGACCGTCATATCAGGTTAGATTTAGCGAGTTTATAATGCGAGTTTATATTTAGATAATATATACAAACAACTTGTACATTCCTGAATTTATTTAATGTAATAAATAGGCACGCGTTGTACCCTATGTACAGTATCATTAGTAATACAATAAGTGGCGTGTAAATAAATTGCAATCATTATTATAAAAATAAATTGGACTTTGCATTCATAACATGTATAAGGATGTATAAGTTAATGAGCATATGCTGTACTCATTAGACTTTTTCAGTATCTGCAAATAAATTTATTATATTGCCTTTTGAATAGTAAAGCTTGCTAAAATATATATTTTATTATTCTCAGAGTCTCACTTGCTACAGCACACCGAACACGCACCCCTTCATATCAAAGAAGGAGCTAGCTTACTTGAACAAAAACGTCACCACATCTGAGTCTCAGTCAGCAAAGGATCCTGTGCCATGGAAGGGGCTACTGAGATCTGCGCCTGTGTGGGCTTTGGTCTTCGCTGCAGTGAGTATACTATTTTTATTTTAAAATTTAGAATAGTTATCATTTAACGCAACTAGACACCGCCGATCGACGGTATGTTTCTCCATATGTAAGCGTTCCTAAAGCCGCAATAGCCTAGTGGAGAATTGTTGGACTGCCGTGCAGATGTCTCAAGTTCGATCTCAAAGCACGCATCTCTGACTCTTCAAAGTAATATGCGTATTAAAATCGCTTGCTTTAACGACAAAGAAAAACATCGTGAGGAAACTTGCATGTCTGAGAGTTCTCCATAATGTTCTCAATGATATGTGAAGTATGGCCTAACCCTTCTTGCAATGAGAAGAGGCCCGGGGCCACTGGGATAGTATACAGGGCTAATATTATAAGCGCCCCTAGCCTAAACCTCGCTGAAAGATATAAAGAGGGAAGCCGACAATAAAACGTGTCAAGTTGTGTCAACAGCAATGAACAGCTTTTCCTCTCATAATGGGGCTGGCAAGTGAAAGCTAATTGTAGATGGCGCCCTCATTGATCTGTCCCTTGACCATTGTCAATTTGTCATAGATAATTGTTGAGGTTATGTTGTGATTATAGGAATCGGTCAGTACAATTATATTTCATCTAATATAATTAAAAATGTGGTTTACCTGTGTATTTACTGATCAATTCATAGTCGTTTTCCTTGAAATGATTACGACATAACCTCAAACTAGACCACTTAAACTACACCTAAAGGTGTAAAATTTACCCTACGAATTGCTTTAAGCCACAGTTATTTAATTTTATTGTCTTTCGGAAACTAGTGAGTAGCATTTTCAGAGCAATTTGGAACACAACAACGCGTCATTTTCAATTAATTCAGTGATGACTTCTACTTTCCATACAAAAACGTCTTTGTTTTGGGACAGATCAACGACAGCGCCACTTTGACAGTTGCCAACCCTATTGACATGACAAATTCGTAATACTGTCCTCACATTGGTGATGCAGCGGTGGGGATTGCGACTGCTGTGCATGAGGTCCCTAGTCAATACCACAGTACCACCAAGATACTCAGCATGATTTTCATTCTAAATAGCATCGTTCATAGTCTAATACCGCGTAACTTACATTATCAAATTCCGCGTACGTTCCTTTCGCAAGTCTTACAGGAAGAGAAAAAATTATTTTCTAGAGAACTCTTCCCTTGAATTTGAAACGAACTCGTATTTAGGACCATTTAATTATTTTGATCTGAAGCACTAATTTTACAAATCGCTATCCTAACCTGCAGCCGTGAAAACTCAATTTTGTTTTCTTTGTATATACACGGTATAAGACTAAGTTGTATTGAATTATCAGCGACGAAATAACTTTTCAACCTGGGTGCGAAAAATCGTAAATCCAATCGTATTTCAATATGGAATATAATATAATACGAGGTCTGATTGGATTATGAAAATCGAGCTCAACGTATACTATTATTTTATTCTACATTATCGGAATAATTATTATACCTACCGTATTAAATTGAATTTTACATTCTTTTGTTCAAGAATGGAAAATACTTAATGCAATTTACATTATATTTAAACACCTTATCATTTAACCATATAACAACAATTGCGTTAACATCTAGATTTTGCCCGAAATAAACGATTATTATTTTATTATTATTATTTTGGGTAATTTATTGCTATTTAGTAGTAGTTCTATTATTTAAACAAGACTAATTTAGTCTTAAACATATTATAGCTAGAGCTAACGGATATTCGCATATATTTTTTATGATTACAGCTACGCTCCCGTGGCTTGTAGCGTGAAGTTACATAGTCTTTGCATAAGTGCAAGCAATAAGTTGACAAAGTTTTATGGCAATCGCATGAACGGTCAACAGCATATTAAATTCTAATTTTGATATTTTTGACAAAAGTAAGTAGAGTTTTTGTTTATTTTAATTAATAAAATATGTTCAAAATAGAGCTTCGATCTGGTTTAATAAACATTAAATGTTAACTGAAATGTAATTTTAGTTCACAATTAACATTTCTTTACTCAATCGGATGTCTATTTTGAACAGTTTTTATTACGAGAATTAGTTTCTAATTAAACGCACGCACGCAATGTCCACGCTCGCTGCAGCTTTAAATGGTCATCACGCCATTATCATTGCTGGCCCTTTGTCCACTACAAATATACGATACACATACGAGTCATAAGTATAATTAATAAAAAAATAATTATTTATTATACTTTTGTACGAAGTTCTATCACAGACGCCGCAATAGTTTGATATGTTGTGCAACTACAAAATTAATTAACAATGAAGAAGTACAATAACGAACAAAAAATAACTAAAATCTTGATTAAAACTTTCAAGTTCAAATGAATTGATTACGTTATTATATAAAAACAAATAACTGTGATAAGCTTCGGCTGTAACCCTGATATTAATTAAAATTTTATATTGTTCTAAGTTTATTCTTATTACAAGTACACATTGAAAAAGGCTATCGCTATTCTTATGTCATAAAATTTACTATAATTATATACATTGGTATATAAATTGAGTCGGGCTTGTTGCCCGATCAAGATTTCTTTCCATCTTAGGATCCCAAATGGGATATTGAATACAATTATTGCCAAGCAGGTTGATGTTCCTATTGTAGGATAGGTGAGTCTCTGGTTGTCAGTGGCTTGGTTTTTGCTATCATATTGCTTCCACAACGCGAAGGTAATAAAGTTAACAACATAAGCAGTTTACCATGCCATAGAGATATTAGGCTATAATAAAACATACATTTTTAAATAATTAATCTAAGTGCCGCATTACAAACTATTGAGTTAATGATTTATTAAAATTAAACTGCGTACTAGATGTCTCAACTAGATTGTTTGTAACACGCGTTAAAGTGAATGCTCTTTAACTCATTTAGTATGAGCCAGGCGCTTACTGCACCGAAATGTTTGTGTGTAAAATTATTAGGCAATACCGCAATATACCTGGAGGACTACATTGGATATTTAAATTTTGCACTCAAAAGTGTCGTTGCAATAAGTGCCTAGGTGACGTGCTCTCTAACGCATGTTACAAACAATCTGTTTGAGTTGTTTCTTCTAGTAGGTAGTACGCACTAACGCAATGACATAAATACGTAATAAAAAATAATATAATACCGCAGTCACATAACAATTATTTTAGACTTAGACCGAATAATGAATGTGCACGCCTGTTTTAAACGTTACATTTGTCGTGATAACAGACCACAGACATTAGTCACGCGACTCCGTTCTACTTAAACATTAATTATTTCTTTATAAATAGTACTGCATTTGTAACGATGACATACTTGTGGGTTTTTATATGAAAACACATGATGCATATGTGTAAAACATGAACTGAATTGTTTTTTTTAAATCAACACATGTATCATTTAAGAGGAAGATGTTATTATCATATAATATTCCTGCCTGTCTTGTTAATCCAGTGGCGATTATTATTTATTCGTATTTGTTGGTCGGATGCCGCGGCGTGCAAGTTATCAGCTGGCCACTGCGGTCGCGCTGAGTATTGTGGCTTTAAATCCCACACGGAGCAATTAATTATTATTGTTATCTACAAATGACTATTCTGGGTCTTGGCGTACTTTGGAACCGTTGATGCATTACATGAATTGAAATCTCGTTCAGGAAAAGCATTTATTTTTAAGTTGCAGCCAGTCCTTTGCCGCCTATATCACACATATTGACAAACTCAGTGCTGACACAGAAATTATGTTAATAAAATAACCTAATAACTCTGCTTAGAACTAGGTTCTCGTGATGAGCTATACCTACTCATATATAAAACATATGCTGCTACATATGATATCCCTGATTTTTGTTTTTCGGTTCAAGGAAATTGTTATTGAGTGGTAGAAAATTTTTAGTGGCCAAACAGTCTAGAACTATATCCTATAGACAGTAATGAGCTCGCCTAGTATTATGTGGGCCTAAAAATAAAAAAAAGTAATGTTGAACTATACCTCTGCTTATTGCCTTCGGGAAAGCAGGCATGGGTCTTTGTATATAATTACATGTGTATATGCGAAAAAGAATTTTACGGTAACGACAGTATCGAAGAAGCCAATATGTAATTAAGATTTAATCACTTTTTTACAAGCAAGTCTTTGACTGTGTCGTAAAACAGAAACAGCTAATAAGTATGAACATTCATAGAGGCCATACGAGAATACTGTTTACTTATTGACCTCCGTTAGTTCTGTCCACGGAAGACTAAGAAAACAACTCAATGGAAGCGGCATTAAACTTCAATAGTAGGGGAACGATATACATCCATAGTCTCATGCCTTTACATGGCATAGTTTCAATAGAGGCACCCACATTTTGCCAGTTAGGGCTTTCAGGTCTGACAAGACTATTACCGTCTATTGGATACAGTTTCAAAATCCATGCTGCTGCTGTGAATTTCTTGACAGTAAAACTCAACAACGCTTTTCCTGGCGCAGAAATCCAAACCAAGATCTCATAGATAGCAGTCATATTCACCAGCACTGCACCACCGAGACAATCTTTGAGCCAACTTTACACCAAATGTTATTAGTAGTTTGGCCATAAAAACGTAACAAAACTTACTTTTCATTTATTATGTAAGCATTATGATGATTGATATTAAGTTTTGCTTTTTGTCACAAGCTGGAGCTGTTTACGCTGTTATACAAAATAGCACTCTATATAGTTTGTGATACACTTCTATTTGCTTTTACCGTAATTGCTACAGTTCCGTCGGTTCATTGTTATCTGCCCTACATTGAGGCACACGCGTGGTAGTTGCATGTCACTTCCCTCGTTTGCACTGATCCGTGGTTCCGATGTTATGCCAGCACTCTGTAATAATTTGTTTGGCTATACTGTACATGTACAGAACTGTTATGAACTAAGTAAGGGTCAATATAGTACGTACGTTTGTGTATATTTTCGTTGGTGTGGATGTTTGTGAGCGGGTAACTTTTAAACGACTTGACCAATTGAGTTCATAACCACTATGCTTTGCTTATTGAGGCTATGTGTTATAAAAATGCTAAAATCTAATAGGTGGAGCTTTAATTAGTAGACGTATGTAATTTAGAAAGTGCTTAGTTTAGAGAACGCCGGCGAAGTCGTAGGCAATAGCTAGTATAGTGAAATAAAATAAAACCACTGTGTATTTATTTTTAACATTTGATTTTGAAGTCATAATGAGATTCTATAGTATTTATAATATTGTTTTAGATGCTATATACTTAAGAGGTAATGGACTTGACATGCACTAAAGGATAAAAATAGTGATGACTAATTATCGATAAAAATAAATCAATCGAACCTTATTAAGAAAGAGCAACGAAATTTCTGTAAAGTCGAACGGAATAATTATTATTGGTCATTCATTATTCAATTAACAGTAAAACAACAACACTCGAATTAACAGTAAAAAAGGCAAAAATCCTAACGAGCTCCAAATATGTAAAACCAAGATGTTTGTCAACACGAACACAATTGACCAACATTCCATGTAAAGCATTCTTCAAATATTAGATAATATTTTAAATAAGATCAAGTGTTAAGAAATTAATTCTTTGGATGCGAGACCGTACAACCTTCGCATCATTAGATTCGTATCTCTCCACACTTTACCTGATGGTAAGCAGTCGATAAGATAATTGCATGAAGATTATGAATATTTTAATACGATATCATGTATGTCCGTCAAGAGTACAACTAGTGATGACATGAAATACAGAGTCCAACACGAGATTTAATATCTCACCATACACTACGACGCATTTGAATGACTTGCCCTACAGTGTATAAAAGCGGGCATGTTAATGAATTAAACAAAATATCCGGCAACAAGTCGACCACCAAACGATAATTTTCCACCTACGGTTGAGGGCTGAGACAACTTCATAATAGATGTTATGTATTATCACATGCCTAACTACACGTGCATTCATTCATTACATTTATGGCATTCAAATAACGGTTTCACAATACGATTTTTCAATTAATTTTGATGTAAGCCGTAGAGGATAATGTATCATGATTGTTGATACACAATTCATACAGTGGTAATACTAACCTAATTAAAAGTGGTAATACTAACCTAATTAGGTATGCTCTTACGGTTGAGTAAACACAAGGCTATTTAATACGTTACTATATGAATTAGTACCTACGACTAACCTTTGAAGATCGTTGTCATAGGGTAAACCGCAGAACGCTATTTATAAATAATGTAGCACATTGAAGATATACTAATTTACAGAGTTCAAATTCCTCCTTACGTGGAATACAATCAACATTGCAAATATGTCAATATTTCTGTTCATGTAAAAGCAAATACAGGTGGAAATTTGAGTATAATTTACCTCTGGCCACCTCTATATAAACACGTGAGACTTTGCATCAACCTAATTAATATTATAAATACAAATGTGACTTTGTTTGTTTGTTTGTTACGCTTCCACGCCTTAACTACTAGACCGATCATCATGTACTTGCGCGTATACGTTGTCGGGGGAACAAAGGAGGGCGGTAAAGTACTGTTACTAATCTAAACTAACCTAAATTTAGGCGAGTGAAGCCGCGGACAAAATCTAGTATTTATATAAACGCTTACACCAAATTATTGCTCAAAAGGGCTATTATTTTGTATTAATTATACATCTCTCTTTAATACCTAAAATAGTGTAATAATAGATTTAAGAATCCTAAAAATCACACTACATTATATCCACGATAAAACAAAAGAAAAACACTAGGCGTTAATAAACAAGGATCACGTTTCAATATCTAAATAAGTATTGTCAAGAATGCTTTCCTTTACCGACACTTATTGGATATTGGGAATGCCGATACAAAGTTCTTTGCAAGCAAATATTGCGATCCTCAAGATAAACATCTTTAAAACTATGTACAATTAAATAACTTCGAGTGCTCAGAAACTTACCCGATGCAAAACAGCTGGTTACTTATTAAATAAAGCTTTATACAGCGGGTAACAGAAAGGTGTGTCATATTTTGGGCTCGATAAATATTAGTTATATTGGTCATCATGATAAAAACCTGATTTAAATAAAAAATGTTTTTGTTATAAGCAAAGATATATTTTTGATTGCTTTTACAGATACATCCTTCTGAATACAGTTTATTATATTTGTATGTTAATATCTGCAACTTTATTTACTTTTCCCGACTCAGGTATGCTTTCCAATTTATATACGCTATGTAAATTGGAAAGCATGCCATGCTGATTATCACAATTTACAACTAGTTTTTATAATGAAAGAATTAAAGAATTTATTAGCTATAAAAGAAAAAATATATAGATGTTAGTGATATCTTAGGTTTTATAATGTGTAGAAAGGAGTATAATAAATAATGATGTAAATTAGTAAAAGTATTATATAAATTTAAAATTTTCGCATGTCCAATGAGGGCGAGATGTGTTTGAACCTTAAAAACTTGTAACATCTTTTTTTGTATACCATGTCTCAAGCAAATAAAGAATTCTATTCTATTATATTCTATAGAAATTGGAAAGCATATCTGGGTCGGCCAAAGTATTATAAAATTGTTGGTTTAGAAAATTCTTTATAGCATCGATTACATAGAAATCTTTCTGCATCGACTCTTAGGTTTAAGAAGGACGTCTTTCCTACCATGGTTTTCAATCTCTTTTATTTAGAATGTACAGTATAACATTTTTTAAAGGATATATTATAAAGCTTTTTGTAGGGTCGTCGCACGCACGAGTGACAGTCGTGGTGTTTCACACATTCATAAGCTATGGTAATATTAGAGAAGCAACACGCTCGCACGCAACACTGGGTAATATAATATAGATACCAAAGTATAAGAAGTATATTAAACATTTATGTAGATTAATTATTATTAACATCCCTTTTACTCATTGTCTTGAAAGTATTTTCCACCACTCTTTTTAAAATTGCAACTGTTTACCGGGCCCACAGCGTGTTAATATGGAGAATATTGGCACACACCTTTCTGTACGCTATGATTGTATTGTACCTTCACATGACTGGAGTAATTATCAACCGTCAAACACGAGGTCGATATGCTAATTAACTAATGGGTATAGCAATATTCTGGTCAATTAAATTGCTGATTGATGGTTGTCATTACTATTAATAGTACTACTAGTGCTTTCAGGTTAGACATCATAATAGCTTTACAAAAGAATAATATTTTATACCCTTACAGTTTTTTGACTTAAACTGACAATGGTGCCAATTCTGTTGTCACAAAATTCTCTAAACTTAACTAAAAATCACTAAAATTTTTTTTTAGTCCTGTCACTTTTAACGATTTCAGAATACGAAATGTCATTTGAGAGGACTAAACTAAATTTTAGTGATTTTTAGTTAAGCTTAGAGAATTTTGTGACAACAGAATTGGCTCCAATAACTAGCGAAGCCGACGCTTATCTTTAGCAGCCTATTTTCTACTTAATATTAATGTATAAATGTCAAAGTTTGTGAAGAAGTTTATTATTAATTCACACACAAACCGTTCAACGGATTTGTATGAAATTTTCATAAAATATTTTTGTGGTATGAATTCCCGTCAATTAACATGGGCAAAACTACCGGTAGTATCTAGCAGGTACTTAATAAAGCAAGCATGTCAATAAATTATTAAGTCTTTACATAATGTTACACTAGTGAAACATTTTTTAATACAACATTATGCAATATGCAGTCTCTTTTTATGTTCTCTTATGCAGAGTGATTTATTCGATTTCGTCGCCTCTTTGAGCGACTCCACTCAACCCCATCCAAATGTTTATTCACTTTGTGCCAAATATATGTAGATACGATTATTGCTGTACGATTTTTAAATTTTAACTTTAACTTCGCACCCTCAAGTCAATATCAAGTTTCCTCATTCTAAAAGTCGAGTTAACAACTACGGTTTAAAACTCATATAATAACATAGATCGTTGGCAAATGTATACGAGAGCTTCGTATAACTATGAATAAAATTTGAATACGCTATTGATTTTGACAAACAAACTCCCAGCGTTGTAATACCAAACATTGATATGAAGAAAATGAAATGAATTTATGATGAGGCTCCTAATTTGATGGAATATTTAGACGCAGATATTACATGCCTCGGAGAGCGTGTTAAGCTGTCAATCCGTTGCCAAGGTGGTATTGATCGTTAGGGTACGTCAGGTCGAATTCTATGGCTGCGGGTGACAAATTAAATCGTTATATCAGAAATAGTGCAGAATTGGCCAATACGTTGGACTTTCTATCAATATTATCGATTTAACAATCTGGTGCTTTTGTTGTTGTAAATATTGCCATCTTCAAAAGATAGTGTTTATAAGTAAAGTTGTAAAAGATTTTGTACCTAACATTAATTTGAATATGCATTGCTTAATATTATTTTACTTATTTCCAGGTTGGCCACGATTGGGGCTACTACACGATGGTGACGGATCTGCCAAAATACACCTATGATGTGTTGAAATATGACATCCATACTACCGGCATTCTTACCACTTTGCCTTACATCGCGATGTGGATCAGTTCGTTCCTTTTCGGTTTCGTCTGCGACCTGTGTATCAAGAAGGGCTGGCACACTATTAAGACTGGAAGAATCATTCACACAACTATTGGTATGTTATTATATTCTTCAGCAATATTTTAAGTACATATAATTTATTGATTGGTCTAATCTTAAAGAAGTTGTTAGTGATCATTAGTTAAGGTGTGCTAAGCAGCACTAAGCTATGTTTCTACATATTGCCATTAAATATATCCTATTTTAAGTATGTTTATAATTATTGTCACTGAAAATATGGTACCTAACAAATAGCTATATTTCTTTTTAACATTTTCTATCACTATTGCGAGTCAAGTAGATATTGGATAATAAAATGTTACTAGCTCAGAAGTTTATTGAATGTAGCAAAATATCCTTGTTACTACTTATCTTTTCAATGTGAAAGTTTGTTTATATGCTTGAATGTTTGTTACTCATCATGCTTAAATTGCTAACTTAGCTTAGTTAGCAGTTAGCACTTCAGTGCACACAGATTGCGTAAATCCCAAATTAACAAATAAGATATCTAACACCCTATGAATGGAATCCTATGGAATTCAGGGATATATATTAAATAAATATAATTATGTCATAAATATATTTATTTAATATAAGTACATATACATATGTAAATGTATGTCATACTTTGACGCAAATAAGTAGATCATTGCAATTGCTTAGTTTATCAATTTACAGTTATCCGAGATATACACATATGTATGCAGTGAACGTAAATAAAACATTTGTATTCACCCCATATACCTACGTTCTTGTTGTTTTATTGATTTTACAGTGCCAATATACGATGCCGAAAATATAATAAACTTCATTTTTCATATCCAATGTAATATTTTGTCCAAATAAATTGCAATGTTTTCTCAACGTACTCAAGGTTTATAGCTTATGGTTAATTCATGTCAGCTCATATTTCTATAGAGATACCAAATGTATGAGGAAAGTTGTGAATAAGTATAGCTGTGGTAATCGTGACGTCTAAGTTCAATCCATTTGGCAAGCAAATTGTTATTACATTTTCTGTCAGATAAATTCTTAGTTGCAACAAAGGGTCCTGCTCTATACCTGTTTGGTAGTAGTGGTTGTCCTCTTAACGGAAGAGTCGGGACCCAAGCATAGTTATCCAAATATTATTCACCTGTGCTTAATTAATCGGGGACATACATAAAATCATGTCTAAACCCCCGAAAGCGTAGGCACAGCGTAGGCAAATTACCACGTAATAGGGGGCGCGCGTATTGACGTCTACTGGCACAGTCCCATTCAATATGCTGCTACTGAGAATTTTCTGATAGAAAAACTCACTAGCATTTTGCCTTTTTGCCCATAAGGTCTCGGTAACCGAATCCTATAAACAGCAGAATGTGTCTGCTGAGTACTTCTGAAACACCGAGGTATATTTGTTTAATAACTTTAAATGATGATGTACCGATGGCGTAGCGGGAGACAGGTTGCTTCGTCGCTGTCGCCGCGCCTAGTGTTGTGTAAAAATGAAATATCAAACCTAATGCAAAATTACATATTTTCATCACGGATGCAAGAAAACCATGAATTTTTTTTAATTTTTAAGCTTTTGCTTTCTGTAACTTTAATGTGTGGTCATTTATATAAATGTCACATAATATGGCGCCTGTGCAATGAAAAACGGCGATAAATAAATCTGTAGACATTATTTTCACTAAGATATAGCATTTCCTTTTTTATCAACTTACAATAGTATACATTCTAGTCGATACTTAAACAAAACAGCTAACAGCTGACTCGGGTGATTGCCGTGAACCCAAAAATTACCAGGCACCATTTTGATAGCGATGTTACGCTTGTATTTCGATATTTAATAAATAAATAAAATGATTGAAATTTTCTTAAATTTTTTTTTGATACTGTGTTTAGACACGTATTTTATAAATAAGATATACATTACTAAAATATGACCACACATTTCTGTTAAACGTTTTATAGGTATATAATTCGTAACGAGTATTATTGCATAAGGTTACACGAGCCGTGTTCACAAGTTGAATCAGCTTATAACCTGTTCGAAACGTCAAGCATCAAAAGGTAAACACTATGCATGATCGCGTTAATACCCGTTATGAATTAAATATACATATATAAATTACGTTGTATATTAAACGTTTCCGACTAATATTACAAATGTGAAACTTTAATGTGTGAATCCTGTTTTTATTTTCAGCGGCGACCGGTCCTGCTATCTGTATTATCATGGCGTCATATTCAGGTTGTGATGGTACGGCTGCTATAGTGTACTTCGTCTTATCTATGGCTCTCATGGGTGGCTTTTACAGCGGCATGAAGGTATGGTGCATTTATTTATCTGTTGGTCAAGTTATTTTACTTTCTTAGAGATTTTCGCACTAAGAATAATGAGTCACGGGGAAATTTACAAGCATTCAAACAATGGATACAAAGAAAACCCAGACTTCGCAGATTACTTGTGGATCACATAATTATTTGTGCCGTGTGCAGCGGAATTGATAAGGCGTTCACTTCACCATTTGAGCAGTTAATTTAAATAAGTATAAAACCTGCTCGAGGTAGTCATTCATTTGTGAACTGAATGTCTCATTGGTCATGTGATTTACTTTTGCCTAATGTTTGCGCACATTCGTGAGGTTTTGAGTTTGATTCTCGGCTCGGTAAAGTATTTTTGAGGTTTTCATTAGCAATATATCTATAGTTATATATCTTGCAAAGGATATACTGCTCACTAAATTACAAACCAAATGTTTCAATATGGTTCAATATAGTTTATCACTACACAATAATAAAAACAACTAACATGTGTGGAACTTCAAACCGTAGCTGGCGAAATGTGAGTAAAATATACCTCGGGACGGAGGTGTTAAAACTATGTATGTAGCAAATAAATAAATAATAACTTTTAAGTTTTAATGTCTCAGAAGGAGATAAAATGGAACTTGTTAGGGTAGTTGACTCAGATTTTTTGTCATTTAAGTCTTATAATTACATTATCTAAACTCTAAAAACCACAGAAGTTTTTGAATTTTAATCATAAATAAATTAAAAGCTTTTCAAATGTGGTTAGAGGAGTAATAATAATAATAATTGTCAAATGACATAAAAAGGATACACAATGCAAACAATGATAAAACTGCTATATAAATGCGAGAGATAGCTACTATACTAGTTTCAGGATTATATTGAACTAGTGACCCACCCCGGCTTCGTACGGGTAGTATAAAATCTTAACAGATTATACACCTAAACCTTCCTCATGAATCACTCTATCTATTGATGAAAACCACATGAAAATCCGTTTAGCAGTTTTTGATTTTATCGCGAACAGACAGACAGACGCGGCGGTGGACTTTATTTTATAATATGTAGTGATTATTCTTTTTACTTCTCTTTAATTTAAAAAAATATTGACTCCCTTACTTTGCCACCAATTTGGATTCTGTTTGTACAAAGAATAATTTGATTACTTTTTGCTGTTATGTGTAAAATATACGAAATCAAACATAGGAAACCGCCCTATTGTAGAAAAGAAATAGTACCTTAGATATATTATTTCTTTTCTACAATTTCATACATTAAAAAAGTCTGTCTATCGATCCTGACTGATATTGATATTCAAGAGTAATTCAGCACATTCACGCCCGGTTTCTGAATACCTAATCAACGAAGTGTCAAAATCAAACTTACGCTGAGCGATTTAATTGCATGTGGCAAATTTAGTCAGCCTGTCCCACAGTTGACATGCGTTTGACCGTCTATTAACTAATTTCGCCTCTCAGAAACCATGTGTCAGTAAATGAAACATATTCGTACCACTAATGAGTTTCTGACATAAAAAAGTAATATTATGTATGTATATTATTCTGAGATGTAAAATTTACAAGTTTGCCATTCAGTAATATATTTTCTTCAAGTCTATTAAGAAAATTCTCTGTAATAGTATGGAATTCGGAAATATACCCGGTAAATGACAAAAGGATCAGCTCCTATTAAGTATAAAGGACCTAAAAACTTAGTTGACGAAATGTGGGTGAAATGCACCTCTACCTATCGGTAAAAAATATACTGCCGAGTCATAATAATTACATACATAAAAAAAAATTCAATGGCAGGTTTCACATTTAAAGTAAACTAGCGGTCGCCTAGTGCTCGAAATTCGACCAACTGATATATATTATGTCATGTCATTATACTCGTATATTGATATATGTAACCATAGTTACGCGCTTCGACTGCGTGTGTCAAATGCATGCTTGTGTGCGTGTAGTGTTTTTTCATTAATTTAATGTATTTATTATACATATTTTATATAAATATTAGCATTCGTCACTTCTTCTCTGTATAAACTATAAGTGTGCGAAATTTCATACTCCTCCGTCCGCCCAATTTTCGTAAAAAGGGATCCAAAGTTTTCGCTTCACGTATTAATATATAGATAAATGATTAACTCGTTACAGATTCATAGATAGCAATAATTCCAACAATACATACATACATAGTCTCACGCCTATATTCCTGAAGGGATGGGTAGTTTTACTACCATTTTGCTTCCAACTTTTCGACCCCACGTAATAGAAGATGAGGTCTATTTTTTTTTTTGCCGGGTTGAGTTCCAGACTCCTAGCTGCACCTGAGTATTTCTTCTTTAAATAATCTAGTAACTTTGCCACAGCAGTCATACCACTACGTTACCGAGGCAGTTCATTCATTTATTCATTCATTCATTCATTCATAAATAGCAATAGCCCCTTATTCTAAACATCACTATCTGTATTCTAATGGCAACAAAACGAATGGCGATGAAAATAATTTATAAAGTATTAGTTCGCTTTGAAGCGCAAGCATCGAAGGAATTTTCTTTGTTAACCTCCAATGGGAGATACATAAACTTGGTATTACGGGTTCTTCATGTTGCTTGAATGTATATTCGAGATGTCTACGTGTATAAAACAGGTCAATCTATATACATAAATACATATTTAGGCTATGCTATTAGTAAATAAGTATGTAATTAAATAAAGTAATATATAAATTAATAAATTTCGCATGTTCTCTGAGGGCCAGATGTGTTTGAACATTTATAACTTGTAACACCTTGATTGTATACCATGTCTCAAGCGAATAAAGTTTATATTTTATCTACTATCTGTTTATCGATATCATCAGTACCGATATTGTGAACACAAACAACAAGACGTTTGTTTTAGGCCTTTGTGTAGATTTTCAATAATATTGTTTTTACATACCAACATTTCCCTAGTATATAAGCGAGCATAGTCCACTTGATAAGGCTTTGGTCTTGCGATCGAGAGGTTGTGAGTTCTAATCCCACTCATTGCACCACCGACGCGAACCCCTCATAACAAAAGTTTTTAAGTTTAGGGCTCTTACTCACTTGCGTTTCTCTAGCAAAAGCATTTGATAAACGTATGCCATTTAGTGTTAGTAGTGTACAGGGCTCTAAGCTAGAGGCTAACAAGAATACTAATAATCTGTAACCCAAATGTCTAGTATAATTAAAAATAAAACTTCTATATAAGTCAGAATTAAATAATATTTTGCATAATAATATAAAAGTCAAGCAACTTTGTGCCTAGTTTGATTTGTCCTAAATTATCATTAGGTATACTGATATCACGTAGTATACAATAAAAGTAATATAATAATGGTAAATGTTTATAAAATTATCATAATATTATGATATATATAAAAAAAACTAAATATCGAAAGAATGCATCTCCCCACTACGCTCTGTACTTCAGTCGCCCATAACGTGCGGCACGACGCGTGCAGTTAAACTATAGCCCCTACACCCTCATCTTGTCAGTAAATCTTCTATAAAATATCACATAAAACCCATTGTCCGACCACCGACCGTTCTAACATTACAATCTCCGGCTTACAGTAACAATAGCTGTGCCTCAGAGATCATTATACTGCTAGAAAAGCCCCTCCAACTGTATTCAAAGGAGGTTTTCAGTACGAGGCAAAGATTTTCTAGTAAACACCCATTTCAAAATAAATTTGCAGGTTGTTTATATTCATGGATATTTCATTCCAGTGGCATTTACATTAAAGGTAAATAGTGTGATCAAAAATACTGAGCTCACCAACAAATATGAGATTTTTAAACTGAAACAATTTTCTTGTGATTTTAGGTATGTCATGAGGACTACTAGAAGCCTACTTCCCTTAAATATGAATTACACCTTTGTGTTACGCGCTGTATAACTCCATTACGATGATCAGAGCGGGAAGCTCTTACCGGGTTTTCTCCAAAACATTTTCCTTAACCTCATAAAATTTCGTATTATCTCGTTCCCTAGAGAGTACCTCTTATCAAGAATCATGATACTTAGAACATCTAAAATGTTTTTGCACGGCCTCACGTAACAGTTTTGGCAAATTATTTTTCTCTCAAATGAAATAATAACGTTTCGCTGTTATTTATACCGAGAAAAAAGGGCTTTGGTGTTGATGTTATGACTACACAGTTGAGAGCTGGATTATTATTTTTATTTTCGGAAGTATTCTGAGAAACGTACTCCCGTTTCGTAGAATAATAGAAACATATCGTCTTACTAGATTCACTTTTCGAAATTTTAGAATATTCTAGATGATAGAAAATATTCTTTGATCGCCAATTCGAAGCTCTTTAAGAAAGCCTACAATATTTATGTTAGCCAACTATCACCAAAGACTTTTTTATTCTAGTGGAAGCATTAATAAATAAGTATTTATGCAAACAGGCATACAGCTCCATAGCTTACTTATCCTCGAAATATTTGAGATCGTGCTAGAGCAATGCCAATTGTACAGCAGGATCTCTGTCTTGCAGTATGATATATTCTCATTGTTCCTTAAACCGCTAAAGGACAGAGAATAGTGTACTCGCTACTGATAGTCAAACATATTTTTACTCTTTCAGCTTTGAAAATTCGTTTACACATACATTGCATGAATGTATGTAATTATGTAACCATCAGTATCCCTACCTCTCAGCAGAAAATTAACAGTAGATAAATTTTCAATGCTAAACATTATAAATGTACTGGATATTTCCTAACATTACATTTTCTACTTTTCAGGTGAACGCACTGGACTTGTCTCCTAACTACGCCGGCTCACTAACGTCCTTAGTGAATACCACTTCGACTTTCGCTGGCATCGCTACTCCATATCTGATCGGATTGTTGACTCCTAATGTAAGTAGCATCCACTTTATTCCTTAGAACGTTTAATTTAATTTTACTAGAGAGTTTTTAAAATAAAAGGTAGAGCATTACTTTCGTTTATTCTAAAGGCCTCATAGTATTAACATCTGATTTTTCTAGAAGTAGTTTGATCTCAATAATTATATTCGGGGCGAACTTATTGTTTTCTATCTGGAATAGTTCTTGACTCCACGCGATTGCAAGTTTTTGTACTTTTTATAAGAGTTTCCTCGTTAGTAATTTCATAATATACTTGTTTTATTTTATTAGCTTTTTGGTATACTCCTTTACTTCTTTCAGGTCGTCCCACTGTCTTCGTTTAGGTCATATTAAAAAAATACAAATAAAAAAATATTCAACGGTAATTTTGCTTTAACAGAGACACGAAGCATAAAAGCTTATTAAATCGTTCAAGTCGAGTTAAATTTTACTTTGTGATTGAGACAATTATGTGTCTAAAACAAATTCTCCTTGTAAAGGTATAACTTGATACCATTTCGGCCTTGACGTGGGCTATTTCCTTTTTGGAAATTGCCTATGTATCGAACTACTTTGGTACTAAAATATTCTAAGTCTATAGCTACTAATGTATTCTTAGTTCTAATGCGTATTCTATTAATAGTTTATATTGATCAGAAAGCTTATAATATAAACCAATAAAAATAATATAAAATAAAATATATATGTTCAAAATAAGAGTTCCAATCTATTCTAATAAACGTGAAATGTAAACTGTAATAAAATTTAAGTTCATATTTGACGTTTATTTGAATATAGAAGAATATCTTTTGTGATGTTATGGCACTGAGATCAGATTGTTTGAAACTTATTGCGACACTTGGTCCTCAGTTCTGTGGCAACCGTTAGGCCATTGGATCATAGAAAATACACGATTCTCTTTAATAAAATAAATACTATCGGTACACACACGGATTTGTGCACTATGTAGCAAAGCACACAGCGTATTTTGTTTTATTTATCAAGTTAGAATTTATTGGTAAAAGTTTTATAAATCTCAATAGATAAAATATAAAAATAATAATAATATAATCTCGCACATAAACTGAACAGTAAATAGTATAACTAAGTTAGCTATCCTTGCTATCGACAAACGACTGTAACAAAATAGTCTAATGCATTAGATTCAAGTCTATACTATTGTGTCTATATAATACATTATTGTTAGACTAGTTCCACGAACGAACACTAACAATAATGAATAATGTTTACGCTGCAGCATCGTATCATGCAATACAATCATCGTTATCATAATCAGCTCATGAAGTCCTTCCATTGTGAAACAGAGACCAATTCAAACTTCTTCTATTGAGCTTTGCTCATGTTATTAAACCAATCGCTACCTTTCTATGTGTTTCAATTTCATGTTAAATGTACATACCTACTTAAATCCCTTTACTCCCTCCACTGTTCACATAAAATGTTGTGTAGATTATTCTTTCTTTAACCTTTCTTTTATTTTTCTTGCTGTGTAGTATTTATAAAGTTATTATACCGTATCAAGTGACTAATTAGCTTCTCTCTTCCTCAATTTATTGCTCATTGCAACATCCAGGTGAAACTAAACACCTCTGAAGTATCTTGAACATAAAATTTTGCAGCGATATTTTTTATCGTTGCTTTTGAGGTTATCAAAGCGAACAACATTACGCTTAACACAGAGCATTTCTGACTTTGTGAACTCCCAAAACCCTACATTTGCTTTCAAATAACACCCCTTTCTAAGCGATACTTGTTGTGTTTATTGTAGATTTTTTAGTCAAAGAGAATGTGACAACTATGAGCTTGTGACAAATATGAGCTTGTAACAACGTCACACCGCATACAAAATATCATAATATATAAAGTTTGCACTGCTCGTTGAACTATCTTGGACTTTTAATGTAAAGATTGTACCAAATTATACTGGAGTAGTTCCTAACTTTATATTAACTTACCATAACCACTGATCATAACATAAATAAACATCGTTTTCTACTTTACCTTAAAATATATTTAAATTAGTCAGACTATTGAAATACTGAGAATTTTCCGGAATGGTTATGTGATATCATGATATGTGAAGTCTACGAACCCGCACTGGGCCAGCGTGGTTGACTATGGCTTAATCCTTCTCACGCTGAGAATAAGCCCGTGCCCAGCAGTGGGACAATTTAATACAGATATTATTAAAATGCTTTGTTATTAAAATATATACGTGTCAGCAGATCAGTTAATATTACCACGAAAGATAGAAATCAATGCATTATATTTAATAAACCATACGATCAGTTCGGTACGTACGAAGCTTAAATATAAACAATCCTTTTTATGTCGAATCCATAGTGCACTGAAATTAACGACAGCCATATGGATCACGTTAATGGCATTATTAGTGGTTCTCATAAAATTATTCTCAAGTAAGTTGTTTAGGCATCTCGGATACTTAGAAATGAGTTCACCAACATCAACTACTATTTAAAATGCACCATTTTGAAAACAATTTATGAACCTCTGAAGTATTTATATCAAAAATAAATTTTAATACAAATGCTATAAAAAACCAACAAGCGTGTATTGATTTCATTTACAATCCTCATTTAACTTTTATCAGTTATTTTATTACTACTTTCATTTTATGCAAACATCTCATTAATTTCACATCAAATGATTCATTAATCTATAAAATTAAACGTTTGCATGAAATACAGTAATTGAATTGAAATTGTTGATATTAGATTCCATTCATACAATAAATGCCTGGAGCAAAGTGCTTGATATCTTAATGTTTCGAGGTCAGCTCACAACAACACAATAAATCATAAACACGGACTAGTAAACAGAGTCCATTTAGATCTGGTTTTGTCATTCATATAATGAACAAATTATACTAACGACCAAATAAGCTAGAGCTATTTTTCGAAAAATTTTTCATTCGTCGCATTGTTGACTTTGTATATTTTTATTAGATACGTATTATAATGGTGTTGAGGTTGAAAATCGTACCTAATATTTTGGTCATGGTAGAATATAAGAGTTATGTATTCCAAAAGTGATAAAGTAGAAAGTAGTACTTCTGCCAAAAAACTTTGTGCAACCGTCGTCTTTTGTACACATAGGTGTATTTGGTATTAGGTACCGGGTAATCAAACCTCAATAGAATATCTTTCTATGGATTTTTGAATACATGCGCTATTATCATGGCTGTACAACATGTAGACTACTGTAAATCATTCATTATATAATACGTGGTACATACTAAAATAATGTTACTATAACAACTTTCAAAACATTTAGAGACACGCACTCTACACCTAAATGTATGGTCTTTCCCCGCTTCATTAACCCACTGCTTCATGCATCCTAACTCATACTCAAAGTTTTAATAGTAGCCTTGGGACAAGCTTCCCTTTTAGAATTATATAAATGTAATAATTACACAGAGAAAAATCACTGTTGGACTAAGTTCAACAACGTTTAATTATCAGTTTGAAAAGTTTTTCTGCATGACTCTCTCTCTCAGCTATTATCCTAATTCCTATCCTGGGACATTCAAGCGATAGATAGTTTAGAGCAACTTGAATTTAAATATACTTTGTCAGCTAAGAGTTAGTTAGTAGCTTAATATAAAGTATTATATTAGGTACCATGTGCGATCGCTATATACTGATCTTTTCACAATAGTACCTAGTTTAAACTTCGTCACGAAATAAGTACCTATATAATATCAGTAATATTTATGCCTACATCAAAAATATTTTATATACGATCACTCTAAGTAACATTTTAAAAACAGAACACTTATTCCTATTTTTATTTAAATAAATATTTTATGCATAATGATAATAGCTATGAGCATACATATTATTCTTTAACCAGTCATCCCAATTGGCTAAATAACTTACTTGCGTCAGTATAAATGTATTACCAATCATGTCATGCGATTGGGGATGACAAGTGATACTAATAATATCATCATGTCAAAATTATGGTAACGTGATAGATACTGAAATTGTAGCCGTTATTAAGCAAACCTACCTATCTGAAACACATGTAGATAGACCTCAAAAGGCCGCTTGAATAGAGTGCAGGAAAACCAACGCACTCACACATAAATTTGTGCAATCAAGTTGGCCTGCAGTAATTGACATTCGACCGACATGATTCGAAATGTATCTTTTACAGGTACCTATAAATTTTATGCAGATACCCATTTTAATATGCACAAAAGCTATTATAGTTGCACGCGTCAAATGTCAATATGCAATCCAACAAAAAAACTTAGTTTTCAGTACCTTATATACAACTGAGTATATATTATTTATTGAATATATTTTTCTTTCGCAGTCAACGCTGTTACAATGGCGAGTAGCGTTCTGGGTATGCTTCGCTGTGCTAGTTGGCACGAACGTAGTGTACTGCATATGGGCAGACGGCAAGCAACAATGGTGGGATGACGTCCGACAATTCGGCTATCCAGAAGGATGGAAACACGGCTCCCTCATCAGGGACGAAGTCGCACAACCAGAAGCTGTCAGATTATCAGACCACAAAACCACTTCATCATGATAAAGTAAACACTCAAAATCTGTTAAAAGACAAGTATAATAATAACCAGTGCAACTAGTCAATGAAGAACATAATAATGATACAAAACATAGTGCCTTTTACTCATAAGTACATATTGAAATAATACTAGTTTATAAAAGTTATACTTAATCAACTTTTTCTAATAAATCTCCTTTTTATACCTCTGTGTTGTTATTTGTACTTAATTGTCCAATTTGTATGAATTTATTCCCAATCCCCTGGGATAAGGATTTCGGGTAAGAAATAAGATTTATCTTACTTGATAACGATTCGCAAAAGATTTCCAAAGTAGGTAATTTCTTTTGTATCTTCCTATACGGAAAAAAATTGCCGTATATAAAATGATATATTACACAAACATATATACCTATTCTTTGTAGGGTTATATTTTTTCGAGTTTATTGGATTTCCCAAAAACGGGACAACTGATATTAACAAAACTCAGACTATCATACTAGGCTAGGCTGTACCACAGTTCGCTATCTGCAGGGTTGAACTTGTGTTTCATAAGGCAAAATTAGAGTTTAAACTACTTCAAACGATTTAAAATGTATTCTTTGAAAAGAGCTGGACATATAACGTAGTTGTACTTGCACAAGTACACTTGAAAAATTTAAATTACTGACATAGCTCGCAGAATAAGCAAGCTGAAGTAGCAATGGGCTGGCCATATCTGTAGAAGGGCCGATGGCCGTTGGAGCAAGCGAGTCCTAGAGTGGAGACCTCGACTTGGTAAACGTAAGGCAGGACGCCCACCGGCCAGGTGGACCGATGACCTGAAAAAGGTAGCTGGGTCAGACTGGATGCGGAAGGCGGAAGACCGGATATTGTGGCATAAAATGGGAGAGGCCTATATCCAGCAGTGAATTGCGGTGGGCTGATTGATTGATTGATTTGATTGAAGTACAGTTCATAGATAAATACATTGCTTTTGTAGTTCAACAGTAGTACAGAATTTTCTATGATGTGTGGTACAAAACAAATGTACTACACATAATGGAAACTTTTATTCCACAGGGCATGGAATATAGCGCACGACAATCTTACTAGCCACAAAAGTAATAACGTAAGTAAAATAACATAATTATAACATATTTGTAAGCATCTGTGTAGTTGTTGCTGGCAGAATTTTATAAAATAAACTGACAAATGGTGCGACTGAAACAAACCCAGGGTCTTCTAAACAGTGTGCTGTATTTAAACATAATATTATCATGCCTAGTTATCTGCAAGGGATAAGGCAGACTTGTATTGAAACTACCATTTTGCCAGCTTTATTTTGGTTCCACGTTATAGAACGCCTATTGCCGTCTTTGGGACACTGTGTAAACAAGACAATGTTTAACAATTATGAGATTTTTAAATCATTACGAGCAATGTTTCGTACAAATTAACAGTATTTTTGTTAATCCCTCTAGCTAAGCTAGAATGCTTGTGTTAGCAGAGAATTGACATCGGTAGTGCAATGGGTGTGATTAAAACCAACGATATCTCGACCACAAAACCTTTGGGCTTATTTTATATATCATTATATTTACATCTTATAACGTACACATAATTCAATAATAATAATAATATTCTATCACATACACACAACACCATCTAGGCCAAACTAAGCAGAGCTTGTACTATGGCTACTAGACAATGGATAAACATACATAATATAAACTTTTTGTTTGTAAATACATATTACATATTATACATAGAAACACCCAGACTAAGACAAACATCTATGTTCATGCACACAAATGTTTGACTTGTGCGGGAATCGAACCAGCGACCTCAGGCGTGGCAGTCGGTTACACTAACCAATACGCCATCGAGGCCGACAAAGTGCTAACGCAAACATATCTGACTGCACGGATGTCGTAGTGTATTAAGTGGTCGCCTCGCTACTGCTACTGCGCTTAGTGTTGTGGGTTCGAATCTCACACGGAACAAAAATTTGTGAGATCCACAAATGTTTGTTCCGAGTCCGAATGTTTTTTGTGTACGTTGTTTGTAAAGTTCCCCGCGATACAGGAATTATTGCGAGTGCGGGGCATGTCTTAAAAAAAAACTCATCATATTGCTCTACCCAGGAATCAAAGCCATAGCCAAGCCATTCATATTATCATTCACTGCAATAAGGCAGTTAACAAAATTGTTCTACTTTTATATAAGTAGCGAATAATCTTTGAGTAAATTTGTTTTGTATAACAAAGTTATTCTCGGTAGTCCGAGGAAAATTCGTAAACAAATAAGATAACTTTAGGATACAGCTAAAACCCGTTATTGTTATATTACCCTCTACTTAAGCCGTGCATTATTTAGAGGGAACACGCTTAAAGATAGTTCGGGATATATTTAGATGAGTTTGAGTTAAGCCGATATTGTACAAGTATCTTTAGAATACGCCATGTGATGAAGAGTAAACATAAACCAATACAGTGAACAGATATAAAATATGGCAGTATTCTGAACGCTAAAAATGCCACCATGTTATCTACACAATGTAGGCGGGGCGTAATAATACTAAGCTGTGTTGATGTAATAGCAAACAAGTATATCAATAGGTTTAAGTTCTTGAAATTAACAGTAAGTAACAAAACTGTGAAATAGAACAGCTAATAACTATCTATCCCTAACTTCTTATCTTTTCATAACAGTAACGTCCATTGTAGAGTTGTAGAGTTGAGAAAGTACTTGTGATGTCAATAAGAAACTATGGTTATATTGAATGTACTAATGAACTGCTTATTCATTATTTACGTTCTCTGATGGTAGTAAAATCTCAGTATTCTCAAATTATAAGGTCATCAGCCAACAATTCTAATGATACATAACTTCGATGATAAATATAGACAAGAGCAAGGACATCACCAAGCCACCGGTTTGATGGCTTCAGTTGCATATACCGAAATAATACTACTTATTTTGATCATTACAAGATTACACAACTAATCATTAGATACAGTAAAATAAAAAACAAGTTATGTATACGGCTCTTTATATTTATAATGGTAATTAAAAATAATGAGCACTCTAAATTCGATCATAATAATATAACAATCATTAAAATATGAATTGAAATGAATATCATATAAATTTTAGGTCATTTTGATTAAAATGTAATCATTAGAATGTATAATAAATATAAACCAAAAAGCCCAGTCCAGGCATAATTAGCATAATTACCTGATAAATGAAAAAAAATTGACTAATAACTATAATAAACTAATATTTTAATAAACATAAGTGCATCATGTAGCCGTTTCAATACAAAGTAACCATTATACAGGTTCGAAACAAATACTTTTGCGCGCCTCACTTATCTGTTCACCAAGCCTAGCAATCTGGTTTTCAAGTTTCTCCTTTATATTTCGTAAGATCAGCACCTATAATAATAGAGATATATAATATAAATATAGTCTATGATATAGACAATATTATAATATTTACAAGTTTAATCACTACATATTATAAAACAAAGTCCCCGCCACGTCAGTCTGTCTGTCTGTTCGCGATAAACTCAAAAACTACTAAACGGATTTTCATGCAGTTTTCACCAATAGATAGAGTAATTCATGAGGAAGGTTTAAGTGTATAATTTGTTAAGGTTTTGTTCTACCCGTGCGAAGCCAGGGCGGATCACTAGTGTAAAATAAATGTCAAATAAAATATTTTATTAGGTAATTTGTCTTTCTTAACGTTAAATATTATTTTTATTAAATTTCGATGTTGAATAAGTCATTTGAGATATGTCACTAATAAATATTTTAACAGGCTAAACACATTAAACAAATGTTAGTGTTATTATTATACAAGGTTTCTTTCTTTTTTTACGTGGGCGAATGCATTGACGCATAACCCTCCGCGGGGGCGGGCGGAGGGGTTATGTCGGACTCACCGGGGTAAAGAAAGATGTTGAAATTATGATATTAGACCTCTCGGAATACCGACTAAACCTACCACGGTGTTTCTTCGACAAAACCACAATCGGCGAGGCCGCGCGAATCACTTGCACATGCGGTCGGGATCCCACCGAGGTTTAAGCCCGCCGTATGAAACGGCAGGCCACTACACGATAAGACCTACCCTTTGGTCACTTCTCAATAAAACCTACTGTTGCTCCCCTAGAGGGGAGACGGACTCGACACAGATTCGTGCGTGGGAACACGCAAGCCGCCTCTCGGACCTGGTGCTGAACGGGTGGCGGGCAGAACCACAAAGTCCACCACCCCCAGGTCAAACCTCAGGTGGCTGGAGGTCGTCGCGCGCCCTTCGGCGCCCGGCTCTGCGGTTGGGGAGAGGGTTTAAGCGTTCCCTCTCCCGCTCCCCCACCTCCTTGGTGGAAATAACTTGATCACAGAAAGAGGCGACGGCGTTCCATGACCTCTCACTCCAGACTCCCGGCCGTAGTTCAGTCATATACTGTATATGACTGAACTACGGCCGGGAACGAGAGGGCAACCAATCCGACTGCCGCGATCAACTCACGGCGCTGCGATGCTCAGGCGAGGTAATCCGCCAAAGTGTGCAGCGAAGTGTCCTCAACAACGTCACGGCAGTCGCCGCAGTGGTGACAACCGGGCGTCTTTTGCCGGCCTATATACGGCCTAAGACACAGGAACTGGCCAAAACAACCATGGCCAGTCATTACCTGTGTCAGCCGAAAGGTGAGGGCGCCATGCCGCCTCTCCAGCCACTCCTCAAACAGGAGACTTACAGCCACGATCGTGGCGTGCCCGGCACTGGGGTGCACAAGTTGCTCTACTACTTCTCCACTGGGACCTGGACACTCAGACCTAGCCACCTCGATAGCGAGAAGAACAGGTTCTTCGCCCAAGCTAGCTCCTCCTGGCGCTAACGGTAGAGTGACGCCAGGAGCGCCGCTTCCAGGTCCCATGGCATCGATCCAGCGAGGAGGCTCGCAGCTTCGAACGATATCGTGCGGTAACCTCTTATCAACCTGACGGCCATGGCGCGCTGTGGCGCTCGAAGCGCCGAAATGTTACGGGCCGTCAGGTTGTCCGCCCAAACTGGGGCCCCGTAGAGGGCCATGGACCGCACGACCCCCTCCCTCAAGGTTGGGCAGTAGGCGCGCGAGCAGCGTTCCTAAGGATGGTGGCTAAACGACGAAACTGGGCAGTGAAGTCCCATTGGCTGTCGAGCAAGAGACCTAAATACTTTAGGGTTGACTCGACGCCGATGCGGACCCCTCCTACCATGATATTGGCCTCTGGAGGTGGCCGGTTCCGAGGGCCGTGGAAACAAACGGCCTCGAACTTGGACAGGGCCACCTCGAGGCCCAACCGCCGGATAAGATCGACGACTTGTGTGACCCCAGCGGTCGCCAATATGGCCGCCGCCCGGTGCGACTTACCCCTCGCCGTGACATGCGTGTCGTCGTCGTAACAAATGACGCCCACGCTACGGAGGGGCGCACATCGCAGCACCCAGTCGTAACCGATATTCCACAGGAGCTGATACAAAACCGATCCCTGTGGAATACCGCACGACATCTCTCGCCGGCTCCAACCGTCATGACCCGGGTAGACTACTTCCCTCGCCGATAAGTATGCCCTGACAATGCGGCGGAGGTAGGTCGGCACTCGATGAAAAATGAGTGCCTTCCTAATACAACTCCAAGGCAAGGTGTTGAAGGCATTCGCGATGTCCAAAGACACCGCGAAGACGACCTCGCCCCGGGACACCGCATCCTCCGCCAGGTTACTCACACGCAGGACTGCATCTATTGTGGAGCGCCCGCGGCGGAAACCATACTGGTTGTCTGCCAAGTCCGGACCCATAGAAAAAAGACGCTGGACGAGGCGCTCCGCGATAGTATATTCAAACATTTTAGCCACCTCGTCCAGCAACACAATAGGCCGGTAGGCGGACGGACTATCCACCGGGCGCCCTTACTGCTAGCGTGAAAGGCACTAATGCGATACCTTGCGTGAACCATATTCCCGAGTACTAAAATGTACTCCCTGCTGCATTTACATAAAAATAATTATACGTATGATAAAATCGTGTTTTGGGAATTTAAATACAAAACAGCTATCACCGTATCCTTTACACCAATAAACGATTTCAGTTTCTAAAGGTATTTAAAATTTGACCAGTCAAGTTTAGCATAAAAAAATTAGGTACACATATATTCAGAGATTACCTTGTCAATAGCTCTTTGGTAGTCGCGCAATAAATCCTTTTTGGTCAGCAAACCTGCCTTATGTCTTTCTCCTTCTAGTAACCACCGTAGTTTGTTGCGACGAACCTGAATTAAATATTTATGGGTAAGAGTTATTACAGTTTATTTTAATTTACAGTCAGCACTGTAAGTAGTTAAACATTTAATACATTTGTAGCAGTTTACAACCGTTTAACTATAACTGCTGTAACTTAGAAATTATTATTGTGTACGAATAAGCAATTGAATATCTTGCAACTGTTAATTAATGTATGTATGTCACTAACTGTACAAGACAACAAATTAATAATAAATATGTATGTTGTTCCTACTGGGTTTTTTGGTCTTTGTCTATACAGGCAAAGACCAAAAAACTATTAAATAACTGCCGACTTTCTTCGAACTTTAATACATAAAATAAAAATAATGTTTATCACATGTGCACATCATTTCTTAATAAACTGCCTAAGAGTCTAAGGGAACTTCCATTTAAATATTTTAAAATTAAGTTAAGAAAATGGCTGGTGGATAAACGCTTTTATACGATAGAAGATGTCATGCAACATAAAACGAATGTATCTGATTATTTGTAAAATTTTATATAATGTAATAAAATAATAATAAATATGCTAAATAATAATATAGTTTGACATTTTGTTAGTAATATAATAGTATTTCAATTGTTTTATATACTTATAAATATATGTATGACTAATACAAGCAGAATATAGCTTGAACTATGCACCAATGTTAAATCTGGTACCACCTGTATTCTGTGTAAATAAATGTTTCTTTTTCTTACTATATTTAACTTATATTATGTGTTTTAAGCTTTCTTCTAGTTTTACCTTTACAGCTCCAAGATCCTCTCTAGCTCTAGAAAAATCTATTTCAGACTCCCCAAGATCACATTCGGCGAAGTCTATAACCTCATCGGTGTGATGCATCTTTTCTCTGATGTGAGCTAGTATTTGGTTGTGCTCAGTGCACTTTGCACGGTGTTTTATAAGCTCGTCGTCTCGATCTGTGCAAAAAGTAATAGAGTACGGTAAGTTTGCATAAAGTAAAGCACAAGATTTTATGCCCACTAGTCGGCGCCACTTGGGACAAAGGTCCTATCAACTCTATCACATCTGCTGTCAAAACCCTTGCTTAGCAGTCAAATATGTCGGTTTCTATGGCTACTGTTGAAGTGACTATAGTGGATAGTGAGGTCTCATGATCTAGAGACCTCACTATTCGTTAGCACCTCTAGCGGTAAATTCAAGCGCGATAGCCCTCATTGTGTAGTGTCAAAAACAGGTGAAGACAGAAGAGATGGCATACATCTGTTACGTGCTTACCGCAATTATTAAACTATGAATAATATATGTATAAAGTGTATAAATATAGCCTACCCAGCTTATAGGACTAGGGTTATCAAACTAAAAGTAAATAGAATATATATACTAGGAGTTGGAGTGGTAGCAAAACGTGAAGTTCTATTCCCGATAGGGCGTAGAATGGATTGGATAAATGATAGACAGGTATACTTATATCAAAAGGAAATTTTGAAAAAACAATTACTTAATTATGATCCGGTACTTTGAAATAACTAAATTTCAGAACATTGAGACAACCACTATCTTAGCCTTCCCGTGAACATGGGTGCTGAAAAGCAACCGAAACAGCGTAAATTTATATCTAAATAGTATTAATAATTTTCAATAGATAAAATAGTATTAGGTATAGATTCAGTAGCCGTGTAATATTTTCAAAATTATGTAACAAAAGTGATAATACACATCGCGATAAAATAAAGCAGTTTAATTTCGATGTATAAAATTCGCGTAAACGTAACGTAACGTAACTTTAAACGGATAAAAAATCGACTAAAATGAGATTAAAGTCACAATCCAAGTAGTGGCATGTTTGAATGCACTTAGGCCGGGATTCCACCAAAGCGGAGACGAGACGAGCGGAGAGGAGATGTTTTTTTAACAACCAATAGAATTGTGTTATTGATCCATCTCCTCTCCGCTCAGCTTCAGTGGAGTTCGCTGTTCGGAGATGTGTAATATTTGTATGGCGCGATGGAAGCGGAGATGTGAGCGGCGTGCAGTGAGCGATGTCACTTAACGCCTCGCACCCGAGCTGAAGAACATCTCTTCTCGCACAGCACACAGCACACCGCACACATCTCCGCTTTGGTGGTGTCCCCCGAGCTGAAAAACATCTCTCCTCGCATAGCACACAGCACACCGCACACATCTCCGCTTTAGTGGAGTCCCGTCCTTATGGAGCTACGTTATAAGTAAGTGATTATATAATTTGTGGTATTTTACTGTTATTATAAACTAGTTTCTATTTTAGCCGCGTAAATCTCACCAGTGCAGGACATAATCTTTCTGTATGCCAAGTATTGTCCAAATCAGTGATACCATTTACGTATCATTGATTAATTACATCCAAACAACTTTACAAACTTTCAAAGTTTTAATTTGAGTAAGACATAAATGCTTAGATTTTAGGCTACTCAATCACATCTAGATTTTGTACCCGATTAACAAAGATCCTTATCTCGAAACAAAGCTTATATTTTTGGTAACTATAAAAACGGTTTAACAGTGAAAGGTGTTACTAGATGTCGTTGTTATATATTCCGTTGTTAATATGAATCTGGTCGGAACTCAAGCTGATGACTAGTACCTACATATATAATAACTAGCTTTTGGGCACGGCTCCGCCTGCGTGGTACCTACATCAATAAAAAGTAGCCTATATCCTTCCACAGGTTTTAAACTATATCTGTACCAAATTTCATCCAAATCGGTTGAATGGTTTTAGCCGTGAAAAGGTAACAGACAGACAGATAGACAGGCAGAGTTACTTTCGAATTTATAATATTAGTAAGGACTTATTATTGTCAGACGAAATGCATTGTCTTTAATTCAACTTTGTTCTTGAAAGGGCAAGATAATAATTACTGCCATTGTAATCAATCAGTGTTAGTTCATTGGACACACGCAAAGTATTATTAATTTAAGTCTACGTTTGTTTATTTAAGAGTATCAATACACGAAAATACAATTTAAAACCTTCTTTGCCTTTATAGTACATACTAGCTTTTGCCCGCGGCTTCGCTCGCGTCACGTCGCTCTAACGACAGGCACGCCACAATCGTACGATAAGTCCCATGTTAGAAGAGTGGCTGGAGAGGCGGCATGGTGCTTTCATCTTCCAGCTGACACAGGTAATGACTGACCACGGTTGTTTTGTTCAGTCGCATAGGTTGGCAGGAGACGCCCGAATGTCATCACAGCGGTGACTGCCGCAATGTTGATGTGGACTCGGCGCTGCACTCATGAGCGGATTGCCCCGCTTGGGCTGCACAGCGCCGTGAATAATTGTTTGCGGTGAGTTGATCCCGGCCGTGGCTTAGTCTATGGTCCATAATGAGAGGACTTTGAATGCCGACGCCTCCTTTTGTGAGGAAGTCATTTCCAACAAGGAGGCGGTGGAGCAGGAGAGAGAGCGTTTAAAACCCTTCCCTAACTTCATAACCGGGCAACGGAGGCCACGAGACGACCTCCAGCCACCATAGGGTGGTACCTGGAGGTGGTGGGCTTTGTGGGTCTGCCCACCACTCGATCAGCTCCAGGTCCGAAAGGCGGCGTGCGTGTTCCCACGCGTGGGTCTCTGTCGTGTTGTTTTCGTCCCCCCATAAGGGGATAGTAGGGAAAAATGTTGACTTTGTTATTGGGTAGAGTAGGTTCGTTTAAGGGTCACACGGTGGTCCGAAACCTCGGCAGGGTCGCGATTGCATGTGATAATGATTCGCACGACCTCGCTGACTCTGGTTATGTTGAGGAACACCGTAGTAGGTTTAGTCGGTATGACCGGGTTGTCGCCATCTTATGCTGGGTGAGACCGACATAACCCCTCCGCCCGCCCCTGCGGAGAAATACGCGTAAAAGCATTCCCGATGTCTAAAAAAATATTAGATTATGTTAGTAACAGTACTTTTTTTGACATAAAATATAACCTATTTTACTTGGTGATAATACAGCTTTTTAATGGTCCCCAGTGCCGGGCATGCCACAATCATGGCAGTAAGTCTCGTTTTTAAGGAGTGGTTGGAGAGGCGGCATAGCGCTCTCACCTTCCGGCTGACACAGGTAATGACTGGCCACGGTTGCTTTGGTCTGTTCCCCTGTCGTATAGGCCGGCAAAAAACGCCCGGTGGTTGCTACTGCGGCGACCACCGCGATGCTGTTGTAGACACGGCGCTGCAGACATTGGCGGATTGCCATCACCTGGGCCTCGCAGCGCCGTGAGTTAGTCGCTGCAGTCGGAATTGTTGCCTTCTCGCTCCCGGCCGTGGTTTAGTCCATGATCTGGAGTGAGAAGTCGTGGATCGCCGTCTTCTCCTTCTGTAAGCAAGTTATTTCCATCAAAAAGGTGGCGGAGCCGGAGAGGTAGCGCTTGAACTCTCTCCCAACCGCAGAACCGGGCACCGGAGGGCGCGAGAAAACCTCCAGCTACCATGAGGGTTTTCCTGGGGGTGGTGGGCTTCGTGGGCCTGCCGTTTCACAAGGTAGGCCGAAACCTCAGCGGGGTCGCGATTAAATGTGAAAATGATTCGCGCGGTCTCGCTGACTCAGCCCTGCTGGTTAAGTCGAGGAATACCGTGGTAGGCTTAGTCAGTGTTACTGGGGTATCGCCATTTTTCCTTGGTGAGTTCAACATAACCTCTCCATCGTCCTGCGGAGAAATACGCGTCAATGCATTATCCCAGGTAAAAAGAAAAACCTTTCTAATGGTAAAAGAATTTTTAAAGTTGGTTGGGTTGATTTTGAGTTAAATCCCTGCAAACAAACATAAAAATCACATCTTTTTCTTTATAACATTAAGACAGTATAGATTAAAGGATGGTAATCAAATGCAGATTTATTAAATACGGATCGACTGTTACGCATAAGAGTTCGACGTCGCTCGACTTGCATTTCTGCATGAACGATTCTTCTCACCTGCGACTTTTCTGTAGTTTCTGCCACTCTAATAGCTGCCTGCTGCTGGGCCTGTCCTTCCAAATAGAGATGAGTTTTAAGGGGCGTCTCAGTTGCTCTTAAAGCAGCTTGGCCTTTCGATCGTTCATTTAAACAGTGCTGCGTTTGAAGAGCGTCTCAATAGCTCTTAAAGCTCTTTGGCATTCATTTTGTACATTTAAACGGTTCTGCGTTTGATGATGCGTCTCAGTTGCTCTCAAAGCTGCTTGGCCTTAAGCTTGTACATCTAAACGGATCTGCATTTGAAGGAGCGTTTCATTGGCTCTCAAGGCTGTCTGGCATTCGGCTTCTTCCTCCAACCGCAATTGTCTTGAAATGAGTGTCTCACTCGCTCCCATAGAAGCATGTCAGGTAGCTTGGTCCTCCAGAATTTCCTGGCTTCGAGAAAATCTCTCATCAGCTCTTAAAGCAGCTTGTCGCTACGTCCTTTGTTCGACATGAACAGATGATTCTTGGGATCGAGCAATTTTTGCTGCCTCAGCTCGCGATGAGCTCCTAGATAAGTTAGATTTACGATTGCGAGGCATGCTGAAAATATATATTATAATAAAACAAAAAACAAAAATACAGGTTGGGCAGTAACCTAAAAATTAAAACGAAGAAACTATTGTTTAAAGATAAAAATACATGAAAATGAATTTTGAAAAACAGAATTGGAGGAACTTAAAAATAAAAAATTATAAACTATCACTCAAAGAACAAAAATGAACTAAACTGCAAACGTAAAACAATAGTAGTAGCAGATAAATAAACGGTTACAAATCAATATTTGTAAACATTGAATCGTAATCATGTAGGTATTGCTATTTCCCATCAATACGGTACCCCAACTTCCTATCTACAAACTTCATGATTATTTATTAGGTTAATAATATGGTCATGGATAATACAAAATGATACTTTTTAAAATGTGTTTAACGCCATCTATCGGATATTGGAGTGAATTAATTTTAGTTAGTAGTTGTAACTCAACTCACAAATTGATATCGCACCATGTATCGAGTAATTTAAAACTAAACGTTAAAGGTACTTTAGTATAAAAAATGGTATTGATTTTTTTTTATTTAATACCACATACAGCCATCGTTACAGGTAAAACTTAACCATATAATTTTATTTGATTTCAACACGGTATAATACCAATCTTCTTACGACAACTTTGTCAATTACCTTAAATAAGTGAGCAGACAGAGCATAATTAGCTGAATATAATTATTTTAAGATATACGAGTATGTGCCTAAAATTACTCGGTAACAGATTTTTATTTGGGATATAAGATTTGTACCGGGATACAGTAGATCCCTTTTTGTGTACTCAAAACGTCACGTAGTAATTAATTCATATTAGTAGACCAAGTTGTTATAGCGGACGATCGTCTAGAAGTTATTTTTTACGTTCTAGATGAAACATAGGCTACCTGCCTATGTTCTTTTCTGTACCCATGACAACGTGTGTGCGAAATTTAATGATGATCGGTTTAGTAGTTAAGGCGTGAAAGCGTAACAAACAACTCACTTTCGCTTTTATAATATTACTAGCTTTTGCCCGCGTAAAAGTAGGTTAGGTTAAGTTATGTTATGTTCGGGCACGCTCGGGCACGCTCGTGCACGTCACGAGCGTGGCGGTAAGTCCCGTGTTTAAGGACTGGCTGGAGAGCCAGCATGGCGCTCCACCTTCCGGCTGATACAGGTAATAACTGACCACAGTTGTTTTGGCCAGTTCCTGTGTCGTATGGGCCGGCAAAAGACGCCCGGTTGTCACCACTGCGGCGACTGCCGCGACATCGATGAGGACATGGCGATGCACACTTTGGCGGATTGCCCCGCCTGGGCATCGCAGCGCCGTGAGTTGATCGCAGCAGTCGGATTGGTTGCCCTCTCGCTCCCGGCCGTAGTTCAGTCTATGGTCCGGCGTGAGAGGTTGTAGAACGCCGTCGCCTCCTACTGTGAGGAAGTGATTTCCATCAAGGAGGCAGCGGAGCGGGAGAGGGAGCGCTTTAACCCTCTCTCCAACCGCGGAGCCGGGGGCCGGAGGGCGCGAGATGACCTCCAGCCACCCTGAGGTTTGACCCGGTGGTGGTGGGCTTCGTGGGCCTGGCCGCCATCTAATCAGCACCAGGTCTGAGAGTAAGCGTGCGTGTTCCCACGCGCACTTCTGTGTCAAGTCCATCTCCCCTCTATGGGATAGTAGGGTTTGATGAGTGAGATTTGCCTAACAGGTAGGTCTCTTCTTGTAGTGGCCTGCCGTTTCATACGGCAAGCCGAAACCTCGGCGGGGTCGTGACCGCATGTGCAAGTGATTGGCGCGACCCCGCCGATAGCGGTTTTGTCGAGGAACACCGTAGTAGGTTTTGTCGGTATTCCGGGAGGTCCATTATTATATATTATACCATCTTTCTCTTTTACCCCAGTGAGTCCGACATAACCCCTTCGTCCGCACCCGCGGAGGGGTATGCGTCAATGCATTCGACCAAATAAAATAAAAATAAAAAAACGCCCGGGCATGCCACGATCGTGGCGGTAAGTCCCGTGTTTGAGGAGTAGCTGGAGAGGTGGCATGGCTCCCTCACCTTCCGGCTGACATAGGTAATGACTGACTTCGGTTGTTTTGGCCAGTTCCTGTGTCGTATAGCCTGGCAAGAGACGCCAGGTTGTCACCACTGTGGTGACTGCCGCGACATCGTTGAGGATACGGCGCTGCACACTTTGGCGGATTGCCCCGCCTGGGCATCGCAGCGCCGTGAGTTGATCGCGACAATCGGAGGTTGATTGTTCATAACCAACAATATTATTATAATAGCAGTAACAGATAAATAAACGTTTACAAATCAATATTTATAAACAAATGAATCGAAAGCATGTTTTGCTATTTCCCATCAATACGGTCCCGCAACTTCCCATCTCCAAACTTCACTGTGTTTAACGCCATCTATCGAATTTTGGAGTAATTAACTTTAGTTAGTACATTTAACATTATAATAACTTGATAGATGGCGTTAAAGGCACTTTAGTACAAGGTGGGCCAAAAGAAGTCATCCGATGTTATATGGTTCTCATTTTTTTTCGTAATGAAAAACTTCGATTCTTTTTTATGATTATGTTTATTTGAACCTTTAGAATTTTATTGGTCAAGTCGAGAAGATGATATCGGCCAAATGGGCGCCGTCACAATTGATTGCCATACGGGCTCGTTTTATGGCATTTTTCATCACTTCGGCGAGAACTTCGGGCGACAGATTCTAACACTGGTGTCGAATGTTGTCCTTGAGGGCTTCCAAGGTCTCGAGCTTGTTCACGTAAACACTGGACTTCGAAAAACCCCACAAAATAAAGTCTGGAACGGTTAAATCGGGCGATCTTGCGGGCCAGTGCAAATCGCCAAAACGAGAGATGAGGCGACACGGGTACGCCGCTTTCAGAATATCGGTTGTGGCTCGCGCAGTGTGCGCCGTTGCTCCATCCTGTTGGAACCACATGTCCTCCAGTCCTAATTCGTCCAATTGCGGCAGAAAAAACTCGGTTAATATGGCCCTATAGCGCGCACCGTCCACTGTTGTCGTTTGACCAGCGGCGTTATCGAAAAAAAATGGCCCGATGATTCCTCCAGCGTGAACAGCGCACCATGCAGTCACTTTGAGCGGGTGTAATGGCTTCTCGTGCATCACTCGTGGATTTTCGGTGCTCCAGAAGCGATAGTTTTGCTTGTTTACGTACCCACTGAGGTGGAAATGAGCCTCATCGCTCATTATGATTTTAGTCGCAAAAATCGTCCACTTCATCCTCGAGATTGAGGATGGCTTGGGCGTAGGTTACACGCGTTTGGCGGTCGACAGGCAGCAGCTGATGCACGGACTGGACTTTATACGGGAACATGCGCAGGTCTTTGACCAAAAGTCGCCTTAGGGACGACCGGCTGATGGCTAATTGCGAGGCACGGCATCTGGTCGATTTTTCCGGTGACAGCTCGACATCCTCGGCAACAGCGGCGATATTCTCGGCAGAACGGGCGCTCCGGGGCCGGCCACTCCTGGCAACGTCTTTTGTGGTCCTTTACTCGTCAAGGTTGGTGGCCAAACGGCGCAGTGTTTGCGCAATCGGTGTCGGACGGCCGGGGAATCGGCGACGGAATTCGCACTGCGCCAACACCACAGACGAATTGTTACGCAAAAAATAGACACGATTATTCCGCGTTCTTGGGGAGTGTACCGCTCCATGGCTTGTTCACATGTATTCTACACCTGTCTAGTCCACAAATGTCAAAACAGATTTGACATTGGCGGCCATTTGCAAAAATAAGAGCATCTTCCAATAGGGTGATCTCTTTTGGCCCACCTTGTATAAAATTATATATTTTTTTTATTTCAACACTGTATAATAGCAAACTTCTTTTGACAACTTTGTCAATTAACTTAACTAAGCGAACAGACATAGCTTAATGAGCTGAATATAATTATTTTGAGATAGCTGTGCCTAAACTAACCTATCTCTGGAACAGATTTTAATTTGGGATATCAGACTTCTACCGGGATACAATAGATCTTTTTTGTGTACTCCAGGCATCACGTTATAATTCATTCATATCAGTAGGCCGAGTTGTTATAGCGGATGACCGTCTAAAAGTTATTTTTGTATCCCTCGGGAACAGTGCTTATTTTCTGGCTGAAAGGTACCCTATGTCCTTTTCTGTACCCCGACGTCTGTGCGAAATTTGATGGTGATTAGTTCAGTAGTTAAGGCGTGAAAGCGTAACAAACAAACAAACTCATTTTCGCTTTTATAATATTATTTATTTATTATGTTATATTTATTTATTTATTTAAGAGGTTAGGATTAGGATAGTTAGGATTCTCACACCTATATCGACTAAGCGGGTGGCAATAGTGAATTACACATAGATTTCACTAGCTATGTTTTTCAAGCTACCCGATTTCATGTTTCTCGGGCACTGCTATATGCAATAAGATTTTTTTGTCAGAAAGACCTACTAACACTCTGACACCTGACCCGGAAATCGAACCGGATACCTTAAACACAGCATTCATTTTAGAAATTAAAGATAATATGAAGTTGCAAAATAACTCACCTTCAATTTTTGATATATAGTTTTGGAAATCAATATTGAGCTGTTCATATTGGTATACATAGAGCCCTGGTCCCAAAACTTCCAGTTTTTTTACGATAGCTTCTAGTTCTGCGACTGCATTTCTTGCTCTGATATATCTCAAGCACAGTGCAGAAGCTTGTTCAGCTTTACGTTTTTGTAGTGCGAGGAACCGTGCAACCGTCTGTTTAACAGCAAACATTATAAATAGCATAGTAATCAAAAGCAATGGTAATATCAGATCTGAATATAAACTGTCACACTGTTAGGCGCGGCTCTTTTTAGTGTGATAAGCGATGGTATTTAAGTAGAGCACCCGAAAATTAAAATTAAGTCATTTTGCACAATATGACCATCTAAGAAATAATAGAAAATCGTATATTTTAGAAAAACAAGTGATTGTTTATGTGTATTTATAAAAATCTATTTAAAAGTATATTAACCGCATAGTTAGCAAATCAAGATCGTCTATTTGAAAAAATATGTTTTATGTTCATTTATAAAAGCGACTGAAATTAATAGTAAAGAAAAACTACAGAAATGGAATACAACCTTGTGTATGATTGCAATTCCAATAAATATTTCGCAAGGTTGGTAAAATAAGGAACTTTACAAACCACGTAGGTAAATAAGCAGTGACATACCTTATCAGCAATCGGTTTTCCCTTTCTGGAGTAGATTAGACCAGTACCAGTGGTACTTTCTAAAGTTTGTAAGTCATCAAATCTAGCATTTGCGTTTTCATTTCGACTCATGTATTTATTTTCCACAATTTGAACTTTTGACCAAATCTGAGAAAAATAACATGTAAATTAATAAAAACGCCATTTTATAGCTTATATATTATGCAGAAAGGTGTTGTTTGTTTTTGGTGCATAGGGGTAGTGTGTGGGTCCGAGAGTAATATAGGCTACCAGTATTGTTTTACGTTTTATTTATCGAATCAAACAAAGGGAATGAGCAAATACGGATATGTCATAAATAAATCGTTAACATTAGCCAAACAAAACCTTGTTTATCTTTTCTAAAGTATCATACGTATTTATCAATCTTTATATCTTACATATTTAAGGATGCATACAGATCTGGCGAATGCGCTACGAATGCGCCGCGGCTTGTATGTTGGTATGTTCAACAGAAAGTGTTAATTAAATGAATTTTAAAGATCATCTAACTGGTACTGCTGAATATTCTAATAACCTAATAATATTATATGTGCGGAGTTCGTTTGTTTATTTGTTACGTTTCACGCCTTAACTACTCAATCAATCATCATGAAATTTCACGTTGTTCGGGATATCGTAAGACATAAAGTACCTTTCACTCATAAAAAAGTACTGTTCTTATCGATGACGATAAATTAATGCATTGAGGTTTCGTCATATTATTTAACATAAACCAGATTAGTTCTTTCTGCGATCCAAATACCCACCCATATCATAATTGTGTCATCGTTGTACAAATGTCTATACAGTAAATTGGATCGAGTCGATCGAAATCCATTGCAACTAGCAAACTGTTCTTTATGTACCTACCTTCCTTTTATTTTAAACCGTGATTCATATGATATATATATATATATACGTTTACACGAATATTGCGAATAGAAAATGTAAATATAAACAGATAATAGATTATAATAGTTAAAAAATATGACTAAACTGTGATAAAATCTGTATAAAGTAGTTTAATTTTTAAGGTAAATCGTATTTCACTGAAAATACAAGAATACTTTGCCAAAAAATATTGTTTACAATATTTTTATTTCTGGAGGTTTGTCTAAATCTATATATAAAACGCTATGCTATACAAAACGCTATATATAAATATATCGGTATAAAATGCTAGTAGTAACATCGCTTTATAGTATATAATATCCCTAATTACATTAATTAAGAAAGTAATGTGTAAAACTTATCAGTGTAAAATACTTCAGCTGTTTCTCTTTCCGCTTTCTCCTTCAGTTCTAAGTACGCTAATAATTTTTGCTGATACTTTTCTTCCAAGTCTACTGCTCCTTCAAATGGCTTCAAAACATGGTCAAGCTTACGTTTCCTGAAATAACAATCATATTTAGAATTTTAAAATGAATACTAATCAGGTACGTATTATATAGCGATGTTCAATAAAATGATATCATTGCAACAACTGTCTTAAGATACAGCAAACTACAAAAACATCGTAAAATTGTTCGTGACAACATGTAGGTACTAAAGTAAATTCATCTGCCAAATCATTATACAACTTCTTGTTTTTCTTCAACACAATTCAGCGTGTGTATTATTTTCTTTCAATACAAATGAACAATTTGGTGTTTGCGCCAACCCACGACGCAGATCAGCTATATATATATATATATATATATATATATATATATATATATATATATATATATAAATACATCGTCGGTTTAATTTTAACGGTTGGAGTTTCAAGGTGCATTCACAGGAACACATTATTTAGTATTCCGTCAGGAACATTGTTTTCACATTAAGTGTGTATTATTAAACAAGTATTGATTTTGAGAGGGTAGTCTTTAATGGGAGCGCAATCAATCATCCTGTATTGAGTTTTACAAACCATTAACTGTACTCTAATTATTGTGAATAAATCTCTGAAGGAGCTCCCTCTTGTCTTCCAGCTACTATTGTTCGTGCGATTCTTTTATGTATGTTGTTCCATATATCAGATAGATGGGTTTATTCAAATACGTTGCATTATTTATTTTGCTACATTTGTTTTAAGATCTATGCTTTGTATATATGACACTATATTTATTTATTTTAAAGGATCTCTAACAAGAAATACACATATATTGCAATTAAAAGCTAAGCACAATAATTATTGTAGGTCTTATGTTTTCTTACTAATAAGAGATCACAGCATGCGACAAAAATAGTAGATACATACATAAATGCAATTAAAATAAAATAAAAATTTACTTAAAGATACAAAAATATTTATTATTACTATAATCAAGAACTGTCTAGATTATAGTGATAAAAAGATTTTTGTATCTAGTGAGCTCCATAACGCCTAATATCATGTTTGTCTGTCTGTATGTCTCATGAAATCAATGTAATAAGTATTTCGATATTTTGTAAATTTGTGAGTAAGACCGTGCTTTTGATCTCATAAAATACATTTAAAAGCTTTCTCTAAACACAGTCAATTATATCATACCATTAGACTAGTAGAGAAATGAAAAATATGTAATTTTGTCGAATTGAGCGTATCTTTTGATATTTCTTTACTAAGAGCTGAACTATCTTTAAGTATCCATTATTTCATATACATTTTAAAGTGTTTCATTGTATAGCCACTCAGATATTTCATCCGAACAAAATAAAGGATGATACTCATTATAACAAGCTGGGGATGATATTAATGTAAAATGCTAAGCGTACATCAAGTCAGTGTGGCTCATCAAATTCCAATACGGTTTTGTGATTGGTTAAGTTACGTAGGCCTTGTACGTACGAATATTCATGTTAATCAAAAACGAATTTAATTTAGTATCAACTGAAAGGCAGATATGCCTATATTTAAACATTTATACGTTTCTATGTAGATTTATCTGCAAAAAAATGTTAGTATACCGTTTCTTCTATTTAAATATGTCTAATGCAAAAGAATAAAATATAATAATTATATTGTATTCTTATAAAGTACAAATACACACTTGTTTTTAAAAATGGAAAACCAGAATACCTGTAGTATTCAGCCAGTCTTCGATGCAAAATGTTATTCTTCAGTTGCAATTGTCTACATTCAATAGTGATATCTTTCAAAGCTTGCAAGTATTCCTCGCGACTGATTGTTATTTTAGCCATTGCAACACCTTGCCCGATTTGGCCCACATCCTCTTCTTGTTTTTCTTCGCCAGCACTTTCTGTTTTTATATACCAAAATTGAATGATTTGCAACTAGGTACTATTTTTTATTTATATGACTTATGGTATTTAAATATATGTTATTGATTAAGTTTAAAAAGCAACTCTTTTATTAAAGAGCCAGATCAAATTAGAATCTAGTAGTTCAAGGTCATTGAAACATCAAAATAAAAATTAATAAAATAGCTGCCGGACAAAATGTATGTACAATAAAATTGTACATGCACCATGTTTGCTGCCTGCCAAAAATATTTTATAATTTTTTTCTGGATGCTTCACTAGCTCCATGAAGTTTGCAGCGATATTCAGCGACTGCATCTATGAATGGGGTGCCAAGAACTTGGTCGAGTTCAACGCCAAGAAGACCCAGGCATGCGCGTTCTCAACAAAAAAGTCTCCGTTCCTTCCCCACCCTTCTCTGAAGAACACTCCACTGGTGATATGTGACAGTCTCTCCATCTTAGGTATGGATCTTTGCCACTCCCTTAATCAGAAAACCTATATCGAGAGCGTCATTAAGTAAGCTTCGCGAAAACTCGGAGTTCTGAACAGGGTGAGGCGGTTCTTCACGCCTGGGCAACTGTGCCTATTGTATAAGGCACAAGTGCGCCCTTGCGTGGAGTACTGTTCTCATCTTTGGGATGGCTCCGCGCAGTACTTGCTGGACGCTCTCGACCGGTTATAGCGGCGGGCTGTCCGTATCATCGGAGATCCAGAGGTCACGAATTCACTGGAACCTCTGCAACTCCGTAGGGACATTGCCTCATTGGCATGTTTCTACAGAATATACCACGGGGAGTGCTCTGAAGAGTTATTCCACCTTATCCCGCCCTCCCCTTTCCTATCCAGAACAACGCGTGCTGGGCTCAGATGCCATCCTTACACGGTAGAGTCGATTAGAGCGCGTACCAAAAAGTTTGGGTCCTCATATCTCTGCCGAACGACCAAGGCATGGAATTCTCTGCCAAGGCACGTGTTTCCTTCTTCCTTCAATCCTGGGTTCTTTCAAAAAGAGCATCTTCTCAGGCCGTCAAAGTAGAGACCTCAACATCGCCTCGGCTACTGTGGGGGCGATGTGGAGGCCACTGCTCTTAGACCACACGACTGCTTACCATCAGGTGGAGTGTGATCATATTGACGAGCAAAATTTAAAAAAAAAAAACTGGGAATTTTTATGTATTATTACATTATTAGTCCAGGATCCCTGGTACATTTTTGCACTTGATTACTATCAAGCTAATTTTTCGTGAGTAGCTTCATTAGGATGAGACGTCCAACAATTTCCTGTAAGAAACTCACTATTTTGGTAGCTAACATAGGTAGCAAGGATACAATATGTTGATTTGATGATTCTCAAATGTTTATTACTAACTGAATTCTTTTTTAAATCTCAAGATAATTATTTAATTTATTCGAAAAAATATTTGTCCTACAAAATCTATGGTTTGATCAAAGAGTCCCCCTTTCCTACACGTATCAATAACGAGGTCATCATAAATGATTACTAACGAACTGTTTTTTTTTTACTTAGTTAATATTTATATAATTTTACAGTCATATTGTCCTACATATTGCGTGGTACGTTATCCAAAAAGCATTTCTGCATTTTAGAAGTATAAGTGCCTAGAATTTGCTAGTTGAATGCTTGTGCCTATGTTTAATACTACTGCAATATCAAGCGTTCCACAAACAACGGATAGCAGCAGACCGGACGAAATGACCGGCATTTTAGAACATATAGAATTCTATGCGACAACGAAGGATAAGAATAAAAAGTCCTTTGATGCCTGGCCGAATCCGACAGATGTCAAGTGTCTGAGCAAAACGCGCCTGACGGCCGTGGGTGGCGCCCATTCTCGTTGGAAAAAGACCGTCGTCTGCCTAAGAAAATAAAATGCAATCAACATGAAATGGGATTGGGACTACCCTAAAATATACATAACTTACTTTAGACCAGAACCTATGTATCAGTGAATGATATAAATATCAACATTGAGCCTTTTCATAGCTTTGCTCCCTTTCTTCTTCTAAAATTGTTTGTACGAAAATCATTATCCATAGATAATGATTTTCGGACAAACAATTTTAGGACAACGTTTCAACACGTTTGCTAAAAGCTTCAGTTATCATAATGTTCAAAAATTCGAAATTTTGTTTTACATAAGTATTTTTACTTCTAAAACTATTCTGCCATAATATTGGGTACTATAACAATTGAATCTCCTAATTTTGCATGAAATAAAGCCATATGTCCTAAGTATTCTACTATATAATGTGTATTATTCCGAATGTTCATTTATAATAAAATTTATAGTCCTAAAACATTTGCTAAAAAGTAGGTTGTAGTGACAGAAACGAATCGCTGTGAATCTGGAAAACGGTTTTAAATTATTGATTGCAATATTTATGAAAAATAAATGTGGAGCATATTGTGTATTTTTAATTTTATGACATGTGATATTATGTGACATTAAGTTCGGGCAAGTTATCATTCGGACAAATGATAATCAGGACAAAATAAATTACGGTACTTTAGATTATGGATAAAAAAGTTAGGTAACACAATAGAGAACCCAATCAAACATGTTTAAGACAACATATCATTGTGATTGCAGCATATACAATATGAAACAGAATATTTAAATTTTATTTAAAAATGTTTGTACTTACCAGTTGGAGAGCTACCTTCAGCGTCAGGTTTTTTTCCTGTTTCTTCCGGAATTTGTATATTTTCTTTGGTCTCTAGTTTCGGATTATTCTATAACAAATGTAGTAATAGCACATGCATTTTGTTACAAGTACCGATATGATATATACATTGTAAGAAAATATGATTAAAAGAAATACTGGAACATAATCTCGGTCAGGGACAATGATTGGACATCGTAAGTTAGAACCGGCAATATGCGCATGCCAATAATTTTTGGATGAGGTATAGACATTATTATTTGCTGGGTTATAATATGAATAACGTAATTATAACGAGTTTATTAAGTACTACGATTTAAGCATTTTATACAGAATGTTTTTAAAAAGAATAGGGTAGATAGTTCTTTTGTTTATTAAATCAAAAATGCATGTTACCCAATATGTAATATACAAACTAACGTATTTTAAATTTACTCAATTATGCTACCAAGGTTTTATGAATAATCAATAATAATCATATTTTGATTGAAATTCAGAATGTGACACTGATCATAGTTTGATGCTGTGAATTTCTCATTAGGTAGACGACCTGATTGGAATTAACTGTAGGTAATGACGTATAAAATCGAGGATGCTGCTGTCATTTCCGAGATTTTTTGTAATTATTTGTAGGTAAAACCTTAAAAAGTTTTAATATACTTATATGGGGCATGCAAATATAATAAACTTTGTTTAAGTTTATAACTTCATGGTAAAACTAATTTGGATAAAAAGCATTTTAGATGACTATCCAACAGTTCAAGTTTTAGATATCGATGGTAATTATTGGTGCCAATTCTGCTGTCACAAAATTATCTAAACTTAACTAAAAATCATTAAAATTTAGTTTAGTCCTGTCACTTTTAACGATTTCAGAATACGAAATGTCGTTTGACAGGACTAAACCAAATTCTAGTGATTTTTAGTTAAGTTTAGATAATTTTGTGACAATAGAATTGGCACCATTGTCTTCGATCCAAGTCAAAATACACATCAATTAAATCAAAAAGCCTTAAGATGTATATCATAAGCTTAGTGTTTTATCTATTAATACTAAATCCAAGTTAGCGACTTGGTTGGATAATAATTATTTAAACTTACAAGATAAAAAAACTGTCCAGCACATTATAATATCCGTGATCTAAATGTTAAAACAATATAGTTAATGATCAAATTACAATATCCCTATATCCAACTCTAAAATGCACTCCTAAAAAATTCAGTATGTACGTATCCTTTTGTAATATCACAAGTAAATAGAACTAAAAAGTAATTTTAAATGAGGGTTACGTATTACTTTATATTTTAAAGTATTCAATCTACATACAAGGAATGATAAAGCAAAATAAAGTGAGTTTACTAATTCTATTCAAAATAATTATAACTATGTCATTACCCACAAATGTTAGTAAGCAATAAACGAATGAATTCTTAACAGAATAAGTCGTTTTTGATCACACAAAATAATGCGTGTCGTAACACTGCTCAATCCCCATATTTTCACAGCACAAAACCAGTAGCGAGTCTGTTAGGCTCTTACTTGGTCAAAATGTATGATGTCGTATGCAAAAAACAAAAATAAAGAATAGTTATCCAGGCTGAACCCTCGGATATTATAAATGATAATGACAAAAGCAATTTGGTTCATGAATCGTGCATAGTTCTATGAAGGCTGATGTTGACGTAATAACCAGCTTGCATGCCACGTAAACGATGTTTAATTAAATTGAAAGGGACAAAAGATAGTAGCATTACCTTAGACTCGGCCATATCGCGTGATCCGCTTGAATTACCCGACTTTTATTGATCTGTTTAAGGTTAGAACCCCGAAATTATTTTACTCCATTATCTCGACAATATAACATGCGAAAACTGTTGTATCGTTACTATGGCAACGAGCTCGCTCGTATCGTAGTATCGAACCAGGGTAAGTTTTGATGCCAGTTGCAGTTGCGCTACACAGAGGTTGAAAAAGAGTTTTTATTGTACGATGCGTTTAACAGAGGCATTGGGTGTTTTGTGTATACTTTCACCTAAATTATAATTTTATTACAAATACCAATAAATAATTATGATTTATACAAAATTATTATTGTTTTACTTCAAATGTATAACAAAAATTAAATTCTATTATTTTATTGGATTATAATGTGCTGTACCTGCTAATGTTGTTTCGTTTCCTTACTTTTTTAGGAAAGGTTACTGAAATTACGCAGGTAATGTCTCAATCGATGGTCCCGTTATTGAGATATTATTATTAAAAATAGTTAATCAGCTTTAAAAATGTAAATGATTTTTCTTACTACATTCTGCAAATAAAAGTGGCGGTTGCTCAATGGGTACGATTTCGTTTAATAAAGTATTCTTTACTTTGTATTACGAATAGGTTCACGTTATTAGTTATGTTGAGCTTATTTGAAGGAGTTAACAGGAATACTAGTAATTTGACACCCAAATAATGCGTGTAATCTTTAAAAAAGATTGTGATATATTTTAATTAATTTATTTGTAAAGATTTTTCTTCCCAAGTAAACATAAAATGTTTTACTCAGGGAGAGAGGTTAAAAATAATGTTTTACTTAAGGAGAGAGTTAAAAAATAATGTTTTTACTTGGAGAGAGAGGTAAAAGGTAGGTATAAATATTGAAATTAGGTATTCGATTTTAATGAATTGGAAATAATTTGAATTTTCAACAATATATTGTAGCAGACAGTTTTATTAAAATTTTATGGATTGTCAATAGAAAAATGTTTTACTTTAGGCTCATCATTTAAACCCGACTACAAGGTAATGCCTACTGGTGAAACTCGCTTAATTAAATGAGCAAAATTAATTATTATTTTACTTTTAAATACTGTTTCATGGCTCGTAAGTGGGTCTGATAAATAAACGTGACAATTTGACTTATCTGACCACGACCAGCATAATTTGGCTGAATAGATAAGCTTTACAAGATAAGTAGTTAATTCATGTTATGATCGCTTTATTTTAGATTTGTCCTATTATCGTATAAATAATGTCTTTAGAATATGTTTGTATTATATTTGACCAAAAGAAAGTAATTGGGTATTTCTTTCAATTTAATGGGTGACTTTATTGGGTTTTAGACATTTGTTATTTGCAATCGGTAATTGAGATTATAAACCAAGGTTAGAAAACCATCGCATTGTTGATCTCCTATCCTATATGACATAATATTATTTTGTAAATTAAAATAAATATTACGTCTTTTAGATGAAATAACATCTTACTAAAATAAAGTCATATGAACACAATTTGTAATGGCAATCTGAGATGTTATATTCTATTCCGTAAGTTGTTTAAGTTAACTTTTTATTGGTCATTTAAATAACTTATTAATAATTGAGATAGCAACGTATCATCGTGTTATATTGCTATCTTAATTATGATATTATAATAACAATGATGTTCGTTTTCTTAAAGTGACTTTTATCTAGGGACATAGCTCTTATTTTCTACACCAAGACCACTTATTTTGAGAAGTATGGTGTGCGATGGACAACAAAAATGTATGTAACCCACACAAATTTCCTTTCTGCTACTGTGGCTTCGTTCTGTAACTACATTACAGTTTATAGTGTGTGTGATATATAGCGTCACGTTTACATCCCCAAGTAATATACAAAAGTGTATTATACTCACGTAATAGGAAACGAGCTATTGATTTTTTCCAAGTACAGTTTAATCTTCGCGCTGCGACTGGAAACTTCATTTTTAAAAAAACCCTCTCGCACTTTGCCCAGCCCAGGAATAGAACCTAATTCACAGCTGTCGCATTCACTACCAATGCGTCACCGACGTGAAAACGTCAATTTCTTTTATATAGGGTATATAAAAGAAATTGACGTTTTCAAAGAAATGATTATATTGCTATGTACGTTATTTTCATGGACAACAATATCGCGAATAGTTTCGCCTCAGAATTTTCCTAATCTCGACTCCTTATTGCTTTTGTAGTCATCAAAATAGCCTTGTCTATTCATTTCACAAATTCCAAAAGATTGTTGTTTACATTTTCAAAAATGAAGCTGAGGGAACAGAATTCTTCAAGTCAATATCACCTTCGGTTAAACTAAATAGATCATTCAGCGTCTTTTTTTATTGTAAAGTCGTGATTGTGCAGGAATCCAGTAAATGGATTTTGCCTGACGAATGTTTGACAGGTTTTTTATATGAAAGCTGGGATCGGTTTAAAAGAAGTGAAAATACGTTTCTCGGAAACAACGCACATTATAGTTAGTGTTCTGAAGGACTGACGTATAATGAGTGGGTTCCTGTTTAGGTAAATATAGTGAAATATCAACAATGGGAGTTTTATGTAATAGAGAACGGGTATTTCTTCAATCAGCGTACGGACACCGGAGTCAATAATAGTCATTATTATCTCGATGTGGTTAAGCTGACAGGTTACTGCAATCAAACAAGTGTTTTAAGTATTCGCCTCGTTTCTGTCACCACACCGAGTGTTATGGGTTTGTATCTTACACGGGACAAAATTATTTTGTTTAATAATTGTAAGTAGATAAGCAATCTTCTTTATTCATTTTACTCTACAAGCTCTTTTTAGACACTGCTACCATGCGCGTTTTAGCTATAATTCAATGTTATTGCATTCGTTTATAAAAAATTGAAAATCGTCTGAAGATATAAAAGGATTTTTATATTATATACCTACCAGGGTAAGACCGAGTTTATGCTTTATTTTTAAAGTGCGTTTCATAATGTTTTTCCAATATTGCAGTAACCATAACTATTTTGATAAACTAACCTACATAATATGTAGATTAGAACCTTACGTAGCACCCCTATGTAGCAATATTTAGGGATAATTGACAATATCCTAATACTAACTAATATTATAAATGCAGTATAAGTTTTTTGTTATGCTTTCACGCCTTAACCAATCGACCAGTTGTCAGGTGATTAAAAAAGAACATAGGGTACGTGTTATCCAGGTATAAGTACTGTTCCTAACCTAACCTACATTTACGCGAATGAAGCCGCGGACGCAATTTATTTATAAAAGGGCAAATTGACTGATTATCTACTAAAAACATTTTAATACGGTTCAGTTAATTTACAACCACGTCATAATACTTTAGATATGATTTGTAGTGTTTTTCATGGTATACACGGCACTTGCATCTTGAGCAATATGTGGGTGAATTCGCAGGCGTAAGCTATATCATAAATATGTCAGTTCACATTTAATTAGAACAACTTTAATTAAAGTGAAGCGAATAATTGACTTTAAAATGATTAACTATGACCATTAGCATGGTATGATTAACTATTTCCATTATAATAATTAAAAAAACATACTGCATGTATTTTTATGAATTTCAGCGACACAGCTAATATTGAAGTGGATTAAAGTGAAAGTAAGACTTCTTTATCAAATATAAAATAATAACACATATGTACATATATTGTAAAACTTCAGGTAGGTATAACGGTTTAAAATGTAGTTTAAGACATAGAGCCATTTGAAGACCAGGTACAGACAGCAGAAGCTTTGTAATAGGACCCCATTAGATCCCCGTAAGAATAAAATTCATAAATTTATATTAATGAATAGCTTTTGCTCGCAGCCTCGCTCGCATAAGAGTATATTAGACATATTATGTAAGACACAGGATACATTCTAATGGTGAAAGAATGTTAAAATCGGTTATTTAGTTTTTGAGTCTTTACAAACAAACAAACAAAAAATCAAATCTTTCTTCTTTATAATATTAGTATAGATAAACATAATTAAACAAATAGTTTTTGCAAATATATCCATACCCAGGATGATTTCACCAGCGACAGCAGTAGCGCTCTCTGATGGACCCCTGTTCTCAAAGCAGCGTTGAGCCCAAGGGATGGATGCGAAGTACTCCCGCATTCCATCCCAGTCTGCCGACGAGTAGTGCCACAGTCGTCGTCTTGCCTCCTCGGGTCGTTGGGGCGTAACAACAACAGCTGTGGCACAAACCAGACAGTGGTCTGAGGTGCCCAGAGGAGCACGAATCGACACACTGTACCGGTTCGGGTTACTCGTCAGCAGCAGATCGAGCAGAGAGGGCGCCTGACCTGCAATGTCTGGTATCCGGGTGGGCTGGAGTACCAGTTGAGACAGATCATGCGTGAGAGCGAACGCATGGGCAGTTCGTCCCGCGTGGTCTGTTTTGGGAGAACCCAACCAGGTCTCATGGTGGGCATTGAAATCTGCCAAGAACACCAACTCAGCGTTCGGAAACCGCTCTTGCGCGTCGTCTGCCGCCTGACTCAGGTAATTGAAGAGTCGAGTTGTCTCAGCGTCTCCTAAATGGGATCGGTAGAGGCACATGTAGATTTGGCTGAAAGAGCCATGATCTACGTGTACCCAAAGGACAGAGAAGGAAGGGTCCTCTAGGCATTGTAGACGGCGACAGCAAATATCCGCCCTAACAAACAAGCATACCCCGGCTTTCGCGAGGAAACACTCCTCTAGCACGTAGCCGGGATATTGCAGGTAGTTCGTGTCTGCAGGACGGCGTATTTGTGTCTCCGTTAGAAAAAGTATTGCCGGCCGAGCCGTCTCCAGGTGGTGATGGACGGCATTAAGGTTAGCGTGGAGTCCTCTGATGTTAATAAACTCCACGACACAGGAAGCAGCAGTGGGGTTACGGCGATTGGCTGCTGTTGAATGACAATGCTTTGTTCGTACTGCCATAGAGTGAAAGGAAGGGGAAACGTGAAAAAAAAGAGGCGGCTATTCTCGCAGCAAACTGGGGCAAGGCGCAGAGCAAGTTTTGTCATATAACTGTATGGTATGGCGATAGCCGATCCGACGGACGGAAGGACCCCCGTACCCTCCCGAAAGTGGTCGCCGGGACCCACCCTCCGGTCACCATCCGGCACGACGAGCCACCTCGAGATTATGCGCGGCATGATAAGGCAGCCAACCTAGTTGGTTAGACTCGGTTGGGCCTCTGGACTATACCGCGGGCGGCCAGCAGAGCAACGTTTCTACGGCTCTCCCTGGCTGCCGGGTCGACTCGCGCCACCCACACAATGACTCTACGGATACTCTGAAGGTCCCTCATAAGCTGCGAGAATCGTCACCTCATGCTTAGGCCTCCGGCGCTCTCATTCACCGAACGAAACACAGCAGTGAAACACTGTTGTTTCACGTCAATTTTCTGTGAGAGGGTAGTACTTCCCCGGTCGAGCGGGCCCATTCCTGCTGTAACCAGCTTGGCTTTACTACCTATAATACGGACACTATGTTTAAGGCGTGTAATAAGATTAGTATATAGATAGTATTAGTAAGATTAGTATATTAGTATATAGTTTCTAGTTCATTGCTATGGAAACCGAACTGTCGCAGAAGAATGCCTTTACGTAAACATATAGATAGGGCACAGATAGGGCGACGTTAAATTCGAGCTTTCAAGCCGTATTATAAGTAATAATGAATAACTTCCACCATAACACACCGGTAGTGAATGCGACTGCTATGGATGATCTCGAATTCGATTTCGGTTGTGCCATCAAAAAGTTATTAGGGTTTCCTGCTACAAAATCTCAATTGCAGCTCGGAGTGAAGACGCTAGGACCTACGCCTGATTTTTCTTCGTTCGTGTCGGGTTGCTATCTCATCGAATTATGAAAGGTAGAGAAAACAGAGTGCACTACAATGTGTAGCCGATAGCCATAATATAGCAGCGATAGCCTAGTGAGAAACCGTTAAACTACCAAGCTGGGGTCTCGAGTTCGATCCCAAAGCACCTCTAACTTTTCGTAATTGTTTTCGTAGTAAATAGTAAATTATCGCTCGCTTTAATGGTGAAAGAAAACATCCTGTGGAAAACTGCATATCTGAGAATTCTTCATAATTTTCTCAAATATATTTAAAATCTGCCAACCTGCACTGAGCAAGCGTGGTAGACTATGGCCTTACCCTTCTTCCACAGCAATGAGACAGTTTATAAGCAGAACTAATAGGTATTATAATTACACCAGAATTAGGGATAACAGTCAGTAGCATTTTTTTTTAAATGCGTCTATCTTTCAAAAACATTAGAAGAGATTTTTAGTAATTTTAATAGCATCGGTATATAATGTGAAGTATGTACTGTCATAATATTGTCTTCTGTTTACGCGAATGTTATTCATTGAAATTAAACTACTATATACGGATTTTATCGCGTTGTTTATTTGACACTTTATTACAACATTTTTGAAAACTGTTACTGTTATACTATTACTATTAAACTTTACAAATTTTTAAGTTAAAATTTGTAAAGTTTAATAGTAATAGTATTGTAACATTTTTCAAAAATTTTGTAATAAAGTGTCAAATAAACAACGCGATAAAATCCGTATATAGTAGTTTAATTTCAATGAATATGTACTGGCAATTGTTATAATTAATTTTTTTTTTTATTGCCTTGCACCTGATGGGAAGTGGTAACCGCTGCTCATGGACTTCTGCAATGTCAGGACACAGTAAAGCCGCTGCCTACAGTGAAAAAAGAACTCTCTTTAAACCTCGTTTGAAGAAGAACAAGATAATTCAAGTATCTTGTTTTTCACACATACACACATTAAAATTAACTAGATATAAAATATTGTACATAGCGGGGCTGTATATGATCAAGTGATCATACTGCAGCCACATATTATATTATAGCCGTAAGTATATTGCCCGTATAGATACTCTTTATACTTGTATAATTATGCATTGTCAACGTTACACAATGTTTATTTTTATTTGAAATTAGTAGTACCATCACATTGTGTATTAATTCAGATTCTTATAAGGGAAGTAAAGAAAAGTAAACTTAAACAATTTTGACGTCCGTTTTCTCGTAGAACAATGGGAACGGGTGACATCACAGTGGTCAGGATGGCGCCGAAATTATTGCAAAAACTCACGTCTCGAAGATTTTGACGCAAAACACCAGTATCCAGCCAAACTCTAGCCATGACTACACTTTTACCAATGTTGGACATTTATACTACTGATTATTTATCTCTAAGACAAAGTTTAGTCAGTCCGTCATAGCTAGTGAAAGTGGTTCTGACAAGTATCAAAAGATAAGCGTTGAGCCCTGTGTAAAGTTGTCTTTAAACAAACGTATTATTAGGAGTTAAAAATAAATTAGGAGTACCTCAAGTCGATAAGAGTAACAGAAGCAAGAGAGATATGTATGCTAGGATTGTAGCTAGCGGCATTCGATTTCGGCTCCTGTAGATATGCAAAAAACATTCACAACACAGTTTTTGATACAAATATGCAAAACACACATATTTCGTCATTCAGTCCTCTGATTCAGTTTCAATTTTCATGTCGTACTGACATTAAGGCTTATAATGTAATGGGAATTCCGAATAAATACTTGGTAAATTCAACTCTTTATTTACTTCTCTTACAACATGTCTCCGGCCCTTAAGAGGAAAGTAACGTTATTTAGATACATAGTTTCAAAAGTTTTCATAAAACTTAGATAGAATAGCTGTGCTTTTATTTATTTTTATACCTATGTGCTAATATGCTGATGGATCTTTGACTTTTATATTTATAGACCGCAATGATTTTGGCAATCTAAAATCGTTCCGTGATTTCCATAGTATAGTAAATCTGGGGCTGTTGGGGACTCGTTTACATGATGCATACAACTTGTGCAATAGCTTAAGCATTTTACCCAGTCGTGAACAAGATCTATATAAAAAAACAAGAGAATACAGAAAACAAGCTCCTGACAAACATTTATAAGCCTAGTAATAGAAACTCTTGTATTAACAAGATATTAATGTCTTACAAAAAATTTGAATTAGAAAGACAGTAACGTTTGACGTAATTGAAACCTATAAACCATAATAATAATTATGTTCTCACGGCAAGTGAATTAACTAGTTGTAAATGGTCAATATTAATATCAGCCCTAATTTAGGATCCATGATATCTGAATAGTTTGTAGCCACTACAACAACATACATAAAGAGATCAATTATTATAAAAATTGTAATTATATTTATAACATTAATTTTTCCAATCATAATGTCATCTAGAGGACTCATTCCAAAATCACTGACTACATACATCACAGAATTAGACCCTCTTAAAAAACATATACGTCTGTAGTTTTAAAGTATAAGACCTACATAAAAATTAATATATCGAACTACTTCTGTAGTTTGATATATGAAATATTTTTATTTTGGTTTTTAAAATCTGAAATCACCAACACTTGTTGCATAGTCCAACGATTCCTAACATACATCACTCAGAAACCTACAATTATACGATGCACACTAAACCGATCCACTTGGCATAAGACCGTGATAGGTTAACACTCTGTTGAGTGTGTACCTATCACGGTCTAAATCTAACCTTCTATGCACCAGCATAGAAGGTTAGATTTGATATGTTTTGTAAACCACAATAACAATCGTAAATATATAAATTGTCCGCAACCTGATTACTTGGATCTAACTATGCGTCATATCTCGAGTTCGTCTTAATGAAACGTGGCTTCGAATTTAAGTTGCACTGAAAGCTACTAAACTTTGCAAACAACTGGCAAATCTGTTCTCATTTTGCGTGTAACTGAAACGAACAGACAGAGATAGTTTTCAAAAATATTTTGTTTACTGGTACAGCCTCGTTATATCCTTAAAATGCATAGATATGTACGAGGCATACCGCTTGGATACAATATTAAAATGCATTCAAGTTTGTATGATGTCCTAAATTTGAGATCGATGAGCTACCTGTTAGTCAAAACTGCTACGCGCGCCCGTGGCATGCGTTGCACGATGTTACGCGGTTGAGTGATTGTACTCATTAGCGATAAGATCAATTGAAGTTATAAATAGTTACAAGCATTTAAACAGAACAAATGTCACTCGATGTATATACATACAAAGATAGCTACTGTAGGTATATAGCTGCACCAAATTTCCATATTATTTACTTTGACTGCGTCGGAAGCACAGACCTCCGGCCGGAGCATTATCATCATCATGTATTATTAGCAGCTTCGAGTTAGAGAGTTGGCGATGTTTCACACCTCAGTAACTCAATAAACACGTAAAGCCGTTTGGCTTCTTCTTTTCCCTGGTCTTGTCGAATTGCCGTCCTATATGATTTTGAGGTTGAGGGAATACAGAGGATACTTGCGTTGACGCACACAATTGTGCATAATATTAATACCCCTGCGCAGATAGTTAGTCTCCATTATGATTAACCGATTTTCGGTGTAAAGACAATATTATATTTTTTTAAGGGGTAGAGCATAGCGAAATCTTTATATAAACCAGAGATTCTGAGATAGACCAACTGAGGAAATACCTTTCCCCTACTGAAGATAACGGCCATGTATCGTTGTATTGTGTAGTAATAAATATCGTTGTATTGCGTAAATTGTATTAGAAGGACTTTGAGGTTCCTTAAAGTTATGCAGGGAACTCAGTGTGATCATTCTTCTTTGAAAGGCCAGAGGGTTTTCGATTTTGAATTATTTATGTTAGACATTTTTTATTAATGTCATAAGATCATGACATTAATAAAAAATAAATAATAAAACCTAATCCTAACTAATACTATAAATTCGAATGTGATTTGTTTAATTATTTGTTACACTTTTAGGCCTAAAACACACTGCTAATAATCATAAAATTTTGCATGCTCGTTGCCAGATGCACAGAAAAGGACATTGCGAGCGTAGTTTCTGGCGAAATCTAGTTATTCGATAAGGTTCTATTTAACATCTACAGTGTGAAATTATTTTCTTAAAAAGTTATCAATACTAGGTAGTTAGGTATCTTAGGTAGGTACCTACGATACCGAATATCCTCAAAGATTTCCTGCTTAATGCAGGCAATCTTTGAACAAAGAAATCCCAGATAGTATAAAAATAAACAAAACAGTAATATAAATATCACGCTTTAATTTTTTCTGGCTCATTTATTCAATAGAATACTCAATATGTCAGAATAAACTCCTTTTCAAACCTTGGCAGTCGTGCCATTACCTGTTGCATCACTGATGCCATCTACCATTTCAAAACAAACACGGAAATACTAGCAGACAGAAAACACGGCCCTTTGGAGCCCAATAGTAGTTCATTAGAACGACTGGCCTTTTCCTTCATCAGTTTTTTTTAGGACACTGACCTCTGTTGACGTTGGCAGTGTCACAGCTCAGCTCTGGGCCGATGCCAGAGTTTCGACAATGCTCCTCCAAAAATAGATGCCGTCGAAAAGTTTATTCGACATTTTTTCTGTTTGTAAAATGTTAAAGACTTTCACCGCTGTACATCAATCCGGCACGTTGCTTCAATACTTTCGCCGACATGTTATGAAAAAAAATTAATTAAATAATTTCTGCCTTTTAGTATATGTATATACTTGAATAAAGTTACGAGACGTAGTTATAGCGTCCCCATTATATTCAATAAGCAAATCATTTTATTATATTAAAATTACTTTTATTTCACAACGTTGGTTATTTTGCTAACCATAATAAAATCTGTAAAAGCTATTGTAATTTTTATATACACCTTGAAGGTTTTTTGATTTAAATGAAAGTTAACACAAATAGTTTAAAGAATTTATTCAATAAAAAAGAATTATATATAAGAAGAACGTACATAACATCAATACACACGATAATGCAATTACAATGGAATAAACAATACCACTCTTCGGGATACATTCCGTAACTGTTTTAACCCACACATAGTTCATTCCTAAGATATCGTCTGGCAATTCCCGCCACTGTTAGTTCTTAAAATAAGCCACCGATGTTTAGACTATAATGCTTTTAAGTATCCTGTTGGTCCCGACTCATTTTATTCATATGTGGATGAGACAGTCCACTAAAAGAAGCTCAATTATCTTACTTATGAGATATTTAACACGAGTTTCACCATAAATTATCACTTCAAAATAATTACGGAAGTAATCCTTACAAACATTATGCATTATAAATATAAGTATGACTAGAACAAGTTAGACATAGTCTTATGGCAGCATAGTAAAGACTCTCCCATATAGGTGTCCTTTGTACATTTTGTATAAAACTGGACGAGTTGCGTGATATACCAAACAATTGATCAGCAATATTACAAGGCACCAGTGGAATATACATTTGGAATGGTTACTATTACCATACAGCAAATTACCGACTGTTTTATAATAAGTAACCTGAGGGTGAACTGGGATTTTAAACAGCATATGGAACATAAGAATCTGTAATATTGTCTTCTGTTTACGCGAATGTTATTCATTGAAATTAAACTACTATATACGGATTTTATCATCTAAATAGTATAATAGTATAGTAATAGTATAAATAGTTTTAATAGTTTCAATAATTTAATTAGCTTAAAAATTTGTAAAGTTTAATAGTGATTATAGTAGTGTAACAGTTTTCAAAAAATTTTGTAACAGTGTCAAATAAACAACGCGATAAAATCCGTATATAGTAGTTTAATTTCAATAAGAATCTGTATTATTCCTGGTCGAAAGCACCGCTAATATTATCGACTAGTATGCCCGTCACCACGTCGGTACATCACGCCTGTGTGGGAGAGGCTTAACAGTTTCATGTAAATATTTACATTACACATTAACGCAAGATTACGCGGATTTTAATTATAAAAACCGCTATTTTGTAATACGGATGCACGTTAACTTCGTTAATCCTATAAGTCGCAGGCGAGTACATAAACTTTAAATACGTATTTCACATAAAAATATTGCAAGCGAGTAATAAAAAACGTCGCAATAAAGATTATTTTTCAGTCGCTTATAAGATTAACAAGGCATAATAATATAAACGTCACGATTTACATTCAGGGTGTAATTAAATTCAAGGTAACAGAATCAGTCAAGAATCGTCTAAAAGCTGAAACTGACGGTATGCAATTATGTAAGTGATGCGACTCAAAGCAGGTTTCCGTTTGATTTAATCGAATGAGTTCCACCAGCTCGTAATCGACTACGATATCTTGTGAGGCGAATGCATCCGTACTTGAAACCAATCGAGTGAGAATTCTGGCTTCGGCAAATATGAATGCTATTATAGGAAGCCGACTCGAAGCGGAACTATTTTCTGGCGTTGACACGATTTTAGAAACTTCAATTTCTTGAAATAGTAGAACTCAGCGGTATATGATTTTAGTTGACGGTTAGAATCATCTAACTTTAAACTTTAAGCATACCTAACTTTAAGTATACCATGCTCTATGTGATCTTCGAATCGATATTGCTTTCACAAATAACATTTAACGATTACACGTTATTCGAGCCGCATCACAGTCTTATTTTCGAAAAATACATTACATGGAAGACTTCAACATAGTAACAGCTATTGGTCATTTGAGCACTGTTCAGTAAAGATTTGAGGAAGCTTTCCCGCGACTGGAGGTGACGCGTGAGGATATGTCGCTGGAAGCGTCATCGGCCGATGATCGTTGGCTCGTCGGCCATAGCCAGCTCGTCAGTGGCAGCTTTGTCACCTTTTCTCTTTCGCGAGTACCAGAGGAAGGATGCAGCAGCAAAGAGGTTGACGAGGACTACGAACCAGGCCAAGAAGAAACTAACACCATAGCTGTGGAAAAATAATAAGTAAAATATCTAAAGAATACATAAGTAACAATGTTTTCGAACCTGAAAATATATTACTTGAATGTACAAATATAATTATATGGATGCTACTTATAGTATTAATTTAGTTTTAATACTAGGTATATTTAAAAACAGATTTATAGAAATAAGTACTGCTTGTATAAAATAACTTATATAGGTTTAAAGTATAGATTACGCATTTATGAACTCCATAATATACTATAGGTAATTTAGCAACAATAGCAGTAACTATGATGATGGACATATATATTTATACTCATTATAAAAGGAGTAAAAATTAACAGCCATCTAGGAAGTTTCCTTTAGAAGGACATTGTAAAGGAATTTTATGGCTCTGAACCATGCGTCATACGTGGGCAATTCACTACCAATTGAATTAAGTTTTGGTCATAATAGAATTTATATTATAATCAATAAGTAAGAAATATATAAGTTAACCCATTGATTCATTGTCACACTGGATTTTTGATTTAATTATGTCTGGTATTCTCTAAGACTTGACAGATTAAAACGTATCTGCTTTTTGCAGATACGTAAACATGAAAGTATTCTTGAGATCTGAAATAAATAGTCAGAGGATATTGATTTAACGACCATTGGAAAAGACGAGATTGGGGCTCATATAATATTATCGGAGGTGTGAAATAAATGATAACGTTTTATACGTAAAGGTGGGCGTAGTGACAACATTATTCTGGAATTCTTGAAAATGTATAATATTATTCTGATATAGTGTCACTTACTAATGGTAGGCAGTATCTGGATACACAAACTTCACATTTTTCTTCATGTGTTCCACTGACGACATTACCACTTGCACCACTACGAACGTACATGACGCTGAAAGAAAATGCAATTAGGTAAAACTGTTTTCTCTTATAGCTCAAAATTGTACAGTAGTCTCATCCCATTTTATACTTACTGCTTATAAAGTGTATGCCAGCAGCAAGCCTCTTGAACATGTACCGAGGGTTGTGGAAAGTGTATGTAGAGAAACCACAACCCATCGCCATCACGAACAAACTGATGATGCCGAACGAAATCATGGTCCGTACATAGTCTAAACAGAAATTAAATAAAATTAGTCTAAAATTTTAATCTTAGGTGTCATTAACACATCAGTATATGTATAAGAATCCTACAAAACAGTAAATAGAATCATGGGCAGGAATTAAGTCATAAGCAAATTTTGTAGCCTAATTGATAACAAGTGAGAAACGGCAATGAATTGCCGTAAATCTTAGAGGTCGAAAAAATGGTATCATAGTCATTTCGGAGTGTATCGACTATGCTGAGTCGAATGGCTTTGACCGCGAGTCTCTAGCTCTTGAGTTGAAAGTTTTATAACAGACAGACGGACAAAGCTGTTGCATAAGAGTTTTTTCGAACTCTAAAGAGGATAAAAACCAACCGCCCTCAAAATAGTTAGCATTATAATAATAAATTAACATTATTAATTGCCAGTTACATTTAAATTGTAATATTATTCAATTAATTTATTAATGGTAATTTTTCCAGCACAACCAAACTCTACACATATATTTTTTTATTTGTAGCTGAAATATATAATTGTTAAAATCTACCTTGGTGCTTTGTGCTAACTAACCGTTGATTGCATATTGCCTATGTCGTGAAAGACTTTACAAGCAATAGAATACCCGACATTCAGAAGATAATACGTGGCTCACGCAATAACTTGATCTTGGTCTATTTACTGTTTTATTGTCTAATCAACCCAAACCTATGTTTCCGTAACTGAAAAAAGGTTTGTAAATTTTAAAGCCATCTTACATTAGGTTTCTTAAGATGGATATTTTAACTATCCCAACTACATATATAATATTATAAGCTTATATGTATAAAGGTTACATTCCTACTGTTCTCATACGCATTTTATATTGTATATTTTATAATTAACCACTTAATTGATATTCGACTTTTTATTTATACCTATCGTAGTATAGATACACGCTGTAAAAAAGCAGACTGTAAGTAACCGGCTAGGTAATTGGTTTTTATAATGAAATACTTACGAATGAAATACATAAGTGTAAACTAAATGGAAATGCGCTGTAAAATTACAAAGTTATAAATGTTTTATTATTGCTGCTAGACAGATCATTAAGAGTCAACTGACATCACTGTTACGCAGATTTGTAGTGAGTTATGTTTATGTCAGTCATTGAAGTAATAGTTAATAATAAGGTAATGACGTATTAAAATAAAATTAGGTAATGATTGCATTGAATGAGGCCTCAGATAAAATCTAATTTGATGACAAATATACATTTATTCAATATATATTTATACATATAAACGTCAGACTGTCAAAATAAAATGGGATCTTAGGTATTATTCATTGTTTATATGTTACTTGTTTTACTGTTCTTCACTAATTTGATCACAGAATCTCATGGATAAGTTGACACATTAGTGAGAATACGCCAACATTAAAGGACTAAAGTCATGGATATTGCCAATTACGACAGACAGGTATTTTCATGTCTATGTAAAAGTATTTTACGACTATAGTGTATATTTTATTGGGATTAAATATAATGACCATCAAGAATACTAATTGCACAGCAAATATTGCACAGCACAACGAGCACCCATACGCCTCAAATCACTGCATTCCGTCTCGGAAGGGTTAGGTTATGTTAGGTTCCTTCTTAACCCACCCAAAACCTTCGATCAAAGTATATTTGATCGATGCCCAGTTTGGTCTCTTTAAATATATTTTGTTGTGCAATTAGTATTTTTGGTAAGCATATTTTGCTGTGCAGTTAGTATTTTTTTGGCTGTGCAGTTAAATACTACCCTTTTTTATTAAGTGAGTTAGCACGAATGTTCTGTGTGACAACATTCTGAATACATTATCGCTGAATACCTACTGCAGCTTTGTGTTATTAGTCGGCTGCGAGTTCTATAATCGAAGACAGTAATTGGTGTTATTTAGTAGTTGTGTTATTGTGTAAATTTTTATTAGGTCATTGCTTATCTTTGCAATTAGTGATGAAAGTAAAACGGACGTGAGCCTAGATTAAAATTTTGGATTTCATGATTCTTATTGCTAAATTTTTTAAAACTGCCCCGATATCCACATGCTGCTAGAGCTTGGGGTGCCACTCGATGGATCCCAAACAACACAAAGCGACAAGGAGGACTGCTCAGAGGAAGATATTGAGAAAAATGGACCCATACTGGAGGAACTAGATCCAAGTTGCACGGAATAAGAAGAGAAAATAGAAAGCATTTTGCCCTGCAATGGGACAGGAATAAGCATACAAAATATAATAAAATATTAAGTTGAAGAGATTGTCTTTCATTTTGTTTGAAATTGCATATTTTCTGGAACAACCAGTGTCTAAAAATATTTTTAAAACATTCAGACTGTGTGTAGGATATATGACATTACACTACCAGCCTCGAAAGCGGAGCAGTGTGCAAATGTGGATAAAACCGCTTGCGATATCATACATCGCTTTAATAATATTAACCGTGTTTCTAACGTAATTCTGCATGAGATAGTGTTTTAATTCATTCAAAACGCAGCACTTTTTCGTATGTAACGTTGGATTACAAAGACTTTGCTCGCCTTTGTAACACAAAAGGAAGACTAAATGTAGCCGAGATCGGTGTTGAAAAAGAGAAAATTCTACATGAAACAGGTATAGTAAGCTTTAGAGAGCTTACAGTATATTCTATGAATAAACTAAGCTGAATAAAATACGAGTAAAATTGCACGATCTAGCTATAAATTGTATTTATTGAATGAATATGTCATCAAATTTGTATATAAAATGTATATAATTATATGGTTTAATGAATATACATACATATTATATTGACTGACATGATTTGATTGCAATTAGTCGAAACGTCGGCAAATAAACAACCTGCATCACAGTGTTAACTAGCCCACGAATCAGAGGATTCTAAACGTTTGTAATATTTTCTTTTAGTAAATAAAAATATGTTTATTATGTTCATTTTAATCTGATAATAAAATACGTAAGCGTTTGGTTTTCTTTATATTATACCTGCTAAACTGGTATTTCATACAGAAGATCGTCATCAGCGACTACCACTTGTTCACCATGTTACGTGACGAGCCAGTACCGCTGTCGTTGTCAAAAATATTTATTATGTAAAATTAGCAATATTTTAGTATCTGTCTTGTTATTATTTGAATATTTGAATTTTTTGTCTATGATTTTCTTATCATTATAAATATAATATTTGAACATATATCTGGATATCTATCTTGAAATTCTAATAAATATATTTACGAAAATCTAGTGTTTAGGATTCTATTATTCATATGAAATAACATATCGTTCGACGTTAAATTGAATGAAACATAAAATCGTTAATTTAACTCCATAGTATTAACTAAAAATGAAATGTTATGTAATCTGAAAATACGAAGATACATACATTTATGAGTTTTGGGGAATGTTGCTCAGTGATGTGACACCAGTGCAACTATCATTTACCACAGTTACGGAAATGTTATCTAACAGTATTGTAACCCGGCTCTGTCCTTAAAATAATTACCTACAGCCGAGCGGTCCGCGAATACGCGAGAGGGCTGCCCATCTACAGTATTTTAATTTCATCTACCTACTTGACTGAGACGAACGAAAAGCTATATTGTTAAATTTAATAGTATAAAAGAATCCGCATCCGGATAAAATCTTTAATTGAGAATACTTTTGTTTACAATTATTGTACTTTGCCAATTATTATGTAAGTACTTGTACTTATTTCAAGTCAAGTCGCATGCTTACTGCCTACAAAACCAACCATCCATTCATCGCTACGGCGCATTCGCGACTGGTTGCGAACCAAGTGCCTACCGACCTCGACGCGCGTAGGTATGACTCGCGTTCCGACCGTTTGTATGAAGATAGAATGCTGTTAGATAACATTACCGTGCCACAGTTTACTAGCATGGAAATACTACAGCTCGGAATAATAGGACGCATGACTTTTTCAACGACCAAAGGCAAAAAGAGTATCCAGTACTTCGCATGTACATTTATATATTATTATTAGATACGTTATTTCATAGCGTATAACAATAAGGTATATTAATAATGGATGCATAATGCATTTATCCATAAAATAAAAGTATTACCATAATTTTTAATTTACCTAAAAAGAGACAGCATTCTATTTACATTTCGGATAGCTTTTATTTGTTTATTCTGAAACTGGGCATTAGAGTAATGTGTAAGTAAGACGCTAAAATAATTTTCCTAATAGGTATATATACGAATCCAAATTTTAGCGCCTCTGGTTAGGTGTCTTAATCTGGAGATTTTCTTTATTTTCTTTATTACAAGGGATTTTTGTACAAAATAATGATGACGCCAATCCCATTGTACCTTATTAAAAAAAAACTATTGCAACTATAGCACAGGCTAATCTTAATAGCTATTAATCACTATTATTTTTTAAGTTAAATATATAATATAACATTCTAGTTGTGTCAGAGTTTGGTTCAGCTAGAATACTGTGACCTGGAGATTGATTTGAGTTTATTTGTTTTAATTTTGTGTTTGTATGCGTAGGTATATAGGATAGGTTGGCCGGCTATGCGTGCCCGTTTGGTGCCAAACATCTAATTAATCAGTTCACTCTCAAACGATCCGCAGCAAAGGTTAGTAGAAAATACAAAGCATTTCAATCTGTCATAACGCTACAATGACAATCAATTATTTATTCTCTACACTAAATTGCTACGAAAACTTTCTAACGTGCTTACGAAAATGAGATCTGTGTATTGAATGTTCATACGATATCGAAAATTGTTGTCTACTTAATTCGATTGCCACGCATATAACTAAACACGTTCTACGTTAAAATTCTCTAAAAGTTCACATTATACCGGCGACCAAAATTTTACTGTTACAAAATAACTTATCAGTTCCATATCCTTTTTTCCTAAACCAGTAAATTTGTGCAGCTATGTCACATAGAGCGAGTCTATTGCCGCCAATACAGTCTACCGTATTGTATGTATATTAATAACTTTTAAAGAGAAGAAATCAAAAAAGAAATACAATATGTCCATGGATTTCGCACACCATTTATAGTATGAAAAATCCAGGGTCATCTCTTTGCTCATCATTATTCATCTTTACAAATATACATATGCCACAGGGAAGAAAATTTCGTTTTAAGAAATGTTTACTTGATCCCTTTGCTGCTTTACATACTTTATGTGAAAACAAATATTTTAATAGACTTTGTTAAAGGCTTTAGCACAGTAAACGACTAGTGTATCTTAAAGTTGGCGAACATAAACACATGAACCGATATAACGTAAACCATTTGGATACTCCATATTAATTGTATTAAAACATGCTTACTGGCTATATTTACTTCATATGCTGGATCCTTTGGCCGACCATTCTCCATCTTGGGCTGCGCCAAGTAATTCGTGCATACTGTAAATAAACATACAGTTAGAGACAGTGAACGTATTATGCTAAGTATATGGTATGGACAAGTTAAAAAAACTATATTTTATAAGTTAGCTCATATTATGTCTGCACGTAAGCTTCAACCTAAAAAAATATACATCGTTAAGGATACACCGTTGAAAATGGACATTTGGAATTCGCAAAACAAGGAACACAGTTAGGATTCATCACACATATAACAAAAAAACGATTTCTATTGTTAATAAATATAATAGGTATATGGCAATTGAAAAGAGTGGCCATGAGTTTCTTGCGTGCTTCTTCTCATAAAAACTTTCTCCTCGAACAGGCGTTTTTAATGCTAAATTTTTAATTCAATTAATTTATTTTTTATTAGTAGGTATATCAGTTATTTGACGTATCCACGAAGGGTTTATATACTGTTATGGAAATAAAGATTTCTGACTTTGATTTTGATTGTCGTAAGTTAATAGGGCTTAATACAAAACGAAAGAAAATTTATAGATATATAAATATACTTTAGAGAATAGTTACTTGTATTAAATTCACTTATTATGTTAGTTGCATCCGTAAAATACTCTGGCATTTAGGTTTTTAAAAGAAATCTATTGATTTTTTACGCGTTAATCTATGGAAATAGCAGACGAATATGACATATTATTTGCATTTGATAAATCCAATTAAATTCTTAAGGAAGGTTAAAGGCTACGTAACATTACTTTATGAACCATGGGATACGGATAAGTACCTAAACGTAAACACAGTAATCGTAAACTTGGGTAAAACCAGGAGACTAGTTGTGTATAAATTAAAAGTTTTAGAAATAGCATACACCGATTGCTGAAATACTACTAATTGAGCTGCCGGATGCGAGCGACAAGAAAACACGAAAACGGCGACATGTAAACATAAATTTTAGTACATACTTTAATTAACTCGTACAGTATGAAAATATTATGATGACCTGATTTCTAGCTGAATAACAATATTGTGGCAAACATAAAAATAACAAGTGGCAATGCATACATTTAAATCGCGCGATATTTTACCTGAGACGAAAGTGTGTTCGCCAAGCGACTGTAAACTGACAATGAAGTAAGCTGGGCTGTTTCTCGAAAGTCTTATTTCTACGGCAACGCAACGCAAAGCTCACTTCGAGCTCCCTTAAAGAACTTTGACTTCTGGTTCGATTTCTATTGAGATCTGAGAGCCGCCAGACCTAAGTCACTTTAGTAAAGCTTACTTTTTTTAAAGAATGAGTGAAGAAGTTAACAATTTTAGTGAAACTACATTGTTTTTTTAACCTGGTAGTCTTTTTGTCGATCTGTTTGCTTAGCTATGCGTGTGCTTTAAAAAGTCACTCAAATAACATATAAAATACAGGCTTAGTAACAAAACGTACGCTAAGTTATAACATAAGAAAGTACAACTTACTGCTAAAATAAACTCAGCATAGGCCCAATTTCAGTCAGGATGTAAAAATATGGGCAGTTTTAAAGTGCACAGGTGTGTGTTCAAACGAATGTGCTGTGTGGTTATTTGACATTACCGAAGAGATATCACGCAAAGTACCAACTGCTTTACTTGCTTTCTATATTGCGTTAAAACATCACCTACATCCTGATCTACTCAAAATTTCTTGGCAGGTAAGCACAATAACTTTTCTGACCTCGGATTTAAATCGGTGAATTCATGAACCACTAGGCACTAGCTAGAACAACATGGCAACTTTATACGATATGATTATCTGAAAAGTCATTTCTCAAATTTATAATTATGTAGACATCGTCGAAGGCACGTTACCAGAGATAAATGATTACAGCTGCTTGTAAAACAAGATGTGCAACGATCTACAAGATGGTTTGGCACTGATAACCTGATGTAATAAATAATACATGTGGTGTCATGTTAGTGAAATATTGTGGTTTAGTATTTAAACATCAATCTTCTTCTTTGCATGTGATTAGTTACCCAAGATCAGTTTTCAACCCGTAGGTCTTATCTTCGATAAGAGTAAGAGAAAATGTTTTTAAATAAAGACATAATCGAAGGATGTATGGAATTATACATTTATTTTTAGACGTCATGCTGTTACTGTAAATGTTCTGATTTAATGTCGATCAATTATTGCTAAACCTAGAGATCCCAATCTCTCCATGAGTTTGTCATAATATGCACTTACACCCATTTCACGGAAATAAAGCGACATCCATTTCAAACAATGCAATATTATGAAAAGACAAAATAAAATACAAACAGCTTTAAAAAATATAACCATAGCAATACGAAAAAGTAACAACAAATAATTTCTTAATTTGGAAGAAACTGAGATGTCCCTCAAAATTGAATTTGTCTCGTTTTGATTACTTCTGTCATCTACTGCCTCACTCTTAAAATATTAAATCCTTGTAACGTGGCCGGTATAAAATCACTTTCATTTTTCATTTCAGAATCCACTTTCAGTGATTACATTTTGAAGAACATACTACGCCTTTTTGAGTGTCAGGAAAATTTGAGGGTGTTAAAGGAACCCAGTCACATTTACTGGAAGTAGTGCTTTGAAAGAAAATGCTAAGACGCGAGGTTTACCGGTACACAATTGCTCTGTTACGTCACCGGAGACGTACGTATAGCTTTTGTCTGTAATACCTCGCGAAGGGCTTTAGGAATTCAATCCTCATTCTTAAAAAGCTTTTGTTGAAAAGAGAGATTGTAATTTGGTACAGTTAGTATATAGCTGCATGGCAGAGGGCCTACAAATATATTACCGGTAATACTTATACCTACTGCTGGAATGCTATGATTAGGTACGCGGAGGATGTGCATAGCAAACAGTTGCTGTTGAAGGCTGGAGCAGCCTGGCTGTGATATTATTGATGCTAGCAAACGACTATAAGGTATCCATCTGGTTACCATCAGTACTGTAGCTATAAAATAAGATACTTGTAATACCATGGACATCAATCGCGTGGCCAACTCTTGTCAAAGATGTCACTAGGCTGTTAATACCGGGGGCAAAGACCAAAGAAAACCTTTTCTGACAGCAAATCTCTAGATGTTTTTCAAATCCCTACTTAATTCAACAACACAAGGTAGTTTAGCTGCTATATTCTGTATGGTAGAACTGGCTAGTAATAACCCTCAAATAAAGAGCAACCTAAGCTCTAGATTTGAGGAGTGCCACTATGTTCGTTGAATGTCCAGTTTATTCAATCTAATCTCTAGAAATCAACTATTCACAAATGCATCTAATACCTCTCTATCTTTTTCATTTAATATCTACGTAGTAGCAAACAGTAGCTAGTTTATATAGAGCATAATCCGGAGATGCCTTCTAAACGAGATCGTTAACCTTTAGTGGATATAGTTGGTCAATGTTTTATGTTACCTGCGGACGCTGGCGTTATCGCGAAACGATTATAGGCGACACGGTTATATGTAACACGGATGTACTACCTCGTTGTACTGGATAAGGTACCTATAGCGTATAATCTTAGTGTTTTTGTAGATATTTCCTACTGTTTATTCTGCAGGATAGTTTTAATATCTGCTCGACGTAACCTATAAGTTTATACGTATAGTGTTGCCAGCGTAAAAACTGTGAACATGAACTGAATAACTGGTTACGCATTTATGCCTAAATTTTTTGTAATGTTTTCAGAATGAACATTAGATAATTGTTTTAAAACGAGAGAGAACTAATAATGTATGTATTCGACTATTTTTTAAACGATCGGATAGACATAATCTAACTGTACGGATGGGTAGCAGGCAAGCGCACAGTAACTGACACTGTAATGAGAATATCTTGATAGCAAAACTCAATATATAAGTGTGTGTAGAGGTACTAAATACGAAAAAATACAAGTATCATCTTATGTTTATGGATTTAAGCGTATCAGCAAAGAACCTCGTTATATTTTTACGTGTAAGTATAATAATGTTCTTAAATGAAATCTGAATAGGAGCAGTTGAAAAATACAAATCCAAATCGATGTATTTTATTTCTATCATATCTTTCCATTGTGTTTGATGTAGGTATTCCTTTATACGGTATATTTCCATTACCTTGTTAACTAGTAAATTACGTATGAGAGCTTGCGTAATAAATTAATAACTAATCATGCTTGTTCAATCCCCACAGGTGGGTAATGTTAGTAGGTATTCCTACCAGGAATTATATGAGCCAGTATGGAATTTAGAAAGGAAATTAATACCAAAACCATGTTTCGAACAGCACTTCTAAATCTAATGGTACTTTCCTAACTCTTGTTACTTTGATTATAAGATGGGATCGGTATTTGGTCTAAGTTGATATGTACACTTATTAGGTATGACAAACGATATAAGGATTTTACTGTCTTATGTGCTACATAGTTTTTTTAAATATATTTCGCGCATTAGGAATAATGCCTGTGTCGCGATGGACTTTACAAATATTCAAACATCGGATACAAAGAACACCTAGACTCTGATCAAAAATTTTTATTACAATTTTTGTCCAGTGTGGGATTCGAACCGATAACACTCGGCGCAGTGGCAGCGGCGAGGCGACCACTTCAACCACTACGCTATCCGTGCAAGCGTATAGTCAGGCTATTAATGACAAACTGAGTCCTATAGGTGACTTGACAACAGTTTAAAATATCTAACAATACATTAGCTACTAATCAAACAAAGAGAAAGAGACTATCACAACTTTATTTGATAAAATTTTGTTAATCGAGAAACCCATGTAATTTTACCGAGAACGCGTATTTTAACCGAATAGTTTTAATTTTAGAGTTCGCACAATCTCAGTTTTAGTAGGAAGTGTTCCCAATACACTAATTTATTTTATTTCAAGTGTTTAGTGTGGTTCGTTACAGAGTCGTAAATCTTAACCTCCGACAATTTCAAGCTAAGATTACGTTTCCAATGTGAATGTTTTGAAATTCTCAGAAGTAACATAGGTAAAAACCAACATATCACCAGATTTTCAATAGGGAGGAAAACCAATGCCGTCTTTCAAACAAAGTTCTAAGATGAACGTTCTTAGAACTTTGTTTGGTTACTGCAAAATTCCTGAAGAAAAATCAGTAACACTTTACCAAACCCGGCAACCGAAATCACGAGCTGAGTGTCGCAAAACCTAAGTACCGTATAATGCCATTGTATCAACAAGCATCAATCAAATACAAATAGAGGAATAGGTAATTGCAAAATTATTAGTCTGTTTCGTATTTGATATTTAAACTTTTAAAAACAAAATAGGTGAGGCCTAAACGCTGTCCAATTATTCCAATTCTTCGCGGCAAGATAAATTAAAAATAAATTGCCACCGAACGTCACAATTAAATTCAAAACCATCAGAATAAACTCAATTAAAACGATACAAACTATTTGAAACAAATAACTAGTTATACATTAACTAATTTAACAAATATAATAAGTTGTTAGTCCGATTTATTATTTAATGAGAAGTATGAATACTTACGTTTTACAATAAATAAATCACTCATGAGTTTTCGCTTTGGATCATTTAAATACCGTGACCTAATCGTTTGACATTAAAATTTATCTCTAGAGCTGTAAGAGATCCAAAACGGAAACATAAATAGCATACATTTGTTAAATTAAAACTGCTTGGAAGTCTATAAAATTGAATGCCAATAATATGCAATAGTAATGTAACAGTTGGTTTATATAGTGAGAGTTGTTATTCATTTCGGGAAATGTCAGTACATTCGTTAAAACTGTCCAGACTACAGAGCATGCATTACTGCGCACTGCGGAAGAAAGTAATAATAATATTCGTGTGAAGATACAAATAGCGCCAAGCCTAGGCAGCACCATCATTTTGACAATATAAGTGTCACATTTGAAGATAATCTGCATAGATGCTGATGACAAGCATGGCTTGTATACAGTATCCATACTAAACGGCGCCCTGATACTAGTGTGATTTGGTTTAATGCCTTGCAGTGAAAACAATTTTAATTTTTTGTTAGGAAATTATCACTAAGCAACAATAATTATTGTCCCGCACAGACAACAAATAAACATTTCAACATCAAGAAAATAACACTTCAACCTTAATCTACCGATTATTTGTTTTACGTTTTCTGAATTGAGACATGACAACATACTATTTAACATACCGACAAATAAAACAACATCTCTGCTAAAGCATTACATTTTAAAATGTTCGTTCCATTCCATCACAATATGCTGTACATCTATAGATGTACAGCATATCCAGGAGTCACTACAATTCTGTAAAGTCACTTTAGTATAAAACATTCAAACTTGTTTATAGGAAAATTTTCCCGAAAATTTTCTATGCTATGTAATATAGGTACTAACTATATAACAACAACATATTATAACAACTCGATATGTAGGTACATAGACACGCAAAGTGTGATTTTCGCACATTGAGATTAAATATAATGAAGAATGAGAAGAAAGAAACATTGGAACAACGAACACGAAGAGAACTAAGACCCGGCACAGATATCTGTGGTTTACAAATTTCAGGCCCGCGGCGGCACATATATCTACGTGTCACTACGGTAATATAAACGAAACCAAATATAGTCAATGATAGAGACCCACCTTTATGTATATATTGTCAACTATATTTTTATTAGCATAGTCATATACTCTGAAACTAGTAACTGAATTATGTTATTATGAATTTTAGAAAAAATACTATACCTATTAACTGTCATATATAGCAACATATAGTGATGATAAACTTTTGCCATCACGGATAATTCGCAAGATTACGTGTCAGTAAACATATGGGCGGTTTCTGCACGCCAATTGACCTATTTCTAAGAATTAACTATATGTATATCACAAGAAGCATCTGTTTACTAGCGATTTAAATAAACAGTTCCCTAATTGCTCACGATCTTATGTGTAAATTGGTATTAGTAATACATAATTATATTTTAAAATAATTACGAAGAAACTAAATACGGGATTGAAGGAAGTTTTACTAGTAATTCACCAAACTGTAATAATTATAAATAGAAACTGCCTCGGTAGCGCAGCGATATTGTATGCGATTGGTGTAGATGTGGTCTCGGATTTTAATCAGATCGGGTGACGTGTGTTATTAGGTTTACAAAGATTTTTCCAGAAGCAGCATGGTGCCTGGAACTGTTCCCGGCAATAGGTTTACCCCCTATAAAGTTTGACTTAAAATATAGCTGGCGAAATGTGGATGTCATACACCACTACCTACCCAATCAGGCAAGATATTTGTGTCTAAATAATTATGCACCTTCTCAGGCCATCAAAGTAGGGACCTCACCATTGTCTCAACTGCTATAAGGATGGTGTAAAGGCCACTGCTCTTGGACCACATGACTGCTCACCATCAGACAGAGTGCGGTCATAGCGATGAGTAAAATAAAAAATGTATTTCAGTTGCGCTGATGGCTTTTGGGTTAGTAATAGATATGTAGAGGCTGACTTGGACCGGACTCAAAGCTATTCAATAGATGATTAGTTTAGAGTCTGTATATTCTTTCTCTATTCCATTGAAAGTAGGTAATTAGCAAAGTCACTTGTATTATGCAGAGGGTTACTAGACTCCCTGAGAGAGCTGCATCAACTGACTTTATTAAAGTTGGGTGTCAGGTAAAAATGTAATCACTGATAATATTAATAATAATGTTGCCACACAGTAATTTATCACAGATCCCAGACGAGCGTTCATTGGAAGGCATAATTATCTGAATAGTCTATTCTCGGTGACAATTACTGGCATACCATTATTTATAGTATGTCAGTGATTCAAGTAGATGTTTACCCTTGCAGTTATACCACTGTTTACCATCGGTTGATAGTGTACAAGTGTGTACGCAAATTTTCTTATGTCCATAGTCCAATAAAACAGAATAAATGCAAGAGATCAAGCGTATAGGACCAAAGAAAACATCGCCAGCTTGCTTACATAGAAGTGGTAGTGAGAAATTCTGGACAGAACTATTTAATTATTTTTTGTTAATCTATTTGGGATTCGGAACTGGAATCACTTGATCCATAGCCGCATAAACTTTTCAATAGACTCATGAGACAATAACAGTATAACTTCTATTATTGTATCACATCATACTACAGGAAACTTTATCTTTTTCTTGGATAATCTTGTTGGAAAATAGATTCGTTTTCAGCGATCATTGCTACTATATCTATATGTATAGACTAGACGAATAAACAAATACGATGTTTCTGTACTATTCTTATAAGGTTAAGGTCAAGATTCAGTCGGGTTTTTATTGAAACCGTTGGAACTGAAGCTGAAAATTGGCCTATATTCAACTGGTAGTTTCTCTCGAAGCGTCTGTCTTTGAATGAAGTTATCTGTCACAATCTCGTATTATTTTTATGTCATTACTGACCGTCTGAACAAAAATATAATGTCAACATGTTTCTCTTTTAATAATTTGGAATATAAACAGATCGAACGCTACCGGCATTTGTTATTTTGATACAATGTTTACATAACATCTCATGACAGACGTATGCGCGTATGAGGCGGCGATGAGTTGTAATAGTTATAAAGATTTTGATATTCAATTTGAGTCATAAATTGATTGCAATAATGTTGTAAGTAATAATAATGTGTATAAACGATTAAAATACCTTGCTTATTTGTTAAGTGTTTTTATATATAGAAAGACCTGTAATGTATGTATATCCCAAAGGGATTTTCTTTTAGATCCGACGTCATAGGGCGCATGTCTAGTATCTTCGAACTCCATGCAACTTTTGATAATGATATATCAGAATACCCAACAATACTCGGGAATCGAATCCTCGGTATTAAGATTACACACAAACAGTATCGCAAATATGACACTTCATCATTGACCAGAGTCCGTCTATAATTTTTAATATCACGCAATAAATAAATAACAAAGAATCACGTCTTTCTATTTGCAAATAGTCAATTAGCGGTGCATGATATGTATGCATATTTGTATAGGTAGGTAGTCTCACTCTTCATCTTGTGGAACGTATACGTTTCACAAGATGGAACGTATACGTTCCACAAGATGAAGAGTGAGACTAATAGCCGTCTATCGGGCACACTTTCAGACTGCGTGCTACTACTTCTAACACAACTGGCCTAACAAGGTAGACTCATTCCGATAGAATGCGATATGTACTTCTATATTTTAAGGCAATTCAAAAAGTTCACACCATGTCAAAAACCACTGCAAGATTTCTACATGGTACCCTTATACATGTTTAATAATAATGTAAACTGTAAATAAGGAAAACGAAACCATATTGTATTTATTAATAAGACAAACACAAGACAAATATCTCCTTTGTCTTCTATAAACGAATTTCGTAAGATGTTCTCTAAAGAAATAAAAAACAATTCCAGTAAACGGTGCACGCAAGAACAGCTTTTAACGACCGATGGAAGTCGGACAGTCTCGTAAAGAAAGATAATTATGTTCCTCACAACGCAATTGCGCTTGTTCTATCTACGAGATGCGTTTCCAGTCTTCCAAACTGTTTCTATTCCCGCCATACATAATGCTTTACTTGCGTTAGCTCTAACCATTGTTTATTTATTTACACGACTCCGACCGTTGATACGAAACTACGGATTTAACCGTTGACGACTTAAAAGAACCAATGCGGTATTTTTATCGCGGAATATAAATCTTATTGTGTGGGCAGAATGCACAGTGTTTATTCTTTGTTAAAATTTTAGCACATGCCGGCTACCCATTTCTCAGTAATTTCTCGATCGTTATCACAAACACCTGGTTTAATGATTTAATATTAACACAGTACACTGTTGTTAACGTCTATATTTTATAAAACAGATACCAGTCAGCCGCAAAAATAAACTATGCACTAAATAAGCTTGCAAAATTATTTAGACTCCCTAACCGGTGAGTTACGAAAAATTGTGTTTGAAATAACTCAAAAGAATATGGCGGAGGCGGGAATTAATGGGTTGTTACGTCACGTCATTATAAAATACAGCTCATGGCTAGAACGTAAAATATAAACAGTTCCAGGTAAAGAAAATGTTATTAAGTTTTTCAGTCGTTTATTATTTCTACAGGCGACAACGTGAACTATTTAAACTAGGTGTACATTATGCAACTTTCTTATTATTCTTACATGCATTCAAAACTTTAAATTAAGGTTGATAAGGTCTGAAATATGTAAGTAGTTATAGTATTAATATACAACGCGTCGAGTGTTTTAGTCTTTATACCCGAACGTACGACAAATCATTGTGTGATTCATATAATATATTGTCGAGTGTATGAAAGAGCTTTGTGTTCATTATTTCTTTGTTTGTCCCCTCCACACAGAAATAACCAAACTATGGAAGTAAAAGAAAGAATACGAAATTATGTTTCCACCATAGATTTATTGCTGTCATCGTTAGTACTACCTAAAAATATAAACGAGGATATATAAGCTACAATTTCCATTACGGGTGGTACTAAAAACAGAGTAGGAAGAACAAAACAACCCTCATGCAAAAGATTATTGTTTTACAAGCAAGCTATTTGATTTCAAATGATACATAATAATAATGCTGCTATAATTAAACCGACAGAATTACATTTCTACTGTCTAATTGTTCTAAGCTTTAACAAAATCTAATATCATATTATTATTATTCAAATTCAAATTTAAAACAATAGAACATAACTTATTTCGATATTGTATTGATTTTCTTCTTATTATTAAAAGACTACTATCGTCGAAAAGAGTATCGCTGTATTATTATTTATTTACAAACATTCAAACAGCGGATACAAAGACATTACAGATCAACTATTTTTGGATCACACAAAATTTTGTGCAGTGGAGGGACAAAATCTACAACACGGTGGATTGGCAGTGGTTATGACCGTTTAAACTACACTGCCATTCGTGTAGTCAGAGGCTAAAATTATACTTGTACAAAAGACAAGTTTATTAATATACTATTTCGCTTGAATACTCATATATTTCTCCTGTTATTGGCGTATATCTCAGCACTGCATTTCGTTAGCTATTTTAAATCTCAGCTGATAGGGAACAAGCCTATAGTTATAAGACGTAGTACCATACTGCGAGTTGTTGTTATTTCCAAGATTTCAAACATGACAGAGAATCCTCATAACACTTTGTTCAACGCGGCAATTGGACGTGTGACCTTTCGACTGTCAGTTGCGTAATCCCATTTGAGAAACGAGGCAGTGAAATGCTTGAATTGTATTCAAAACCGTTCATTTTCCTAAAATGACGCGTGTTGATGCTACTCATAAATTCAGCTCGGCTGCCCAGACTCACGTAGTTAATCGCTCACAATGTGTTTACCTATTATTAACACAAACAAATCTATCGTTACCACTGCCGCTTCTCAATATACATACATTTTGTTCTACTGCCCGTGAATAGCCAGTTAGCTCGTTACTTTTTAAAGCTCAAGATGCAGGTATCTAAACAGATAAACCTCATAATTTATTACACTATTAACAATCGAATCTGTTTACCCGAACGAACAAATTTTCTGTTAAGAGTTCGCTATCAATGTACATGGTAGAGTAATTAAAACGTGAGGGAACAAAGTTTTATTAATGCCATCATTGTCGAATAAAAAATAGGACAGTGATAACAAAACATAATTTATAGGACAACGCAAGGCAAGGAACATCCTATCTGCTAGTGTTAGAGGTTTTAAACCACCTTTTTATTGAAGTAAGTTGTTATTTTTTTTATAAAACTTAAGTGGCAGACAATCAGACAGTTTGGTCAAGTTATAAACGTTAACCGTAGTTTGTATACACCAAAAAAATCACGCGCACTGTCTTAAAACTATACTTGAAGAATCTCATACTGTAGTCTTTTAAAAATCCATGACAGGCACCTCCCTGACACGAAAGGTGAGATTATCGAAATTTAGAGCTATTGATGTATCTATTTCACTGAATAATAGGTTACTATGGACTTATCATATACGTAGGTATTTGTGACAGCTATGACCTCTAAGAGCTCGCAAAGTTTTGGCGTCGCTTTTGACCTTTTCCATTAGGCTCTGAGTTCACCATGTATACCATTAAAGTAAGTAAATGTTAATGGACTATACTGCTAGTAAAAATGACTCAGTAGCAACTGACTTACTATTTCAAGCAGTATAGTCAATTGATATTTACTTACTCAAATTCACTAATTACTAACTAGTGCCACCAATGTAAAGTCATAATTATGATCTTTCATAATGTGGAACTACACTATTAAATGTAAATACTCGTTTTTCTCATGCACGTCCGTATTTAGCACACAGCAAAATAAACTACCCTAAATAAAATTAGGGAACTATTGTGATAAAGTGGTGACAAAAGCTGATCATAATATTCTCATTAATCTGCTCATTAAAACAAGTCACGAATCCAATATTGTTTCACACAAATATTAATATTGATCAGTGATGCCCCTATTATGTCTTTATTAAAGAACTGGTATTATTCAACAGAAGAATTTAATAACGTATTTATTTGCAAAGACCGCACGAATGTAGGTCAATGACATACAATTGATATGACTTAATTAAAACTATATAAACTGTACACAATAGTATGATAGGTTAGCTATTTACATAAACATACAAGCAGTCCTATTTAGCGGTTATTTGTAAGTAGGGTTGCGTTAAGTAGGGTGTTATCATGCTCCTAAGCAATTGTCAGCTTAGGAATAGTCCTAAGCTGACAATTGTTCAGGAGCATGATAACTAAAATGATGTTAAGGTTATCTCTTAGTTTGCCGTAGTATTTTTTTCAAATGATAAGCAACATGCGAGTGATAACCCAAACATCCAAGGGCTTTCAGTAACTGCTTAGTATCAGTATTATACACATAGGTATTATAAAGAGGAAAATGGTTTCTTTTTACATTAGATAAGAATATAGGTATCGTTTTTACCGACGGGTAATAACTACGTACTGAACGATAGAAAATGAAACGAAACGACATGACATGCAATGAATATGTCGGAGTTTGCTATATCCGTAGGTATGTATTTACATAAAATTATATGAGTCGAATTTTGATAGTTTAGTTCTAAGCAAAGGCAAAATTATTATTGTTGTTGTTATATATTATATAACATTTTAGTGTATACTATGTAATATTGTCTTCTGTTTACGCGAATGTTATTTATTGAAATTAAACTACTATATACGGATTTTATCGCGTTGTTTATTTGACACTTTATTACAAAATTTTGAAAACTGTTACACTACTATTACTATTAAACTTTACTAATTTTTAAGCTAATTAAATTATTGAAACTATTAAGTAAGTATACGATATTATAATATATAAGTTTAACGGTACTGCTAATAAGTTTAATGTTATAATTAATGCACAGCTAATATATTTATCACACTGTTATGCAAAATTGAGGACGTACAATAAATTTCTTACTGTAATTTACTAAAAATATAATATATAAATGCAATTACTGCATGCTTATAATTTTATAGTAGCTTTCAACGTGAAAATTATAATGGTTAATTTCATGCAAATTATTTTATTGCAAAATGCTCTTCAAATTTTAAATTGCAGTCATTATTTTACCACAAGTATCTACTTACACAAAATTAAAGATGCAATAATTTTATCTAATGACCACGGCAAGCTTATAAATAAAAAGCTACAACTATGAACTCTTTTGAACCCGCACATACACACGTGTTTCTATTAAAATAGTTCAGTGCTGTACTTCTAAATATATCTTTATAATCACCGCTGCGACATATAAATTAGAATAGAGATATCACCACACTTGATGCAGTTAATGTATTGTGTTTCATCGCAGATGGTGCTCGTAATATTATTATAATACTTCTCAAGTTTCATAAATGTTTTTAGCGTTCTCCATTACGCTTACATATATTGTCAACTATTATACATATACAAACTGACGCCTGTTGCTCGGAGTCAAGGGAGTCTACGTTCATCGGAAACGAGAAAATCTATTAAGGCTATGCATTTCCACCTACTGCGGTTCTAGCATATCTCTATTGCCATAATATTATACTATTTAACTCATTGCATCCTTCATTAACGTTTGTTGGTTTAGTGTAAGTACTCTCAACACTCTAGTCCTTCTCCGGAATATATTTGATCTGGTTAAAGACATTCGCCTAGCTTGTCCTTTCCGAGAGTCCCTTGTATTTGCGTCATCTACTCTCTTGGTCAATCGATTGTCATCCATTCGTTCTATATGTCCAATTATAAGTATTAGTTTAGGTGTGCTTACGTAAACTTATATCCATATTTATCAGGTTCACCATTAGGCGTACCAAAAGTTGTTTGTCATTTTCGTAGTATGAAAGTCATGGAAATTTACAGGAATATCCAATTGTGCGACAGGCTTAACATAAACAATGTTTTAGAGGCGCCGCGGGTGTGTCGTTGCGCCGCGGCGTCCGGACGTGGGGGCTCGTAGCGGTCATTATCCTTCTACTTGTCTTCATTAAATTAGAACTTCGCACTTTATTACTTAGCATAGTCGCCAAAAATTTTTACTGCGACGCTGGTAGTGAATGCGACTATTGTGCAATGTTGAGATTGTTTCAAGCAAAGTGGTATTGTATTTATCTGTCGTTGATATTGGGGTTCAGACATAGGGCCGCTAGACGTCAATGATAGGTACATCCACTATTACTTGGGACGTAAAACTATAGCTGTAGAAATGGCAGTGTAATACATCTCTTCCTACCTCTTCGAGTAATGTAGTCGAAGAAAAATTAAAAATAAGACTCATATAATATTCTACGCCTCCTAGGTATGGCAATTATTAAAAATTGTCTAAAATGGAAGTGTCTAGAAATACTTTTTTTAAATAGAATATACTATAACTAGAATCAATAAAACCCCACCGGTTTTCTAATCAAACTAAAAGCAAAAACTAGGCTACGTGATGCTGAAAAGTCATTAACGTTTTATCAATTATTGTAGTGGCACCAACAAACAATAATGTTTCAATGATATCATAGCTCAAGCGCTATAAGTCCTTTGATGCTACAAATTTATGCAAGGAACCCGTTGCCTGGTAACGGAAAGTCGATTCGGAGCATCAACGAATTCAACAAGCTAACAATTCTATAGAAGGAAGTAAGAAAGAAATGTATTTTAATAAAATGAAATTGTTTATTGACACTTTGTGAATATGGTGGCTTTACCTGTCAGCTTAACTATATTGAGATGTCTGAATGCCAGTGACCGTGCACCGACGCACACTGGGGCCGAAATGTGAAAAATCGATATAAATTCACAATCTGCTTGATACGTATACTAGGGCAATAATACAACTATAGAACTTTAAAATATATATTAATGAATTTCTATAATTAATATTTCATTAATTATAGAAATTCATTAATATATATTTTGAAGTTCTTGTCAAAATTTTTTCTATTTACTCTCTAATATAATATTAGCCAATGTTACTCTGTTATACACGAATTTGGTTAATTTATTGTCTGAAAATCATATTGGAAGACGTTATTTTATGTTATTTATTACTCTCTTTTCTTAAAAAATATAATATTTTGTGTATAATTGGCATCACATATTTTTTATATTATGATGAATAAACCAGTAGTATTTCGAAAATTAAAAATAATTATTAAAATTAAGCACTTATGAGTTTGATTTGTAATAGGCAAGATCTTATAGTTATAAATACTACTTACCAAAACACTTAACTTTTGCCCGATAAAAAGATATTCATAGACATTTCTTAATATATAAAAAAAATATTGCAAGTTTTACGACCGTGTTTATTATTAGATATAATTATAGTTGTATTCTACAATATTAATTTGAAATAGACTGCTCTTACCTTCATTAGTAAACTGCATTTTACAGTAATCAATAGCACTAATATTTACTGAGAAAATAATTGATAACCTATCCAACAGCAAGCAAATTTAATAATGCATAAACGTAAAATAATGATTAAGTGCAAAATACCACAGCCTGTTGTAATGTCACTAGTACATAAAACCGACTGCCACGAATAGTTTATAATAGAATATAGGTTTTCTATTAAAATCAACAATGTTTTTCCAAAAGCCTCCTTTCCATAAAATCGATTAAATATCGTTTTATAAAATCAACAATGTTTTTCCAAAAGCCTCCTTTTCATAAAATCGATTAAATATCGTTTTTTAAATAATTGGCTCCAGTGTGCGATGGACAAATTAAATAATGTACGTACATTTTTGTAGGCATACTTCTGACACACGAGATATAATGCGTAAATCTAGTCAATTATAAAACTATTTGATTTATAAATTTTAATATTAAATTTAATTAATTAATTTTAATATTCACTTGATTTACGCAAAAAAAATATCCATAAAAGTACCTGTAGCCTAGTGGGAGACCGTTTGACTGCTACGCAGAAGTGTCGAGTTCGATCCTAAGGCGCGCATCTCTGTATTTTTGAAGTCATGTGCATATTAAATAGTTAATTATCTAAATATAGTTAATTATCACTCGCTTTATAGGTAAAGGAAAACATTGCGAGGAAACCTGCACGTCTGAGAGTCCTTCATTATGTTTTCGAAGATATGTATAGTCTGTGTAACTGCATGGTGGACTATGGCTTAAGCCTTTTCAGACTAAGAAGAGGCCCGAGCCTAGCAGTTGGATAATTTATACACAGGCTAATATTATTTGATTTACACATATCGGATCTTATTTTGTTTCCCATTTTTAATCTACAACGTTTATATCTCTAATATCAACGTGGCTGGTTGCTTTTTAATACCTATGTTATAAAATTCGCAGTGCTGAGCACGTGCTGACACCCACAGTGTGAAGGATTAGGTCTTAGTCCTCCAGGCTTCATAATTGTGGAATAGCAGACTTTACACGTCTTTGAGAATATTACGGAGATTTCGCAGACAGAGAGGTTTGTTTTATATTCTAGTAACGTTAAAGCTAGTAATAATAAAACAGTTAATACGCAATGAAGTCAAAGGTACGATAGACACTGTTTTCTTATTATTGTTTAGTATAATATCGCTGCTATTCTTTTACTTTGCGAGTTAATGAGTATATATAGAAAACATGAAGAGAAAATGTTGTACCTCTTTTTAAGTATCTTACGCTAACGAAGAACTATGAGATTTAGTATTGATGAAGCTTATATGAAGAAGAAGTGCAGAAATCTTAAAAATACAAAAATTATTATTTCTAAATGTAAGACCAGTAGTTCAAATTAATACAAATTAATCAAAAGGACTCATGCATTGTTAAAAAGGACAATTACCACTCTTCACATTTTCTATACAAATAAGATACACACATATGCCTCACGCTTGTTTCCTGATGGGGAAAGCAAAGACTATAGATTATCACTTCCTAATCTTGCTATAGCAAGTTGCTATGATCCTGGCATCACCCTCATTTTAATTTTACTCTATAAAAAATTCTACAACCAATATTTACCACTGGACTATGTGAATCTATCTACAACTGGACGCGACATCAGAATTTTTGATCTAATGAAGATTGATCAGCGATGCTCAGCACATTACTAGAGTCAAATTAACCACTAAAACTATTGCGCCATCTTGCAGCCCATTAATTATTTCTCAGTTTAATAACGGTGGTTCTGCACAATGCTGTCGGAATTGCGCGAAGCCTGCCAACTCCCGTTAGTTTGCAGCTATCAATCAGCACGACTGAGTTGATAACATTGCCAATTATTTGATAACGATACGAATGACTAAGTTTATACCAACAGTTGCCAATATTTAGATGAGTAGTAGTACCTACCGCCTTCTTTAAACAAACAGATAGGTACTTATACTGTTATTGCATTGCAACTGATTAGTAATAGGTGAATTATATCCCCTACTTTTTCTATTCTTTTTTTTAAACTTAAATCCATTTATCCATGTTTCCACTTTCTAAATACGTGTCCTTAAGATCGGCATTGAATGAGTTATACCCCATAGTCCACCACTCTAAGCCAGTACGCGTTGGCAGGCTGGACACATCTTCGAGAGCATGGACTGGATGAACTTTCAGACATGCAGGTTTCTTCATGGTGTTTTCCGTCATCGTTAAAACGAGCGAATATTAACTATTTAATACGTACATAACTTTGAAAAGTCAGAGATGTGGGCCTTGGAAAACCTTATAACTTTTTACACGAGTATTAAAAGCCACTTGCCTTTAATGCAATATTTCCTCAGTTGGTTAGGCAAAATGCACCTCTCTATTGTATAGTAGTAGTATGTGGGAGGATATCTAATCTACAATAATTTAGTTTCATAACGGTATCTGAAAATATCTCTATGAACTATTTCCAACAGATCTACTTAACGCCATAAATAAATCTTAATCGTCTATTTCGAGAATTTGTTTTTTTAACGTGTTCTAACTAACTTCAGTTTCAGTCCGCTGACGGACTGTAAGCATTAATTGAATATAAAATGGCCGATGGTTTTAGACGAGAAAAAACAACGGTATGGTAAAATAAACCTCGGAGGCTAATGGACATACAGATTGAGATAAAACAGAAGGTGCCATGAAAAAAATAAACTGGATAAAACATCATGTGGGGTTTTCAAACATTTCACTTCTTTTATGTACGATGTTATGTGGCTGCTGCCAGATACTGCCTGATAATGTTTAAATTTATAGACTTCACCTCGAGCTCGCTCCCTTACTCGGTAACTATATTTGAGCTAGAACTAGCTTCGGCTCGCGGCTTTCTCACTCGCATCCCGCGGTAATACATATAGGAATAAAGTTATTTGTTCTAATCCAGGAGACAGTCTACCTGTGTGATAAGTTTCATCTAAATCCGTTTAACAATTTACATGTAATTTAGAAACAAATAACCAAACATCTTCGTAAATTGTAGCATTCTTAGTAGGTATTAGTTAAAATAAAATGCCAAGACATTTTTCTTTTCTTTAAAATGACAATCCTGCACTAGATATAATTCATGTATCGCGGAGGACTTTACAAACATTATAACAAGGGACACAAGGGATACCCAGACTCGGAATAACTATTACTGGATTATAAACATTTTTGTCTTCTGTGCACTCACAATACTTGGCATAGTCATAGTGTGGAGGCGACCATTTAAACGACTAGTCTAAACCATGCAGTCAACCTCTTGACCTTACGTTTTAGTAGTTTATCACCAAATATAAAGGATATTTCTTTATCTCTTTAAAGAAACCAACATTACGGAATATTTGACCCTTAATAAAATGGTTGCTATTTGAACCACACAATTTGAATTTAGAATATTTGTTAGCATATTAAAGGTCATTGGCTTCTAATATCGAATACAAGATGCTTATTACACCCGACATTGACGGTTTTCTGTGTATGAACGTACATTCCATTAATCATTTTACGGTGTGGTATTAAACACATATTAGATAGGTAACATCAATTATTATAATTAAATTTAGACAAGGTTACTACATTGTGAAAAGCTGGTATAACAAAAATACAAGTAATTATAACATTAAACTCATGTAGATACATCATAATCAGTATAAACTGCTTTAGCTTGCCAAAACGTACAAATAAATTATCGTTCCATTATACGATAAATGTATTACGTGCTGATATAGTAATTATATTATTATTCATAATATCTGAAAAGCCAGACTATAAGGCCTTAAAACACACATGTAAAATTACTAGTGATATATGTATTTACACAGCAGATTATGACTAGATTGTATACGAAAGCATGAAGAAAGTCTTCAAACATGCACATATATTTAAGCACTAAATTATTAAAAGAAAACACTTACCTTCAAGAAATTTCCCTTTTAGGCCCGTTATGTTCTGTGGTTTCGGCAGGGTTGGGTTGCCAGTCAATGTAATATTCGGTACGAATACATATCGACACATCTCCCATACTCCAGAATCACTGTGCATGAAATACCGGCCGGTATGCAGGTAAATACCTGGAAACAATCGCAAGTGTTAATGACTCTCACGATCGTTTGACTCAGTGCCAAACAGTTAGTCAGTAATTAATATAGATCAAACATAATTTGGTGTTCAGAGGTGCCAAGATTTCACGTCGAGATTGAATGCAGTGGTAATTGGTTAAAAATGTTAGAGTGTGTAATTGTCGTGTTTTATTTTTTATAGCTGGTCCATTTTTCGACGTTAACATTATATTAAGCGATATTGATTGCGCTTTTCAACTTTTTATGAACGACATAGAAGCATCTTAAGATACAGGTATTATTGCCTAGTTTAAGAGACAGGGCTCAAAATTAAATAGTGTACCTACTATAATTGTACATAGTTACGCTTTTATGATAATTAAATTGTGTACTGTACCTATCAGTTAATTTTTGGTGATAAATAAACTTATTATTATTATTGTTTAACATGATTTTATAAAGTCTAGGCAATGAATCCTATTTTTTACCGGTACCGGCACAAAACCTACAACCAAAGAAAATACCCGTTAGCGGCCAACGTGAAGGTAATGTAACCGTTGACTCATTGACTAGAGTAATGTCACAGCTAAGATACCGACGTGTCGTAATAGTAGTATTCTCTTTGAACATCGTTTAAAGAAATAAGAAAAGATACACTGCGTGGGGGACTGCATGTTATTTTTCTAACCTAAACGTACGTGGAAGAAATGATTGCTGAAAGCGTACTACTTAGGCTGTAGTACAAAAGGGTAACAACGTTTTCCCAAAATACTAAACAAATCATTGTTTTGTTTTTAACGGTGGCATCTTGTAATGTTATTATAAAAAACGAAAAATGAAGCCACGTAATATTGTCTTCTGTTTACGTGAATGTTATTCATTGAAATTAAACTATGTAGTAGTTTAATTTCAATGAATGAAGCCACGTCTTAGTTTCAGATCTTTTAATGTTTTGCGACGGCGCGAGTGAAAAGTTAATAGTCCAAATCTGGACCTCACGCATTTTTTGTTTTCTTTAAAATTTCGGAGAATTATGATAATGTTTACAAGCTATTTGGTGGCATTCATCCCGATGTTATCAGGCCTTCAGAACTGTATGTCAATACTGTCGTATGTATCACTTTATACAAAGCAGTCTTTTTTTCTTGTATAGCTTTTATTTAAAATATGACTATGAAATATCTCGGATTTTTCGTAGCACTGGAATGATTCCTAGTGCGGCATTTGAAATAATTCCTCTGTCACGAAGAACACAAAGAACATACAGACTCAGCATAATTATTTATGAATCACACGACTTTTAGTCCTGTGCAACGAGAATCCGCTACTCAGCATGGCGTGCTAGTGATAAGTAAACCATTGCGCCATCCGTACATCCATTTATTACAGAATATTGTATTGTAACAGTGATGATGACTTAGCGACCCTTAATAAAATTATGGTAACTATTTTACCACCTCGTATTATCTAACTAAAATCATCTTTTTTTTTTCTTCCGGTAATCATAGAGCATCTGTTTTTAGTTACTTTAAATCTTCGATAGTTTATTTATCTATTTTTTGGCAACACACTACTTGTAAACGTCACCTGTCAGTGTTGTGTCATGTCAAAGTTCACCAAACAGTCTTTTGTTGAAAAAGATACACATTTCGCGCCACATGGAGAAGTTATTTAAATTTTGTTTTACAAAATATCTGGTGAGTGGTTTTCTGATTTATATGCATAAAGTAGTCTAAGTTGGTGTAGTTTTCTGCTAATTTGCTGCCTGTGAATGCGTATATTTGTATATTTTTATATGTTTCAAAGAAGTGGTAAATAATTTACCTTTGTTCGATCAAGCTCTAATAAAAACTTATATACGTATATAAAATGTTTGTTCATGCGCCCAGATTTTAAGTTGATTATTTTCAGTTTTTTGTTTTTTTGTGATTTTATAAAGTTATATGATTTCTTTCTAGAATCATGAGCCAGCAAAGGAAATTAGACAAAGATACGTTACAAAATCTTTTAGATAATATTGATGACATATCGGATTTATCTGAATGCGATGAAGATGATGGAGTTTGTTGCGGAGACTTCATTGCAAGTCCATCAGACACCTACAATATTAAATTTGACGGACGAAAACGTTATAGAAAAACGTTTAGAAGCAATATTTGGATGCGATGTGGACCATGAAGAAATAGTTTCGGGGTCGGCAGTTACTGAGCGATAATTTTGAGCATTTTATAATATAAAATAATAATAATAATAAATGCATTTTTATTCATACCAAAAATTTAATAGGTAAAGCAAGAGAAATCAACTAGTATAGAAAAAACTGTATACCGCAACAGACAATGGTAACTACTTTAGCACTTATATCCAAAATAGCATATATGACGGCGGATAATGGTAAATTATTTACCACTGGAAAAACACCCTCATCCCCTATTTTTTTAAAGTTTTTATGGGAAAATGGAATCAGCTACCCTCATTTACCCTTAAACCACCCTTATTTTCTTAAAAACTTATACAGGGGCTCCCGTTTGTTTAAGGATTAAGCGTTTATAAAACTTGGTAAAACTTTTTGTTCTGGAATATTCTAACTAATATTGGAAATGCGGTTGTCGGAGTATGCTTGTTTGTTAAGCTTTCACGCCTTAACTACTAGATGGATCATCATGAAATTTCGTATGTAGGTACACTTTGTCAGGGGTACAGAAAATAATAAAGTACTATTTACAAGGGAAGCTAGTATTTAATATTGTATTACGTTTACGAGTACAATTAATATTAATCTATTTAATTTTAACGGCACGCCTACACTTTATCAACCTAACTATGATCTGATAGATTGCATTTTATACTAGCAAGGTAAGAAATAAAGATTAAACGTGCCTGGTAGTAAATGCAGCTTACGATTACTTGCAAACAGGGTTATCATTTACGCGTTGCCACTAGAAAAAAGGATTAAAAATGCGATGAAAGGCCAGAAACAGGACAATATACTATTGTTACGCTGGTTTTCTTTAAAAGAGTGGTACTTCCATACATACGAGCCGACATTTATTTATTGATATATTCGCACTATCATCAAATAATTGGCAATGGCGCGTGTTTCTATATCTTCATTATTATTACTCTAAAGTTAGAATAGTAGATATAATCAGGAATATGAGTTAATAAATCGTTGTGAGGTTTTAAATTGTTCTATCATACAAAATAATAAACATTTTTAGTTTCTTACAGCAAAGCACGCATACAATGATAGTCCATACTGACATAATTTATGGGAATTTGTAACTACCTACAGAATAATAATTACGAAACTATTATTCATAAATTAGTTTTTGAAACATTGTTTAATATTTAGCTTCTTCCGTCGCTGACCGTGCATATAGTTACGTTGGCTCCACGTATAACATAGTTTCAGAATGCTTTGATGTTTCTTAAATAAGGCCCCACAAGAGAACGGGATAACTACATTTGGTGGCGAACCCATCGCTAAAAAGTAAATATCTTTCGTTGAAGATTCTAAATAAGCAGGATTATACCTCATGAAAAACTTCTAAAACTTAACATCTTAAGACTTGAAGGCTGGTATAAAATTCTGGTCTTAATCTTTTATAGCTTAATCAATCATCTATTTCCTACAACTATTTGGTCCTCTTAGACCAGTAATTGATTACGACTACTAATCTAGAACCAGACAACTACAATATCTTTCAATATAATGATGTAAACATAACGTTTTATTTTTGTTGATTATGTCCTAAATTCGTAAGATTTCTAAACGAATACACACTATTATTTTCAAACAGTAATTGAAAACTAAGGTCATAAATAAATTGTGTTTCTGCACCTAACGTTATGGAATTATTAGTGCACCGGCTCGAAACTTTATCTGATTTCCGACGTGAACTAACTACGTTATATCGCAATCTAAATAACGATGTTACGGGTAGCCGCTGCGTATTTAGTATAACATTTATATTTAGCTAACTATCTAGACACGCGGCAGCGTGTCAAGCCAAGTTCAAGCAAAGGAACTGGCTAGGCAGAGCCGAGTGTAATATTACACGTACCACTTGGTGCCACTTTTGACCCTTCTATAACTCAAAACCTCTTTAACGTAAACACATAAAACTACGTGTGTTTAATTATATCCATAAGGACACCTAGAAGCCCAAATTTCATGAAGCTAGCTTAAACGGTTATAAAGATATGAAGGTCAAAAAGTCGTAAATTTTGCACTGACTGACTGACTGACATATAGTACCTAAACCTAACCTACTTCCAGATGACCTAGAAGGATGAAGTTTGGAATCTAGCTCGGTAATTGTGTGTAAGCGTAGGAAAAAATCTAAAAATTAAAAAAAGTTAAAAATAGGGGGCCCACACACAAAAAAATAAAAAATAATTGTAGCGTTGGAACCGTTACAATCAGATATTTGAAACTATCCCAATATATGTATTATTATATTTGCTATATAACAGAAATATAAAAATAAAGTTAAGTCAAAAAATAAGTGGTATCCCCATACAAAAAACTTGTAATACGCGCTAAACAACCGGCCAACGGTGTGTCGTCGGCGGCGCGCGGCACCACATAATTATACACAGAACAGAAGTAAATCTACATAAAAGCGCTCCCGAGCAACACATAAACATAGGCACCGCTTACGAATACCGATTTAGTTATTTATTGTTTTATTAATTAAGGCACAAGATAGTTCTATAGTAGAATATAACCGCCTGAGATCGTTATATCGCCCGGACTTGGCTAATTTAAGCATAAACAGGAAGCGTATTAAAAAGGTAGCAGATAATGAATGGGCAACGCGCTTAGCATAAAAAAAGAAAACCATGCAGCGGAAACGCAAGAAAAAACATTAAATCTCAATACCTGCCTAGTTTTCTTTACAAAAAGTAATGATATCCCACCAAAAACATAAATGTAAAAAAGGAGAGCCAAGTTAAATACAAAAATTATGCTTGGCTGTGGGCTTCGCCGCAAAAAGAATGGAGATCTAAATGAGTGCCAAGTTCAGTCAAATCTAACCTACTTTAAGATCTCACATTTTACACAATATCATATAACTCCAAACAGTAAAGATTATCGTTACTATGTGCATTAAAGTCCTAAGTTATAGAAGGTAAAAGGTTTACTTTAATCTTCCGAATACATTTCCAGTATCCATGGTGATAATACATTTTTTTTTTTTACAAGAAACACAATTACACATCGCAAATGAGAATCTAGTATCATCTTATCAGCTTTTGCACTTACGCCCTCGCTAACGGTATTCCGACGAGACCGACACGACGCAAAAAAATATGAACGTAATTCCGTAGTCTAAATATGGATATACCATTTGATATGACCTATTTATATTTATATATTTTCGATGAAAAATTTACTTACAGTATAAGATTAGAGCTACAATCGAATGAAACTGGGGTGAAGTTTTATAATTTAACTTTGACAGATTGGAAACTAGAGATTAATTGTGTGATCTTCAAATAATTGTTGTGAGTCATAGTGTTAATTTTATTGTATGTTTGTAAAATTCTCCATACAAAATGCTCGATTTCTAAGGAACTAGTCTTAAATGAAAGGATTTGTAACGAGATGAAAGATCTAAAAGAGAGGTGCAAATGGAATTCTGTCATCTTAGCCTAGCCCTCCAAAAACTGGCTTGGGTCTATGTTTTCATATGTTTGCACCTATAATTTCGTCGTATAAATTCGTATTATTAAAAACACTAGATTTTTTCCGCGGCTTCGCTCGCGCAAATGTAGGTTATATCAAATTCTTTATCCCTCGGACACAGTACTATTTCTGGATGAAAGATGATGATCCATGATGATTAAACGAGTAGTTAAAGAATAATAAATAAACTCACATTTGCATATATAATATTATAAGAATTCATTGTTATATTTATTATTAAAAATTGCATGTTAGGGTATAAACTAGTTGTGCTGTGTAAGACCGGCTTCTTGAAAATATCCGTTTCACGCTCTGTTGTCACAGGTGGTCTTGGCTAAGAATAAACTACCTTAAAACTCTCAGTGGGTGTCGTAACATCTGTGGTAATAGCCCGCTACAAAAATTGACTACCTAAATGGACAGTAGATGTCTTTACCCGTATGATAATAATAATAAAATCGTTCATGTGATAAATATATCATTTTTCAATAATTAAGTTATGTACTCAGATAATATCGAATTATTTTTGAAACTTTGCCGAGGTGCATTCTGGGATCAAAAATTTTGCGATAGAACTAGGTATCACTTAGATGGATATAGTGGAATTACCCAGTAGATCGTACGCATCATCAGTAGTAATGGTCCTCTCACTAGATAGAGGACTCTATGACTATCAGATATGTTGGTTACAAGCTATTAGTATTAGTACATTAGTATTCACTCAAGTTCGCTATTAATGCTTGTAAATAACTAGGTAACCGTGGCATAATTACTGGCCCGACCGTGGCTTCGCTCGCGTAAATGTAGGTTATGTCAATTTTTATCTCTAGGGATCAGTTTTTCTGGATGAAAAGTTCCCTATGTCCTTTTCTGTACCCCTGACAAAGCGTATGCGTATCATAATTTCATGATGATCGGTTGAGTAGTTGCGGCGTGAAAGCGTAACAAACAAATTCTCATTTGCATTTATAATATTAATTAGGTTATAAACTTCATTGACATTAGACTTAAGATCATAATCAGATCAAGATCAGCAGTTTGGTGATATAATAATGGGAATAGTGATGCAATATGTCTACATATCTATAGTCTGTTTTAAATATGAAGTCCCTTTTGACACTTCATATCACGTAACTCTGGACATTTCATATAAATTGCTAAAATAAACAACGATTACTTATGGTACTAAAGACTATTTAAAAATAATTAGAATCTATACAAAATGTGACACAAACATAATCAACTAATAATGTCTATTGATATTAGTCTTAAATAATTTATACATCAAAATAAAATAACATCTTATTACAATACCATGATTACGCATTAGGGTATTTTTTTACTTTTAGTCATAGTGACTTGACAATATGAATCGAATAAAATCGAACTAATTCGAGGTAAAAACAATTGTGCAACGTACCTTAAATCCCATTCTGCAAACCCTATTAAGGGTTTCTTTATCAAAAAATGGATTTGAAGATGCGATATTGGACGTATGGATTAAATATCCCACAGTTTTTAAAGAGTAATCGTCTTGAAAATCAAAATCTGTTATACCACATTTATTTCACCCTTATGCTAAGTATGGAGTAAGTACTCGTATGTGATACTAGAAATTAATCAAGGATAAGTCCAGATTTTTTTTACAAGTAAACACGTTATATATATATGTGACTTTTCTATTCTTTCGATTGGTCAAACTTAAATGGACTCCTTTTTTGTTTTTCTGTTTTTGTTTCGATTCTAAACCCACGATTACAGTTTGTTTGGAAAGTTAATCGGTAATCGATTTCGTGATGTGTCGATTGAAATGGTCTCTTCACTATCGCTGTTCAACGATCATCTGTCAAATGGGACTTCGTATTTGAAACGCACTATAACGGGATTCAATATAAAATGTGGATCAAATAAAAGAAGATCGTTGATAGCTATATTATAAACAAAAATGTTTTTAAAGGGTAAAACAACAAATATATTGTGCATAAATAAAAAAGTAACAGACGCAAACCAACTGTAAAACTCACACGAGTCTCGAAAATAGAAATTGAACAAAAATACACCCGTCGCCGGTTCAGCTAATTTCGGTAATGTACTGTTACCGTGCTTCATTGTGATGCTTGTATGTTTGATCGATTGATCTCCTGTTTATTTGGTAAATTTAAAGTACACAATGCTTCAGCTATGGAAGTATAATCTACACGCTAATGCTTCTCTAAGTTCGCTTGCTAGTGCAGAAATAGATCAATGGCCGTTGACCCCATTGCCATACGTTCGTAATTAATAATAAACTGAGCATGGTGCGGTTTAGCTAATTTTCAAACCAATTTCGGTTCTGTGGTGCAGTGACGTATGTAGTATTGTTTGTGAATTTAAAAAGTGTTTCAAATGCTTGGATTTCTTGGAATATTATTGGCAGGCGCACCAACAAATTATCCATGTATGTAAATGTAATGACTGCGAAAGCGACTTTGTAAGTTTGTTACGTTTCCTCGGCTAAGCTGCTCAACGGATTTCGTTTAAATTCGGTACCAGAAATTCAGAATTTAATCATAATTTGTTGAGTAACTAAGCCCTGAAAATGTAAAAAACATACAAAGTTGCTTTGGCAGTTTAAAAACTAGTAAAGAACATCAGCTATTGAAAAAAACATGAACTTAGTCATGGTCATGAAAGTAAGGGTCTTCTCTTTGCAGTTTTATATTTTTGTTTTTACCCATGACAAGGATTTTTCTCAGTCCTGCAACTTAAAAGTGTACCGTTTAAGTATCTAGATAATCAATAGATATTGGTGAACTATATTTTGCCAAATAAAATTCGATTCAAGAATAACATTCGAGAACGTTTCAGTTTCTTCAAAAAGTATACTCCATACTAGATATCATATCGTACTGCAAACACAATTCGCATGAAGTCCTTGTAAAATTATTATGAGTTAGTTATACGTTCTTGCATTGCTGCATATGACAAAGGTAAATATATATTTACAGATGAACCTTAATTTGTGTATCCATAAGTGATACGTTGTAACCTACATAGATTACTAAACATGTTTTGATTTAAACTTTATATAATGAAAATGTAACAAGTACAAATCAATTTTTTTTATTTTTACATACATACATAATTTTAGTTAAGTAAGGATGTATAAATATCGGGCACGCCACGATCGTGGCGGTAAGTCCCGTGTTTGAGGAGTGGCTGGAGAGGCGGCATGGCGCCCTCACCTTCCGGCTGACACAGGTTTTGACCGGCCATGGTTGTTTTGGCCGGTTCCTGTGTCGGATAGGCCGGCAAGAGACGCCCGGTTGTCACCACTGCGGCGACTGCCGCGACGTTGTCGAGGACACGGCGCTGCACACTTTGGCAGATTGCCCCGCCTGGGCATCGCAGCGCCGTGAATTGATCGCGGCAGTCGGATCGGTTGCCCTCTCGCTCCCGGCCGTAGTTCTGTCTATGGTCCGGGAGAGGTCGTAGAACGCCGTCGCCTACTTTTGTGAGGAAGTCATTTCCATCAAGGAGGCGGCGGAGCGGGAGAGGGAGCGTTTAAACCCTCTCCCCAACCGCAGAGCCGGGCGCCGGAGGGCGCGAGACGACCTCCAGCCACCGTGAGGTTTGACCTGGGGGTGGCGGGCTTTGTGGGCCTGCCCGCCATCCGTTCAGCACCAGGTCCGAGAGGCGGCGTGCGTGTTCCCACGCGCGCCTCTGTGTCGAGTCCGTCTCCCCTCTAGGGGGGAGACAGTAGGGAATATGTAGAGGTACCAGCGGGTAGATCTTTTGTGTAGTGGCCTGCCGTTTCATACGGCGGGCCGTAACCTCGGCGGGGTCGCGACTGCATGTGAAAGTGATTCGCGCGACCCCGTCGACAGTGGTTTGTTGAGGAACACCGTGGTAGGTTTAGTCGGTATTCCGGGAGGTTCATTTTATCGTCTAACATCTTTCTTTTACCCCGGCGAGTCCGACATAACCCCTCCGCCCGCCCCCGCGGAGGGGTATGCGTCATAGCATTCCATCACGTAAAAAAAAAAAAAAAAAAAAGGATGTATAAATATGACGCTTCAGATATAATAAAAAAAAAATTCAACAAATATAAAATTACATAACTTTTATATAGGCTCTACCCATGGACGTCATTCGCAAGAAAGATGATAATGAAATAAAATAATATACTAGATATCATCATTAGTATGTTTTAATACTTATATTACTTTTATTGTTGAGTGAGTTATGGTGACTATTTCCTATTACGCCGACAGTTTTAGATATTGATGACAGTCAATATTGACGACTTTACGAAGTCTAAGGATACGAGACTCAACTTTTAGGCTTTTCTTAATCCAACAAGAGTCGTAAATTATATTTATTTTATTTTTATTTATTTTCAGCCTGTATTGTCCCACTGCAGGGCAAAGGCCTCCCTCTCGCTTTTCCACATATCCCTATTATGCGCTAGTTTGCACCAGTCCCTCTTGTAGTTATTTAATTCGTCTTGCCATCGACGTTTTGGTCTACCACGTTGGCGTTTAGCACCGTCTGGGATCCAATCTGTGCTGATTTTAGACCAAAGCTCCTGCGACATACGGCAAACATGTCCAGCCCAATCCCATTTCAGTTTGGCGGCTTTCTGGGTGACGTCTGCGATTTGTGTTTTGGAGCGTAGTGTAGAGTTTTTAATGCGGTCCGTTAACCGTACCCCTAGGATACTACGCTCCATGGCTCGCTGGCAAACCTCTAGCGCGGACCTCTGCTGACCAGTCAAAGACCATGTTTGTGCACCATACGTAAGAATGGGATGAATGCACATATCCATGAGCTTACATTTGAGACATAAGGGAAGGTCCCCTTTCATGAGGTCCTTCATCGACCAGTAGCTCTTCCAGGAGTTTCCGATACGTCGGGCAATTTCTTTGTCTTGTCTCGACTGGAAAGAGACTACCTGGCCCAGATATAAATATTCTTGGACATATGCAATCTCCCCACCCTCTACGTATAGTCGTATTTTGGTGCTATTAGTCATAATTTTAGTCTTTGACATGTTCATTCGGAGTCCAATCTCGAGGCTTGCCTTGTGCAGGTTGTCAAGCATGATACCCAGTTCAGCCGCCAATGATGAAAACAGCACAATATTATATTGGAATGTATAAATTACGAATAACGAAGGTAAAAATAAGCTTACATTACGTATTCTCGACACATGTAGTTTATTACGTAAATCGCTTAGAATAATGATGGGATACCACCAGACACTATTTGTCTAGCTGTCATCGTTATAAAGTTTCGGCAGTCAAACAAAAACGGAGACTGGAACTATTTTTAACAGCCCAGCTCCTATTATTAAAAAGAAAAAGTAATATATCTTAAGACGTCAACGTTATCATTGAGCTAGAATAGAATAGAGTGTAACTTTATAGGTGTGGCACTAGTTAATGGGTAGCAGAAGGCCGATGTTTACGTGAAACTTTGTGGCAGATAGTAAACCATGACAATTTTGTCTTTACAGCTGTGACTTTTTGGCTTGTGGAATGTTTTCTTTATTTATAGCGTACTCTTCGTCTACTGTGCTATGTATATGTGTTTGTTTTGTACATGTATGATGGTTACTTGCATCTAATGTCTCAGACCTTTGCATGTGTTTTGCTAGATCACACTACCATAGCTATTAAATATTTATCAGCATTCTAGACTTTTGATATTATATTTGTGTTAGCTAAAATTGTAACCAGAACCTCTCTATCTTAAAAATATCGAAACAACAGAATTGAAATTTCGACAAATGGAAACTGCAGAATTCAACGTTTTGGTGACCACATAACTCCTTACTGTCCGTCCAGTCAGCAATTGTATAATAGCTTTCGCACTTTATATTTATAAGGTATTCGTTTAAATCTACCTATATATAGATTTTAAACTGTTTTATTTTGCTTTTATTACCAAAACGATATCTCTTACATGAGTTTAACATGCGAAGTTGGTAGTGCCGATGAAAAAATATTTGTATGAAAAATTATAAAGCGTCTTAGGTTGTGGTATTCACTCAAAACTTCGCAACCGCAAAACTTATTTATCTCAATTGTGTTTTGTTTGGCAGAGTAACTTTTGCCGGTGGTTCTTTACATAATGGAGAATACATAATGAAATTTGTAAACTTTTGTTTTATTTATAAGACAAAAATCAAGATAGAAAGAATAAAAGTAATGACGAAGATGATTTGTAAGAAATGGCATTATGAGAATAAACGTATTAAGAATAAAGGTATCCTGTTTTATGGAACATATACTCAAACGATAAAACTAACAAAGAATTTACTTATAATACCAAACATACTTAAAATGTTTTAGGTATACAATTATGTTTAATATTTTCGAATCAAAGTAAGATATATCTTCTTGATTTACTATATCTGAAGTGTTAATAATAACATAATGTATCATAATAATAAATTATAGCAATGTCTAAATATTTGTATCTATATCAGAGTTGGCAAAACTTATGATCATTCTCATTACATATTTTTTATAATTTACCTATTCTTCAAATACATTTACGTCGAGGCATCATGGCATTATGTAGAATGTGAAAGGTATTGTGATTGAGCATGGTGAATTTATTTTAATAGGCTGCCGCCGAGTAATGCCTAATTTTATTTATGGCGCCGAAGGCTTACATCGAATTTATTACCTGTTTAAGAAATTAAGTGAGAGCAGCATTCTACATTCTTGTCTTTTGTATTTCTGTATATTTTATACATGGATATATAGAATATCAGACTAGGAATAAGAGCTATCAGTGAGTCATAGATTTTTCTGGTTCCGTGTCGAAATCGAATTGAGTCATCACTTCATCAGTTAGTAGCGTGTAGTATTTTATTTACACCAAATAATGTAAGGGTTATTTTAATGTCAAAGTTGCCCTCAAACTCACCTTCGCCTCCTTCTATATGCACCCACTTTTGAGTGCAAACTGCGGTTATCCAGAGAAAGTTACAAAGTCCCACAAACACCGTGCATCCAAAGAGTATTCGTCTCTCGATCACTAGTGCTTGCATAAGGGGACGCCGTTCGGCTGCCCCCACGGAAGACGCCGTTGACATCTTATCAGTCTCCATTTTAATAAATCTGTAACGAGATAAATACTATCATATTTTTATTTATAAAGGCTAGTGAATCGGCGACTTTAAGAAAAAGTAATCTATATATTAATACATGAAGCAAAAACTTTGTACCCCTTTTCACGAAAATTGCGCGGAAGGAGGAGTATGAAATTTGGCACAGTTAAAGTTTATATCGAGAAGGAGCGAAACCTAATATTTTTATAAAATATGCATGAGAAATACATTAAATAACTCACGCATTGATATTAGGTATTAACTTCTAGTTGATAGCATTTGTTGGTCAGATGGCTTCTCATATAACTTATTTTGAGGAACAAGTTAAATTGCCTATCGTTTTATATATAAGTGAATAAAGTTATGTTTACGATCGTTCTTCCAGTCCCGATAATATTGAGAAAACGTGTCTTATCTTCATCGGATATTTATCTTGTAACCTACTTAATATTTCCATGTCAGACGTTTAGTCCCTACTAAACGTTAATGATCCTTCATACAGCATATACCATTAAAGTGTAGCCATATTTAAAGGTAAAATAGAGTAATAATATGTTAAAACGTGATAATCCCTTCATCTAATTGATAACATGTATTTGAAATTTTGCCAATACCATTGATATCTTCAAAAAACAACTGATATGAACAACCCGCAAGAAATAAAACTCGATGAATGCCGGAATGTTCAGATTTGTTAAATGAAAATTACATTATGATAAATTACGGTACTATGTTAGTATTTGTTTATTGTTATAATTGAGAAAGAAATTTAATATATCAAACGAAATTGGTTTTATATAATCACACCTGTTTCACGCTATACATATACATACCTTTATTTTTACATGAATTTTAATTTACTGTAAGCATTACGTATTATGGATCTTGTACACTACACGGGTAACATGTGCAGGTTCAAGTATACAAATACATGGTGTAAACAACCAAACTACCCACATTCGCGTGAATTTGATTTTCCCTGTCCGATGAATCACATAATTATACATAACAATTGATTTTCAATTGTGTCTATCACGGGACAGCGAAAGGGTTAATTCGTACATATAGCCCGCAGTATGTATCATGTAATCCACGCTTGTTCCTTGCTTCACAATCTTCTCACCAATGACTTTCTATTTAAAATTTCAATTCAACGAATATACAATATATGTACATAAATGTATATCTGATTTTTGGCTAAATAAAAATATCTTAAAATACTTTCATATTATTGTTTAATATTGTAGTAATATTTAAGTTTAAGGCACATTTATAGAGTACTAGCTGACCCGGCAAACATTGTTCTGCCATTTTGGGGTTAAAGGTTTTGATTTTGCCAAATAAAAAAATACACAAAACACATCATCGGTCAAAAAAATTAAAAAAGTGGTTAGGGACACCCTAATCACCTAGCGGTATGAAATATACTTTACTACCTATTCTCATAACTACCAAATATACTTAAGTTTCATAAAATTCGGTTGTGCCGTTTTGGAGGTAAGCGATCACAAACACAGTGACGCGAGATTTATATAATATATGTAAGTAACCTAACCTAACCTGCCCTAAATAATTATAAAATAATACATATTTTATAGCTAATAATGGAGACATTGTCAAATTGATAATTGTGAGCATATTCAGTACAAAATTTGCAAATAATTTAAGGCACACTTTTATTTTTCGTACATGCCACGTGTGTAAATAAATATAGAGTCCCATAACTCCGGAAATATGTAAAACTTCTATCAAAGGTGTTTTTTTTCTATATTATTGCCTGTCGCAATGACTGCACTCTGCCTGATAAGTAAGTTCGAGAAAGATAAAAGAAGCCTAACTTCTAGTGATGTTACTCTAATTATCAACATATGCCTGAGCACGTATTCCAATTGTTTTGACTCGGATAAACTGTAGGTAATGCAAGACCAGCTTTATAAAATGTACATACATCGCGACTGAGCCATTAAACGCAAACAATAAATAACTGGCGCAAAATGCCACTACGATTGTTATTTATTATCGTTGAAGTAATATTTTGCGGCGAAGTATTTTTTAACTGACCACTTTATTTTTAGACATATTTCAATGTCACGGTTGCTTGACTGTCTACAAGTTAATAAACGTATTATACTGTATATTGCATTTCAGTGCTTGGTATGATAGTAGGCTGGCGTGAGTGGTACCAGTCGCCCAAGGCTAATACTGTACTTTGAGGAGTGCAGAAGCAATTCCATATAAAGACTGTCGTTACAAAGTAAGGCAACCAAAAAGTTAACGTAACGGCTTGTTTGTCTCTTAGTCAGAATGGAGAACTGTTAGATTAAATAGACAAACGATTAAAATAGACAGAAGTATTATAATCATATATATGGTACATACATGGGTGATTCTTTGAAACACCAATTCTTTGTCCCCATGGGGATACACCAGATTATAATTATTAGTTTTGACAGAAAATATAATAATTTTATTTTTATTATTATATTTTCTGCGATCTTAACAAAGCAATATAATAAAATAAATGAGATACATCGATATTAAATATGTTTCTTTATATGTTATAATTTATATTTTAAATATTTCTAGTGGTTTTTACTCTGTAAGTTAGTGATCATTCAAGCCATTGCTATATCAGTGGCACTGAGTTACAACCTACAACGCAAGGAACTCGTTGGGTTTTTTTTTTCTATTGAAGTGACGGACGTTCTTCTCTTCTTTTTCGGTAGAACTTAAAAATCTATAATAATTCTAGGGCAGTTCTGCGTATAGGTCACCATCGAAACCGTCTCAATAGGAAAGTATGCTAAAAAAGTTCTACAAATGCCATATCTATTCGCCAACGTAAGTAGGTAAATGAGTCAGTAAATACGAGTACGTACCCATCTAAGACTTACTCGTAGCCATGTTGTCGATAAATAAATAGGTCAGCACACTTGCCCTTTTTCTCTTTACTCATGTATAGAAAGACAATTTTTGCACTCAGTATAATTATTATCTCATGCATTGTGGGGTGGTTTACCTAGATTCAATAACGAATAAAAAGCTCAAACAAAATAATGCTGAAAACCCATCGTTTGTCTTTGAGCCTGTTTTTTTATTTTTGTCCTGCATGGTAGTTTAACTAGATATTAGGCTTGCATAATCCAGATTATTTTTATTATGCATTTGAAAGAATCCACCTAGCGTAAAATTTATAAATTTTAGGATCCCGTTTTTGTTTAAATGAGGTAAACTTAATTCATATGCATTGGGATTTTCCAGAACTGTGACTTTACTCGCGATTCTGTAAATATACCTTGTCTTCTCTTACAGGCTAGATTTTCACTTTAAAATTAAAAATCGGACCTATTGCTATGATGAACGAATAAATGGTGATAATGCATTAAAATTGAAAGAAACCACACTATCTCTTACCGAATTGTATGAAAATTTGCTTAACAGTTAATTAACTTTACCTAACAGACAGAGTTACTACCACCTACTAAAAATTAAATAATGAGATAATATTCGTACGCACTAACTTTAAAAATAGAAGTTCTCTAGGTTGTAGAGGAGGTTTTACCTGCTTTTCTGAACAGTGCGTATACAATAGATTCGGTCGATTACTTCTTTTGTAGCTCACAATGACGTCACAACTGTTTACGACACGCTACTAAGTTGTACGCAGTCGTCATTCTCGTTTTAATGCCTTCTACAAACTGTAATAGCATATAATCATTTGTTCAACAAACATATCTCTAACATATATGAACGTCTGAAGTAGTAGCTATTTTCGGCGCAGTATTTCCTTCATTTAAATTGTTATTTCTAGGCAATACTTCAAAAGAGAATCGAATGGTTTTCTTTTGTCTCCAGACACAAAGGTGGTATTACGGCATATTCGACTGTTTATTTTGTTTTCACTTAATAAATACAAAAAGAAATAACATAGCAATGCTGATACTATAGTACATAGCTTTTCTATGATTTAGTTTGTCCGGAGTTTAGAGTTAACACAGAAAAGTTTTAAGTGAATCTGATACATGGTTACTGCGTACAGCATGGATTGTATACAGACAAACAGACATAAAGATAAAATAATGAAATTTTTGTCATAAAGAACAGTTTTTCAGCACATTATTATGTTTATAAACATAATAATGTGCTGAAAAACTGTTCTTTACTAACACCTATATTATAAGCTAAGAGATGCAGATAAGTAGACGCTGCCATTTCTGGATATTTCATTCCAAAGCAAATGTTTCTAGCTTAGTCAATGTTGGAGCTACGTATCACAAGGATTGCAACAAGCAATTGTACTCCAAAAAATGGGGTGACGAAATAAGACATGATGAGCGCAAAAATAACATTGATAATGCGATGGAGGATGTTTTTGCTAACTTGCATGAGAATAGTGAAGAGTGCCAATTTCGACTTGCGGATTTAATGAAATCCATTAAAGGAGACTACATTCCAGAGAAGCGTACGGTCATTGAACGATTAAAGGCAAAAAAGATCATAAAACTAAGTTATACATTTCGTTTTGACCGGATTCTCATGAGCATTGACGAACCCGGTCAACTTTGGAGCGCTCTAACAGCGTTTTAAATGAATGAAATAAAAAAATATATATAGAGAAAATTTTCCTCAAAAGACCATCTACAAGAGTGGTCTGAGGTAATTTTTTGTAAAATGTATAAAAAAAAAGTTATAGAGCAAAAAAGAAATTTTTTATAGAAATTTTCTCACTTTTTGCTTATAACTTCTTTAATTTTAAATTTAGGGCAAAATGTTATATGAACATATTTGTAGGCAAAGCGATTTGCTACTAATTATGTCTTTACGAATTTTTTGTAGGACGCATACTTTTCGAGATATCGCAAAAAAGATGTTTGCACCCCTTTTTCCAAGATGGCGGCCGGGGGACAAGGGCAGCAACCCCACAAACTTAGGGTTAAGCTTCTATTGACACATGTCCCAAAAATAAAATTGCGTCCTCTAATAAATGTAATATTAGGTCCTTAAATTGTAACATTTTAATGGACTATATAGATAGCTGACCCGCGCAATTTCGCCTGCGTCACATAAGAGAGAGAGTGGGTCGTAGGCACCTATAATACAATTTTAAAGAAGCTGAAACTTTCTTTGTTAAATCCACGAACCACATAAGAACCATTGAACAAAATTTTATAAATATACCTACAGTGCTAATTTAATCACGCAGAATAAACCAGGAGAAACATCGTTTGTATGTCTGTAATGGGTAATTATTTTTCTGTGAAGTTATTTTAAAACTGCGATATCTCCTAAGATATTCATTGAAATCGAATGATGTAAAGGGCAATTTTGTTTTAAATTAAATACTTGTGATGAATAACGTATTTATTTGGATAAGGATTAATATCATGTTTATAAAAATACCTTCGCAAATAATGCATTATTTTAGAACAAATTTGGTTAGCATAAAAATGGTTATACTGAGCCAACCTTAAAAGATAGACATATACTGTTACGGACTTTTTTTTAGAAATTTTATAGGGGAACAATTCAGTTATACATGATTTTTGCGAAACTTTAACTGTTTACGCAGCGCACGCAACGAAAGCTCTCAAAAGGAAAAAAATCCCTCCGATTTTGAAACATTCTTCATTGGTGCTCCGCTCTTATTGATCTTAGCGTGATGATATATAGCCTATAGCCTTTCTCGATAAATGGGCTATCTAACAGTGAAAGAATTTTTCAAATCGGACCAGTAGTTCCTGAGATTAGCGCGTTCAAGCAAACAAACAAACAAACTCTTCAGCTTTATAATATTAGTATAGATAAATTAATTCATATTAAAGATACCTATGTATCTACTTGTTGGTATTACAAACGCCATCTATTAGCACGTTATTGAAAAAGGTAAAATCACTATGTTACGAGCATTCAAGTTCTCAAATATATATTTTGATATACATTTAAAAACTTGAATAATATTTTTATTAATTTATTTTAACTATATATACTTTGCTTAACATATTAAGCTAAAGCTTACAGGTCAGAGGTCAAAGGTCATAGTTATTTCGGGAGTATATCATCTATTCTTAGTCGAATGGTGTTGACCGCGAGTCTTTAGCTCTTACGGTTCTTGAGTTGAAAGTTGTATAACAGACAGACGGACGGACAAAGCTGTTGTATAAGAGTTTTTTCGTACTCTAATAAAAGTATATAAAACACTATTTCATTAACAGTGTAAGTAGTTTTTAATAAGCTTATATAAATAAACTAGCTTTTGCCCGCGGCTTCGCTCACGTAAAAGTAGGTTAGGTTATGTTAGAAACAGTACTTTTTTAAATAAAATATTGCCTATGTTACTCGATGGTATTATATCTTGCCAACGGTGAAAGAATTTTTAAAATCAGTTATTTAGTTTTTGAGTGAAATTCATAACAAAAAAATCAAATCTTTTCTCTTTATAATTTTAGTATAAATAAAATACTCTCGATGGACTATGGTCAATCCCTTCTCACGTTGCGAACAGCCCCGTTTCCAGCAGTGGAACAGTTTACATACAGATCTGATATTTTATTAACGATGCGCATCAAATGCTATTTCTTGACAATTATTCTTTCGTATTAAAGTACAGTGCCTTGATAGAAAAAGTAAAGATACAAATTAGTACTAACGATCCTTTATGTTTCACGCTACAATGTAGCATGACTACGTGTATACTGGATACCGGATACCAATAATTGGGCCACAGCCTACTAGTCATCTGGCCTCGTCGAAGGATCAATTTTCTCTTTGTGTTGGGAAAACATATTACCGCCTCTCTCAAAGTAATATTAGTAAACTGGATGTAGTCTTTTCTATTTAAAAAACATATTTTATCAGGAAATTGTGCACTAGTTTATTTAAGAGAATTGCTCTTTTCTAAAACTATTCCTCCTATTCTACATTCCGCTTTCTACTGTCGCTTCCGCTTTTCTGCTTGGACTGCACGAATGGTGTAGCGTACAAATGGCCAAGCCGAGTGTATGAATCTGCATCCCACACTTTTTGTGTCACACAAAATTATTTATGTGATCCATATATAATTGTTTTTTGTATTTGTAGCCTAAATTACTAATAATCTTCACAAAAAATAAAAATCTCAATATTATACAAATATCACTAAGGCGATTAACACACGGCACCGCGCACCGCCGCGATAGGTGGTAAAGCGGATCTCATGTCGCATTGGCCTATACTAAATTTGTTGATGCCTAACACACATACACCGCCCGACCGCGCGGTCGAGCAGTGCTCTTCCGCTTTACCGCCACTGCCCTCCGCGGCGGTGCGCGGTGCCGTGTGAATTATCACACGGCACCGCGCACCGGCGGTTATTAAGCCTAAGTCAGAAATCTTCGACTATTGCTGTAAGTGTTACAGAACACAATTTTATTTGTTTAATCAACGTTGTCACTATTCGACAAAATGAGTTACGTGACTAGCTCGACCCACGTCGCGCACCTCTGACTTTCGGAAGTTATATGACTTTTCGAAATTATGTGCGTATTGATTGACAATTATCGCCTGCTCCGTGCTTCGGAGAGCACGTTAAGCCGTCGGTCCCGGCTGCCATGAACATCTATGACAGTCGTTATTGGGAAGTCAGTGCCCTCTAATATCCTGACATGGGTATCGCTTTAGCGAGGTCATGGTACAGAGACTAATTTCAAAATATTCTTAGCAGTTTCTCTTGTATGGGTGCTTCTTCAAGCAAGGCATTCTTTGGTGATTTGCGTGGCAATTTTCAAATTTAATATTTTTAAGAAATCGATTTGTATATCTAAAATATACGTAAAAGTAATATTTTTTATAGAAGAGGCACCTCAGAGAGCGATATACTTACAGAGATAATCGAGTTTAAAAAAATGGAGCCACGCAAATCACAAAACATCCCACGAAAATGATATTTTTCTAATTTAACTTTCTAAAATACGTTATTATTTTTCTTCATATTTAAAAGAAGTTATTATGATATCAGGTAAAAGAATAAGTAAGTAACTAACACAGAAATCATTTTCTAAAACATTTTATTTATATTAGAATCAGTCAAGCACTATTTATTCTTTGATAAAGACATTACAAACATATTATAACACTTATATAATAATAAAAAATAACAATTTCTCTTATTACAATCAGTCATTTGTTAGGAACATAATCAGTTTCAATTACCACAATCATTTGCTTATATTACTAAAATTCTTAAAAAATTGAATAATCTGAACTGTCCGAGTTTTCATCGGCTTCGTTGTTAAGACAGGAGATCAAAGCTCTAGTACTACCATTACAAAACTCAAAGTTATTTCATTTGCATGGCCAATAATTGATTTGTGTGGGTCAAAACTACCATGTAAACCACGCAAATCACGACCACGAAAATCAAAATAAATACTTTTTTCTAAAATATATAAAAACCTTTTAAGAAAATAAACTGTGTTTTGATTATAAGTTACGTTACCTTATAATTGTTCGCTACAATATTTTATCCCATAAATAAATTCACAAACTCAGGAGAAAATTGCACCACGCAAATCAAAGTTTTGAGAAACCATACCCACGCAACGAGGTTCTTACCTTAATTTTTCGGCAACGCGACGCGTCGTCACACTACCATCTGCCCGGCCGTCGAAACGCGACTAGTTGTAACGGAAATTATCTGAATGACGCAACATCGGGCCACGTAGAGGGATGTGCAAGTGAATTTACAATGATCCACGCAAATCAGTAACTACCCCGGGACAGTTACATTTTAATTTTTTCTAGATAATGTAAGTGTTTTAGAACTACGTTCAAATTTTTCATAGCATTATCATCTTCTTAGGACTTAGTGTTTTTTTTTTGGTAAGCATGTACCGTTTAGTTTAAAATATATAATTTACTAATTGACTAGATCGGGGTTTGGGACACACCATGAAAATCAAATATTTGATTTTTTTATAATATTAAATATAAAGATAATTGAATAATAATCAATAACCCAGTTAGAAGAGGATTAAAGGTTTTCCCGGAAAAAAAAGTGGCTCGCTGACTTTTCGATTTCTATTCTTTTAAGGTGATGCCGCTTGAAAAACGTGTCTTGAAGAATGACCCGTATGTCTTCTTTAAAGACATAAAATGTGGGGAGATCTGTATAAAAGTTTATTTTAGACGTGCACGGACGTTTTGCCTGTTACTATTTGACTTCTTCATTCATCGACTAGTGTAAGCGTTTATAAAACTGTCAATCGCGAAGATTTATTTTATACATAAAGCTTTGTATATAACAAAGTAACAGCAGACCCTGTGACATTGTACTAAAAATATCTTAGTCTAAAAATAGAATAAAAATAAATTAGTAACAATATAGGCTTGCTAGTAGTTTTGTTAATGACTCCAGCTAAGCTTAGTTCTTATGTTTCTAACACAAACTTCGTTAGCGTAATTGTTATATTATTTGGTAGTTTCTTAGTAAATAAAACTCAACGTTAAACGTTCAAATAAGTTTAGCAGCGTAAAGATTAACATTAACATCAAAACTGTATTCGCTAGATTGACAACGCATAGTCGCGATAGTATAGCGCATCTTTTACTTTATGATTCAAACGCTAAGTGACATCTAGCGAAACAGTGTCGTATTTTATGACATTATAATGCCCGCAGATATTATTGCAATAATTTACTTTAGAAGGTTTCCATATCAAATTTCAGTTCACAGAATAGTTCAGGTCTTATTTGTAACTAAAGATAAATAAAGTAGGTATCATCAAATACCAGTCTGCTTTCTACGTCACTAACCTAGAACAGAAACAACACCGGAGTCTAATATCACATATTGACGAGATTGAAAAAATACAGCGTAATCCGATTTCTCCCAAGGGTGTTAGGAAAGGATTTAATTAATTGCTTTTAGTTGCAGGCGTCAGAACGTCCGGCGACAAAGCCATTACAAGCGCCGCTAAGTGTTTACTGACATCACCTTCGTATTATACATTTGTTTATATATACATCTTGGGCTGACATTTATTTGAGTATCAGATTACTAAGACGTGCACTTTTCTTATGCTATGTTTATTTCGTTTAGTATTACAAATGTACAAGGTAACTTTGCATTTGTTTAAACCGTATTTATAACGCGTGGTATCAGTTAGCAAAGAAATACTTAGAATAAATTTTTAGTAAAATATATAATTTGAAAGTATTCTGTCCAATCCATATCAAAAGTGATTTTACAAAAGTCATAATTGAATTACAAGTATTTTACATCTTCAATATGTTACAACCATTTACTTCTATATAATAGCCCAGGATTGAAAAAATAATCATATTGTTTCGGTTAGAACTCCCAGAACCAATTCTTGTGATAAAATCTCTTCGAAATAGAGCTCCAATCTAGTTTAGTGATCATCAAATGTTAACTAAAATGCAAATTTAGGTCCACATTTGACGTTCATTTTCATTTAGGTCAATACCATTTTTGATATTTGTGATTACAACTACATTGCAGCACAACGACAACATTGGAACAATTTTTATTACGAGAATTCGCCTACTTATAAAAGTATTAATGATTTCACCAGTGTTATATTATAATATTAATATAGAAATATTGATACCCTAATGGGAAACCGTTGGATTGCTACGCCTCTGCGTGGCAGTCCAACGGTTCTCATATCTCAAAATCTCAAGTTCAATCCAAAGGCGCTTCACTGACTTTTCAAAGTTATGTGCGTATTAAATAGTTAATTATCGCTCACTTAAACGGTGAAGGAATACATCATGAGGAAACCTGTGTGTCTGAAATTTCTTCACATTGTTTACGAAGAGATGTGAAGTCTGCCAAACCGTACTAAGCCATCGTGGTGGACTACGGCTTTACCTCTCTCATACTGAGAAAAGGTCTGTGCCCAGGCAGTGCGACAGTATACAGGGCTGATATTATATTATTATTAATATTCCATTCCGTTCTATTGTCTTCTGTTTACGCGAATGTTATTCATTGAAATTAAACTACTATATACGGATTTTATCGCGTTACACTACGACTACTATTAAACTTTACTACTTTTTAAGCTAATTCAATTATTAAAACTATTTATATTTAAGTTTTCCCTACGTTTCGGTTGTTTTTCAGCAGTCATGGTCACGGGGAGACTAAGATGGTAGTTGTCTCAATGTGTTTTCCTTCAGACGAAATAAACAAAAGCACTGAATCCTATCCGTTGAAAGGAAGCCTATGCATGTTTCCTTCATGAGATTACGATCCAGTTTATTAACTTGTTTTCCGAGCGTTATGAAGTCTTCCGTGCTCTAATGTAATTTCGAACTACCTGAACACTATAAGATAACGCCAGACTAAACATAGCATTAATGCATCAAATTTAAATTCATTCTGTGCTTGCAAGAAAGCCACGATATGAAAATCTATATTTAACATTTTAAATATCCATTTTCAGTCATTACTGTAAAGAAAACCTTCGTCAAGTATGAATGACTTTTTTCATAAAAGGCATTACTATCGTATGGTAATGTAAAATAAAAAGCAATTCTTTCAGTGTTAGATGGCCCATTTATCGAGAAAGGCTATAGGCTATATATCATCAAGAATGTTTCAAAATCGGAGGATTTTTTTTCCTTTTGAGAGCTTCCGCTGCGTGCGCTGCGTAAACAGTTAAAGTTTCGCAAAAATCATGTATGACAGAATTGTACCCATTTAAAAGTTTAAAAAAAAATCCGCGACAGCATAATAATATGTCTATCTTTTAAGGTTGACTCACTATAACCTTTTTTATGCTAATCAAATTTGATCTAAAATAATGCATTATTTGCGAAGGTATTTTTATAAACATGATATTAATCCTTATCCAAATAAATACATTATTCATCACAAGTATTTAATTTAAAACAAAATTGCCCTTCACATCATTCGATTTCAATGAATATCTTAGGAGATATCGTAGTTTTAAAATAACATCGCAGCAAAATAATGATAACGAAGTCGCGGGTTAAAGTTAGCATTAGCCCAAAGTAACTATTCCACGCGGACGAAGTCGCGGGCAGAAGCTAGTATAAAATATATATGTATTGCGACAAATACGCTTTCTGAGAAAGCATTGAGTACCTACTCAATGTTTTCTCAGAAAGCGTAATTTAAATACATATATTGTTAATTGCTTTTTGATGTAGCATTTTGTTTTCCTTTTACTTATTAGTAGTACCTACAATTCCCATTAACATTAACTTTTATGTTTAATTTCTTTTCGTCACTATGTTATGACAGAAATTAAGGCACTTTCCTCAATATAAATTTCAACTATCTAAATCCAGTATGTCATGTAACAATAAAATATGTTATCACTAAATCAGTTGATACAATCAATAAAATCAGCTGGTACGTCGCCTGATAGCTGTCGAGTACAGCGGCATAGAGATAGCACCAATCCACTTAAAACTGACAAAGATACAAGCAAGTCTGTTTAACAAGCTTTTAGTGTGTAATATCTTTTTATGTTTCGTTCCCACAACTCCACGAAAGCACAAACATAGCTTTTCTTTCATGTACTTTGAGGTTATGGCAACTCATATACGCTGTTTTTATTTTTAGGGGTTTCGTACTAAAATAGTAAAACCGTAAGGTGTGGCTTTGTCTTTCCATCCGTCTGTCTGACGTTCACAGCTATTTTTCATTACAACTACATAGGGTGCGTTCCATTTAGCGCTCACGACACTCACGCTCACGACCACGGTTTTTCCCGTTTCACTTGCTTCCGAGCGTTATAATTGTAAACTCAAGTGGAACGGATAATGGAGTGTTTTGAGCGTTGACGTAAATAATACAAATGGCGAATTAGAAAAAAAAACCAAACCTTAAAGAGGTTACAATTTGTAAATCTGACCAATAAATTCTTATAGTTATTGGTTAACTTTTTTTTATATTAAAAATATATTTAATATCCTACTAATATTATAAATATGAAAGTTTGTGATGATGGATGGATGTTTGTTACTTTTTCACGCAAAAACTACTGAACGGATTTTAATGAAACTATACAGTATTATTGTTTATTCACACCATTCTACAAAATTGTGAAAAACGTAAACTTAGACCACGTATTTACGATTTACATAATGTAATTAATCGTTACTCTGATGAAGAATTCAAACTGACAACTGAAACACTATAGATTATAAAATTTTTACTTATTTAAGTAGTCATCGTTTCATCAAAATCGCATCAAATAAAGTTATATTTTCGTAGTCGCCATCTTAGTCACTTTATATTTTAAAAAATTGCGCTAATTTTCTCAACGCTCACGACGACCCATCCCGAGAAGTGGCTTTAAGAGCTTTACGTGAGCGTGAGTCATGACGACATGAATGACGTTTTCGCCGCGACCACAACGATCACAGTCGTCATGTGGAACTGCTAAAGGAGCATCTTGGGCGTTGTGAACGTTAAGTGGAACGCACCCGTAGTGATGATATTGATTTTAATTTGGAATTCACTTTTCGTTATAATATCAAGAGATTGGCTCTTTAAGTTACCCGATACATTATTGCGGGTGCTAGAAAATAACGACGATATATTATGATAGAACTAGCTTTTGACTGCGACTTCGTCCGCGTGAAGCTCATGAGGATGCATATTATGAGATGAAAAGTATTCAATGCGTTTATCCGGGACATAAGCTATTACTGTGTCAAACTCATTACCATTAATTTCATCTAAATCAAACAACGGTTTACAATAACATTCATAAATCGAAACATCTTCATAAATATTCTCTAAATACTATAAGGATACATTGTGAATGATATCCTATACAATATTATATCGAGAAATAATACTACCTATATAATGTAATACGACTATTGACTTTGACATTTAGTTAAAGCAATGAAATACAAATATAAAACACATCGTGTCATCTATAAATACATGAAAACCCTCTAAAGATTCTGCAATCCTAACTAATATTATAAATGCGAAAGTGAGTTTGTTTGTTTGTTACGCTTTCACGCCTTAATTGCTCAACCGATCAACATGAAATTTTGCATATACGTTGTCAAGGGTTCAATAGGACATAAGGCCTTTCATCCAAAAAAAAATAACTGTTGCAAACCTAGCCTAACCTAACCTACATTTACGCAAGCGAAGCCGCGGCTGAAAACTAGTTTGTGTATAAAATAATCGCGTACGTAACGTGCGCTGTAATGTAAGCGTAGAAGCTAAACATTATATAAAGAAGCTCATATTTATAACTTGCCCACAACATTATTGACAATTAATAAAATCACTTGATAAGGCGTCCCACATTTCGGTGAAATACCAAATTATATGTTTTTTGATCAGTGATTGAACCCAGTGATGAGTGAAATGGACGTAATACAGAAATTCTTAATAGAAACCAGGATCATATCAATCTGAGAACTGAATCTGGAATTAACAACCAAAAGCCATCGACCCTTAGCAAATTGAAAAGCGTTTTGAATAAACGAAGTACAATTAGATAATTACAAAATCAAAATCGTATTCTCGTTTAAATTGTATGTGCTCATATAATATAAATTCCCAATACAAACATGAGTTCCTACTAAACGTTGATTATTTCTTATTTCAATAGTCAGTGTACCCCTTTCACTACTTCGGAATGTAACATTGAAAAGGATCGAAGGCGTTCGTAAATAAATACCTTTAGTTTGAATTCAGCTTTGATCCTTACGTCAATTTCAGAAAAGCTGTAGGTAATGAACACGTTATACAATGGCTTTGTAGTATCGATTGAGATATTCCTGGAGAAATAAATATGCTTATTAAGATATTGTAATAGGTATGTGATAAAAACTTACAAGACTAAGAAAATACAATTTATCAGAGATATATTAGGGGTAAATAAGCTTTTCTGTATTTGGGCCAAGTTTGTATTGCTATTTGGAATCAACAAATCGTTTTAAACAAAGATGAGTAGTCTTATAGAAAAGCGAATTTTAATAAAGAAATAAGAAGAACGCCAATGCAATGCCCAAAACATTAGTACCATGAAAAATGTGACAAAAGGCGCTAGAGTAGATTATTGCCAGCTCAGTCGGTATGACGTCACTGTCAGGGCACAATCCAAGAGTCGACCTGAGTCTTGCTTCGAGTTTACTTTTCTTGGTTGACTGAAGTGAATCTTAAGAGCATTTTAAAGTCGCAATTCTAGATTGCCTCGTATAGTCAGATTTATATGCTGTATATTTTTTAATAGTTTAAAAATTATAAGCCACAACCTCAATGATTATTCTTTAAGTGCTTCTTTGTGAAAAACCAATATAAGCTTTCCAACTGCCCGTTTATTTTCCAGCAATATTGGTTTAAAATTTTTATCAATAAATTAAAGCATTTTCTTCTTAATAAACTTAGTGATGTGTGGTATACACTCAAATATTCAAATTGTTTAAGTGAATTCTACAAATTCAAGAAAAAGTGTTGTATTAGAACGCATTAAATATTTATAACAAAAATAATACATGTATTGTTTTGGTACATGTGCCTCGTGAAACCATAATAAAAATATTTACTAGAATAATAGTAAACGACAACGCGTAAATCGACAATATATTATTTTATTATTCAATATTTTTTCGGTCGGGTCATTATTTATATTTCAGCATAACAAATTGATTATTTACTTATTACTACTTCATTGACCATGAAAGCTTATAAACACTAACTGTGATATTTATATTGTTAATATTAGCTAAAAATATGGATGACTTTTTATTCGGAGGATTGAAAACAATGTAAATCGAAAAATGTTTAATTAACAGTTTACACACTGAAACAAACTAAACTTGTAGAGAAAAGCACAACACGTAAGTACTTAATTATTAAAAAAAGAAATTAATGTGAAAATGAATAAACTATGTCACCACTAATTTCTCTACTTTATGTACTTGTTCATTGTATATCGGAAGAAATAATTTTATAGAAAGTCAAACGGTATCTATTTTTTTTATTGGTAACAGTAAAGATTATAAATAACTATTAAACAAAAACAAATTTGGTACACAGAGGAGAAAACGCAAGAAGTAAAAAGTTCTGAACAGTACATAGATATACAAAATAAATAACATTTCTAATGTACTTACCATTAGAAATATTATTTACTAATCATAGTCTTTTTGAGAAATCGTTATTTATTTTTTATATATTGCTTATTGTAAAATCCTTAATTTTAAAGAACAAAATGCTTAGCATATTGACATAGTGCACAACAAACTTTTTTGCCTTCATTTTGTCCAAGATGTACTTAACTTCAAAATTATACTTTATTTTTGTAATAGCAAAAATATGATATTATGTATGAATAGAACCTTTAAAATCGAAAAATATCGCACTCTCTTTTATCAATCAGCAAGCGCTGATGTTCAATGGCATTCGTCCCAACAGCGAATTTGCTTTTGCAATTTTGACGACCCGATATTTCGAGGGACAAATAATAGACAGTTTCACATAATTTAGTTTATATCTAGTTAGTATAATTCATTTATTGTAAAAGATTTCTATGCTATTTCCCATACATCTAGCTTATTTAATTGTAAAATATTTAAGTCGTTCTTCAAACGTATGTTTCTGGTTTAATTGACTTTGTTGCCTTCATTTTTAGAAAAGTCAAACAATATACAGTAACGCGTCCATGATTTCTAATCAAAGTCTTCAAAACAATTCTAATCACGTGATTAGGCGAGCGATCTCACCTAATGATTTCCTCGGTGATTGATGCTACGGAACTTTTAGGGTGAGGAAATCGAGGCTTAAAAGTAATCGACCAAAATTATAAAATAAACTTTTAGGTCTAGGCAATTGGATAATCACAATGACAAAATGCCAACAGCTTTCTAAGATAGAGCCAAAACGTTTAGTATAATGAAAGCATTTGTTTTTTTATAAATGGTGCCAAACATCGTAGTAATTAGATTTAATTAATCTTATTCCATGTGCCGTAACTAAAAAATATGGCAGAAATATCTAAGAACAAATATTAGTCATCTAAATTGTCCCTTACTTAATATTAAGTCGAAGCATTGTGCGTTTGATAGTTATAATTTAGGAGATAGACAGATTGGCAGGCATTAGGCGATTCTTTTGTAACTAAAATTTATTTTGTATATTTACATTGTTAGGTTATGTTCATTAAATACATCGAAAGTTATGCGAAAACAGATTTAAACATATTTTCATCACCTCGTATGTAACGGAACTGCTAGGCTTTTATTTTATTTTATATGGTATATTATTTGTCATTAAAATTATTTTGTCTTGTTTTTAGTAATTTTATCAATATTTGAGCCATTATAAGCCATAAAGTAATGCCTCTAGTCTCTAGCTCATTTAAAAGTTTACAAAATCGTTTCCGTTAAAAGACTGTACTCAACAGACAAACAAACATTCAGGAAAAGAACTAATAAAACGGTGTAATAACAGCGAGCAATATACCCATATACAAATGTATGTAATGTTAAAAAGTCAATTCGCCATATGAAGCTAGGAAAAATGATTCTTCAATATTAGATACAATATTTTACAATGTGCCGATATTATCCTAAAACTTGCCAATCTATTCGCAAATATAATTTAATTCCGTAACATCGTAAATATCTTCAACACATTTTATAACTTTGACACGTGTTCGAAATATTATAAACACATGGGCACTTTTGTACGCTTGCAGTCAATGCTGCATAATTTTCACCAGGTTTACGTAACATCTAATGCAAAACAAAACCTATCCCCATGTAACAAATAGTTCAAAACAACTCGATAATGAATCAAAAGCATGAGAAAATAAAAACTGACCTGTTAGCTGACGGATCCGAGTAACGTTGCCAGATTCGTGTTACTTACGAGATATCATGAATATAATTTAATGACTCCGGTCATCTTTCACGACGATTATGTTAAACGTTTCACGTTATAACAGCCGTTATAAATTACATGTCTGGTTGTATTGTCACAGAACACAGAATATGATGTTATCGGATGGTTGTTTTGCTATCGCGGCGAACGCGTGTAGTATCGGGCCGTCCAAAGTACGGGCGGGAACTGAATCGGTGAGAAGTGTTCGCACGCGGCCGGCGAGTCGTGGACTGGGCTTGCTGGGCTGCGCCAACCCGCCTGTTGCCGGGCTACCGAGCCTCGCTCGTCCAATAATGGCACGTCGTCAGCCGCCCGCCGGCATTGCTATACTTTTCGTCTTGAACAAAGTTTTAAAGAAAATCTTGAACTTTTATTCACTTCGCTTAGCATAACGGCGCGACACGTGAAAATGCTAGTAGCGCGTAAATTTTACAAGGTGTATTTCTGTTTAGCATTTCTTTTCATTCGCAAATAGTTTTGTATTGACAATTTTCCGATAGTCAATCTTTTTTTATACGTTTAGGCGCGTAATTTTAGACATTTATACATAATGTATGTATGTTTGAGATACTTATGTTTGACTTCAATTAGGCATGTGTGTAGCTGCAATCACAAAGTAAACTTGTGTACGCATAAAAATACTATTGCAAAACTTAAGCTCTTTAACAGCCACGTTTTGGCATCTATCAAAGCTTATTTGATACAAGTGTAAGCGGAATGTAAGACAATACTATGTATGGGAGTTCTATTTATCACAAATGAAATAATATAAAATATTGTCTCGGTTAAACAAATATGGTAGAAATAGCTCCTTAAACGGTCTTGGGTAACGGTTGGTTATTGGGTTTTTTGTTTAAGGAATTAATCTCAGTAGAGAGTATAGACAATAATAGTCATTTTCTCTGTTACGTGACCTATGTAATTGTTTAGCTGACAAGATGTGGCTATCTTTGTCTACTTCTTCGGTGTATATAATATATTATGCACATACGTACAGACATAGTCTTATGTATGTACGTATTTCATATATACTAGCGGTCGCCTAGTGCTCGAAATTCGACCAACTGATATATATTATGTCATGTCATTATACTCGTATATTGATATATGTAACCATAGTTACGCGCTTCGACTGCGTGTGTCAAATGCATGGTAGTGTGCGTGTAGTGATTTTTCATTAATTTAATCTATTTATTATACATATTTTATATAAATATTAGCATTCGTCACTTCTTCTCTGTATAAACTATAAGTGTGCGAAATTTCATACTCCTTCGTCCGCCCAATTTTTGTAAAAAGGGTTCCAAAGTTTTCGCTTCACGTATTAATATATAGATATATAGGTATTTTATAAAGTTAAATCTACAAAAAAATAATATGTGGTTCAAAAAGCATTTATAATATTTTTAAGCTTATTGAAATTATACGGTTTTATCGCATTGTTTATTTTTATTATTTAAAACAACTAAACTTAGTAACTGTAACCTTAAACTACTAATGTTTATCACTGTTACTGGGTACTGTTTACTCCTATTTAAGCTATTTAAATTATACAAAATATTAAGATTTAAATTTCCCCCATGTTATTTTAATTATAATAACTAGGCGATGCCCGTGACTTCGTTCACGTAGTAGGAGAAAAGTAATTCTATCCCACGTGCTAACTTTCATTGGCAATTTTCAAAAATTGAAACATATGACTTTACCCTCGTTATATATCTATGAAGTATTCGTCTTTGTTAAAAATAGTCTAAATAAGTCTTTATAAGTCTATATAAGTCTATAGAAAGTCAGCATCGTTCTGATAAACTACACATGTTGCCAACTAAAACAAAGTTTTTACATATAAGTATATTATACACAATGGCACCTAAACTCTACGATAAATTGCCAAAGGACATAAAAATAGTAAAACATTTAACGAATATAAATATAAACTAGCCAACATGTTGAAAGATAAAGCTTATAACTCAGTAAATGAATTTTTTAACGATAAGCTCTAACTTATTATTAATGTTACTAACATATGCCATATGCCAGGCATATGTCGTATGCCAGGAGAGTTATGGGCGGAAACAATCACACAGTGGATGCCAAGTAACGGGAAGCGACAACGAGGCCGGCCCAGGAGGAGATGGCGAGACGAGCTCGATGCATTTAAAAGGGATCGGCAACTCAGAACAAGCGATCGAGATAGATGGAAGTTGGAAGGGGAGGCCTTTGTCCAGCAGTGGGACGCCAATTAGGCTTATAATAATAATAATAATACTAACATATTGACTATTTCAATCTGACATTCTCCTAATTCTAATTGTATTTTTTATTAATTTTACTATGTATTGGAATGATTCCTTTTAATTTTAATGTTTGTGTTGTATTTTAATTTTAATGTGTAATTTTAAAATATTTGCCATTGATTTATTATTGTAGTAGTTGTTGCAATTAATATTTTGTATGCCTTTTGGCGGGACATAGATGGTTGCTATATTTTTTATAACATAACACTTTGTATAAACCTATGGACACAAAATAAAGAACTTGAACTTGAATTTTATTTTGATATTACAAACAGACACTTCAATTTTATTTATTTGTAATAGTAGAAAAGTTCATATAATTTTATTTGGCTATGTTGAATTCTGGCTTTGATTAATATTTATTTATAGGTCAATAACAATATTCTATCACATACACACGACACCATTATAAGAAAATAATAAAAAAAGAGAGGCTTTATTACTAGACCGTGTCCGCGTCGTGTTTGTATTGAGAATTTTACTAAGATTACATTATATTTTTTTGTATAATTTTACTATTATTTTGCCCGCGCCTTTGCTCACGTTAATCTAGATTTTGTTAATAAATTGCTATCCCTTGCGAACAGTACTTTTTTCTGGATAAAAGTTCCTAACCAGCGTGTGCGCGAAATTTCATGATGATCGGTCGAGTAGTTTTGACGTGAAGTGGTAAGAAATAAACAAACTTACATTGGCATTTATAATATGAGTTGGGATTCATGATCAATTTCATGGCATGCCGTAACGTGTAGAGCGCAGAAGCTAGCTGACATCTTTTAATAATGGAAATGCATCATTGGCATGAAGAAGTCAACTGGATAAAGAAGTGAGAAGTTTGGTTGGACTTATTCCTAGCTAATTTCAAAGTATAGTTCTTCTGAACGATAGAGAAGCAGATGCTCAGGTGATGATGAACCACTCCTAAACTAAACCAGCACCGTTTACAGAAAAGGGAGGCCTACCCCTATCAGACCGACTCCGAAACTAAGCAGAATTGAATCGAAAATAAAACTATTCCTGTAGTATTATATTCTATTCTATCACATACACACAACACTATCTAGCCCAAACTAAGCAGAGCTTGTACAATGGGTACTAGACAATGGAGAAACATACATAGGTATATACTTTTTTTTGTAAATACGTACATATTATATATAGAAAACAAATAATTACAAATCTGAGTTTAATGTACCATTTTTCGGCCGCTATCTCAAAAACGTAGTCCCCACAATTGTTGTAACAGGGTCCTTTGCTAGCAAACCCACAATTGCGAAGACACACAATTATTGTGTCAAGCCCGGCCGAAAGGCATTGCTTATATTAAATTAAACGAATTTGTAATTCAAGAATTAATTATTTATTTCCATTAAAGCAACAATTCAAATGTTTCACACATGTTTCATTCTACATACAGTTATATAAAAGTAGGTAACATATACTTCTTATCTATATATTAATACGTGAAGCAAAAACTTTGTACCCCTTTTTACGAAAATTGCGCGGACGGAGGAGTATGAAATCTGACACAGTTAAAGTTTATATGGAGAAGGAGGGGCGAATCCTAATATTCATATAAAATATGCATTAGAAATAAATTTTCAGAAAGAGATCAAGATCAAGACAAACGGCGTATATTCATAAATACCATGTATATGTATCATGTAGTTATGTAAGTATCCATAAGGTTAATTTATGCTGCATCTCGTTTTCTATGCATTTGTATCGCAGGTATGTATTATAATATTATATCCGAAAACATCCATTCGTAGCCGTTAAAGAATCAATTATAAGCGTTAAGGTTAGTAAAATAAGGTTCAAAGTGGCACTTGGTGGCTCATAATATCCAAGCCGCTGGTGAATAGAGGTACACAATATAGAGCGGCTCGTATGTGAGCCGCTGTCAAAGGACAGCTATTTTTCTATCCATTATCGTATTCTATGTAGTCGAAGTTGACCATAATTAATAGTTTTGTAAGTTTTTATATCACTATTATATTAATCATGGCTGAAAATATTTTAATTTGAATACCGAATAAATTTGTTTTTAATTTTCTGTTTGCATAAGTCAGAATTCAAATGGAAAGAGTAGTGCTGGATTTTTATATTGATAAGCAAAAATAAATAAGTTGGTTCTATTAATTTGCCTGTTAAATATAGATAAAGAAATATATTAACACAATGGCTCCGTAAGTTTAGTACTATAATATTTTGTCTTACATTAAATTATTAGCCAATTTCCTCTCATTCCGTCATAGCTACTTTTTATTTACATACAAAGATTTAAATCATATCAAAATTCTTCTGCCTCAAAACGGAGACATGACATCGCAGCACCAGTCAGCTTGTGACCACGGCCGGGACTGCTCTCACCGTCCTTAGATAATAATAATAGTTTATTTAGAACTAGATGTTCCCGCGGTTTCACCCGCGTTTATCGTTACTGCGCCGCCCCCGTGGGTCGTAGCGTGATGTTATATAGCCTATAGCCTTCCTCGATAAATAGGCTATCCAACACTAAAAGAATTTTTCAAATCGAACCAGTAGTAATCACGCAGAATAAACCAGGAGAAACATCGTTTGTACTATGTCTGTAATGGGTAATTATTTTGCTGCGATGGTATTTTAAAACTGCTATATCTCCTAAGATATTCATTGAAATCGAATGATGTAAAGGGCAATTTTGTTTTAAATTAAATACTTGTGATGAATAACATATTTATTTGGATAAGGATTAATATCATGTTTATAAAAATACCTTCGCAAATAATGCATTATTTTAGAACAAATTTGGTTAGCATAAAAATGGTTATACTGAGCCAACCTTAAAAGATAGACATATGCTGTCACGGACTTTTTTTTAGAAATTTTATAGGGGAACAATTCAGTTATACATGATTTTTGCGAAACTTTAACTGTTTACGCAGCGCACGCAACGAAAGCTCTCAAAAGGAAAAAAATCCCTCTTATTTTGAAACATTCTTCATTGGTGCTCCGCTCCTATTGATCTTAGCGTGATGATATATAGCCTATAGCCTTCCTCGATAAATAGGCTATCTAACACTAAAAGAATTTTTCAAATCGGACCAGTAGTTCCTGAGATTAGCGCGTTCAAGTAAACAAACAAACAAACAAACTCTTCAGCTTTATAATATTAGTATAGGTAAGTTGGTACAAATATGAATAACAATAGGTAAGTAGGTATTAAAAAAACTTTAAAATGGACGATGCAATACTTTGGACGCCTGTAGGTTATACCTGTAACAAAGGTGATATATGTTATTATAGTGTAATAGGAAGAACGAAAAAATATCCACACTAAGAAGAATGAGCTCTCATATTACATTTATATAATAAAGAACAATAATAATTTTCAATATGTGTGCGTGATAATATTGTTTATAGTTCAGATGTCATGTTGAAATTATTTGTTATATGACAACTAATTTTACGTTAGAAAAGGTGATCATATTAAAAGTATTAGGGCACACCTGTAAATAAAACTTTTGTTTCCGTAAATAAGTGGGAATGCTAGACACCAGCTGATGAAATCTTACACTACCCATCTAATATTTATTGATTACACGGCAAACCAACAACAAATTATAATAATTTAGTTTAAGCAAATCACACTAGTAGGTACGTACATTTCTTCCACTTTCATCCACTTAAACCAGCCATAAAATATATCTTAAGTCCGCTAAAGTAAACACTTCCTTGCCACTTTGCAAAATCAGGAATGATAATGAAATTAAAAGTGTAGAGGACATTTTTACTTTACTCTGCTCTTTTTCTTCACTGTTTATTAATATGCAGCATGGAATCAAATTGACAAGCAAACAATAGAATAAACTGCATTATTTGTGACTAACTAAATATACTTTGTTCAACGTAGGACATCTACAGCTACATAAGAAAGTTTAACGGTGGGAGAGCATTAGGACCATGTCTTAAAATGTTGTCTCATTAACAAAAGGTTTCTAAGATAGGTACTCTATTTTTTTAATTACAACTGCCGCACTAGGCGTTTCCTATGACGCGGTGGACTTTACAAATATGCAGACAATAGACACAAAGAACATTTAGACTCGGACCAACAATTTGAGGATCACACCATTTTTGTCCCGTGTGGAAAACGATCCCACAACACTCGGCGCCGCACTATGGGAAAGCTCCATACAAGCGTTGTATGAAGCTTTCCCATAGTGTGGCGCACTACTCAAAACTGTTTTTCATAAAAGTCGATGTTATGGCAAAATAATCATAAATAAATGTATATACATATAAATGAAGTTTTTTAGATATTTTCTAACTAAATTTATTTTTTTAACATAATTATGTATAAATATGCATCAAACGTAACTCATGTTCGATAGCTTGATTTTGACGCGGTACGTTATTATAATTCAATGCCTTGTTACTCCTAAGTTTTTAATATAAGTATATAAGTATTATACATTTTTAAAAAGCTTATGATCTTGTTATGTTGTTTCGTAAATAATAATCTATATGTTGGAATAAAAAGTAAAATAAATTGATATAGTTTAAGGTGGTATAATTTTAGACGTACTTGTAATTTCAATAAGAGATTTACCTGTTGCCGATGCTTGCCGATGTCGAGATATTTATTGCATTAAAATTCACATGAATTGCTATAACAGAGGAAAAAAAATGTTTTGCACCTATTTGCGCTTTTTCTAGCAATGTTTCAAAATGTATTGCGATGTAATGCAAGACAAAAATCCAATATTTGAAATTGGATCGTATGTCTCATAAAATCTCATGAATAAGGCCTTGTTTTGTAAATATATTATTATTATAATCTATGTATACGACCATCTTGTGTTTTATACTCGGTGATAAGGTACTGATTAAATTAATTATCTATTGAGTTCAACTTGAATAAATAATAATTTATTTGTCAGAATATGAGTACCAAAATGATGATAAAAATACATGGTAGTTCTGTCCATATTCTGCCATTAACTGGCGTACAAATGTTTTTGGAGTTAGGTAAATTTATCTGATACATTCCTAATTTCTGTGAGCGTTATTATTTTAAAGAATTAATTTCGATATATTTTATATTATTTATTTAACAAATTAGTCTAAGAATTAGATGGTGTATTAGAGCAAGAGCCCACGACGAAACTCGCTGATCGTTCTTATCTGTGTTGGGGACATGCACAGAGAAACTTTCACCTTTTATAAAATAACGAAGGTCTGGCCGTCGTGGGTTCTTGGGCTATATGCAATGTAGCAAAATGTCAGTTAAATCATCAAGTAAACATATAACATACAGAATATCAAAAAATAACATGTCAATTGTATAACGTCACACTATAAATCAATAAATAGCAAAATAAAATGTCGATCGATAAACAAAAACAAAAATTAAAAAACGAAAGTAAAGAATACCACTTAAAATAAATATAAAATGTCAGATACATAATTTATTATCATCTAAAAAATCTTGTATACTATAGAACAAAGATATTGTATAATAGAACTATAGATGGATCATATTTAAGTTGAACTATTTTACCATAAGCGCTACTCGTCATTCTAATGCAAGCATTTCGGGTGATAAAAAGAGATAACAATAGACGCTCGACTTGTGTCAAATGTCAAAAATAAACGTAAAATATATTATATACGTGTGTTTTGTATTTAAATGCCCATATCATAATAAGTAATAACAAATATATTATTTTACACGTAAGCCTATGTTCAGAGTTGATTTTAATATCTTTAAGCATGCTATTCTGCATTGTAAAATCGTGAATAAAATAAAAATCTATAGAAAAATATGATGTGCCCTTTATTTATTTAGATCATGATTTCTTGAGATGGAAAATACGCTAGCAATCACCTATGACCGATGTTAGTTTATTTTAGGTAGGGAGTTCTCTTATAAAATGGGAAAAAGGATACATGACTTTAGGAGTATTGGATGTTATACCTGTAAAATACATTTTGGTATAAGTCTAAGTTTAATCATACCACGTCATAAAGTAACAATGACGTTTCAATTTAAGAGTTTGTATTTAAGTTAAATGTAACATTCTTTAAGTTAAATTTAAATGTCATTGTTATTAGTAAGACAAATTATGGATAATATAATTTTATATAGTTCACAACGTGAATTAAGAAATTAAGGCGTTGCAACCAGACTACACCATAATTCTGTGACAACCTAATCAAAATTACATGCACTAATTATTATGTTCAACACAATATTTTTTGTTATGAATAAACACTTAAAGGTAAAAATATGCATAATCGCATTAACTGCCGTTACGAATTTTAGGTCCATATTATTAAAACTTTCGCTTTGGTATACAAAGCGAAAGTTTAAATAATATCTGCCTTTGCTGTAAGACATAGTAAATATTAATTCCTAAATTAAATCCGAAATTCACGTTATATGTTTTTAGTAATATGTTTTTCATCGACACAATCGTGATGCCGGGTTTATGCACTGCACTATATATAGGTCCGTACTACGTATGTATAATAACTTAGTATATAAGCCTTAATTAAGTAACAATAAACCAGTCAATATTCAATCACCACATCGTCGTTTTAATTGGTTCATAAAGCAACACGCAATAATTGGTGACCCCGACGTGATCTATTGGTCTCTAGTGCTGATATAATACCGGGACGACCGGAACCCAATTTGGTTTTCAGCGGTGAATCTAGAGAACAATAGTATTACGATATTATCACATCCTCATAACGTCAGAAGAAAAATGGCTCCACCAATAACTCCTTCAAAAGGCGACTCAGGCTGCGAAACTGTTGCTGCAATCACGGTCACGGAAAAACTACCGCAATTTTGGACAGACTGACCACGATTATGGTTCGCTCAGTTTGAAGCCATCTTGGCACCACAAAAACAGGGCGAAGACTACAAATACAATATGGTAATATCTAAATTACCAAAAGAGGTAGTCCATCAGGTTAGTGATATTTTGACTAATCCTCCCAGCGATAATAAGTACTCCACCATCAAGGAACGTCTAATAAACTGCTACGAAGAGAGCGAACACCGACGTCTTCACAGACTACTATCAGAAATGGACCTCGGAGACCAAAAGCCTTCCCAGCTCTTGAGAAAAATGAAGGAAGCGGGATGTGGAAATATAAACGACGACACTATTCGTCTTCTGTGGCTAAGACAACTTCCCGCTTCGCTAACAGGCGATTATATCGGTTACAAACAATTTATCATTAGACAACTTGAGCGAGTTAGCCGATAAAATATATGAAAACTTGACCTACAACAAGAATCATCGGTCAAGAGACATCGGTTGACATTAATTTAATAACAAACATATCGTCACAACTTGCAGCTATGCGAATAGAAATAAATGCATTACGTAGCGCACGCGAGCATCAACCTATGCAACGCAGCAAATTCCATTCACGCCATACGTCACACTCACGGTCAAGGTCGCGCCACAGAAGCTCGCATAATGGAATTTGTTATTATCATAATCGTTTCAAGCAAGATTCGTATAAATGCAAGAAGCCATGTTCGTGGAATATGAACAAAAATATCAGGCCGTCGGAAAACTAGAAGTAGCACAGAAAACGACGGGTCTCTGTGCTATTCACCCAGCAAACCGTCTAACTATAACTGACTCAAACAGTGGTTATAGATTTTTAGTCGACACGGGTGCTAACATTTCGGTTATCAATCGCACAAATAACGAGAGCAAAGCATGCGAATACAAATTATTCGCCGCCAACGGCAGCCCTATAAATACATACGGGGAACGCACTTTAATGCTTAACCTAGGACTTCGCCGAAGCTTTAAATGGACATTTACCATTGCCGACGTCAAGATCCCAATTCTGGGAGCTGATTTTCTGGATCATTATCAATTATTAGTAGATATACACGGAAAAAAACTGATCGATAAAAAGACAGGTTTGAAAACGCCTGCCAAAATAGTGAGAGCAAACATTGCATCAGTCCGATCGTTAAACGCTTCTCTACAGGAACCAATAAAGCGATTGTTAGAGAAATATGAAGACATTACAAAGCCTAGATCGATGAACCTACCTACCAAGCACCAAGTACAGCATGAAATAATAACAAAAGGTTTCCCAGTATTTACTCGAGCGCGTCCATTACCTCCTGATAAATACAGAATTGCAAAACAGGAATTCCAAGACATGATGGATATGGGAATTTGCCGACCGTCAAGCAGTCAATGGGCATCGCCACTTCATTTAGTCAAGAAGAAGAATGGCGAATGGAGAGCATGTGGAGATTACCGCGCACTAAATAAAATAACAGTACCAGACAGGTACCCACTTCCAAGGCTACTTGATTTTACGTACGTGGCAAGCGGAAAAGGAATTTTCAGCAAAATAGACATAAAGAAAGCTTTTCACGTTCTGCCCGTAGCTGAACCAGAGAAAACAGCGATTATAACCCCTTTTGGACTTTTTGAATTCATCAGAATGCCATTCGGGTTACGAAACACAGCACAGTCCTTCCAAAAAATTATGGACTCCATATTCAGAGACTTGGACTACGTATTCGTGTATGTAGATGACATATTTATCGCTGATAAGAAAAATAATATTAAGGAACATTATGAACACTTAGAAGAGGTGTTTAAGCGCTTGCATGATCACGGCATAACAATAAATACAAACAAATGCGAATTTGCCAAGTCGGAAATTTATTTCCTCGGTTATCATACATATAACGAGCCAAGGGTTGACTCCTACTATGGAAAAAATTCAAGCCATAAACAATTACCCTAAACCACAAACGATAAATGAATTACGACGTTTTTTGGGTATGATTAACTTCTACCGAAGCAGTATTCCACATGCAGCAAAACATCAAGCACCATTAAATAAATATTTAATTAATTGTAAGAAAAATGATAAGACAAGTTATACAGTGGAATACCGAAGCAAACCACGCGTTTGAATGTTGCAAGCAGGACATTCGACAATTAACTACATTAGCATGTCCGGACAGCAACGCGCAAATAGCTTTAATGACGGATGCTAGTCTCAAATGCGTAGGTGCTGTACTACAGCAGCGAAGAAACAAAAAATGGGAGCCGATAGCTTTTTTCTCCAAATCACTAAGTGAAGCCCAAACAAAATACTCTACTTACGATAGAGAGCTACTAGGAATTTATATGGCTATAAAACATTTCAGAAGACTCATCGAAGGACGAGAATTTACGGTCTACACGGATCACAAACCACTAATGCATGCTTTCGATAAGAAGCCGCCATTGGATGATACCCCTAGACGAATCAGATATCTGGATTATATATCACAATTCAGTACGGATATCCAGCACATCAGCGGCCACAAGAATTTGGTAGCCGATGCTTTATCTCGAGTTATCGAAACGATATCCTTACCCTCTGCAATCGATTGGTACGAGGTAGAAAAATATCAAAAGAATGACAGCGAGTTAAAACGATTAAAAGCCAATAAATCGTTAAAAATAGAATTAATACATTTTCCAGATAAAAATATTAAGATTTATTGTGATATATCAACAGGAAAACGCCCTTTTATGCCCCTCAAATTCAGGAAAACTATCTTCGAAAGTTTTCATAACATTAGCCATCCTGGTAAGAATACTACGAGAAAACTGATTTCAACTAACTATATATGGGAAAATATGAATAAAGACGTAAATAAGATGACTGAGACATGTTTACAATGTCAACGAGCAAAAATACATCGTCATACAAAATCACAATTCGGAAAATTCATGCCAACAGGAAGATTTTCCCATCTTCATATTGATTTAGTTGGGCCTCTACCCACTTCTAAAAACAAACGATACATAATTACAATGATAGATCGTTGTACTTCATGGCCAGAGGCATTTCCCATAGCTGATATAACTGCAGAAACCGTAGCCAGAACGGTATATGAAGGCTGGATAGCCCGATTCGGATGCCCTGAATACATTACCACAGACCAGGGACGCCAATTTGAATCTGAAATATTCAAAAATTTAGCAAACTTAATGGGAATTCATAAAATTCGAACCTCCCCATATCATCCACAGTCAAACTCTAAAGTAGAACGACTGCACAGAACATTGAAAACGGCATTGATAGCAAGAGGTAACACAATCAATTGGACAAAAGAGTTAGCTACCGTTTTACTTGGCATACGTATGAGTTTACGGCAAGACACAGGATACTCGGCAGCTGAATTAGTATACGGTTCAACAATTAGATTGCCTGGAGCATTTTTCGAGACACATAATAACTCAACATACGCAGATTTTATCAGAGAAATTAAGGACAACTTAGAACACATGATTTCTGTTCCACAAAGACAAAGTAAGAACGACAAGATATTCGTGCACCCACAGTTATCGGAATGTAAGCACGTTTTCTTACGTTGTGACCGATTACGGCCAAGTCTTACACCGCCGTACGATGGTTCTTATCTTGTCATCAGTCGAAATGATAAGATCTTCACGATCTTGATAAACGGACGACAAAAAAGTGTAGCTATCGATAGAGTTAAACCTGCATTCATGTTAAACGATAGCAAGATAAGCAAACGGACAATAGACGACCAGATAACGAAAACTTCACAAGCAGATAAGAAAACAGAAACAAGAACACGTTCTGGTAGAATCTCCCGCCCGACGGTTAGATTCCAATTATAATATATAAGCTAGAATAACACTACTTTATGCATTCACTTAGCACAGCGTCGAAACAACACATAGCATGGGATCAAACTCGAGCCACGAGAAGGAACAAATCAACATGGTGCAGAACAATGCAGTAAAACCAGAAGATTTATTAAACCTGCACTCCCAAGTGGTCGAGGAAGTACAAGGGATCCGGAGCTGAATAATATTCATGACGATAGCAGGGGTTGTCATATGTACAATCGCAACCATAGTCATAGTATTCAAATTCGTAAGCAATAAGATCGAGAAGAGGCTTACGAAAATAATTAGAAACGCAAACGTTGTTTAGAAACGTAGGCATAAAATTAATCTGTATTATTATTTTTTTCTAATCTAATTATTACTATGTGTAATTTAGTTTTTTTTTCAAGGGGGGAATATCTATGGTGAAAGCCATAGTATATCATAGTATAGTATAGTACATGCAAAGGTGATATATGTATATAAATTGTTATTAGCAAAGCAAAATACTACGTGCCGTAATACATAATAGTTAATATTGTTAATTATGCAAATAAAGTAAACATCATAATTTCCCTTTCCTATATAGGTCCGTACTACGTATGTATAATAACTTAGTATATAAGCCTTAATTAAGTAACAATAAACCAGTCAATATTCAATCACCACATCGTCGTTTTAATTGGTTCATAAAGCAACACGCAATAACCTGCTTATTTTGAAATTCACGAGAAAGTGATAATTTGAACAAAATGAGTGAATTTGTTTGTACCAAACGAGAATTGTGCAATTTGGTGATAAATGGGCAAAATATAGAAGATTACTTAAAGGAAAACTTCAATTTGTCAACAGAAGATAAAGCTACTGTAGTCTCCTATATTCAAATAAATTTGATATTTCAAATGAATGCTGGAAAAAAGCATCACGGAAAAAAGAACGCTTCGAAAGTCAAAATGTCAAATGGTTAGATAGCGAATTTCGTCTTCCACTGCAATGTTTAGCGTCAGTTGACTTACCTAATACATCTGGCAGTATGGGTGGCAGACCTTCTAAATCGTATAACACATGCTCCGAAAAAAACAAGAAAACGAAAAAAATACATTAGTATGGATTAGATTGCGTATTTAATGCCTATGCTCCTCAAGCGTTGCGTTCTATGGGTGAGACTGATGAGGCTACTATCGTAAATATTATACGAACTGCATAAAAACAAGATAAGAAAAAAAAAATACATTATGGAGAATCCTGAAGATGTCAGGCCGTTTTCTAAAGAAGAAGAATTACGGACATTCATTGACCTGAATCATACGAAAGAACAGTACGGGTAGTTTCAGGTTTGTTCGGTGACCAAAAATGTTACAGCTTTTCCTTTGTCCTATTTTAAAAGATGCAAAAAGATGTGTTATCCCCTGATTCAAGTATGTAACTATCACTAAAGTAAGTGCAAAAGTTAATCTTCAGAATAGATCATACAATTGCACGTATCTTATTAATTAATTTAGTTTATAAACAGGGTTTAAAAACATTGAAGCTTTTCTGTAAATGGGGTTGTGATTGATCATCAGGACAGAGCCGACTACAAACAGGTTTTGCCTAAAGAAAGCGATTTTATATCAGACGCAAACCTTTTAATTGTTTTACTTGTACCAATCAGACTCATAGATGACAAAACTAATACATACTGTTATTTGGATAAAATGAAGAGATAGATCAGTGGGAAGATCAACAGACTGCAATGCAGAGGGTCTCGGGTTTGAACCCACGTCGCGCACCTCTGATTTTCGGAATTTATATGATTTTTCGAAATTATGTGCGTATTAATTGACAATTATCGCCTGCTCCGTGCCTTGGAGAGCACGTTAAGCCATCGGTCCCGGCTGCCATGAACATCTATGCTCGTCATTATTGGGAAGTTAGTGCCCTCTAATATCCTAACACTGATGTTGCGGAGATCAGATGGCAGTCGTTCCATTTAAAAACTGATATCCAGTCAGATCCGGTTAGACTAGAAAGCCGACCCCAAGTGACTGGAATAATAAACACTAGGGAGAAGATTTGGAAAAATGAAACTTGTTCATCTGTAAGGTATTGCAGACTATATTGTTGGAATTTGCCAAAGAAACACCCGAAAAAACAGCATCTGTAATAGCAGATATCAATAATCAAATAAAAATTCTACCTCTATCCTTAATACATAAGAATGGTGAGGTGATTGAAGTTATCCATGAGCTGTTTTTAACCATGATTGATGGTAAAGTAGCTCAAGTTTTGACTGAAACCCGATCGAGTGTTAGTTGTACAGTTTGTGGTGCTACTCGTCGCAAATGAATAATTTAGAGGCAGTGGTGACATGAGATTTAAACGAAGGTTCGTTACAGTATGGATTGTCAACATTACATGCTTGAATCAGGAGTATGGAAATGATCCTACACATTTCATATAACTTGTCCTTTCAAAAATGGTCAGCCACTACAACTGAAAATAAGCAAAGCAAAGAGGGAAAAAGAAACATGTATAAATGCGATTTAGATGCGAGCTGGGACTGCATGTCGATAAACCTCGACAGGGTGCTGGAAATAGTAATGATGGAAACACAGCTCACCGATTTTTTCAGAATTACACTTGTTCTGCAGATATAACAGGTGTGGATGTAGAACGTATAAAAATACTGTACATAATATTACAAACTATGTCATGTGGAATGGCTATTGATGCAAAAAGTTCGGCAAGTATGCATACAGTACGGTACAAATGTACGTGAATCTTTATAACTGGTATTATATGCCTTCCACCGTGCATAAAATACTTATACACGGAGAAAAAATCATCGAGTATTATGCTATTTTACCTATCAGGCAGTTGTCCGAAGACGCACAAGAAGTTCGCAAAAAAGATTATAAAAAATTTAGATTTCATCATTCCAGAAAATGTTCAAAGTCGTTATCCAATGAAGACATTTTCCATACCTTGTCATATACATCTGATCCCTATATATCAAGTTTGAGAAATACGGTTCTCTTTACTATACGCCACGCGTCTCCTCCTCGCTTCCTCGCGTTCCTTGCCACGTGCCGACGTTCGATCCCTAAACGGGAAATACAAAAAATGTGTGATCCACGAATTTTTTTTTTCAATCCATGATTATCTTTGTTTTCGTTTCTTTGAATGTTTGTAAAGTGCCCCACAAATATATAGTCCTAGTGCGGGAGATGTCATTAAAAATTAAAAACACAAATATGCTTGCTTCAATATGATCCGTCTGAACTACAATTTTGAAATAAGTTCAGATTTAATTTGATATATATCATTATATGTTTTAGGCCAAAGGAAAAAGATGATGTGGTGCCTATCGGTGAAAAGGTGAAGTTATTTTTCTCTGTTCACTGGCGTGGAGTCATTGTTGTACTAATTCCCTTTTGTTTTTTGTTTTTGGTCTTACCTTTTCCCGGTGAGGTAAGTGCTTTTTTCCTAATTCGGTTAGAATATGACTGCAACTTCACCTGATAAGTGGATAAAACTCACGGGTGAATTTGATAGATAATGATGGATAACATTATTATCTATTCCCCGTATTTTATTTATTTTTATTTATTATGTTTCACCAACAATGTTTTACATTAACTTACAACTCAAACTAGTCTAAAATACAAGCGACAATGCAACAATCAGTTACAGGCAAATACCGCTTGAGCATATAAAAAAAGTATTTGAAACCTATCATCAAATCTTGCTCGTAGTTGTAGTTGTACATACGGATTTAGAAACACAACAAATATAAATATATTATGTAAGCAGTTACATAACATATCCACATTCACTGTGTTTCCAAATCCGTTGTTGTAAGAAATATGGACTTTATTTTCCTAACACTAAAATAAAGCAGATCTATTAGGTCGCTCAAACTATTTAACACTTTATACATTCTTGCGTAAGGAGAATTAGCACCAAGAACTGTTCTTCTTAACGGTGGACATAGTGGCGTGATAGATGTGCGTGGCAGTCTAGCAGGAACGCGAAACTTAATAAGCGCCAACAACTGTGGGCAGTGTATTTGCTGCTTGAGGATTTTAATAGCAAACATTGCGTCATTAATATTCCTACGATTTGCTAAAGAATGAATAATATCTAAGTGCTTCAATCTAGAATCGTAATCGTAAGAGCGTTTTTTTGTTATTCCGTTGGAGAACGCCAAATGCCATAGGAACCGTTTCCGAATACGTTCAAGGCGTAATGAGTGGATCGCATAATGTGGTCGCCAGACTACGCAGCAGTATTCCAATAAGCTACGGATTAAGATATTATATAAAGTAGAACCTTGGTGTTATTATTGCGAAACCTTTTACAATATCGCAGAACGAAACCCAATGTTTTAGATGCTTTTTTGTTGATGTTATCGAGGTGTGGCTCAAAAGATATTTTTTTATCATATCACACCCCGAGGTCCCGAGTTGTTTCCACCTCATTCATTTTACTTTGGTTTATGTAATAATTAAAGTTTAATTGATTGTGCTTTCGCGTGAACTTTACGTGATAACATTTATTGCAATTTAGAAACATATAGTTGTTTATACACCAAAGTATAAGTCTGTTCAGGTCTTCTTGTAGAAGTATGGCATCTTTATTTGAATCAACTTTACGTTCGAACCTTAAATCGTCAGCATACATATAAACATCTGAGAACTGGAAACAATTCGAGACATCGTTTATGAAAAAATTAAACAATATGGGACCTAAATGAGAGTCTTGAGGAACGCCCGATGAAATGTGTTTGATCGATGACTGATGCCCAGTTACAACCACAAAGAAAATCCTATCTTGTAAATATGACGCCAACCATTCGAGTAAAGTGCCTGAAATGCCATATGCGCGCAGTTTGGAAATCAGAATAGAATGTGACACCCTGTCAAATGCCTTACTGAAATCCGTGTATATGACATCGGCTTGATGAGCTGAGTCTACCGTTTTTATCAATAACTCTGTAAAAGGGACGAGATTTGTACTTGTGGATTTAAGACCAACAAAACCATGCTGATATTCACTCAGATATAGTTTGAAGTGGTTTTGAATATATGGACACAAAAGTGCTTCGAAAATTTTGGCTAATGACGATAAAGTTGAGATAGGTATATAATTACAAATGTTTTCAATGTTGTCTGATTTATATATTGGCACCACTTTTGCCGTTTTCCATTTCATGGGAAATACACCAGAAGATAGCGATTTATTATATACTAGCTTTATTAAAGTGTACTTTTTGAATATGAGAGTTTGATTAAGATATATCTATGTGAAATACAATATATTTATGTTTAATTCTCTTTTAAGAAATGCCTAACGATTAAACACGTTATTGTGGCTAATTTATAAAAGATAGATATATACTATTCAGGACTTTTTTGTAGATCTTTTGAAGACCATCATCTTTTTAATACATACTTTTGGTGTATGATCAACGTATGCGAGGATAAGAGCTCGAAAGCGCATTTTCATCCGACTTGCTTCAAATTTATCGTCACTGCTCAGCTCCTATGTGTCTTAGCATTATGTTATATAGCCTATAACCTGCCCAGGAGTATGGACTACAATCGTATCAAGTTTGGTTAAAATCCCTTCAGTAGTTTTTGACCCATGCGTGCATATACAGACAGACAGACACAGAAAGACACAGACAAAAAATTTACTGATTGCATTTTTTTCATCAGTATCGATCACCATTCATCCTCCAATGTTAATTTTGAATATATATTCATTGTACAGAATTGACCTCTCTACAGTTTTATTATAAGTATAAATATAGATGAGGATAAGTGGACAAACTAATTCAGTAGAACAGGCTGATATAATATAATTAATTATATATATATATATATATATATATATATATATATATATATATATATATATATATATATATATATATATATAATCTCTCGGAGTTTTGGATGGCAACACTCACGATCCCACTTCTGATGTCGGATATTAGGACGGCAACACTCGCTTTTGTCATGATATAGCAAAAAAATATAGGCGTAGTATTATACTTCGTACGTATACTAATGATAGGCAAATACAAGAGAAATAAAACAATAAAGGTTTACTGTGATTATCTCTGATTTGATCCGTGACCGTAGACAGAGGAAACCAATAGACCAATATACGCTGTAACCGTGACGGAGACAAAAATAGTTTATTATTATTATAACGTGTGTTGCCAAAGTAACATGTTTAAGGGCTATTCATGGGAAAAATGGAAATTTTGGGTCATGCTCGACTTAAATGCATACTTCATTTTAATTTTAAAAATAATATTATAAAATCAGTAAGGAATAGATCTAAATAAAAACTATTGATTGCGAAATAAAGTTAATTTTGTGTACATATTCCTTATTTTTTCTTTAAGCTCTGATAACTGTTTTGTGTACTTATGAATGCGAATTTGTAAGTATTTTACAGTAATTGTTTTAATTAATAGTATTTTATGGTCATCTAAAGGAAAACAATCGTAGGTAATACCATGTTCTCTGAAGAACTGTCTTCCTATACATTTATGAAGACATTGATTGGTTAATTGTAATAAAATATTTTTTTGTTCTAACAGTCTACTGCCTAATTGTGTTAAATTGTCTTAATATTTTTTCAGCTATTTCACAAACTAAAATAACATCAGCGGCAGGATAGTGGAGACCACCTTTATCTTTTTTTATGAATAATTTATATTTGTTTTTGGAAACAGTATTTAACAAAGACATTAAACAATTTTCACATTTAACTATCTTTGCTACCTTAGTTACTATGAAACCGGCAATATACTTAATTATATGCCTAGTGTATTCTGTTAGACGCGCAGGATCAGCAAGGTAATCGTGATCAGTATCGGTGAATGAATGAACTTCACTAAGGTATTCTTCTGAATCACTGGATTTGTTAAAAAGTGGTAAAGTTGCATTAATCGATTTCTCAAAACGCGAGTTTGTGTATGTTAAAATGCAATTTTCAAGAGATGTGCAGTTGCCAGTATCTATGTGTTTCAGTTCTCCATGCACAACTAACCTTTTGTACGCAGCACGAAACTGTACAGCTGTTGGATTGTTATTAAGTCCACCTTTTAACCGGATTACGCTAAAAAATGTCTGTAAGTGATCCTGACATAATTTGTAGACAGGTAAGAATTTAAAATCTGAGTTGGCAATTAAGCTATTAAATAAAAATTGAACAGTGCGAATGCAACATCTTAGCCCGATTATACACACCTTTCTGTTACTTTGAAGAACATTTTGACCATCGGATATTTTAAGTTTATATAAATAATATATTTTTTTATATTTAGGGGCTTTTTATTACCGTACGCATTAATATTGCGACTATTTAATATATCAAAAAGATGATTTATTTTTCTAATGAAATCTACAGTGGGTGATGATCCTTGGAACTGCTCTAAATCCATTTCTTTACAAAATTCGATGGCATAACCCACAGAATTGCTGAAAGTTTGAACAGCCAGTTTAACTTTCATAACCTGTTTAAAAAATTTATATGGGATTTTCTTAATTTATTAGCTAGGTGAAGACTTTCTTGCTCCTGCAAATCATGCAAAGATGTAATATACGCCCATTTTATTACTTGACCCTCACTGGTTTTTAATATGCCTTTATTGCCCAACAGATTTCTAATTAATTTCACCATGTGTGGTGGGTCAGGCAAGAAACACACTTCTTTTGTATTACCATTTAAATCAATTTTAAATACAGGGTTTACTTCGTCGTCATTGTCAATTTTACAGCCTAATATTTTTGCCATGGCAAAATTTGATGGACATCCATCACAAGTTACAGAAACCACATTTACACCACTCGAATATAATAACTTAAGACAATCAATGAGAAGCTGTGCCTTCTGTTCTGCAGTTACACTTTCGATAAGAAAATAACCCACTGGTATTTTCCAGGAGTCATTTAGAGCTGTAGCTATAAAGACTAAAACCTGAGTGGCCATTCTAATATTGTCGCTATCTAAATTGACACCAATATTTACTGCGCCAAAACATTCCCCGCCATCTAGAGTCACCGCTTTGCGTATTGACATTTCGTCAAATGAGAGGCATACATAAGTTTATTTGATGCGTTGACTTTTAATTGTATTGCATGCAACGCCTCTTGGGTAAATCCGGGATTACCATCTACTGATCTATACCAACTAACTAAAGTTTGAGGGTGCGGCAGGCAAGTATTAAATTGTTTTCGTACATAAGAATAAGCTCTTGGACTTATAAAATGCAGACAAAGTGCGAATTTTATTAATGGAGCAGAATATTTTTTTGTTTTTCCTACTAGGCCTAAAAACCGTTTTAAAAAATCTTTATTACCAGTATCAATAGTGCTTAATATATCAGCATCTTCGTATGATATTAAAGATTTAAGTTTGTTCCGAAATTATATTTGTTAGTTGAGCATTCCTTTTTATAAGGCGTCTATTTGTTTGTCGCACAGCACGTATCTTTTTTCTAAGATTTGTAACAGCTTCAGTTTTCTTCCTTAATGCAGCTTTAAGTTTTTTTGTTCTTGGCGTATCCTCCTGTTCAGGCAATTGCAATAATCTTCTAGAGGTGGCTGCTAAGCATGTGTCATCTTGTAGATTAGCACTTGAAGAAGTAGATGCTACTGGCTCAGTACTCTCTTCAAGTGTTGAAATATAAAACATTAATTAATTAAAACCATCAAGTGCATGTCGGGACACGCTCAGTATAGGGTGTCGTAGGTGACGTAGGTGAGGTAGACTCTAATCTTAGGAAGGCTTACAAACTAATATGATTCTAAAAAGTATACATTTAATGGGTACACATGTTGCTAATAACAAACCTCCGCATATGAGATTATGATCATCACTATAGACGGAGGCAAAGTGACTAGCGAACAACTCACATATCTCGGTACCATCATTTGAAGTAACTAGTCCATCTGTCATCGACCTAGGATATGCACTTGATCCTCCTCTTTTGGTTTTGACATATGTCCAGGACAGTTTAGGGTTTTTCACAAGGCTATCTTCCAGATGAATGAAATGAATGAATGAAACCGTTTATTTATATATTGGACTCGATTTAAAGGGCAAGTGTCACGCGCGAGTGATCGATACGAACTAGCGTATTGTTTTAGTTCAAAATGCTGTGTAGGGATTAAGGTTAGGAATGCTATGCACTATTATATACATAAGGTACCCATATAAAAGAACTCGGGGTTAAGAGTAAACTTACCCCAGAAGGGTTAGGTTTATGTATAGGATGTGCAGATTTTAGGTGTTGATGTGGTAGGAGAGTTGACAGCAATTTTTTAAAGCTCGTCAGTCTTTTCAATATCAAACTCGTATTTACTTTTAATGATATAGCGGTGACATGTGCCCGGTTTTACAAATTTATAACATAAGATTGATATCAAAATTAAAATTATAATTACGATAACAATAGTTGTATAGGAGTAATATTTGCCATATAGAACAATATGTGGTTGTTCAATAATTTTATCTAGGTTATGTATAATTAGTGTTAGCTGAATCTTTACATTCTATAGATAGTTTAAACGGCTCTGTAATAACATAAATCCATCTATTATTTGATACTGGCTGCCATATGTCCAAATTACCTTTAAGAAATTTGGTTTTACAAATATTAGGCACAGAATTCACTACTTTGGAGATTATTTCCGATTCGCAGATCGGAGTTGTAGACGTGGAATAAATATCTAAGTTATCGCAAATAAAATATAAATTGTATATCAAATTACATTTGCTTAAACTATTTAGCTGACAATAAAAAGACCTATCTCTAGTTATAGCTATGTACCTACTCGACGAGATTATAGTAGATGTGTTATTAATAAGTACAGCAACAGGGTAAGGAATGTTATGATATAAATAGTACATTTTTGAGTAGACAAGCGGTATTTTTAAAACAAATATAATCTTATTATTATTGTAATATGTAGCGATTTTGGATACATTCATCAATGTGTAAATATTTTCTAAAGATAAACTTAAAGGAAGTTGATGATAATTTGCTAAAATCTACAATATTCAATAAATTCTCTAAACAACTGTTTAGGAGTTATTATTGAAGAGTATAAAATATTTGCTTTGTTGAACATAATATTGTTTATAATATCCTCTAACTTAAATGATAAAGTTTACAAGCTGCTCTCTAATACATATGTTTATAATTTCGTTGATTGTTGACCTTAAAAGTAAGTTATCAGTTAATATTGTTAGGTGTTGTTGAGAAAGAGTCGAAGTATCAATAGCGCTATTTAATTGTTGTTCATTGAAACTGATTTTATTTAAAGTGTTTCTCGAGGACGAGAGAGTTGAAGTTGTGACAAGTATATTTTGTTTAACTAATTTAGACACAGTACCTTATTGATAACGGCTGGTGCAAGTTAAATAAAATATTCGACATCGGAGTCGACACTTTGCTTACATAGGAACTTAGAGCTGCCTATTACACCGTTCAAGTTTTTAATATGCGGTTCTATATAAGAAACGTCTATAGGAATTACAACACTAATGTGTCCGTCGATTATTTTAAGTAATTGAATAAAATTGAGCTTAATTTTATTTTTATATAGGTTAAGGATTTGTCTGTTATAGTCAATCGAGCACTGGAAGCAAGTAAGTAAATCATTTCCTATTATGCCATCATAGGGTAGATTTACTTGTTCTATTAAAAACGTGAAAGAGATTGATTCATTACCAAATATGAGATTCATATCAAAGTTACCAAGGGTAGACATAGTATTTTCATGCCTATTAATCCCTTGAGTTCTATGTGTGAGTATGATTGGATTGATGAGTTTTGTATAAGACAAACGGAGGAACCAGTGTCAACGAGTAATTTAAGTGGTTGTCTGAACAAAGACGTGAGGTAAGGATATTTTATTAGGAATACAAGATACTTCGTAGACCTGGTCATTTTTCAATATTGGCTTTACGTTTTCAAGGGAATAGGTTTTGTACTTGAAACGTTTACTTTCGGCTTTATTGGATTTTGTACAAATTTGGACACTTGTTTGGGGCTGGTTATCCGTGTGATCCTTGGATATAGATATACGGACTCTTGTTTGGGGCTGGTTACCCTTCTGGTCTTTGGATATAGGAAGGGTGTCGTTTAAGAATATGGTTAAAGGTGGTTTGGGTCCCACGAGATACCTCCGTGAGCCCACTATTCGTTTAAATGATCCTCATCATTGTAATATTGGGTGTTGTCATCGCTAGTAGACGGTTGTGGCTCGGGCTCATAGTAATCGTTGTCATTAATTGCACAATTAAAAGTAGCAGGTTTGGGTTTCGAATATGACGGATTTGGGCGTTGTTGGAATTGGAGTGGTTGAGGAACCTTGAATCGATTATTTGTAAGGACGACGGTATTTGGGAGAGAAATGATACGAATGACTGCTCAATTAATACTCTCTATATTTTAAGATTACACATGATTATATAGGATTGGTTACATACATAGGTATACATCTTAATACTATTACATTCTACACTACACCTCCTTCGGTGAGGTGAAATAAAATAAAATAAAGTTTTATTTTATTTTGATATAGATACATAACAATTTTCTAAATATAGGTAAAATAACACAATAACATGAGAGAAAAGAACATTACGTTAGGTATATGAATGTTACTGGCTATGATACAATTGTCCTATTTTTGTGAATAATATCCACTTTACCATTATTCAGTTGTATTTTGACATTTGGTGACTCATCAGAAATAACTCTGTATTGGTCCCGTATACACACTACTTAACTTATTACACATATTATTTTTAACTAAAATTAAATCATTAGGATAGTATGTAACAGGATTAACATTACTATCATATCGTCCTTTTTGAACTAATTTGCTTTTTAGTAGGTTGTCTCGTGCATCTTTCAGTGACTTTTGTAATCAAAATTTTAACAAGTGGGTAAGAGTCATGATTATATTATAGGATCAACAACCATATTTCTTAAGTTACTCGGTAAAGTGCACTTTTTACCGAAAACTAACTCTAGGGAGTGTATTTAGTAGCGGAATGAACTGAAATATTATACGAAAATGACCAAAATGAGAGCCATGTACTCCATGACTCAGGATGATTATCTGTTTGGATTCGAAGATATGAGTTTAAATGTTTGTGGGTGTTTTCCAAAGCACCGATACTTTGGTGATGGTAAGCTGTCGAGTAAAGTTGTTTAATGTCTAAAAGTCTACATACCTCTTTGAATGTGGACGAGAGAAACTCTGTCCCACGATCCGTTGCTATCACCTGAGGTACCCCTTACCTTAATATAAAATGATGTACTAATGCTTTTGCTACCTCGTCCGTTCTTTTTGTAACTAAGGGATATGCCTCAATATATTTAATGAGTTCACATTGTAATGTGAGAATGTAACTATAATTATAATTATCCCTATCTAGGGGTCCTACTAAGTCAATAAAAACTTTTTCAAATACGCTGTGCGCCGTCGTTGTAATTTCCATAGGTTGCTTAATGTCCCGTACAGAATATTTTTGTTTCTGACATTTGTCACACCGCTTTATAAATAGTTATATATCATTTTCTAAACCTGTCCAATAATAATATTTTTTGATGTTGTTGAACATTCGTCTCACTCCCGCTTGGCCACTTGTGGGCAAGAGATGAAAATCGTTCAATATAACGCGTCTATCGTCTTTATTTTCTATTCTCTAGACATCGTTTATATTAATATGTAAGTGTGGTCCGGACCACTTCTCTACTTTATTTATCTCATTTAATAGATTTTCTATAAAAATATTAGTCCTATGACTTTTAATTCAATATATTTCATTTACTTTTATATGTCTACAAAAATATTGTAACTCTTTCACAAATTCGGCTCGCGAGATTTGCGATGAAGTAGATACATATTTAATATAGATCGTCCTTTCACTAGGAACATAAATAAATGTATCACTTTCTTTACTTATTACGCCGCTCTTTCTCAATGTCTCTAACTTGCCTGCATCAATGAAACGTAACTCCACTGACTCGTCTGACGTATTAGAAGTGTTACTAGAGTCTGGTTGATCAGACCAAACTTTAGTGATGTCCGTCGTAGTTGTACTGTCAGTCAAGTTTATTTTCTATCCTGTATCATCAGGCTTTATAGGCACTAGCAATACGGGACTAGACCATGCACTACGACACGGCTCTATGACCCCCTATTTTAACATTTTATCAATTTGTTGCTTAATTTCCCCTTTTTGTGAATGTGGCAAACGGTATGGTTTAGTAAAAATAGGAGTAACATTTGGTTTTACATTTATTGAATGCTTATAAATACTAGATGTAGTTAAGCTATCCTCTGGCAAATAAAACATATCTGAATACTTCGCACATAAGTTTTCTATGCCTACTTGCTCTTCCTTATTAAGATGTTTAAGTTTAAAAACTGAAAACAATTGTTTTACTCGATTTGCACCATTCTCTGATTTACCAAAATTACAAATATTGTAGTTACATAATTTTTCAATACGTGCACCGCGCGGATTTCGCTCAGGTATTTAGTATCAAGTGCCGCGGCTAGAGCGACCTAAGCGGTATTCGCTGCCGCTGTGGGTAAAAGTGCCTGCCGCGCGGGTTTCGCTAAGCTATATCAGAATAAGTAACGTAGCTCCAACCACTGGGTGCTAGCTGCCAAAATATGCGTGAGGCTCCTTGTAACACAATTAGGCGTAGGCTGCTTAGCGAAATAGGCTGAGGCACGGCTAGACGAAAGACGATCTCGTTCACGGTGAACACCGTAGGCCTGATTTGGTGCTGCAATTTACGACGTAGCGCTTGACCTTCTAGTGTCCTTCAATCCGCAGACCCGCAAACGACCCCTTTGTAGCAATTGTCCTGTCACGGTCGTCAATTTTTGTTCATGATGAACAAAAGAAAAATTCGGCTAGATTCTTGAATCTTATATTGTCCAAAATTTATATTACAATAATTGAATTTTCTTGTGTGCCAGTGTACTTCGCGGGTACGAGAGAGTGTCTATGCGAGTCTATTAGGTAGTGTTGAGTGATTGGTGCTGTGTAGCTGACCCGATGAATGACGTGGGTGTCGTGGTGCAATGGTATTGGTGTAGTGTATGACTCAATATAAAATAATAATATAACCGAAAGACTGGCAACCTTACGATGATGCTCCAAGCTTTGGAGACGTGTGTTGGTCATCGCCGATAAGTCTCTTGGCCTTTCGCTCAATTGACTCCAAAGCCTCCAGCTGATATTTTGCGGACCCATCTTATAGATGAGAACAGTACTCCATGCAGGATCAAACCTGTGCTTGGTACAAATTAAGCAAGTGTTTAGGCATGAAATACTGCCTTACTGAGGATGCTCAGCTTTTTGGCGGCTAGTTGAGCTTTTATCTCAATATAGGAGCCAAAGTTAAGGGTTGGAGTTAATAACATACCCACAAGCTCAAGACAATCATCACGCGATCGACACGTTTACGACGTTCGGCGATCCGATTGACCCGCTCCAGGAGACCAATCAGAGAGCCATACGCGGTAAATAGTTCGATCACGTTAACGTAAAAACAACTCGCACTAGGCACCCAGTAGTCATTTCTTTGTTTTCAGAACCATATGTGGGTTGCTTACACTCTGATTATCATGGGTACGTTTTGGGTGACGGAGAGTATGCCCTTGGCTGTAACCGGTTTCTTACCAATTGTTATATTTCCATTTAGAGGAGTGTTGTCCACTAACGTGACGTGCAAAGCTTATGTCAATGTAAGTAATTTAAGCGCATTATTTTATTCTGAGACGTAACTAGTATCTTATGTGCTTATTAAAAAATAAAATGGGTAGCATCTATGAAATCGACATAATCACACATATACCGAAAGAAACTCACGCGCTCGTACGCAAACATACACTCAACAGGGACTAAATACAAAGTTGTATTCGATATCAAAGCAATGTCAAAAGGAGATTAGACGGTGTA